>CM035136.1:85244224-85976724 GCA_020205605.1 Panax ginseng | reverse complement strand
ATATATATATATATATATATATATATATATATATATATATATATATATATATATATTTACAACTTTTATATATATAACTGTTTACAACTTTCATACAAATTGCATCATCATGTAAGCCTAGGAATCATGTGATCACAGATTCAGTTCCTGAATCTAGATTCGGTTCCCGTGATGGACATTTTCAGTTGTGACCAGCTTATAAATTATTCACGGTGTTTGAATTTCCTTAGACGGCTCTCATGCCCACAAGGAGTTCAACATTGCTTTTTATCTTATTTTCTCGAAGATGCTTCGCATCTCGAAAATAAAAGCAATCCAGCCGAACACATAATAAAATGGAAGTATCAAAGGCCTCAATTACTATTGAGCACAAGGGTTTGAAAAACCTCTTTTACAAAATATCATTGCTATATCTTGTTAAAATTAAACTTTTATACAAAATTCAAACCCTTTGTATATAGGTGCAAACGAGGCATAGCACTACTTCCAGACAACTGCACATAAACCTACACACACACACATTCAAATAAATGTTTAAAATGAAAAGTAGCGATCACCGTGTTACCACGGATGTTGGGGGTGCCTAACACCTTCCCCTAGCATAACCAAGCCCCCGCACCCTAACGAATCTTGGTTTCACAGACCAGTTAATGCAGTGTCACATCACTCGGTCTATGTGCAAACCTTTTCTCGATTAAGTCTGTGAAACCATTTAAAAATACAAACTGGCGACTCTTACAGTCCAATCGTCGACATATACATGTCGGGCCTTTCCACAACTTTTTTTTTTCAAACAAATCTCACCTAACATGAGAACACCAAAAGACAAGAACAAAAAAGGGATAAATAAAAATCCCGACGTCGACAGGTGGCGACTCTGTTGGGGACATCCAGTAAGAGGGTTTAAGTCGCTATCAAAGCTTTTCAAAACATTTATCTGCCTGTGTGTGGATGTTGCATTTACATTTGAATGAATGTGTACTAATGCATTTACTTACTGCATTTAGTGCTTCACATTATATCTGCATGTGATAATTAGTGCTTTACACATGTCATCCTTTCCATACGGTGAGCGTTGTATATGAATGGATGTTGAGTGGTTCCTCCACTAGGAGGCTATCCTGTCGGTGTTTGATTATTGGACTCGTAGGGAGACTAATTCCAACGAGGCTCAGGAAAGGCACCACCGAAATTCGCTTTAGTTAAAAGACCGGATTAACTTCTCGTCGAGTAAATAGCGATGATTTGGGAACATTCATGCCAAAAAGCCGCGAGAGTAGCCTAAGATAGGTCAGTCTCTGATAAACCAAATGCGGAGGGAAGTCTCTTCATACTTTCCCATTTCAAATTACTTGTAATTACAATTACTTGTAATTTTATTTCCATGTCAATCTCAATGTAATGGAAAATATGAAGGAATATGTGTACATGCATCCCCTTTTATCTGACATGCTATATTTTCATTAAACAACTGACATCCGTTTTGTAGGATAATACTCCTAAACGGACACATTACATAGCATGTAACATTTTTACATTCCCTAAGACTAAACTACATAAGTCTTTTGTAGGGAAGAAATTTGTCTAGTTAACCATTCAAAGTCCAAAAGGGACTAAGCCCACTGTCAGACATGGATACAAGTGCCCAGCCTGATCCTACTCCTGTTTTTCGCGAGGAGGTCGAAGGATTAAGAAATCAAATAGCAGAATTGGTTGTCTTTCTAAAAGAACAAAGTAAAAACACTCGGGCCTTGACAATGCCTACTCAATCAGAGTTATTCACTCAAGCGGGAAGTCAGGATATTAACAAAAATATGGAAACCCAAATACCTAAACCTCATTCCAATAAAGGAACCAACAAAACCCCTGAAATCACAAAACTCATGGATGATCGAGAAATTGGGGATATAAGAAAGAAAGTCTAACAAATGGAAGAAACCATCCGATCAATCAAAGGGACTGGAAACTATGAAAGTGTCACCTATTCAGATCTCTGCATATTTGTAATACCCGAAAAAAAAATTATATTCTTAAAACATATTGTTTGGACTTTGTCTTTTATTTGAGTCAAACTCGTTATTTAATTAATTTGGGCTAATAAGTATTAATAAGTGATGAATAACTAACTTAGTAAAATTGGACTTTTCTTATGTTTGACAGTTTTGGTCAAATTGTATTTAATTTATGTTGACTATTATAAGTATGTGGTTACATTAATTTGGGTCTTTAAACTAATTGGGTTCAAACTAATTTCTAAGTATATAAGTTTGGGCTTGTCAACTAATTGAGCCCAATTTTAATTATATTATTGTATTTAAAGACTAAATTATAATAAGTCTAAATTTAATATATTAAGTTAGGGTTTCCCTAAGATTGGTACTGTAGTAAACGAAGAAAGAAAAAAAAATGACGGAGAGAGATAGGAGGCTGAAATTAAAAGGGTTTAAGAACAAGATTATTAAGACTTTATTCATCATATTCTTCTTCTAAAAGGTAATTATTGGATTTTTTTTATATACAAAATAATTATTGTGTTATTGTAATTACAATCTATTTTTATTGTTGTGCTTACAATCTGTCTTAAAAATCTGTTTTGCCATTGGATTAATCAGATTTGTTAATACAATTTTAGTTTATAATTCGGATATATGGTATATGAGATAAGGAAATTAATAGTTATTGGAGGCTTGATGCGTAAATAATATATATATATATATATATATATATATATATATATATGATTACGGTTCATGGGTAGAATTTAATGGGAGGATTCCTATTTTTGTATTGCTTTACAAATTGATAGCATGAATCTTTGTAGTTCCTGATCTTAGTAGTTAGTTGGTAATTCAAATGCAATAATACAAATAATCAATGTCATGGCTATATAAAAAAAATGTTTGTATAATTACAGTTTTGAGATAATAATACAATAATTAGACTTGCTTAGTATTATGAGGAGAATGAGTATGCTTCTCATGAATCTTCTATTTCATCATGGTTTTTGAAAATATGTTTTAATTTTGTGGCATATATTAGTAACTTTTAGATTGTCCCGTATAAAATCTCATATATATTGCTATCATTTAAAAGAGACTCCTATTGGTGCAATACAAGTCTTATATTTGAAAGAATTAATTTAATAGCTAAACGGAATAGAGAGAAAGGAAACTTTGAATACTAAATGTGATATTAATGTAAAGGGTTTTATGAATTAGTAAACTACATTTATATTATTATAGCACCGAACCACCAACTATATTAAATTAAAATGATATTTGTATTACAAAATGTATTGAACATATTCCTAACTCCAGAGGGCGTGTATGAGCTAATATTAAAACTATTAAAGTTATAAAGAGAAAAATGTAAAAATTTATAATTTAGTAATTTAATTAATGGTCTCGTATTATTTTGATAATTATATAGATCGGATTGGGAAGGTCTAGCGGATGATATTTGGCTTCAGTAAATTATTTTGGTACTATATTAAGGTACAGATTCCGTACTCTTTCAGCGATACTCTTGTTAAATTTGATTTGTTCGTTTGTTTCCTTATTTCGAATTATGTTATGATTTCACATAATTGATTCCTGTGAAATAAATATATTAGTTTAATTTTGGAGTTGATACACATGACTCGTACTTGTACTCTTTGAATTCGGATATCATGTTTAGTATTTATTTTTGATAATTGTAGAGCAGTACATGTTGCTACTTTCTTTTTGAGACCTTGTGACTATAATTTGATTTGGTTCAACATGTACATATAGAACCCTTTTGTTGGTATTATGTCACATGTGTTGTGACATGATATTTTTGTTAAAATATACCGTAGGGTATACCTAAGCTATAACCACCTGTGGGGGTACCACAGGCATGTCGTTTTGGCACGAGAGGCATGACACTTTCCGTGGCGGTGTGATTAGTCCACGGCGTCTCCGTTTTGGGCTCCAGAGGAAGTGGTCCATTTGGTGTTTTGTTGTGGGAGGCGTATGGGTTAACCCTAGTTTTCTGTTCTGCGGATTTGTGATGTTCTGCCAAACACACCTATCCGATTTGTATACATTTGGATTCGCGGTCCAATGTGTGATATGTCTGTGTGGCATCATTTGACTTACCTGTGTGGAATTATTTTGACTTGCCTGTGTGGCATTGTTTTGACTTACCTGTGTGGAAATGTATATTTCTGAGCTCACTCGGTATGAAATAAAACTCAACCATTTGATTCAGCCTATTATTTCATTGTATTAGTTTTGTTTGTTTCTGTTCAGTTCAATTCATTGAATTAGTTAATTCAGTTCGTTATTTCTTTATTTTTGTATTGGTTTCATCAATTCTGTTGATTCAGATATATTTCATTCAGATCTTTGGAGATTATATTTTTGTCAGTATTTACACTTGAGGCTTTATTCAGTATTTTGTCTCAGTTGTTTTCGTATATCAGTTGTATATCTTTTGTATATCTGTATCCGTACTAGGCAATTGGCTCATGCTGTGTTTTTCTTTCGGCAGGTTTGCAGGGATGATTCAGAGCTAGTGTGATGAGAGTGTTGCCTTTGACCATCTAGGTTGATTCAAAATTTAGGTTTTGATTATTTTGACTCTATGTGGAGAATTTCATTTAATACATTATTGATGGATATCATTATTGCATATGAGAAGTCATTAGTGCTCTGTTTACTTATTTTGAGGTTTGTTGTGCTTTGCACGTGACCTCCCTTTCCTATTCGGGAAGGGGGTGTTACAATATTCCTAGGGGCTCGATATCCTGACAAATTCAAAATCCCAGATTTTGAAAAGTACAATGGGGCATGCGATCCCTATACGCACCTAAAAGTGTACATTGGTGAACAGGGGTCTTATACTGAAGATGAAAGCCTCAGAATGCAACTTTTTTAAAAGAGTCTCACTGGAGAGGCTAAAGCCTGGTATGTCCGACTTGACAATGCCAAAATCCACAACAGAGAAGAATTGGCCCATGCCTTTCTCAATCAATAAATTTTTCAGTCACTTATGGCACCAGATCGATACCAAGTGACTAAAGTCAAAAAGCAAAGTACTGAGTCTTTCCGAGAATATGCCCAAAGGTGGAGACGTTTGGCAGTGCAAGTCATTCCATCAATGACAGAAACTGAAATGGTGATGACTTTCATAGACATTCAAGAGGCGCCTTACTATGAGAGAATCCTAGCAGGCATAGGAAAGCCATTTTCAGAAATGACAAACACAGTGAAATGGTAGAGATGGGCCTGAAGGTAGGCAAGATTAAAGACTTCACTGCCTTAGCAGTCGCCGAGCATATACAGACTGGCAAGTATGCGAGCGATCCCAATAGGGTACTCGATAAAGGCAATGAAGATATATCCCTTATTTCACAGGGGAAAGTTAGGAGACCAACCTACAGTACCCCCATTTGGAAAAAGCAAGACAATCTGTCATTTCAATAACAGGCTACATTCAACCAATGCCAAGACACGAAAAGAAAATTTGAAAGAACAGAAAATTGGGTGTTCACTCCACTGAGCGATTCCCTTGAAAATGTATTGGCGATATTAATGGATCACAAGAAAATTATCGAACTGGCTCCACCTCTGGAACCAAGGAGCAAAAGATACAATCTAAGCCAGAGATGTGGTTACCACTCAAGGTCTCCAGGACATGATACACAAGATTATTGGTCTTTAAAGCATAAAATTCAAAATCTGATCGAAAGTGGCAGTATTGTGGTCCAACGACCCGAACAACAAAATGTCAACACCAACCTTCTGTTTCAGCATGATACGGATGAAGTAAACATGATCAGGTCAGGAAGCGCTGAAATGTATCCAAATCGTAAGTACATACGAAGGATGGAAGAATACCCTCAAAGGAACAAAACAAATGTCCTAGAGTGGGAAAACTTGGAAGAGGGTATGATGGTAATGCAAAAATTAGAGACGATTCAGAATTAGATAAACCTGTTAGCTAAGCTGATAGTGCGCCAACATCAGGATACGAGGCAGTTTTTCACTCAACTATCAGAAAGCCAAGAGAAAAAGGAGGGTAACCATACTGCAAGCCCATATCTCTCCATGATGAACCAGCTAAATGAAGAAGATCAAAGCAGGCTGAAAGTACAAAAAAAGGGGGATGATAAAATTGCTAGAAGATCTCGCCAGCAGAAAAATCGCTCGGGGGAATGCGAATTCTCAACGAAGAAATATCAAACAAGCTCCAAAAGAGTATGAAAATTCACCCCTCTTAGCAAATCAAGTGAAGAAATGCTACACTTTCTGATAAGCGAAGGAAGGATTACTGAGTTGCTGCCTCTTATAAACTCCAAGATAAAGAGTTATGATTCCATTAAGATATGTCTCTACCATTCTAACTCACCTGGACATTCGACTGAGGAATGTTGAACTTTGCGACATAAAATCCAGGATCTCATTGAAAATGGAGAGATAAAGATAGATCCCCCATGACCAGAAAAGACGAAAAGGAAATAAAAAGCTTAAGTTGTCCACTCGAGACATGCATTTCAAAAGAGTTAAAGGCTATGAGCACCAATTCTAGCAGAACACAAGGTGGACTAATCCTAATGCAGGGAATGACAGAGGAGACAAGAGAATCCCCAAAGGAGATTCCTCCGCCAACATCAAACATTTTGTGACCCAAAGATAGCAACCACGTTCCTAATTTTATCATCCTGGATGATGAGGAGGAAATACTGATCCTTTTCAAGGAAGAAGAAGCCAAAAAGGAATCCTTGCAAGAAATACAACAATAGTTCGAGGGAAATTTCATGGTCAAATCCTCTCAAGCCCAGGAAAAAGGTGTAGGAACAGATGAAGGAAAATGTGGTGAGGTTGTCAGGGAAGCCAACCCATTGAAGAATCAAGAGTTTATCCCTTTGTGCGACAGGTCCAGTATAAGCATCCCCGAGGGGTTTGCTGAATCAGGAGGCGATCAAGTTATGGTTATGAGTGAAGATTTCCAAAACCAAGAGGTAACCTCTATCGCGATCCTCGAAGGCAACATAACCATTGATAACTGGACCATCAGGCCTTAACTAGCCAAGAAGATGTAGATCCAGAGGATAAAGTGGGGAGTTCCAGGAGATGTTGGGACGATATCACTTTCTTCGCAATATGCCTTTTATTTTCCATGCATGTAAATATTTCAAAAAAAAATAAAAAACAAATAAACACAAAAAAAGTATAAAAAAAACAAAAAACAAAAAAATCAAAAAGTCAAAATTAAAATTAAATAGTCGGGGTTTCAAATTTCATTCGAATTCGAACTATTTAAAGACCGATCTCCCTCATCAATTGGAGATGCGTGGCGTGATTTATTGTGCGGTCAAACTAAAAAAAACCCAAAAACCCCAAACAAACACTTCTCAAGTCGTTTATCTTATCAAGCAGGAACTACGCAGACTTGATCTCCCATGCACACAGGAGTACGTGGGCAACCGTCGTGGAAAATTCTATCTCATACTTAACGACCTATTCCCCCAGATCAAGACAACAAATCAAACTTTGTAGATCAAATCAAACTTGGGTGAAGTCATCACCAACCAAGCTAAAATTTTTGGGGTCAATTTAGTGGAGTCTGAAGGCCTCTCGACATCAATCATCAAAGTTGTAACAACAACACAGTGATATATTAAGCATGATCAGCAGTGAGGACCTTCAAAGAGCTGACACCCTCAATCACAGGTCTTCATAAAATCAGAAGAAAATCATCAAGGCCGATTGCGCGAACAAGTCAGGAACAATGATTGAGGGCATCAAAGCCTAAATCCACTACATGTTCAGCATCTGGTATAGAGGTAAAAGCCTATTGCGATCTCGCCATCTTATCGGCCTATCTGACAAAGCAACGATCCCAGACAATAAGCAAGGTTGGGGCAATTTCAAAATTGGTGACAAACCGATATTAGGTCCCTTACAAAAAGATTGGGGCATTCTCGGAGACAGCGACAACTCAACACTGGTGCATTTATCAACCATCCTAAAGAGGAAAATGCACCAGTCAGCACCATCAGCATGGTACATCATCATCAGAGCTTCCCTCACATTATCTCACTAGCGATGTTGTATGATCATTTGGTCTTTTCCAATCATACCGTTCTCAAAATGAATAATCCATATGTGAGGATATTACTCACTCGTGACTTGGTCAACAATAAGATTATCTCATATGAATCCCCAGCAATAACATGCGAAAGGACTGGGGCATTTTTTGGTTCCAGGAAAGAGAAGGAGTTTAAGGCGCGATCGAGCCTCTCATCAAAAGGAAGAGGAGAACTCTTGAAAGAAATCATGGCGACATAAGTTTGCCCCTATAAAAGAAAGGGAAAATTCTCAAAAAAGTCCTTAACTCAAAACCAGAAGCCCAATGACAAAAGGTCTAGCGAATGAAATCCTCATCATCAAATGTGCCAACCGGTGTCGAGTCCTCACAAGTCGAGGCCTCTACACTGAAGTTCAAATCTGGGCAGCGAAAGAATGAGTTGCACCCTCCAGGGATGTCAGCGGCATTCAGGTCACCAGTTCAACCGGGTTACAAATCAAACGCTCAAGAAAATGGGGCACAAACACCCAACAGCGAAAGGAAACTCCAAATCACCTCAAAAAGGGTGAGGTAAAATTCTACTCCAGACAATTTAAAATATGCATCAACCTAGGAAAATAGACTCCCAAGGATAAATCTAGATCATCACATCATGCATGATCTGCACATGTACAAATGCGCTACATCAACATACTTCTCTATCAAGGTTTAACATGTATCACCAGTAGATTTAAATATGCGTGTAAATTAAATGCCTAGATTAGAGAAAAAAATTTGTCATAGACATCTGGTGGTTATCGTTAATCCAACGTAACATCAGGCAGAGTCTGGTGAAGCAAACCTTGGAATATTACTTCAGCAAAGGTATCGGAAGATCCGGTATTCTAAACCATTGGCATGAATTCAACTAAACATCAAGACAGTGTAGGGATACCACCATTTGAGTGGGAACCAAAACAGTTTGGCGATGTCAGCGTAGTCAACTACCAGCAGGGTAGGCACCATTGTTAAACTACGGACAGGGTAGGCACCGTTGTAAACTACCAGCGTATGCATCAAGAAGGTCCGGTGATTTCAGAACGTCATCCCCATTAGAGATGTAGAAAACATCTCAACTTATCTTCATCAAACAAGCATCGGCAACACCGATAAAAAGTCAAACCATTGGAGTCAACACCAGCATAGGCATCAGCAATGATCGGTACAGGTAAAGCAATTTTCAATTTTTGAAGTGCAATTTACGATATGCGAAATGTGATGTGCGAGTTGCAAAGTGCGATTGGCTAAATGCAAAAAGCAAAGTGCGAAATGCGATGTGCGATTTGCGAACTGCGATTTGCAAAATATTTTAACATTCATTATAACATTCATAACATTATGATTTGCATCATTAGAAATACCTTGTCATATTTCAAGTGTCTAGTAATCTTTATCATGTCCATTCCATTGCATTGCATGAACATGATAAAGAGGGGCATCTGTAGACACTCAAAATTTCGTTTTCCTGTTACTAACTATATAGGAGGACAAAAGAATATTTTTCACACTCCAGAGATAACCCTGGAGGATCACAACATCAATTCCAACCCCGGAGATAGCCCCGAGAGATCCAGTTTCCAACCCCGGAGATAACCTCGGGAAATCAGTTTCTAACCCCGGAGATAACCCCAGGAAAGTCAGTTCCAATCTCGGAGATAACCCCAGGAGATCAATTTTAATGCCCAGAGTCAACCTCGAGAGGTTAATCCAACCTCAGAGATAACCCTGAGAACATTCAGAGTCAACAACATGACAATCTCAGAGATAACCCTGGGAAAAGACTGCTACAACTGCGCCAAAGTCAGAAACAACCTCGGGAGGGGGAAAATGGTCATTTTGCCAACTATAAACTCAACTCAAATCAAATCAACTCATTTCAACTCAAACTTCCTCAAACGAAGTCCCACAAGAATCATATCTTAACTTCTGAGCGCAAACTACGCAAAAATAACTCAACGGACTGCTTGACGGAAACCCAGAAATGCTATTTTGGTCATGGACCCATCTTCCCGGATTTAAAAAAGGGCAAATCCTATGTCATTGCATAGCTCTCGGAAAGAGTTTTTCAGAATGGTATGGCACGCTTCCATCGAACTCCCTAATTGAAAGTTATGAAGGTTCGAGCGAACAATGCGTTATCCGAGTGCACGTACTTCAAGATGGCGGGACCCACATGGCTCGGGGCACCCCGGGTAGCCGTAGGTACACCTGCGGCTCCCCCCTCTATAAATAAAGGGCTTGGTGTGGCCATTTTCAAGAGAAAAAAGGCGAGAAAGCCCTGTCCATTTTGCTCTGTACACACTATAAACTGAGTGTTTTCTCATTTTAAACACTTGTGAGCTTATATTTTGCTACATTTTATCGGTAGAAACCGAGTGTTCGTTCATTTAAAGCTATTTGAAGTCTTCTTTGGCAGCCCACTGTAAACCTTCTCACATTTCTTAAAGCCTTTCTCCACATTCATTCACACATATTTATTCACGTTGAGAGTTGTGTTGTGTGCATATGCCCGGACCGTCGGTACGTGGCTTTTATTGCTTTTCTCAATTGAGCCTGAATATAATATTCGGAGCATTTATTGCTTATATATATATATATATATATATATATATATATATATATTGTTGTTCTCAATCTCTATTTGATTGAGCCTGGATTTATATCCGAAGCATTTACTGCTTTTATATATATATAAATACTTATATATATTGTTATCATCAAACTCTGTTTGATTGAGCCTGGATTTATATCTGGTGCATTTATCGCTATATATATATATATATATATATATATTTACATTTACTCCCGCCTAGAGTTTACTTCGTGGCAGTTGATCGCACACACACACACACACACACACATATATATATATATATTTACATTTTCTATCCCGCCTAGAGTTTACTTCATGGCGGAATTGTCTACAGCTTTCATACAAACTGCATCATCATGTGAGCCTAGGAATCATGTGATCACAGATTCTGTTCCTGAATCTAGATTTGGTTCCCTTGATGGACATTTTCGGCTGTGACCAGCTTGTAAATTATTCACACTATTTTAATTTCCTTAGACGGCTCTCATGCCCACAAGGAGTTCGGCACTGGTTTTTATCTTATTTTCTCGAAGATGCTTCGCATCTCGAAAATAAAAGCAATCCAGCTGAACACATAATATAATGGAAGTATCAAAGGCCTCAATTACTATTGAGCATAAGGGTTTGAAAAACCTTTTTTACAAAGCATCATTGCTATATCTTGTTAAAATTGAACTTTTAAAAAAAAATTCAAACCCTTTGTATATAGGTGCAAATGAGGCATATCACTACTTCTAGACAACTGCACATAGACCTACACACACACATTCAGATAAATGTTTAAAATGAAAAGTAGCGATCACCGCGTTACCACGGATGTCGGGGGGTGCCTAGCACCTTCCCCTCACATAACCAAGCCCCCAGACCCTAACGAATCTCGGTTTCACAGACCAATTAACGCAGTGTCACATCACTCGGTCTATGTACAAACCTTTTCTCGGTTGAGTTGGTGCAACCATTTAAAAATACCAACTGGCGACTCTTATAGTCCAATCGTCGACATATACATGTCGGACCTTTTCACAACTTATTTTTTCAAACAAATCTCACTTAACATGAGAACACCAAAAAACAAGAGCAGAAAAGGGACAAATAAAAATCCCAACGTCGACACTACCCCCAGAGAGTGAAATCGAATTTTTTATTGATCTTGAACCCGGTACAAAAGCAATTTCTAAAACTCCATATCAAATGGATCCTATTGAACTTCAGGAGTTAAAAACCCAACTGTAGGAATTGTAGACATTGGTTTCATTCATCCTAGTACATCTCCTTGGGATGCTCATGTTCTATTCGTAAAGAAGAAAGATGGGAGTATGCGACTTTGTATTGACTATCGAGGGTTGAATCATGTCACCATCAAAAATAGGTACCCGTTACCTCGTATTGATGACCTGTTTGACCAGTTGCAAGGTGCTAAATTCTTTTCAAAGATCGATCTTCGTTCCGGATATCATCAGTTAAAGATTAAAACCGATGACATTCCAAAGACTTCTTTTAGAACTCGGTACGGGCATTACGAATTCCTAGTCATGTCTTTTGGATTGACTAATACTCCTGCTGCCTTCATGGATATGATGAACCGAGTATTCAAGGAATATTTGGATCATTTTGTAGTTGTCTTTATTGATGACATCCTCATTTACTCCAAAAGTCGTGAAGATCATGAGCAACACTTGAGGCTGATACTCCAAAAGCTTCGTGAAAATAAGCTATATGCCAAGTTAAAGAAATGTGAGTTCTGGCTTGAGGAAGTAGCATTCCTTGGGCACGTGATATCGAAACATGGAATATCAATTGACCCAGCGAAGATTGAATCAATACAAAGTTGGGAGCAACCTAAGTCAGTAACCGAAATACGTAGCTTTTTGGGCTTAGTTGATTGATATCGGAGAATCGTGGAAGCATTTTCTCGAATCGCTACTGTAAGACCCCAACTTATTATAAATGAAATTAAATTTTCTCTATTTATTATTTTGAAATAGTAAGGGTTGATTTGATTAATGTGGTTAGTTATGGGTAAAATGCGCAAATATCTTAAATAAGCAAGTGGTTATAAAATATTCATTATTGTCGGGGAATATTCGTTTGGTTGTGGAATATTCTTTCGTCGGGGAATATTTGTATGACGGCGCCTTTGACCTTGTGTGGGCCCCATAACCCAAGCTTAAGCGGATGAAGAAAAGAAAGCACAAGTATAAGTTATTTATAAATAACAGCGTAGTTGTTAGCGTTAATACTATTGGAATACCCGGTGATTAAAACACAGTAGCACACGGTATTGCACCAATTATTGATTCTTACGTAAGAAGGCACTACTCAATAAATGTTACAGTAATTATTGTTCAATATTTTATTTTATTAATTCAATAATTGCTACGTTGATATTTTATATTATTGTTGTTTCAATAATTGTCACTACACAGTATTTTCTATTGTCATATCAATAATTCATATTATTTGAATAATATTATTAGATAGCATTATTGGCAATGTCTAGAAAGTTCTGTCTAATGAGAGGTTTGGTCACCTAATTACGCGCCAGTAAGGAGAAATCCTTATTGGAAATCCTTATTGATCTGTAATATTATTTGTGAATAATTAATTATTAATTTATATGATAAGGAAAATATTCATTTTATGTGGATATAGATGGAGAAAATTTTTAATGTGACAATTGTTGAAAATTGATATTTTATCTTTTATAATAAAATAATTCATTTAAATATATTATTATATTATAATAATATAATAATGGTGATATTTTTACAATGAATGTGTGGTATATGAATAAATGAGGAGGAAGAGTATTTTTGTTACAAAAATTGTTTAACACATGTTTTGTGTGTTGGTGGGTCCCATTTTTTAACTGAAATTTGATTATAGTCTGTAAATCGTCCGTATGTGAATTTCGGTCGATTTTTGCTTGGAATCTGGAAAAAATTAATGTTACAAAATTGTAGAGAATTGAATTTCCTATGGAATGGATAGAAGAATTGAATTTTTCTGATAAAAGGGCTATTTATTATGAATTATTGAAGTTCTGGAATAATTGATTTTTAAAGTTTTAAATTTTTTTTAAAAGAAAAACATTTTTAATAAGTTGGTGGGCCCCACTAGTATGTAAAATGAGCTGAATTCAGATTTCTTGGTGTGCGTAGGAAATTTATATAAATATATTAATATTTTATTAAATTTTTTGTTTTGGTATTCTAAGCATTTTCCTATAAATATGGTGTTTAGGTTAGAATTGAAAATCACACCAGAAACTGAAATCTTCTCTCTTTATATTATCAAGCGTATTCTTGTGAGTATTTTGATACTTTGAGTGTTGCTATACGGTGCAAGTTCCTTTCAGCGTTATATCTGATATTCCAGCTAGAAGTACTATTCTTTCGAGGTAAGGGATATTATTTTTGTTCAGTATTCGTATAAAATAATATTTTCTTTCATACTCTGTAGTATGTAATTAATATTATTTCGTTTCAGATTTCGAATTCTATACTCATTTTGTTAAGTTTTGGCTTCTATACTCCATGAAATTAGTAGAATATCCTAGATATTTACGCTTCATCCAATATCTTTTCATGGAAATATTATTCTAATCATTCTTGATAAGTTTTAACTTTTTCATGTCGGAGTACTATTCACGGGGTTACTACTCACTCAATTACTATTCACTCGGGGTACTATTCATGACAAAATTAATTACTTTTCAGTCCAAATTATTTTTTATACAATATTATTCTTAAATTTTACTCCACAAAGCAGTATCATGTTGACAATTTGGACGTTATTGATTTCTGGATAAATTCAATTATAAATCTTTAAAAATTTATCCTTGAACTTGTTTTATTGAATTCTTATATCATTGTCATCATCCTCGTGTTTATAATATGTTGAAAGTCATTTGTGGCCTGTAGTGCATAGATGGACTTGGTATGATGATGACCAGGGATTATTCGGTATAATCATAATCGTAATGTTACAAATGATGTGATAAAAGTCCTCATTGGCCCGTAGTGCATTAATGGACAGTTGGTGGTATGATCATGACCATTGATGAATACACGAATATCCTTAGCCCATAGTGCATGGATAATTTATGGTCGTGATACTAAAGAATATCCTTGGCCGTAGTGCAAGGGTGATTCGATGATGTGGATTATTTATTAACCTGAGTCTCAGCGATAAAAGTGATGAAAAACCTTTTAAATTATAGAAGATAGTAGATTTTATGCTCTACTTGACTCTTCTAATGGATTGCTTGTTCCGCTGCAGTTAAACTTGATGTTTGTTATATTTTATCGATTAACCTTTGTTGAAGGCTAACGATAAATTATTCGCAAATCTTAGTCATAATATTTCTTCTTTGGGCTAGTTGAGCTCACCTTTTGCTTTCATTGTCCTCTTGTGAAATGAGAACGTAGCCGGGACTAGTCGGGGAACGGAATGATGGTCCAGATGATAGCATTAGTAGTCCTCACTATTTTGTAAAATAGTGTATCAATAATTGTATTGAGGACTCCATTTGAGTTGAATACTGTCTAAAAGACAATATTCGTATTTAAAACTCTCAGTTTATGTTTTGTCGTATTTTACACGAAAGTTGTATTATTGAGTTATATTTGAATTTTGTACCATGTATTTGGCGACTCAAGATGGGTGATGTATACCTATTTTGGGGGCGTCACAGTTGGTATCAAAGCTTAGGGATATGATCCGTGGCTAAGATGTAAGACTAGAACTAGGAGGGGAGACAGGGACTCCTTCGCTAGTATGACCTTCCTAAGTTTATTTGGTATTTAATTGGTCAGTCAAAGTATAGGGATAATATGTTGCATGTCAGTTAACCCTTGTTTTGTGGCAGTATTTGAAAATGACATCCGAGAATATTGAGAATAGCAATGGGGCACAGGAGACCGTTGAGTCACCACAGATCAATACCCAGGATAATGTGCAATAGGAAGACAATAATCCTCAGGTAAACAACAACGATCAAATGATGAACGATGGAATGTTCAGAGGATTTATGCAATTCATGCAACATCAGGCGAGAGCAGCTCTTGTCCAAAATGTAGGTGGAAACATTGGAAACTCTCGGACGGTCACCGCTAAACAGTTCAAGGAGCTGTGACCACCGGAGTTTATTGGAGAGCCAAAACCACTTAATGCGGAGACGTGGATAAATCAGATCACCAAAATAATTGATGTATTGGGATGCTCCGAGGAGCAAAAGATTCCCTTTTCCACCTTTATGTTGCGAGGAGAGGCAGATTACTGGTGGGAATCGGTAAAGCGTACTCAACTGCGCCATGCCTTGAAGATGTCTTGGGAGAAGTTCCAAGAACTATTCAACGACAAGTACTTTCCCGAAAGTATTCGTCACATGAAAGAGGTAGTAGAGTTCATCAAGTTGGAGCAGAACAATATGACCATGTCGTAGTACGAAACTAAGTTTGCCGATTTGTCCCGGTTTGTATCTCACTTGGTTGATAATGAGGAGAGAATGACGCGGATGTTTCTAAGAGGTTTGAAACCTGAGATACGTAAATATCTAATTTCTCATAAACTGTGTTTGTATTCAGATGTTGTAAATAGGGCTCAGTTATTGGAGCGCGATAACGAGTCAACCCAACCAAGAGAAAGCGGTTACCAAATGATAATACCCGGTGGTAGCGATCATTGAAGCGGTGACAATAAACGTGGAGGGAATCAACATGCCAGAAATTGTAACCACTTCGGTGGTAATCATGGTCAAGACAATAAAAGTGAACATTTCAAGAAGAGAAGATTCAACAATGATGGAAAGACGTCAGCATCAACACCCGTTTTTAAGGAAGGAGAACGACCACCTATCATATGCTTCAAATGCGGAGGGAGGACACATCGATCAAAGCTGTCTTGTGATGAGTCAAAACGTGTTACAATTGTGGAAGAGAAGGTCACCTAGCTAGATTTTGTCATACAGGGAAGCCAAGTCCAGTTGGAACGGTGACACCAAATGTCGTCCCAGACAAGTCAAAATTAGTAGTTCAAGGGAGAGCGTTTGTTGTGACCTCCCAAAAAGCAAGGAACCCGAACGAGGTCATCATGGGTAAGCTTATCATAAACTCTAGCGAAGTTTATACCTTATTTGATACCGGTTCTACCCATTACTTTATTTCTCCTACTTGCGCTCAATGTTTAAATTTGACTCCGGAGAAATTAGACTTTGACTTATCTGTTGAAACTCCGTTGGGAGAAACCTTCATTACATCCACTGTTTATAAGTCTTGTTTGGTTCAAATCGGTACCCTCACATTACCTGTCGATCTTATTTCATTGAAAATACTTGCATTTGACGTGATTCTAGGGATTGATTGGTTAACTACTCATCATGCAAAAATTGATTATTTTCGTAAGGTTGTTAGCTTTCATATTCCTAACCAACCTATTATGTGAATTCAAGAAACCAAACCATTAAAATCAATCACTGTCATCTCAAGCCATAAAGCTATTCATTTATTGAAAAACGGATGTCAAGCTTTCTTAGCTCATGTAACGGATTTAAATAAAAATACGTCAGTTTTGAATGATATTTCTATTGTTAATAAATTTCCTGATGTATTCCCTGAAGAACTTCCTGGCCTACTCCCAAAGCGTGATATTGAATTTGGTATCGACCTTGAACCCGGTACAAAACCCATTTCCAAAGCCCCATATCGGTGGCTCTATTGAACTTCGTGGAGTTAAAGACCCAATGCGCAGGAATTGTTAGACATCAGTTTCATTCGTCCTAGTACCTCTCGTGCTCCTGTTCTATTCGTGAAAAAGAAAGATGGGAGTATGCGACTTTGTATTGATTATCGGGAGTTGAACCATGTCACTATCAAAAATAGGTACCCATTACCACGTATTGATGACTTGTTTGACCAGTTGCAAGGTGCCAAATTCTTTTCAAAGATCGATCTTCGTTCCGGATATCATCAGTTAAAGATTAGAACCAATGACATTCCAAAGACGGCTTTCAGAACTCGGTACGGGCATTATGAATTCCTAGTCATGTCTTTTGGATTGACTAATGCTCCTGTTGCCTTCATGGATATGATGAACTGAGTATTCAAGGAATATTTGGAGCATTTTGTGGTTGTCTTTATTGATGACATTCTCATATATTCCAAAAGCCGTGAAGATCATGAGCAACACTTGAGGCTGATACTCCAAAAGATTCGTGAAAACAAGCTTTCTGCCAAATTGAAGAAATGTGAGTTCTGACTTGAGGAAGTAGCATTCCTTGGGCACGTAGTATCAAGTCATGGAATATCTGTTGACTCGGCAAAGATTGAAGCAATACAAAGCTGGGAGCAACCTAAATCAATGACCGAAGTACGTAGCTTTCTCAGCTTAGCTGGTTATTATTGGAGATTCATAGAAGGGTTTTCTCGAATCACTACTCCATTAACTCAGCTAACTCGAAAAGATACAAAATTCGGTTGAAGCGAGGAATGTGAGAAGAGTTTTCAAGAACTCAAGAGGAGACTCATTTCAGCACCTGTTCTGACAATACCATCTAGCTCTTGAGGATTTGTCATCTCTGGTGATGCTTCGAGCAAAAGGGTTAGGATGTGTTCTCATGCAACATGGAAAAGTCATAGCCTATGCCTCTCGACAACTCAAAGAATATGAGAGGAATTATCCTACTCATGATCTAGAGTTGGCAGATGTTGTCTTCGTACTTAAAATTTGGAGGCATTACTTATATGGGGAGAAAGTGGAGATCTTTACGGATCATAAAAGCCTCAAATATTTCTTCACCCAAAAGGAACTCAACATGCGGCAATGACGTTGGCTTGAACTGTTAAAATATTATGATCATACCATTCAATACCATCATGGTAAAGTTTAACGTAGTGATGATGCATTGAGTAGAAGATCATATGCTTAATGAAAAGCGATATTGTCAACACAAAGGCCCATTTTATATGACTTGCAAAGGATGGAGATAGAGTTAAAGACTCTAGGGACCCACGTGATGATGGTAAATATACGAGTAGAACCGACTTTAATCGATAAAGTTAAAGTTGCTCAAGCCACAAACATGGAGTTGATGCGTATGAGGAAGAAAGTGCAAGAAGGTGTTATACCAGAAGCAAGAATCAATGAAGAATGAATACTTCGAGTCAACTCCAGACTTTGTGTTCCTAACAACCCTGATTTAAAGTATACAATCATGATGGAGGCGCACAACACACCGTTTACAATCCATCCTGGGAGTACCAAAATGTATCGTGATCTTTGAAATACATTTTGGTGGAGCAATATGAAAAGAGAGATCACGGAGTTTATCTCAAGGTGTCTAACTTGTCAACAAGTCAAGGCGGAGCATTAAGTACCAAAAAGTCCATTGCAACCACTTGAAATTCCAAAATGGAAGTGGGAGCACATTACCATGGATTTCGTTACCGGTCTTCCCAAGGTTTCTCAAGGCATAGATGCGATTTGGGTCATTGTTGATAGATTGACCAAGTCGGCTCATTTCTTACCTATACGAGAAACTTATACACTTGAACGTCTTGCTCGTATGTACATAAATGAGATTGTAAGGTTGCATGGTATGCCAGTATTCATAGTTTCTGATCGAGACCCAAGATTCACTTCAAGATTTTTGGTTAGTTTGCAAAAAGCTATGGGCACGAATTTACAATTTAGTTCGGCTTATCATCCTCAAACGGACGGGCAGTCAGAGAGGACTATTCAAACTCTTGAAGATCAATTAAGACTATGTGTCCTTGACTTCAAGGGAAGTTGGGACAAGTTCTTACCATTGGTGGAATTCTTCTACAACAACAGCTATCAAGCAAGTATAGATGTGGCTCCATTCGAAGCATTGTATGGACGAAAGTGTCGTTCTCCAGTATGTTGGGATGAGGTGGGTGAAGCAACATTATTGGGACCAGAGTTGGTATGTATTACTACAAAAAAGATCCAAATGATTCGACAACGTATACAAACGGCACAAGATCGACAAAAAAGTTATGCGGATCTTCATCGACATGACGTGGAATTTAGTATTGGCGATCATATATTGTTGCGTGTGGCTCTATGGAAGGGAGTTACAAGATTTGGGAAGAGAGGAAAGCTCAATCCACGATTTATTGGTTCGTTTTAGATTCTTGACCGAGTAGGAAATGTGGCCTATAGACTCGCGTTATCTCCAAGTATGTCTCGTGTTCATAATGTTTTTCACATATATGTGCTTCGTAAATATGTGAAAGACCCGAACCACGTTATTAAGTTAGAACTAGACAAAATAGCCGAAGATTTAACGTACGAGGAGGTACCTGTCAAGATCTTGGATAGGAAGGAGCATGTCCTACTCACAAAGGTCATACCACAAGTCAAAGTTTTATGGATGAACCATGCTATTGAGGAAATGACCTGGGAGTTGGAAACGGAAATAAAAGCGAGGTATCCTCACCTTTTCGAAACACCAAGTACGTACGTCAATTTCGAGGATAAAATTTCATAAGATGAGGAGGTTGTAAGGATCGTTATCATAAACACTCGGGATATTACATTCACCCATTCTTCTAATAATTTTGTCCTCAAAATTTTTATTAATCTTTATTCATTCAATCTATCAAAGTAGATTTTACATTAATACCTTATTCATTCATTAGGTTCTACAACCAAATTCTTTCTCTAAGGATCTTTCTAAGATCATCATATTCCTCACCTCTTCATCATCTAAGAGTTTCACATTTCTCTTCTTTTCTGGAATTTCATTTCTTTCTTGAAATTATTAAGTTTTACTTAATTTCCTCATCCTTTCCACTTTCACCTTTTAGAATAACAATAATCTTCCATAATTGCTCAATAATTGGGAAGCGATATGAATAACAGGAATTTAAAAGATTCCAAATCATGTTGAGGGTTTACAAGACCGTGAACTCTATTCTCGGTTTACTAGTGCTTTAACTCAATCCTTCACACTACAAACCAGAGAGTTTATTAATCACAAAGACTGAAAATACCCTCTTCACGTACACTAGGTGGCCAGCCTATTGTAGCACTACGTTGGGCCGCAACGTAGTGTTTTGTAACGACTACATGTGTTACGCTCGGAACCATTGTCCCCGAAAACATATCCCCTTATAGGGTTGTTCACCTCAGCTTTTCAACATATGAATCCGCACCAAAACAATTTGGTTTGGCATAACTTTTCAATGAACGTTTGAATTTCATGAACATCTTTCAATAATCGTCTAGCTTAATCAAATAGCATAGACTCCTACAATAATTCGGACTTCAATCGAAATATACACACACACACACACACACACACACACACACACACACATATATATATATATATATATATATATATTCTCATATCTTAAAGAAGCCTCAAAAATCTTTTATACGACGCCATGATACATACTTGTATTTATGATTCGTTTGAGGATTCTCATTTTATGACTTTCATCATACTACATCATACCATAGTAGTAAATTTGAAAATCCTTAGATCACATCCAACACTAAGAAATTTCGCATTGATAACTCCATCGTTTTTTATCATCTTTTTGAGTTTCATGATGCATTAATGATATAAAATATATTTTGATATTTTCAAATCATTTTCGTCTAGCCGAAACAATTAGCATAGACTATTCTTTAAACAGTTCAAAAATCTTTGAAAATCA
The DNA here is from genome assembly GCA_020205605.1 of Panax ginseng. NCBI lineage: Eukaryota > Viridiplantae > Streptophyta > Magnoliopsida > Apiales > Araliaceae > Panax > Panax ginseng. The sequence continues at coordinate 85,955,346 of CM035136.1, read as the reverse complement.
GTTTTAGTGATATCATATCTCAACAGGTAATGATGTGTCAGTGTCCCGAAGTCCACACATACACCTTTATCACCATGTGTTGAGAGTAAAAATTCATTTTAAAAAGGCACATAGTGCAAATTTAGCTTGATGTCAAAAATTTTGAAGTCTAGCATAGCTAGAAGATTTGGAAAAACCTATGTCTCCACTTTCTATACTGAGCCATTGCTTAATAATTCTATCTATTCCCATAATCCTGAATACTCCATTCACACTTGGTTATACCCCAGTTCATCAAACTTATCGCACATTGAAAGTTCATGACTTGCCACAATAATATGAGTTTAAGAACTTATCCTAGTCAGACCATAGGCGTCCATTCGCTGAGGGGTTCAAAACATATCATATTATTATGAGTCACGAACATACCATATGCATTAGTTTTAAGAACCGCACCTAATCCTAACATAATATCTGACTAATCTTAATAGTTTCTAACTATCAAACATACCCATGAGAAAAAATCACCTTTTTGCCACATATACATTGATAGCGCGACACCAACATTCCAATGATTATCAATATGATAAACTGAGTGCAAGCACAAAACCCTCGCCCATACAAAGATTTGTACAACTCAACCATCACATGAGTCCTCAATTGAAATCCCACCTAACTCTATCTTACCCTTAACTTGCTCTTTGCTCGATACGAATTCCTCGTATCACATCATCTATAACTCCTCGTGAGTTATCTCGGACTATTTCATAGTACACCATCTTCATAGCATTAAGCTATAATTATTCAAATATTACAGACCATCTTTCTTTTATAACTTAAACAGATCACGTCGTGATCTTATTCTATAATCATCTCCCTTAAAATTCTTTTCTTAACTCGTGATCGTTTTGTTTTACAATCCCCTTTCTTTCCTTTTTCATCACGACATTATTCGTTATCTTAGCTATTGGAGTTAGGTAACTCCCATTTCTTATTTACATATCTCTTCAAGATTCTTCTTTGAATTGTTTATATAACAATTCCTGCTTTAAGAATTTCCAACTTCATTAATACCGTTCAACATTTCATTCAAGTTCTACATTTTCATCATACGTACCCATTTTCTAGACTTGGTACACATCGAGTCTCTACCAGTTTCAATATGGTACGCTGAGTGGTTTCCCACAAACAACCAACAAACTAGGTTCTGAGTTGCTAGTTCGTATATACCTCCGCTCTATGAAGGAATCGTTTAGCCCAGATACCATACATCAACTACTAAAGAGTACAACTGTACTATACTTCACTATAACTTTTATTCTTAACTTCTTTAGCAATCTCTTCTTATAGATATTGTCTATTTGTTATCACCTCACATTCTTATTATTGAAGTTGGGTAACCCCATAACTCTGCGAGATTCTTCTTTAAATCCTCTCACACATGTTTTAATCCCTTCTCTATACATTTCTTAAATTTCTTCTTATTGTTCAAACTCTATCTGAGCTTATTCTTGTATTATCTTCACATCTCTTCTCTAAGGTTATAGCCTACGGTACTCCTACCTAAGATTTATAACCTACAGTTTTGATACCAACTGTAACGACCCCAAAATTCTTACAATTTAATTCTCGACTTCAGTCGTTAATAATACATTCAACCTCTAATTTTACATAATTAAACGATAATACAACCATTGAAATTTGCGGAATAATTAAAATTTTCTATTACAAACTATCCTCGTTCCCAAAACCTTCAACCTTTACATCTAAATATCTCAAAATCAATTTAATACTAAAATAGTTTACATCGTGAAATGATATTACCATTCTACATTTATACATCATTCGGAACCTTAAACATGGCTCAAATAATAATAATAACACAACCAAAGTGTATAAATCTTCAAGTATCACATCTGATTCATGTCTTTCAAGTAACACATAACTTTACCTTGAAATCTTGACCTATAAAAATGGTTATTTGCAAGGTTGAGCTCGATAGCCCAGCAAAATCTAACAGTTTTCATGTAATACGTAGCATATAATAACATGCTCAACATATATCTCTTAAACATTGGACTATCATAACATACAGGCTACAGTTCATATAACAAGTATAAAAATTGAGTTCCTTACTCAATCAGCATGCTTTACTCAATCAACGTAGTCATAAGTTGACTTTAACATTTCATGCTTTCAACATAAATATAACACATCATGTTATTTGCAATAAAGATTTAAAACAGTTAATCATCAAGTTCACATAGCAAATAGGAACTGAAAGACTTGCCTGATTCGTAGTTTATGAACTACGACTTAACTATTTATTGCTTTTCTACACTTCGTGTATTCCTACACAGTTATATCATTATTCACATTAATTATTAGTCACATAGTAACGCATAGTAGCTATAATGTAAACTTTACTCTACATCTCATAACCATTCTTACTAATCAATACACAATGTACTAATATCCTTTTTGCAACATAACACTCATTTCTAGTTAAACTTGTTATTTCGGTACAAGTCTTACATTACCATTTACATTTCAGAAATTCCAAGTGTGGACTTCACAACACTTGTCTAACATTCATTGTGTATACTAAGTTATCACATAACGCGTTTGTAACTTACTAATCATTCTCATAACTTTGAATTTATCAATCACATATCATGGTTCTGTTTTAACCTTCTTACAAATGTTTGACACATTATCATAACCTTAGACCAAGTGGTAAGGCTACCCAAAATCTGCAGTAGCAGTAGAAGGCTCTGCCTCAGATCAGTGTATGTATGGATTGAGGCATAACATACACACATAAGCAATCTATTCTTTAGCTTTTTTAGCCTTGGCACCGGTAGCAGCCTATGGCTGCATGTACTGACAGAAGAAGAGAGTCGGCTATGAACAATAGCCGACTTTAGCCCAACAAACACGAATTTCACCCACAAAACAGTGAAATTAACATATACAATAAATATAAAACTATCATAAACATGATTGCTAACATATTCATCAACATAGAACAATTTAACAACACTTTTAACTATTTTAATTTCTCAAATTTCTCATTTTCATATAAAACTCAATTCTTTTGATATTCTTCCCAAAAATCAACATTGTGATTTCAATTCTTCACCAAATCACTTTGTTCAAGTTACATTATCTTCGTTTCTTAATGAACTAGCATAAACAAGCTTCAATTTTTAGTTTAACATACGAATTGATCATCAAAATTGGTACTTTTCATGAATCATGTGAAAAAAATATTCAATGACATTATTTTCTTCCTTTTAACTGTAATACGCATACAATTTCCTATCTAAACATAAACTCTAGCATCATAAATGCGTATCATCACAATTACAAACTATATATCTCCACAATTTGATTTCACAGAACATAAGAATTTTTTGTCGTAACTCATATATGCATATATATATATATATATATATATATATATATATATATATATATATATATATATATACTATCAAGGTTATGGGCAATACCTTCAATTGCTCGGTAATTCTTGCTAAAACACAACAAATTTCTTTGGAATTCCCAGAAATCTTCCTCTCAAACTCTATGTTCTCTCTCCAATTCTCTGTAGAACCTTTTCGCTTTTCTTTTCAGCTTAACTTTTACGTAGAAATAAAAGAGCTTTAATTAACGCCTAAAATTGACGTTGGAATAAATATAATATTAAGTTATCAGTTATAATATATGTTATTTTATATTTTTATTTATTTTATTTAGATTATTTAAATTTAAAAATTAAAACCAAAAGCCATAAGGCTTTATTTGGCAAAACCTTTAAAATTTAAAGACTTCATATATTTAAACCTTGTTTGGCAAAAAACTAAATTATTTAATAAACAATTTAATTTATAATTTATAATCACATATTATTTATTTGGATTTTCATATCCAATAATAATCACATAAATTAATTACGCATACTATATTTAAAATAAATATTCTACTTAAACAAATATCACAAAATTATAATCGCATTATAATTTTTATTTAATAACTTATCATACCATCTTAAATTATTAAATTAAAACAACAATATAGCATCTCATGTTATATTATAACTCTCTAAATTATAAATTAATTTAATTTAGAATATTATCTAGTCATAAATATTTACTAATAATCACATCAATAAAATATTTATTTCATTTAATAAATATTTTAAATTACAAGTACTAAAATCTTGGATTGTCACAATAATCGTAATAATAATTAAGTATATTTAATTTAATCTATGGTGATAGAATAAATTAAATAGCTTAATAATTATTATTTAATATTTTGGAAATATTAAATATAAATTAATAAGAGGAGTCTTATTATTATTATTATTATTATTATTATTATTATTATTTCATTTCTAAAGAAGTTTGGAAATTAATTAATAAAAGTACTCTCATATATCCTAATAAGATTAGGAGGCTAATTAATTAAAAAAGTTTAATTAATTATTCCTAATAAGATTAGGAGCCTAATTAATTAAAGGAGTTTAATTAATTAAAATAAATCACAATTCCTTAATTGTTAAGGAGGGTTGCCTACGTCTATAAATAAGAGTAGTCTTATTATGGGTGCACAACATACGTGATTCTAATTGTTGGAGAGTACGCTCTTTTTCTATGAGAGATAGAAAAACTAGGGTTTTGCCAAACACCCATCTTCTTGAATCTTTCTTCTTCCTTGGTGGATCACCTTTAGAGACCAAACACTTAGGTGGCTAACGTTGATCAAAGGAAGGAACCAAATCCGGTGGACTCAAGTTGAACGCGAAAGGATTTGGAAGTGAACTTGTACCTGAGGAAGCTCGAATCTTCAAGGGTATGATTCTTGTTCTTTATCTTTTCATTTAATTAATAATTGCGCATAAAGGATGATCCGGGTATATAGTTTGTAAAATTTTAAAACTCTGATTTTTCATGCTTCCGCTTATTTTGTGCAATTTGATTGCGTTTATAAATATTACAAACCTAACAGTGGTATCAGAGCCAAACATTTATGCAAATTATTAATTATTTAGATTCGATATGTATATTGATATGTGTTTAGAACAATTTAATTGGGCATAATTTTGTTATATAGTAAAATTTTAAAAAAACGCGAAATACGTGATTTCGTTGTACTTCGGAATTCAAGTGATAAAGTAACTGTTAATTAATATAAATATATATATGGATCAGATTACATAAGACTTATGGCATATATGATAACTTTATTGTACAAAGTTAACAGGTCGAAAAGGATCTTAAGCTCACCCTTATTGAGCTCACCCCGAGCTCACCCTGCCTTTTTTTATTTTTTAAATAACTAATAAAAATGTATAATAATTTTTGGAATTGAAAGTTTTTTAAAAAAAAAGTGTTTTGGGTGTGATTTGAGTATATATAAAAACAAAGGTGTTATGCGGCATAACAACCTGCTTTGTTATATATACTCAAATCACACCCAAAACACTTTTTTTAAAAAACTTTCAATTCCAAAAAATTATTATACATTTTTTATTATTATGTTTTTTATAAAAAAATGCAGGTGAGTTCTTGGGTGAGTTTCAATAAGGTGAGCCTAAGAAATGGACCTGTTAACGAGGTTATCATACAAAGTTAACGTGACCTGTGATATATATATATATATATACGAAAAAGATCTTAAGCTCACCCCTTATTGAGCTCACCATGTGTAAAACCCCAATTTTTTGAATAAAGATGAATTTTCTATAAATATTATTTTTGAATATTATGGAGTGAAATTGATATAATAGTTGTGGGTAATATTTATAAATTTTGCAAAAGTACGTAAGTTGTTATATAATATTCGATTGGGTGGGAATATTCGTTTTAACAGGAATATTAGTACAACAAGCACAATCATTGGTGGACCCCTATAAGCGGAATTATTAGCCGGATTGAGAAAACGACAAAAATACTTTTATGAAAATAACGGCGGAAGTTTTACCATTAACTGTTGAAACACCCTTGTTAAGCACAAGAATATGGCGTGGTTGCACAAGTAGCACACAGATTAATTATTGATGCTTAAGTGATAAGTCACTCGGTTTTGTTGGTATTATTAATGTAATAATCTGTAAAATCTTTTATATATAAAATGAATAGTTTTATAAAGTTATTCTATAAATAGAATATATTATATTCTATTATGCATAGTGTTGCATAAAGTATCTGCATAGTGTTTTTGCATAGTAAAATCTTTTTTATATAAAATGTAATACTTTTATAAAGTTATCTCATTTTATTAGACAATAATTAGATTATATTATATTTTATTATGCATAGTGTTTGCATAAGTGCCTACATAGTGTTTGCATAGTAAAATCTTTTATAAAGTTATTCGTTTTATTAGATTATAAATAGAATATATTATATTTTATTTAAAAGATTTTGCTTTTAAATATGGACCGTCGATTAAAGTAAATCAATCTCAATTGCTCATGAGTTAGTTCTTATGCATTCCATTTTTCTATAAATAGAAGCTCATTCATTCATTATTTTCTTACTTAATTCTTTGAAACTCTAGAGATAAACTATAGAGAGAAAGAAAGAAAGTATTCTCGCTACTTCATTACTTATATATATCAAAGATTTCTTCTTAAGGTAGGGAATATTATTTATTGTAGAGTATTATTTCTTTCTTATCTATGAAGAGAATTTCTGTTATTCTATTCTCTATTATTACGTTGAATAATCAGATACGTGGCTACCCTATACTTGGTGAAATTCTTCCGTTGTTCCATTCTTTATCATTCATTGGAACATCCATGTTCATGCGTTCTCTACGCCAGATCCGGGTTCCGTCTTTATTATTCATTGGAATATCCTATTATATGCGTTTTTACGCTTGGGACCGATTAAATCTTTATTATTACATTGGAATATCCTCGTTTATGCATCGTTCTACGTGGGACTGGTTCCGTCTTTATTATTACATTGGAATATCTTTGTCAAGGTTTCACGGGATTCGATTAAAATCTTTATTATTCTCGTTGGAATATCCTCGCTCAGGCGTTTTATCTTGGATTCGATTAAAATCTTTATTATTACGTTGAATATCTTGTCTGCATGCGTTTACTTACGGATTGATTCCGTTATTTATTATTCTCGTTGGAATAACTCGCTGTGCGGTCTATCGCATGCCCGGTGATTTCTTTTGTTATTCCATTCCTTATTATACTCGGTTGGTTAAAGTTTTGACTTCTATACTCCATGAAATTAGTGGAATATCCTTGATATTTGCGCTTCATCCAAAGATCTTTTTCGTGGAAATATTCTTACGAGCATTCTTGAATTTTACTCTACAAAGCGAAGATCATGTTGACAATTTGGACGTTATTAGTTCCTGGATAAAATAATTCTTGAACTTGTTTTATTGAATTCTTATATCATTGTCATCATCCTCATGTTTATATTTTGTTGAAAGTCATACGTGGCCTATAGTGCATAGATGGACTTGGTATGATTATGACTGTGGATTATTCTTGTAATCATGACCGTAATGTTACAAATGATGTGGTAAAAGTCCTCATTGGCCCGTAGTGCATTGATGGACAGATTGTTGGCATAATCATGACCATTAATGAATACACAAATATTCTTGGCCCGTAGTGCATGGATAATTGTGGTCGTGATACTAAAGAATATCCTTAGCCAGTAGTGTGGGGGTGATTCGATGATGTGGAATATTTATTGTCGAGTCTCGCCGATAATGATGATGAAAAACCTTTTAAATCATAAAAGATAGTAGATTTTATTTTCTACTTGACTCTTTTAATGGATTGTTTGTTCAACCGCAGCTTAAACTTGATGTCTATTATATTTTATCGGTTTAACATTGTTGGAGACTAATGATAATTTATTCTCGCATTATCTTAGTCATAATATTTCTTCTTGGGCTAGTTAAGCTCACCCTTTCTTTCACCGTTTCTTCGTGAAATGAGAATATAAATTTGGGACGAGTCTGGGAAGCGGAGTGATGGTCCGGAGGATAGCATTAGTAGTCCTCACTATTCGTGAAATAGTGTGATAATAATTGTAATGAGGACTCCTTTTGAGTTTGTATAATCTCTAATAGATAATATTTGTATTCAAACTCACAGTTTATGTTTGTAGTATTGTACACGACAGTTGTATTAGTAAGTTGTATTTGAATTCTATATCATGTATCTGACGACCCAAGATGAGTGATGTATACCTAATTTTGGGGGCGTCACACCCTGTCTTTTTTTTTTAAACAACCTGTACAACACTGTTTTGTTATATGTACCCAAATCACACCGAAAACACTTTTTTTAAAAAAACTTTCAATTCCAAAAATTATTATACATTTTTTATTAGTTATGTTTTTTTTATTAAAAAAAAAAGGCAGGGTGAGCTCAATAAGGGTGAGCCTAAGAAATGGACCTGTATATATATATATATATATATATATATATATATAAGACTGTACAACACTGTTTTATTATATGTACCCAAATCACACCCAAAACACTTTTTTAAAAAAAACTTTCAATTCCAAAAATTATTATACATTTTTTATTAGTTATGTTTTTTTTTATAAAAAAAAAAAAGGCAGGGTGAGCTCGGGGTGAGCTCAATAAGGGTGAACTTAAGAAATGGACTGTATATATATACAGTAAAGATCTTAGACTCACCCATTTAAAAACTCACCCAACTCACCTATATATACTCTCATTTTCATTCTCTCTGCTAATTAGACACTCAACCAAAAAAAAGAGCCGCATTTTTTGTTACCTTCTCTCTCCCTCTCGTCGCGAAGACTGAAGCCCTTCTTCAGCTCGACGAAGACTGAAGATACTTCTCCCTCTCTAAGCCGCCTGAAGAAACTCTACCTTCTCCCTCTCACTTCGTCATATATATCTCCAAAGTCTCCTTCTCTCTTCGCATCCAACGGCCCCTTCGCTCTTTCAAGTCGATTCAGTGGCAAGGTAACAAAATTAGAACTTTGGGTCATGATTTTCTTGTTTTATGGGTTGAAATCATGCTTAGAGAGGGTCCAATTTGTGATTTGGTGTTCAATAATAGCTTTTTAGGGATTAAAATTTCTGTTCCTCAATGGCTATAATATGCAAAATTACTGTTGGGTTCTGTATTATGGAGTTGGGTTTTCTGTACTTGTTCTGTATTCACCTTTTGTATTTAGAAGCATGCATATCTTGGTGAAAAGCCATATAAGTACTGAAATTTCTGTATTATGGAGTTGAGTTTTATGTACTGAATTGTTAAAGCTAAAAATAATTTTTACTGCACTAATTTTATATTTTGAAAAAATCAATAGCTTTATTTTATGTAGTGGCCATGGATTACAACTCCGAACAAAGTCATATACTATTTTTTAAGGACAATTGTTAAAATCTAGCATCTTCATTCATTGTGCTACACCTAATCATTTTTTTAAATTTATTATGGGCAGAATAGAAGAAAATGGATGTCGTGAACCATGAAATAGATAGTTGTGGGGATAATGTAGAAATGGAAATGGAGATGGAGAAAATTGTTTAAATGTAGAACTGGAGAATCAAATGATGATGCTACTCAGGATCCAAGTGTAGCTAATGATTATAGTGATCCAACAGAGATTTCTAAATTCTAGGGTAATGATAATATTCATCCAAGTGTATTAAATTTATATCAATATGTAGTGTTTTGGAGTGCGCCATAAAATTTATGATATTCAGTCTAATTTTGATTGGTTTCTTTAATTCTATTTTTTGCAGGTGTATGACAGCTTTGGACGCAATTGATTATAGCGGTTCACTGGTTCCGGTGATTGCATGAATGCAGACTATATGAACTTTGGCCTCATGAAGTACTCTGTGTCTCGCTTTGTCAACTCCTGTTATAGAATGAATGGCTCCTCATGAACTTTCTAAGTGGTGATATGTAATATTAAATATTAATTATGCAGATGTAGTACTCATTCAAGCTGTATTTCTTGTTGTTTGTTATATGTAATCAAGCAGCCTTCTACTGCCTTCTGTCTACTTCTTGTTTGTTATAGTTTGTATTTAATGAATTATTTTCTGGAAAGCTTCTGCCTTCTGCCTTCTGCCTTCTGCCTTCTGCCTTCTGCCTTCTGCCTTCTACTGCTGTCAGCTTTCTTGTTTGTTATAGTTGGTGTGCACCCAAGTGTTTAAGTAGTGGAAAGCATGAATCATGAAAACCCGTGAATCATGGAGTTTTTGCATTACTTGAAAGTCACTGCAGGATATATAAGTATTTGGCAATTTTACACTTAAAACAAATGTACTAACTTTTTAGCCAGAAACTTGAGAACCTGTCAATTTCGTTGCATACAACACTGTATTTAGAACCTGTCATATTCAAGTTGCCTTTGTTTGTCATTTGTGGGATACTGTTTTGTCATTGAGAACACTGTTTTGTCATTTGTGGGATACATATCCTTCTTTCAATACAGAACTATATACAATCCTAAAATACCTTTAGACAATTACTGTTCGAATTGTACTCTTGATACTTTAGCGTAAATTGAATGCTACCACTGATATTCAGCATGAAAAAAATACAACATTCTTTCAATCAGAAACTTGAGAAGGTAAAGACTGGTTTTGTTAATTGGTGTTGTATTGCAACAAAAAATACAAAATGAGTAATTAACAAGAGCATGAAAATTGTCCTCATTCAATTCACATCCAAACAAATACCTTATCAACATTTCTGATTATATAATTTACTTGGCCAAAAATTAGTACTCTTTTGGTTTGTATAACCATGGCCGACTATTACTTTATCTTTCTCCCTACTATAATTCACAGATTATAATTCCTTGAAGAAAATAAAATAAAATTGAACAAACAAAGAGACAAACATGGGTACATGACATAATTTTAATATCATTATCATGAAATAAATCATTGCTGGTGTACAATACATGAAGCCTCAAAATCTCACTGACTACAAGTTGTATTTGACACACAACCTGGCCCTGCCAACTGACCAAATCAGACCTTAAAATCTAAACATCACAGAAATGGGCTCGTCTGCAAATTTAATTACACAAATGGGTCATTTTTATTAATAATAAATAAATAAATAAAACTTAGATTTACATGTTTATATGCTGAGAATATCTCAGACCAGCAGCCAAATTTGATCCATTAAGCTGTCTTTGATCTGTTAAGTAATTGTTTAAGGGATATCTGATGCACTAACAACACATCCTTCAGTTTTTCTGTCTACAGGATCAAGAAGATGCTTAGTCAACGTCTCTTCTTTATCTTTATTTTCCACCCTTTTCTCCTCATTTTTACCCCATAGAACTGAGTAGAGACAATCACAATGAGAATTCCACCCATAATTCTGCAAGAGAAAAACTTGTTAAATTAAATATGGAGAAGTAAAGATATTTTGATCAAGTTTGTATTTCCCTCTAAAATTTGTTCATTTTGTTTTCTATCTTTTTAACTAACCTCTCACCTCATTTACATTCATAATTAATGATAAAACCATCTAACTCATATATATATAGCTTTATAACTATGTTTAGAACTCGGAAACAAAAAGAAAAACGAAAAGAAAATGAAAATTAGTTGAAAATTGCACATAGAAGTAATCTTATTTTTTCAATCACAAGAATCATGTTCATTAGGTGGATCTTTTCTACTTTTATTTTTTAATTTTCTTATCTTTTCTATTTCCTTTTTAATTTTTTGTTCACTTTTCCTTTCTTTGAGTTTTCCAAGTTCCAATCATTGCAGAGTAATAGTTTATAGATTCATTTGACATACCCTCCTGAGTTTAACTGATCCCCAAGAATTAGAAAGGCCATGATAGCAACTAGAACAGTCTGCACTGGTTGAAAGTCCACAATGTCAATAATTTTGTACAAACAGCTTTGAAATTTTCCATTACAGAGGATGTGCAAAGCATTTCTATTTACATCAAAAGACTACAACATACCAACTTTGCACATCGAACACAACTCCATCCCAAGCTATTTTGACTATATTAGTGCAATTTTCTCACAACCAGAAAAAATGACTCATTACTATCACGATGGACTCATTACTATTACAATAAACAAAACAGAAAATCTTAACCAAAATTTGCAGATTATAGGGTTTGGTCCTCATAAAGTTTAAGCCCTAAAAAAGCTATTCTTGAACACCAAAACACAAATTGGAACGTATCTAAGCCTGATTTCAACCCATACAACAAGAAAATCCATATACAAAGTCTAAAATTGACGAATCGACGAGAAGGGCTCACATCTCTTCGTATTAGTTTGTCTAGCGAAATGGCTTCAGTTGCTGATGTGGAGATCTCTCCGTCGATATATATTGCTGCAAGGTGATTCGGAGGAGAGAGAAGGGACTGACTCGTCGCGAAGAGAGAGGGACAAGGGACTGCAATTTTTCGCAGAGAGAGGCTTAGAGAGTAAAAGTCGTGTTTGATTTTTTCGGGCCGACTGTAATGAGGAAAGAGAAGCAAAAAAAGGAGAGTATATATAGGTGAGTTGGGTGAGGTTTTAGATGAGTTAGTCTAAGATCCTTACTGTATATATATTATTTTAATTATTTTATAATTAAAATAAAAATTTATTTTAATTTTAAAATAAAAAATTTATTTTAATCTTAAAGTAAAAGATTTATTTTAATTCTAAAATTAGATTTCATGCTAATTAATTAGAGTTGGAATTGGATTTTATGATTACTAATTGGAGTTGAAATTGGATTTCATGTTTTCTTAAATAAAGGAGTTTATTTAGATATGAAATAAGATTTCATATTATTCAAAATAAAAGAGTTTATTTATGAATAAAAAGAGAATCAGTATTTCTTAAATAAAGGAGTTTATTTAGATATGAAATAAGATTTCATATTATTCAAAATAAAAGAATTTATTTGTGAATAGAAAAGAAAATTTGTGTTTTCTTAAATAAAAGAGTTTATTTATATATGAAATAAGATTTCATGATATTCAAAATAAAAGAGTTTATTTGTGAATAGGAAAGAGAATCCGTATTTTCTTAAATAAAAGAGTTTATTTAGATATGGAATAAAATTTCATATTATTCAAAATAAAGGGGTTTATTTGTGAATAGGAAAGAGAATCCGTGTTTCCTTTAATAAATGAGTTTTTTTTTACTTGGAATTGGATTCCATAATTAATTAAAATAAATGCGTTTATTTTGATTAAAATAAAATAGTTTATTTTATTGAAAATTGGATAAATTAAAATAAAAGAAGTTTATTTTGATTTAAATTTGGATTAAAATAAATGAGTTTATTTTGATTCAAAATTAGATTTTATGCTAACTAAATTTGCCCATTAAATGATATCAATATATATTGAATGTTTATTATTCATGAGATGAATGTTATTTATTGATGCATATGATAATGTGTATGATAATAAATGGGATTGATTATGGATTATTGACCAATGTAATTGAATTTTATTTTAATTGGATGCATGAATATATGAGTTTTATTAAATGGGGTCTGCATACCTCTTCTTCTCTAATTTTTTCTTAATGTAAATTCTATCTCCCTCCTATGTACTTCCCATTGACTGCTGATCAAGGTTTCTATTTATTTAAATAGTTTTGCAATAGGAATAGTTTGACTTATTTTGAAGAATTGAATATCAAGGAGCAAGAGGCGCTTGAAGACCCGTTTGTAATGGAGCCCGGGATTTAAATGTAATAGTTATATTTAAATTTAATTCTTGCACCCTAGCTTTGACCTTTTGGTTCACTTAGTGGCTCTAGTGAACCAAACTAGAATAAAGTCCATAATCAATCCGGGTAGAATATAGTATTTTATGTGCATGCTTATACAATATATATTATATATTATGCAAACATGCTTCACATGTTAATTAATATGACGCGTATTTTATATATATATATGCATGCACGTTAAACAAGATGAGACAAATTAATAACAAACCCCTCAAATATTTTATATTAAGTCCTAAGCGTTCAAAGATATTTGGAATATCGAACGTCTCCTTCTAGCATGATAAAAAATAATAGAGTATCAATTAATTATTATAAGTTTGTTGTGTCACCACAAGGCTTATCTTAATTCTTTGAGATGTTAATTTTATCACATTTGATGCTTATAAAGAAAATTGAACAATGTTGTTTTGTTGTGTCAGCAGAAGGAAAATATTTTTCTTTTTTGAATATATGGAGTGCTAGGTTGAACTTAACTTGGATAAATTTGATTCGGATGTGCCACCACTTGATTAAAATAATCTAAGAGGCAAAAAACAAGGAGTTGCATAGTTGATGTAATTGACAAGAGTTGTCTACCTATTTATTTATATTTAGTTTGTTGTGTCACCACAAAGCTATATACATTTGAAATGGGATCCTTATTCGCATTAGCAAATCTTTAATTAGATTTTGTCGAACTATATAAGTGATGGTAATATAGTTTGAAGAAAATAATAGGAGATACCAATTTAAAACAAGACCTAAATTATTTTGGTAATTAATAAAAGAATGTATGCTAAAATGTTGTTAATTATAAATTCATTTACAGAATTTTATAATGTCAAAATTACTATCACTGCGAAGCATATTAGATGCTATTTAACCGGACCGTATTAAATGGATTGGTTAAGGAAATTGAGAATAGTTCTCACGGCTGAAAAGCTATCTTATGTCCTTAATACGCCTATCCCTTCAATGGTTGCAAAAAATGCCCATGAGGAAGATATTGCTACTTTTAAAAAATGGCAAGATGATGCACAGTTTGCTCAATGCATCATACTCGCATCCATGAGTAACTAGCTTCAGCGTCAGCATGAAACTATAGATGCTTCTACTATATTCCTACACATCAAGTAGTTGATGGTGAAGAAAGTAGGACTGATAGATATCAGATATCTAAGGAGCTCTTCTGATCTAGAATGACCGATGACACTACGGTACAGATAAAAGTCCTTAACATTATCAATTTGATTGATCAATTAGGACAACAGGTTTTGTCATGGATGGAGAGTTGAGCCAAGATTTGATCTTGCACTCACCCAGGACTCCTTTCATTAATTGTTGTGAATTTTCATATGAACAAGCTAGATATCCGCCTTCACGATTCGCTTAACATGTTGAAAAATGTTGAGAGTCACTTTCCAACCAAGAAAGACCATGTCTTACTGGTAGGGGCCAAATGATCTTCTGAAAAGAAGAATGATTCTAAGAAGGTGAATAGAAAAAAAACAAAGGATAATAAGAACAAAACTGATACGGATAGCAAAGGAGTTTGCTTTCACTGTAATAAGCCACTTATTAATTGGAAAAAAAAGCATGAGAAACATCTTGCAGAGCTAACCGAAGAAGCTTTAGTGCGTTTTGCCATAAATACAATTTTGTTCATGATTTAAAATAAATTTTTCTTTAAGTCAAGGTTCTACTTGGGTATTGGATACCGTCTTTGGTTATCATAAATATAGATTTATGAAGGGACCGAGCAGAAGTAGAAAGCTAAACAAAGATAAGTAATCCTATCTGTGGGAAATGAAGCAAAGGTTGCTACATTAGCCATAGAAACTTATAGTTTAGCAATGCCTACGAGTAAGTCTATTAAGCCAATAAGTTGTTATTGTATTCCAGTTCTTGTTAGTGGACAATGAAATCTTTGGTATTATATTTAGGAATAATTGTTGTTCTATTTATAATAATAATAATAATATTTTGTATAGAACTGGAATATTATTTAATGGATTTTGTATACTTGACTTACGTGAAAAATTATTTTACAAATTGAATAAACTAGTATAAGAAAAGGAGATGATCATTCAAAGAGTTGAATGTTTGTATTTGATGAAATACAAGTATAAATTATTTGAAAGGTTCAAAGAATTCAGAAGTGAAACAAATTGGCAAAGTATTAGGATTCTTTGATCAGATCAAGGAGGAAAAACTTGTGCAATAAGTTTCTAGATCATCTCAAATGGTTTTCTCATAATGGATGCCTCCTGATACCCAATAATTGATTGATGTATCTGAAAGGAAAAATCGTACTTTGTTGGATATGATATGGTCTATAATGATTTTACCGACACTTCAGTATCCTTCTGGGGTAATGTCCTAGAAATGGCTGCATATCTACGAAAAAGGTAACCTCAAAATCTGGCCCCAAGTCTCTATAAAAGTTATGGACAGGGAGGATTCCTAATCTTAAGTATGTTAAGATAAGGGGTTGTCCAACTTATGTGAAATGGTTTCAAAAGGATAAGCTTGGGACAAAATTTGACAAGTACAGATGTGTGGGACATCCTAAAGTAAGTTTAGGGTATATGTTCTATAATCCTACTTAGCAAAAGGTGTTTGTTGCGAAACACGCAACCTTCTAAGATAAATGTGTTTATCATTGAAGGGGCTAGTGGGAGGATAATAGATCTTGAAGAGTTCAAGAACCACAAAACACTATAAGTCAAATAAGAGAAACCTGTAGATAGAACTATTGTACCACAATCGAATCATAAATTTGGAATAGTACCGAAGATACCTAAGAGGTATGGATTCATCATAGATGACGATGATGAGGTACACATTATAGAAGATGATGATCCAGAGTTACATACGATGATGTAAGAGTTCTAGTGTGTACAAAAGGGTCTGTGGGAGCGCCGTGACATTCCTAATATTATATGTTGATATACTATGGATAAGGAATGACATACTAATGATATAATCAGTAAATATAAAGTGATATAAACATTCCTCCATGAATGATTTGGGAAGAGTATCTTAATTGGGGATACAAATCTATATAGATAGATTTAAGAGGATGCTCGACTTAACCTAAGGAACGTATATTCATATGATGCTAAAGTCGTTTAGCATGGCAAACTCCAATAGATGTCTCATGTTGATGAGCCATGGAGTGTATCTCTCTTAATAGTCCCCATTGACTCATAAAAGAGAGATCGCATGAGTGATAATCATGTATACAATGAAATATATGAGACCTGATGTTGATCAGTCATATTCTAGAGAAGATCACTGTTAGACAGTGAAAAACATCTTAAAGTACTTAACCGGCACTAAGGATGTGAACAGAATTATGGTGGGTCTGAATTAAAACTAAAAGGCTTAACAGACTCAAGTTTTTCAGACAGACCAAGACGACAGAAAATGTGATGCCCCTAAAACAGGTATACATCACCCATCTTGGTTCGCCAGATACAAGGTAGTGAATTCAAATACAACTTAATTATACAACCGTCGTGTACAATACGACAAAACATAACATGTGAGTTTGAATACAAATATTGTCTACTAGAGAGTATAAAAACTCAAAAGGAGTCCTCATTACAATTATTATCACACTATTTCACAGAATAGTGAGGACTACTAATGCACCATCTAGGACCATCACCCGATTACTCCGACTAGTCCTCCTTACGTTCATCATTTCAAGAGAAAAAAGTGAAAGAAAGGGTGAACTCAACTAGCCCAATAAAAATTATTATGACTAAGATAATGCAGAATAAATTATCGTTAGCCTTCAACAGTGTTAAACTGATAAAATATAATAAATATCAAGTTTAACTGCAGCGGAACAAACAATCCATTAGAAGAGTCAAGTAGAGAATAAAATCTACTATCTTTTATGATTTAAAAGGTTTTTCATCACTTTTATCGCTGGGACTCAGCTTAATAAATAATCCACATCATCTAATCACCCCTGCACTACGGCTAAGGATATTCTTTAGTATCACGACCACAAATTATCCATGCACTACGGGCCAAAGACATTCGTGTATTCATTAATGGTCATGATCATGCCAACAATCATCCATCAATGCACTATGTGCCAATGAGGACTTTTACCACATCATTTGTAACATTACTACCATGATTACAACCGAATAATCCCTCCTTCATAATCATACCAAGTCCATCTATGCACCATGATCCACAGATGACTTTCAACAAAATATAAACATAAGGATGATGACAATGATATAAGAATTCAATAAAACAAGTTCAAGAATTAATTTATCTAGGAACTGATAACGTCCAAATTATCAACATGATACTGCTTTGTAGAGTAAAATTCAAGAATGTTCAGAAGAATATTTCCATGAAAAGATACTGGATGAAACACAAATATCAAGGATATTCAACTAATTTCATGGAGTATAGAAGTCAAAGTTTTAACCAACTAAGTATAATAAAGAATGGAATAACAAAAGAAATTACCATACATGCGATAGACCGCACAGGTAGGTTATTCTAACAAAATAATAAATAACGGAACCAGGTCCGGCGTAAAACGCACAGACAGGATATTCCAACAGGATAATAAAGAATGGAACCAGGTCCGGCGTAAAATGCATAGACAGGATATTCCAACAGAATAATAAAGAATGGAACTGTGTACGGCAGAAACGCATGCAGACAAGATATTCCAATGTAATAATAAAGAATGAAATAATGTAAGAATTTCACCAAGTATAGGGTAGCAAGCAGATACAAAGTTATTCCAACAGAATAATAAATAATGGAATAACAGAAGTTCTCTTCATGAATACAAAAGAAATAATACCCCTTACGGGTACAACAAATAATATTCCCTACCTTAGAAGAAACTGGATATTGGAAAAGTGAAGTAACAAAATACTTTCTTCTTTCTCTCTATAGTTTCTCACTCTAGAGTTTCAGTGAATTCATAAGAAATAATGAAGGAGTGAGCTTCTATTTATAGGAAAATGGACTGAATAGTAACTAATTCATGTACGATCCAGATTGATTTACTTTTAAACGGACGGTCCATATTGGTTTACTATTAAAACTTAAAGCAACAGTCCATACTGATTTACTATTAAAACTTTAAACCAGCGATCCATATTGATTTACTATTATATCTTCAACCAACGGTCTGAAAAATTAGCACATCTCCTCATGGAATAATATTGTACCCAAAAATGATTTGGACCAAAAAGAAATATATCTTACGGGTGAATAGTACCCCGTAAATAGTAACTCGTAAATAGTAACTCGTGAATAGTAACTCATGAATAGTAACGCATGAATAGTAACTCATGAATAGTACTCCGACACGAAAAGTGTCCCAAATACCCAATTGAACAATATATCCTCCAGACATCAATTATACTAACACAAATAAGTCCAACACAATGGAACTATAAAATTCATCTTTAATCAACACGAACTTATTCATCATTAATATTATAATTCACAATATTTAACAACCGTGTCGCTCCCAAGAAAGAGGGGCTTTCGAGATGATTTCTCCTAATTGGCGCATGCAATTAGGTGACCAAACCTCTCCTCGATGTAACTTCTAGACATTGTCAATATTGTAAATAATAATATGAATAACTTTAACGTCTCAATTATTGATTTAATAATATATCATATTATGCAGATGATACTGTAGCAATAATTTAATCAATAATATGAGAGATATGATGCAGCAACTACTGTAGCAATAATTGAGTATAACTGAGTGACTTCTCACGTAAGCATCAATAATCAATACCATGTGCTACTATAAATTCTACCTCTTTGCCGGGTCAACAGATATCCCATGATTTGATATCATGTGCCCAAGGAATGCAACCTCCTCAAGACAGAACTCGCATTTATTCAACTTGGCATATAGCTTGTTTTCACGAAGCTTTTGGAGTATCAGCTCAAGTGTTGCTCATGATCTTCATGGCTTTTGGAATATATGAGGATGTCATCAATAAAGACGACCACAAAATGATCTAAATATTCCTTTTATACTCGGTTCATCATATCCATGAAGGCAGCAGGAGCATTAGTCAATCCAAAGGACATGACTAGGAATTCATAATGCCCGCATCGGAGTTTCGAAAGCCGTCTTTGGAATGTCATCGGTTCTAATCTTCAATTGATGATATCCTGAACGAAGATCAATATTTGAAAAGAATTTGGCGCCTTGCAACTGGTTAAACAGGTCATCAATACGTGGCAATGGGTGGCTATTTTTGATGGTGACATGATTCAACTCTCGATAATCAATACAAAGTCGCATACTCCCATCTTTCTTCTTCACGAATAGAATAGGAGCACCCCAAGGAGACGACTAGGGATTTAATGAAACCAATGTCTAACAATTCTCGCAGAATCGGGTCTTTAACTCATGAAGTTCAATAGAGCCATTCTATATGGGGCTTTGGAAATGGGTTTTGTAACGGATTCAAGGTCGATACAAAATTCAATTTCACGCCTGGGGTAGGCCAGAAGTTCTCCGGAATACGTCAGAAATTTATTAACAACAAAAATATCATTCAAAACTGACGTATTTTTGTTTAGATCCGTGACATGAGCTAAGAAAGCTTGACATCCATTTTTCAATAAACGAATAGCTTTATGGCTTGAAATGACATTGATTGATTTTAATGGTTTATTTGTTTGAATTCGCATAATAGGTTGGTTAGGAATATGAAAGCTAACAACCTTACGAAAATAATCAATTTTTGCATGATGAGTAGTTAACCAATCAATCCCTAGAATCACGTCAAATGCAAGTATTTTCAATGAAATAAGATCGACAGGTAATGTGAGGGTACCAACTTGAACCAAACAAGACTTATAAACAGTGGATGTAATGAAGGCTTCTCCCAACGGAGTTTCAACAGATAAGTCAAAGTCTAATTTCTCCGGAGTCAAATTTAATCGTTGAGCTCAAGTAGGAGAAATAAAAGAATGGGTAGAACCGGTATCAAATAAGGTATAGACTTCGCTAGAGTTTATGATAAGCTTACCCGTGATGACCTCGTTTGGGTTCCTTGCTTTCAGGGAGGTCACAACAAATGCTCTCCCTTGCACCACCGGCTTTGACTTTTTCGGGACTACCTTTGGTACCTCCATCCTAAATTGAACTTGTCTTCGATGAGTAACAAAAAAATCGCTAGTTGTCACCGTTTGACGATTTGTTACCATCGGTATTTTTATGTCTTTGCCGCTTTCCTTGGTTGCATTGACTCGTTACATCTGGCGCTCCAATAATCGAGCCCTATTTACAACATCCGAGTACAAACACAGTTTATGAGAAATAAGATATTGGCGTATCTTCGGTTTCAAACCTCTTAAAAACATTCGTGTCATTCGCTCCTCATTATCGACCAAATGGGATGCAAATCGGGATAACTCCGCAAATTTAGCCTCGTATTGCGACACGGTCATATTATTTTGTTCCAACTTGATAAACTCCACCTCCTTCATGTGATGAATACTTTGGGGAAAGTACTTGTCATTGAATAGTTCTTGGAACTTCTCCCAAGACATCTTCAGTGTGGCAGGTTGAGTACGCTTTATCGATTCCCACCAATAATCTTCCTCTCCTCACAACATAAAGGCGGCAAAGGGAACCTTTTGCTCCTAGGAGCATCCCAAGACATCAAATATCTTGGTGATCTGCTTTATCCATGCTTCCGCCTTAAGTGGTTTTGGCTCTCCAACAAACTCCGGTGGTCCCAGCTCCTTGAAGCTGCTTTTAGTGGTGGCCGAGAGTTTCCAAGTGTTTCCACCTACATTTTGGACAGGAGCCGCTCTCACTCATTGTTGCATGAATTGCATAAAGCCTCCGAACATTCGATCATTCATCATTTGGTCAAGTGTTGTTGTTTGCATGAGGATCGCCTTCCCGATGCACATTATCTCGATTATTGATATGTGGTGAATCAACTACGCTCGTGCTCCATTGCTATTCTCAACATTCTCGGATGTCATTTTCGAGACATCGCCACAAAACAAAAGGTTAATTGACATGTAACATATTATCCCTATATTCTGACCGACCAATTAAATACCAAAAAAACTTAGGTAGGTCATCCTAGCGAAGGAATTTCCCGATCTCTCCCTCCTAGTTCTATTCTCACATCTTAGCCAGGATCATATCCTCAAGCTTTGATACCAATCATGACGCCCCAAAGCAGTATACATCACCCATCTTGGTTCGCCAGATACAAGGTACTGAATTCAAATACAACTTAATTATACAACCGTCATGTACAATACGACAAAACATAACCTGTGAGTTTGAATACAAATATTGTCTACTAGAGAGTATAAAAACTCAAAAGGAGTCCTCATTTCAATTATTATCACACTATTTTACAGAATAGTGAGGACTACTAATGCACCATCTAGGACCATCACCTGTTCCTCGACTAGTCCCCTCGCTACGTTCTCATTTCTCAAGAGAACAATGAAAGCAAAAGGTGAGCTCAACTAGCCCGAAGAAGAAATATTATGACTAAGATAATGCAGAATAATTTATCGTTAGCCTTCAACAATGTTAAACTGATAAAATATAATAAATATCAAGTTTAACTGCAGCGGAACAAACAATCCATTAGAAGAGTCAAGTAGAGAATAAAATCTACTATCTTCTATGCTTTAAAAGGGTTTTTCATCACTTTTATCGTTGGGACTCAGCTTAATAAATAATCCACATCATCGAATCACCCTTGCACTATGGCCAAGGATATTCTTTAGTATCACGACCACAAATTATCCATGAACTACGGGCCAAGGACATTCGTGTATTCATTAATGGTCATGATCATGCCAACAATTGTCCATCAATGCACTACGGGACAATGAGGACTTTTACCACATCATTTGTAACATTACGGTCATGATTACAATCGAATAATCCACAGTCATAATCATACCAAGTCCATCTATGCACTACTGAAGCCCAGATGACTTTCAACAAAATATAAACATGAGGATGATGACAATGATATAAGAATTCAATAAAATAAGTTCAAGAATTAATTTATCTAGGAACTGATAACGTCCAAATTGTGAACATGATACTGCTTTGTAGAGTAAAATTCAAGAATGCTCAGAAGAATCCCTTTTCCTAAAGATCCTCTCGTTTTGCCTAACTCAGATTACGTATGTAATTCAACTCAACTCCTTCTGTGCCTTTCTCTGGTCTAGCGCTTTTTTTTTGTTTTGTGGGAATACCCGCGGAAAAAGAATCTTCAACCAACTGACTAATAAGCCCGGGTACATATTCACCGCGGCATGCTGATCCGCGATATTTCCATGAAAAGATACTGGATGAAGCGCAAATATCAAGGATATTCCACTAATTTCATGGAGTATAGAAGTTAAAGTTTTAACCAACTGAGTATAATAAAGAATGGAATAACAAAAGAAATCACCATGCATTCAATAGACCGCATACATGCAAAGTTATTCCAATGTAATAATAAATAACGGAACCGGTCCCAAAGCAGAAACGCATGTACGTGAGGATATTCCAACGGGATAATAAAGAATGGAACCAGGTCCGGCGTAAAATTCATAGATAGGATATTCCAACATAATAATAAAGAATGGAACCAGTCCAGGTGTAAAACGCGCATAGATGAGGATATTCCAAATGTAATAATAAAGAATGAAATAATGTAAGAATTTCACCAAGTATAGGGTAGCTCAGCAGATATCTGAGTTATTCCAATGAATAATAAATAATGGAATAATGAAGTTCTCTTCATGAATACAAAAGAAATAATACCCTTTACGGTACAATAAATAATATTTCCTACCTTAGAAGAAAGCTGGATATTGGAAAAGTGAAGTAACAAAATACTTTTTTTTTCTCTCTATAGTTTCTCTCTAGAGTTTCAAAGTGAATTCGTAAGAAATAATGAAGGAATGAGTTTCTATTTATAGGAAAATGGGTGAATAGTAACTAATTCATGAACAGTCCAGATTGATTTACTTTTAAACGAAGCGGTCCATATTGGTTTACTATTAAAACTTAAAGCAACGGTCCATACCGATTTACTATTAAAACTTTAAACCAAATGATCCATATTGATTTACTATTATTATATCTTCAACCAACTATTCGAAAAATTAGCACATCTCCTCATGGAATAATATTGTACCCAAAAATGATTTGGACCGGAAAAAAATATATCTTACGGGTGAATAGTACCCCTTGAATAGTAACTCGTGAATAGTAACTCGTGAATAGTAACTCATGAATAGTAACTCGTGAATAGTAACTCATGAATAGTAACTCGTGAATAGTAACTCGTGAATAGTAACTCGTGAATAGTAACTCATGAATAGTACTCCGACACGAAAAGTGTCCCGAATACCCGATTGAACAATATATCCTCCAGACATCAATTATACTAACACAAATAAGTCCAACACAATGGAACTATAAAATTCATCTTTAATCAACACAAACTTATTCATCATTAATATTATAATTCACAATATTTAACAAACTGTGTCGTTCCTCGTGAAAGAGGGGCTTTCCGATAAGGATTTCTCCTTATTGGCGCGCAATTAGGTGACCAAACCTCTCCTTGACAGAACTTCTAGACATTGTCAATATTGCAAATAATAAAATGAATAACTTTGCCATCTCAATTATTGATTTAATAATATATCATATTATGCAGATGATACTATAACAATAATTTAATCAATAATATGAGAGATATGAAGCAGCAACTACTGTAGCAATAATTGAGTATAACTGAGTGACTTCTCACGTAAACATCAATAATCAATACCGTGTGCTACTATGCAACCACATGTATTACAGTACTTTTACTACCGGGTAGTTCAACAGTTTTAAAGGTAACACCTCCGCCGTTATTTTTATAGAAAGATAATTTTGTCGTTTTTTAACTACGACAATACTTTCGTTGTGGGGTCCACCAATGATTGTGTCATCGTACGAATATTCCTTGTAAAAACGAATATTCCCCGACCAATCGAATATTATATAACTACTTGCTTACTTTGCAAAATTTGTAAATATTACCCACAACTATAACATTATATCAAATCAACACCATAATATTCAAAAATATAATTCGAGAAAATTATTCTTTATTCATAAAAGTTGGGGTCTTATAGAAAATCTACTTTAAGGTAAAGCGTTACCTTGAACGGTGGTGCAGTGAAATTGAAAAGGTTTCAAACAGCAAAGAGTTGCTAGTTTAGTGATAAAGACAAAGTATATAGCTATAAATGAAGCTATAAGCTGATTGTTTGGAAGAAAAGTTCATTACAAAACTAGGAATAGTTCTTAAGTCTCATCTTGGATCTAAACATGTGTTGTGGCACTTTCATTTGATTATGGAATCGTTGAAAGATGGGAAATCACTATAGAGATAATGGACTCTCAAGAACAACATTACATATCCATTAACTAAAACTTATCCAACAACATGATAATCATCACTTAGAGAAGAAGGGTATGAGATACCATGGCGATTTGTTTTAGTGCAAGTGGGAGATTGAAAGTAGTATGCATACAAGCCAATCATGTTTGATGATAAAGCATATACTTTGTAAACAATATTATTCATTTATTAATAAAAAGTATTAATTTATTAAAGGCTTGTAATTATCTACATGATGTTGTTTTATAATATGTGATAAACTCATAGTTTTAAGCAATGCTTTTAGAATAATGATGATAATCATTCTAATGAGATCAAAATTCTTAGAAAGCTTAAAACTAAAATAGTTCCCAATCGTTGGATTACTAAATTGGGGATTAGTGAATCTGGATAGATTGGTACATAAGTTGCTTGCTCATTAGATGATGATGATTGATCTCATGGTCATTTATGTGGAGACACTAAAGCAAGTATGTAGGTGCTTATTAGAAAATAAGTTCACTGAACGTGGCTCGCTAAGGAATACCTAATGGAGTTTTACTTGTCTGTCAATAGGAATTGCTGTAGTGATAGTAGTACAAGTGATCCTAGGACTTGAGATCATCATAGTATCTTGTGTATGATGAGTTATACTTTGACTTATTCCTTAAGACCCTTAGGGTATATCAAAGGGTATGCTTGGGTATAATAAGTCGTACATGGAGATAATATATGATCAATAAAGAATCTACCACTTCTAGTAAAAGAAGAGAAATGTCCTATGTGATTCGATAAATGACAACACAATAGTCCTTGGCCAAGGTAGAATGAAATTAGAAAGGAGTTTCTAATTTGCATTATTTGGAGTTGTGCATTTAAGAGTCGAAATACATATAATTAAATAAAATAAGACTTGACAATAATTCTATATCTTATATTTAATTGGGACATTGTATGGTGGAAAGATTGAATTGTACGGTAACTGTGACGCCCCCAAAATAGGTATACATCACCCATCTTGAGTCGCCAAATACATGGTACAAAATTCAAATACAACTTAATTATACAACAGTCGTGTAAAATACGACAAAACATAATCTAAGAGTTTTAATAAGAATATTGTCATCTAGACAATATCCACACTCAATGGAGTCCTCATTACATTTACTGTCACACTATTTTATAGAGTAGTGAGGACTACTAAAACAACCATCTGGACCGTCAATCCGTTCCCCGACTCGTCCCAGCTATATTCTCATTTCCTGAAGAGAATAGTGAAAGAAAGGGTGATCTCAACTACCCAGTAAGAAATATTATGGCTAAATAATGTAGAATAAATTATCCTCAGCCTTCAATAGTATAACAACTTATAGAATATAATAGACAACAAGTTTAAGATTAACAACTACAGCAGAATAAGCAATTCATTAGAAGAGTCAAGTAGGGCATAAAATCTACTATCTTCTATGATTTAAAAGTTTTCATCAACTTGATCACGAGACTCAAATTTTAATAAATAAAATCGAATCATCCTGCATCACTACCAAGGATATTCATGTAACCATCAATGGTCGTGGATTATACCGAATAATTCTCTGGTCATAATCATACCAACAATCGTCCATCAATGAACTACGGTGCCAATGAGGACTTTCACCACATCATTCGTCACATTACGGTCATGATTATACCGAATAATCCTTGGTCATAATCATACCAAGTCCATCTATGCACGTAAGCCAGAGATGACTTTCATTACAATATAAGCATGAGGATGATGACAATGACATAATAATTCAATAAAACAAGTTCAAGATAAATTTTAAAGATTTATAATTTAATTTATTCAAGAATCAATAACGTCCAAATTGTCAACATGATATTGCTTTGTGGAGTAAAATTCAAGAATGCTCAAAAGAATATTTCCATGAAAAGATACTGGATGAAGCGCAAATATCCAGGATATTCTACTAATTTCATGGAGTATAGAAGCCAAAACTTTAACCAACTGAGTATAATAGAATATATTAAACTCTAAATGGATTTTTGCCCGCCATGCAGTAATCCAATTTAATAAGGAAGATGCGGTAAGATCATTTCCACAATTTAATAAGGAATGAATACAAAGGATCATTCACCATGCATGGAATAACAAAAAGTCAGCACGATGGCGCGTAGACAAAAGTTATTCTAATGTAATAATAAAGAATGGAATAACAAAAGAATTCACCGTGCATGCGATAGACCGCAAGATGACAGACAAAAGTTATTCCAATGTAATAATAAAGAATGGAATAACAACCCTTATGAGTATTGAAAGAAAATAACTATCTTCATGAATACGAAAGAAATAATACCCCTTACCTTAGAAGAAACCTGGATAATTTTGAATAGTGAGGTAAAGGACTACTTCTTCTTTCTTCTTTCTCTCTATAATAATTGCTCTTGTAAGACTTAGTGAATTGGTGAGAATGAAAGAAGAATGAGCTTCTATTTATAGAAAAATATAGTTTTGATAATTGCACGTTTTGGGGCTCGAAATATTACAATATAATACCTTCCTCTTTTTCTTCATTTTTAATTTAGTCCTGCAAGTATTATCAAACTTGCACCACCTCCCCTAATAGTAAATAATGTGAATTAATAGTTCATTCATGTGACTTAATAGTATAATCATGTGAAAAAACTAATTACAGTATAGTACCTTCATCTATACCTCAATTTTTAATTTAGTCATGCAAGTATTATCAATCTTGCACCAACTCCACTAATAGTAAATCATGTGAATCAATAGTACACACACGTGAACACATAGTTATAAGCATGTGAATTAATAGCAATTAATTACTCATTTATTCGGTGAATTATCTGATTGGTCAATATAACCTCCAGACATTAGTTATTATCGAAATAAATGTCGATTTCCACTAACACTAATAATTCCCACACAATGGAACTATCAATTTCATCTTTAATCAACACGAACTTATTCATCATTAATATTATAACTCACAATATTTAACAACTGTGTCGTTCCAGAAAGAGGGCTTCCGATAAGGATTTCTCCTTATTGGCGTGCAATTAGGTGACCAAACCTCTCCTTGACTGAACTTCTAGACATTGTCAATATTGTAAATAATAATATGAATAACTTTGTCATCTCAATTATTGATTTAATAATATAAAATATTATGCAGATGATCTTGTGACAATAATTGAATCAATAATATGAGAGATATTATGTAGCAACCATCGTAGAGTAATAATTGAGTATAACCGAGTGACTTCTCACGTAAGAAACAATAATCAATAATCTAAAATGTAACTATGCAACCACGCCAGACATCGCACTTTTTACCAATTTGTTAGTTCAACAAATTTAACTAAGTAAAACTTTCGTCATTATTTTTTAAAAGATAATCATTGCTTTTTTTAACTACGACAATACTTTTCGTTATGGGGTCCACTAATGATTGTGTCGTCGCATTTAATATTCCCCTGCTCAAACAAATATTCCCCACCAATCTAATATTATATAACCACTTGCTTACTTTGCAAAATTTGTAAATAATACCCACAACTATAACATTATATCAAATCCACACCATAATATTCGAAAATATATTTCGAGAAAAATTAATCTATATTCATAAAAGTTGGGGTCTTACAACCTCCCCTTCTTATGAAATTTCGCCTCGAAATTAGGGTGCGTACCTGGTATGTCAAAGAGGTGAGGATACCTTGACTTCATTTCAGATTCTAACTCCCAGGTCATTTCCTCAACATCAAGGTTTCTCCACAAAACTTTGACTTGAGGTATAACCTTGGAGCGTAGAATATGATCTTTCTTATCCAAGATTTTACTCTTTATACGTTAAATCTTCCGCTATCTCGTCCGATTCTAATTCAATAATGTGGTTCGGGTCTTTCACATATTTACGTAATATAGATATGTAAAAAATGTTATGAACACGAGACATACTTGGCAGTAAGGCGAGTCTATAGGCCACAGTTCCTACACAATCGAGGATTAAAAATGGGCCAATGAATCGAGGATTGAGCTTTCCTCTCTTTCCTAATCTCGTAATTCCTTTCCATGGAGCAACACGTAACAACACATGATCTCCAATATTGAATTCCACGTCCTTTCGATGAAGATCATCATAACTCTTTTGTCGATCTTGTGAGGTTTTTATACGTTATCGGATCGTTTGAATCTTTTTTCGTAGTCATATGTACCAACTCCGGTCCCAACAACGTTACTTCACCCACCTCATCCCAGCATACTAGAGAATGACATTTTCTTCCATACAACTCCTCAAATGGAGCCATGCCAATACTTGCTTAACAACTGTTGTTGTAGGAAAACTCCACCAATGGTAAGAACTTGTCCCAACTTCCTTTGAAGTCAAGGACACAGAGTCTTAATAAATCTTTTGAGGATGATATGCCGAACTAAATCGTAAATTCGTGCCCATAGCTTTTTGCAAACTAATCCAAAATCTTGAAGTGAATCTTGGGTCTTGATCAGAAACTATGGATACTGGCATACCATGCAATCTTATAATCTTGTTTATGTACATATGAGCAAGACGTTCAAGTGTATAAGTTTCTCGTATTGGTAAGAAATGAGCAGACTTGGTCAATCTATCAACAATGACCCAAATCGCATCTATGCCTTGAGAAACCTTGGGAAGACCAGTAACGAAATTCATGGTAATGTGCTCCCACTTCCATTCTGGAATTTCAAGTGGTTAAAATGGACCTTTTGGCACTTGATGCTCCGCCTTGACTCGTTGATAAGCTAGACACCTTGAGATAAAACCCGCTATCTCTCTCTTCATATTGCTCCACTAAAATGTATGTCGAAGATCACGATACATTTTGGTACTCCCAGGATAGATTACAAATGGTGTGTTGTGCTTCTCCATCATGATT
The DNA here is from genome assembly GCA_020205605.1 of Panax ginseng. Taxonomy (NCBI): domain Eukaryota; kingdom Viridiplantae; phylum Streptophyta; class Magnoliopsida; order Apiales; family Araliaceae; genus Panax; species Panax ginseng. Next base: position 85,925,236 of record CM035136.1, on the reverse strand, counting down.
TTATACTTCAAGTCAGAATCGTTAGGAACTTAAAGTCTGGAGTTGACTTGAAGTATTCCTTCTTCATCAATTCTTTCTTCCAGAATAGCACCTTCTTGCACTTTTTTTCTCATACGCATCAGCTCCAGGTCTGTAGCTTGAGTATCATTAACTTTATCGATTAAAGTCGGTTCTACTCGTATATTTGTCATCATCACATGGGTCCCTGGAGTCTTTAACTCTATCTCCATCCTTCGTAAGTCATACAAAATGGGTCTTTGCGTTGAAAATATTGCACTCGTACCCGCATATGATCTTCTACTCAATGTGTCGGCTACTACGTTCGCTTTTCCAGGATGGTATTGGATGGTATGATCATAATCTTTCAATAGCTCAAGCCATCGTCGTTGCCGCATGTTGAGTTCCTTTTGAGTGAAGAAATATTTGAGGCTCTTATGATCCGTATAGATCTCCACCTTCTCTCCATACAAGTAATGCCTCCAAATCTTAAGCGCAAAAACGACTGCTGCCAACTCTAGATCATGAGTAGGATAATTCCTCTCATATTCTTTGAGTTGTCGTGAGACATAGGCTATAACTTTCCCATGTTGCATGAGAAAACATCCTAACCCTTTGCCTGAAGCATCACTGTAGATGACAAATCCCTCCGAGCCAGATGGTATTGTCAAAACAGGTGCTGAAATGAGTCTTCTCTTGAGTTCTTGAAAACTCTTCTCACATTCCTCGCTCCAACCGAACTTTGTATCTTTTCGAGTCAACTAAGTTAATGGAGTAGTGATTCGAGAAAATCCTTCCACGAATCTCCGATAATAACCACTTTAAGCCAGAAAGCTACGATTTTGATTCATCGACTTTGGTTGCTCCCAGCTTTGAATTACTTCAATCTTCGTTGGGTCAACAGATATTCCATGATTTGATATCACGTGCCTAAGGAATGCAACTTCCTCAAGCCAGAACTCAGATTTCTTCAACTTGGCATAAAGCTTATTTTCACGAAGCTTTTGAAGTATCAGCCTCAAGTGTTGCTCATGGTCTTCACAACTTTTGGAGTATATGAGGATGTCATCAATAAAGACGACCACAAAGTGATCCAAATATTCCTTGAATACTCGGTTCATCATGTCCATGAAGGCAATAGGAGCATTAGTCAATCCAAAAGACATGACTAGAAATTCATAATGCCCGTACCGAGTTCTGAAAGCAGTCTTTGGAATGTCATCAATTTTAATCTTCAACTGATGATATCTGGAACAAAGATCAATCTTTGAAAAGAATTTGGCTCCTTGCAACTGGTTAAACATGGCATTAATGCGAGGCAACGAGTACCTATTTTTGATGGTGACATGATTCAACTCCCGATAATTAATACAAAGTCGCATACTTCCATCTTTCTTCTTCACGAATAGAACAGGAGCACCCCAAGGAGACGTACTAGGTCAAATGAAACCGATGTCTAATAATTCCTGCAGTTGGGTTTTTAACTCCTGAAGTTAAATAGGAGCCATTCGATATGGGGCTTTGGAAATGGGTTTTGTACCGGGTTCAAGGTCGATACCAAACTCGATTTCACGCTCCGGGGTAGGCCGGGAAGTTCTTCGGGGAATACGTCAGGAAATTTATTAACAATAGAAATATCATTCAAATCTGACGTATTTTTGTTTAAATCTGTGACATGAGCTAAGAAAGCTTGACATCCATTTTTCAATAAACGAATAACTTTATGGCTTGAGATGACCGTGATTGATTTTAATGGTTTGGTCGCTTGAATTCGCATAATAGGTTGATTAGGAATATAAAAGCTAACAACCTTACGAAAATAATCAATTTTAGTATGATGAGTAGTTAACCAATCAATCCCTAGAATCACGTCAAATGTAAGTATTTTTAAGGAGATAAGATCGACAGGTAACGTGCGGTTACCAATTTGAATTAAACAAGACTTATAAACAGTGGATGTGATGAAGGTTTCTCCCAACGGAGTTTCAATAGATAAATCAAAGTCTAATTTCTCCGGAGTCAAATTTAAACGTTGAGCGCAAGTAGGAGAAATAAAAGAATGGGTAGAACCGGTATCAAATAAAGTATAAACTTCGCTAGAGTTTATGATTAGCTTACCCGTGATCACCTCGTTCGGATTTCTCGCTTTTTGGGAGGTTACAACAAATGCTTTCCGTTGAACTACCGGTTTTGTCTTGTCTGGGACGGCCTTTGATGCCTCCATCCCAATTGGACTTGACTTCGGTGCATGACAAAATCGTGCAAGGTGAACTTCTCTTCCGCAATTATAACACGCTTTGGATTGCTGCGTACAGTTCGGATTGATAGGTCCCTCCCCTCCGCATTTGTAACATACGATTGGCTGTCGTTCCCCTTCCTTAACAACAGGTGATGGTGATGACGTCTTCCCATCATTGTTGAATCTCCTCTTCTTGAAATTTCCACTTCTATTATCTTGGCCATGATTACCACCGAAGTGGTTACCATTTCTGGCATGTTGATTCCCTCCACGTTTGTTGTCACCGCTTCGATGACTGCTACCACTGGTATTATCATTTTGTCGGCTGCTCTCTCTTGGTTGAGTTAACTCGTTATCGCGCTCCAATAACTGAGCCCTATTTACAATATCTGAATACAAACACAGTTTGTAAGAAATTAAGTTTTGACGTATCTCGGGTTTCAAACCTCTTAGAAACATCTATGTCATTCTCTCCTCATTATCAACCAAGTGGGATGCAAACCGGGACAACTCGGCAAACTTAGCTTCATACAGTGAAACGGTCATATTGTTCTACTCCAGCTTGATGAACTCTACCTCCTTCATGTGACGAATATTTTTGGGAAAGTACTTATCGTTGAACAGTTCTTGGAATTTCTCCCAAGACATCTTCAGTGCGGCAGGTTGAGTATGCTTTACCGATTCCCACCAGTAATCTGCCTCTCCTCGCAACATAAAGGTGGCAAAGGGAACCTTTTGCTCCTCGGAGCATCCCAAAACATCAAATATCTTGGTGATCTTCTTTATCCACGTCTCCGCCTTAAGTGGTTCTGGCTCTCCAATAAACTTCGGTGGTCTCAGCTCCTTGAACTATTTAGCGGTGACCGTTCGAGAGTTGCCAGTGTTTCCACCTGCATTTTGAACAGGAGCCGCTCTCGCCCGATGTTGCATGAAATGCATAAAGCCTCTGAACATTCCATCGTTCACCATTTCATAGGTGTTATTGTTTACCTGAGGATTATTGTCTTCTTGTTGCACATTATCGTTCACAGTTCATAGGTGTTATATATATATATATATATATATATATATATATATATATATATATATATATATATATATATATATATATTTATAGATGGTTGGTGAGTGCGTTTTACGCTCCATCTCACGCTTGTGTTTATGGGGAGTGGTTCCCCTCAACCCACCACAAGACTCAACATTTGTTTTTTTTTTTTTTTTATATTCCAAATGTTTCCCCCCAAACTCGAGTTTATGCATGAATTCAGTCTCATCTAGTTATTCAAATTGTTCTTCAATATCACTAGCAATCCTCCTTTAGAACTCTATTCTCTAACCATTTAAACTATCATAGCTAACATGGTCGTTTTATTTCCAAGTGCCTTCTTATAATATCAATGTCAAACAGATAAAGATCCAATTCAAGTCACGAAAATCATATCAATCGAATCAACAATCCTTACTAGACGTGTTCATGCAATTCTACTTTCCTCATTGGCCCCAGATATACGCACTCTCAAAAACTGGAATTAACATGCAATCCTAAATGCAACTTTACTAATAATCAATCCACAAACTAATAACAAACTACAACTGGTGAAAATAAAACGTAACCACCCCAAACTAAGCTAGAGCAATGTCCTCATGCGAAAAAAAATAAGTCAAAATAAAACGAGAGGACTCCACATTTAATTTAGTCTTACGGGGAGCATCATCGTCCTCGCTCATCTCTTGATCGGACGGGAAATATCGCGGAAGCAGGAGCCGAGGGAAATGGCTAAGTGGAACGCCCGGATGGGTCTGGATGGTCAGTGCATTCTGTGCAGCAAATTGGTCAACTAAATACTTGAAAATCACGTCTTGACGCTCCGAAAAGCGCACACATTACGGGACTCAATGTTGTAAAACCGGTAATGCCTATCTCTCACCGGACGCCTTCGGGGACCACACCTCGATGAGCAGCTGTCGAGGGGCCATAAGGAGGGGGAGCCTGAGGTAGTGGGGCTCGTGGAGACGTAACGTGGGGGATAATGAAACCCAGTCCCCTAGGGTGATTAGCGCCACCGGACCACACTTTATAACGACGGATCAAGTTATGGTCCAACACGGGCATAGGAGTTTGAATCATCTCGTCTGATTTCCATTTGACCCCAAACTTAGCACATAAGACGCAGATCAGGAACGGATGTGGTAACCTCTCCGTGGTCGCTACCATGAGATGCGCGGAGCATCGATTCTTTGAATAAGATGGCCGACATCGATTCTTAGGCCTTGTATGATGGAGTATAATAAAGACCCTTTCTTTGGTGACGTGACTCACATGTGTGCGGGGCATCAATTTCACAAGCATATGAAGGCATACCATGCCTTTCCATATAGACTGAGGTGAGACAATGGGAAGGTCATGCTGCTACGCTCATGGATGGACCAAGTAGTGCCCGGTTGACACAGCTCCCAAATAATCTTTTCATAGTCCGGCCCATCACTCACTAGGCGAGCATATTCATCATGAAGGACCTCTAAGGGTAGTTGATAACACCCATTGATATCCTCCTCGCCAAATTCCACGGGCCTTACCTCCCGACAAACACCCCATAATGGTCATGCTCAGGCAAGTTGGCATAGAATTCTTTGACCACTGCAATCACTGCTATGTCAGGCTGTTCGGTGAGGGCGAACCAGTTTCGTTCAGCAATCATCACTGCTATGTCTCCATCCTTGGTTTGATCGGGACGGAGACCCCGTTCGGGGACTAGTGAGCGGGTGGCCATGCGGCTGTAGCGTTCTTGAGCCGCAACACTAACAAAACGCCTGCTGTCAAATTTTGGCGGGGAAGTTGAAGCGGCCCCGGACCCTGAGCTGCGATGACGTTTGGATGCCATGTCGAGAATTCTGCAAATAAAAACATACTCATAGTTTAGCTTTAAAAGAATGTACGGTTGGATAAATGTGCGCCTAGCAGTACATAGAAATTGTATAAAATCTTTGGTAGTGTGAGAACGGTTGGGGGTGAGGCATGAAATCATGGCGAGTATGTAAGTTACACAGATTATTGAGTCAAACAATTTGTCAAACACCTAGACAAAGAATCGAGAACTTGTTCAATCCATTATTAATTCCACGCCTATTCATGCCATGCATGTAGCGTGCATGAACCTCGTGTGTAGGAGTACGTCACACAAAGAATGCGTTATCTATATGTTCCATTAGATTTCCAGATGACAAGAATAACGAATGAAGAGCATCTTAATTATAATAATTGAAAAACACATCAAATCATACCTTTGTTACTTTTAAAGAAGTTGGAGGGTAGAATTCGGCACACAAGATGCGAACGACCAATATGAAAGGAAGGGATTGATCGTGGTGGATGGGTGGAAGACAATTATCCAAAGTTTAATGACTTTATGCTATGGAGATGAAGAGAGAGTGACTGACCTGCTGTGCTGGCGTGTGGAAGGAATTTGGGGTAGAAGGGCACGACGAGGTTTTAAAGTACAAGGTTCTAACGACCCAGTGGCCACGGGTATTGGGTTATAATCTCTTGAGGAGCGCCGGGCGCTGGGCGTGCAGAATCGAGTGGGATGCTCTCTGGCGGGCGCTGGGTTTGAAGCGGAAGGAAGCCACGGGCGCCTGGGCCTTATTTTCACTTTACGGAGCCCGGTGGCAAGGGCGCTGTGATCCTAGTGATGTGGGCGCCGGGTATTTGGTAATTCACACTGTATGCGTGCATACCGGAGCAGGTAGGAATTAGTTTAGTAAACTTGGAGTCTTCTACTACGTAATACTTGGTGAAAATAAGAAAAGTTTAACTCTAAGAGGCATAAAATCAAATAAAACGAAAAAGTTATGGAACTGCATGGGTTGCCTCCCAAGAAGCGCTTGGTTTACAAATCGGCCCCGACTTTGCGGTGTTGGTCGGTTGTCCACTGGGTGCGAGAGGTCTTTGGACCGTAGCTTGGCGTTCGATTGGTCCGCTCAATAGTGTTTTTCGAGACGTTGACCGTTGACCTTGAATGTACGCTTTGAATTGGTTCCTCAACCTCAATGTTTCCGTGTGGAGTGACAGATATGACTACAAATGGTCCGAGACCACGGATTTCAATTTTCACGAAATAGACGCAAGCGTGAGTTGAATAAAGAGTACTTGATGGCCGTCATGCGAATGTTCTATCGAGAATTTTTTATCGTGCCAAGATTTGACTTTCTCCTTGTATAGCTTTAGCGCCAGAGTGGCGTTGAACCCGAATTCATCCATCTCGTTCAACCGCAGAACTGCTTTTCACCGCCGCTTCTAGATCAAAGTTTAATTTCCGAATGGCCCAATGTGTAATCGTGTTCTAGCTCGACCAGGAAGATGACACGCCTTTCCAAAGACCATTCTACATGCGGGGACATGTCGATCGGGTTTTTGTGTTGCTCGATAAGCCCATAGAGTGTCGTCAAGACGCAATGCCCAATCTTTTCGTGACGGATTGACTACTTTTTCCAGGATCCTCTTAATTTCCCGATTCGACACCTCTGTTTGGCCATTGGTTTGTGGGTGATATCATGTTGCAATTTTGTGATTTAACTCCATATTTTACAAGCAATTTAGTGAACTGCTTGTTATAGAAATGCGTTCCCTCATCACTTATTATAGCCCTTGGTGTCCCAAATCTGGTAAAAATGTTCTTCTTTAAAAATCGGGTGACAACGTTGGCATCATTCGTGGGTAACGCTGCGGCTTCTACCCATTTGGAAACATAATCGACTGCTAATAAGATATAATGATTATTAAGTGAAGATGGAAATGGACCCATAAAGTCGATACCCCATACGTCGAATAGTTCCACCTTTAGAATTGTGTTAAGTGGCATTTCATTGCGCTTGGAGATATTACCTACGCGTTGGCATCGATCGCATTTTAACACAAAGAGATAAGCATCTTTGAATAAAGAGGGCCAGAAGAATCCCGATTGTAGTACTTTGGCTGCTGTACGATCACTGGAATAATGACCTCCGTAATCTGAGGAGTGACAGTGGCCTAATATACTATCCACTTCTTCGTGAGGTACACAACGTCTTATCATTTGATCTGCACATGCTTTAAACAGAAATGGTTCATCCCAAAAGTATTGTTTCGCATTGTGGAGAAACTTCTTCCGTTGTTGTGATGTCAAATCCGGCGGTAACACATTGGCAACCACATAGTTGACATAGTTAGCATACCACGGCAATATGGTAGTTACCCGGAACAGTTGCTCATCCGAAAATTCTTCATTAATCACTGAGTTGTCTTCTTTCTGTTCCTTTTTATTTTCCAACCGAGACAGATGATCCGCCACTTGATTTTCTGTACCTTTTCTGTCCCGGATCTCCAGATCAAATTCTTGTAACACCAGTACCCACCGTATTAATCGTGGTTTAGCATCTTTCTTCTCAATCGATATTTAATAGTTTGAATGATCGATGTAGAAAATTACCTTAGTGCCGAGGAGATAAAGCTCGAATTTGTCAAAAGCAAACACCAACGCAAGTAATTCCTTTTCGGTTGTTGTGTAGTTCATTTGGGCATCCGTCAATGTCTTACTAGAGTAGTAGATAGTATGAAAATCTTATCATGGACGTTGTCCCAATACGGCTCCCACCGCGAATTATCTTGGCGTCGCACATCAATTGAACGGTAAAGACCAATCAAGCGCTTCAATGATTGGTGCGAGAGACCAATTTCTTCTTTAATACCTCAAATGCCTCGATGCATGCCCCGATCCATCTTAAACGGTACATCTTTCTCCAAGAGTGAGCATAGGGGTTTCGAGATTTTTGAAAAATCTTTAATAAAGCGTCTATAGAAACTCCGAATGCCTTTTACAGATGAAGGAGGAGGCAGTTTCTCAATTGTATCAATCTTCGCTCTATCCACCTCCAATCCGGATGCGGAAACCTTATGTCCCAGAATAACCCCTTCTTGTACCATAAAATGACATTTTTCCCAATTAAGTACAAAGTTAGTCTCCACACATCTTTTAACACCAAGATCGATTATTCAAACACGAGTCAAAACTATCGCGAACACGGAGAAATCATCCATGAACACCTCTAAATTTCGGTTCGACCATATCGGAAAAGATTGCCATCATACAGCGTTGAAAGGTCGCCGGCGCATTACATAAACCAAAGGACATACGCCGGAATGCAAACGTACCGTATGGACATGTGAACGTGGTCTTTTCTTGATCTTCCGGTGCTATGGCAATTTGATTGTACCCAGAATATCCATCTAACAGACAATAGAATTGATGTCCCGCTAACCTGTCCAACATCTGATCAATGAACGGCAAGGGAAAGTGATCCTTGCGTGTGGCTTTATTCAACTTGCGGTAATCCATACATACTCTCCAGCCTGTAACAGTTCTAGTCGGGATAAGCTCATGCGCTTCATTTTTTACCACAGTCATGCCCCCTTTTTTCGGTACACATCGTGGGACTTACCCATGAACCTATGCGAGATTGGGTAGATAATCTAAGATCCAACCATTTTATAATTTCCTTCTTCACCACCTCTTTCATAATGGGATTTAACCTTCGTTGCATCTCAATGGTTGGTTTTGATCCTCTTCCGTTAAAATCTTGTTCATACAGAAAGAGGGGCTAATACCTCGAATGTCCGCTTATAGTCCACCCAATCATTGTTTTGAACTCGCGCAGAACTCGTAGTAATTTTTTTTTTGGGTGTCGATTAACGTTGTCGAAACAATAGCCGGTAGAGTCGAGTCTTTCCCTAAGTAAGCATATTCAAGATGAGAGGAGTGGCTTTAATTCCAACACCGGTGGCGCTCTATCGAGGGTTTGCACTTTTTTTCCTTCCGTTTTAGGCCTTTTAAGGGTGTCGAATGGTTGATTATTTTTCCGGTAGAATGATGGTGTGTCTAGCCATTTGACCGCTTTCATTATCTCGCATCCGCACTATCGTTGTCGGTTCTAACCATCATGGATTCTATCGGATCCTCGAGTAATTACTGAGAAATCTTGTGATTCACTATCTCTCCATTACATCCACCGCAAACACTCACCTTTTTCCTTTGGATACGACATTGCTTTAAACACATTGAAAGTGACACATTGATCGTCAACTCTCATCGTTAATTCTCCTCCTTTTTGCACGCCGATTAACGTTCTCCCGTTGCTAAGAATGGTCGTCCGAGAATGATGGGAAGTTCAGATTATCGCTTCACAATCCAAGATAACTAAATCATTGAAAGATGAATTTATCCACCCCTTACTAATACGTCTTCAACGATACCTCGTGGATATGTAATCGATCGATTCGCTAACAAGAAACCGATATTTGTCGGTTTTGGTGCTTGGAGCCCGAATTGATTGATGAGACCGATAATGGCATCAAATTAATATCGGCCCCAAATCACATAGCGCTTTCCCCAAATTACCGACACCAATGTCGCATGGAATAGAAAAGCTACCGGATCTTTCAACTTAGGAGGTAACTTGTTACGAATAATTGCGCTACATTCTTGGTTAGCGCCAATCGCTTCAAAATCCCCGATTTCCTTTTCTTTGATAGCACATCCTTCATGAACTTAGCGAAACTCGGCATTTGTTCTTAAGCTTGGCATGAATGGGATGTTGATATGCAATTTTTAAAAATATCCAAAATCTTAAAACCGCTTATCTAACTTGGATTTTGAAATCTCTGCGGATATGTTATGGGTGGCATTGTTGTAGATGACCCGGTGCATTTCCTCTCCTATTTCCTCTTTATCTTTCCGGTTTCCACAACTTCTTCTCATTTCAGCTTGTTCGTTATCCCCTTGTCCTTATCCTTAACTATTTGCGCTCCTTCCCACTTGGTAAGATTATCGCTGCTGCGGTGCTCATTTCTGCCGGATTTATTTCGTATCACCTAAGCGCCCTAGTGGATTGGGTATTCAATGCATGTGCTATTTGTCCCAATTGATTTTCCAGATTCTTTAACGATGCCCCATGGCTTTGCAACGTCATATCTAATTGATTCAATTTCTTGTCTTGTTCCTCGTTCTTTTTTGTCGAGGCTCTAATAAATTTTTCCAAGGTCGCTTCCCAACTTGATACCCTCTCGGTTGTTGAGGTTGATTTTGGAATCCCGGGAGGTGTGTTGTTGTCTAGGTGGTTGAGTTGCAACTTGATTGTTACTCCATGAGAACCACGGATGATTCTTCCATTTTGGATTATAAGCATTTTGGGTAGGATACGGTTGGGTTGAGCGATTATAATTTCCCTTTAATGTCTTGATTCCGAATTTATGGCACATTGATCCGTAGCATGACCCCAAAGACACAACTCACAAACCATCGCTACATTTGTGTGGCTTGTGGATGCCATATTTCTATATGCTTAGCTATTGCGATACTTGTCTTTGTTAATGTTGTTAGCGTCCACTTCATATTTTCCACGATGCTTTTGGATGGTTGGTCTCGTCATGGGCCAATCGATAGTTGTTGGTGGCCATTGTTTCTAACAATTGATATGCCTCATCAAATTTTTTTGACATAATCGCCTCCTCCATTGCTTTGCATCAATACTAGACCTCGTGGATGCGTGCAAACCATCACAAAATATCCCTAATTGCATCCATGCGGAATTCCATGATGAGGGCACTTACGGAGCATATCCTTAAACCTTTCCCACGCCTCATATAACGATTCTGACTCAAGTTGTGCGAAAGTATGAATGTCGTTCGTAGTTTTGCCGACTTCACTGGTGGGAAGAACTTAGCTAAAAATTTTTGAGCTAAGTCATCCCATGTGGTGATTGAACCAAAGGCAAGGAGTGTAGCCAAACCGTGCTTTATCTTTTAAAGTAAACGGAACATCCTCAACCTTATAGCGTCTTCCGATACATTGTTAAATTTGAAGGTATCGCAAACTTCCAAGAAACTCAAGATATGTTCATTAGGATCGCGTCATCGAATTACCCCCAAATGGCATGTATTCTCAGAAGATCCGAATTGATCCGGTTTTATCTCAAAGCTATTCGCATTGATTCACGGCCTCTTAATACTTGATGTAAATCAGTAACATTTGGCGTATGTAATCCTAAGTGATTTTCGCTCGTTTCTTCCGCCATGTTCACGAGTAATTCTTGGGTTGTCAGTTCTTCTTCCAAATGTATCACCTCACTATTCAACTGCACTGTCTGGAACTCCTTCTCAAGGTTGTCTGTATACGTAAGAAGTTCCTTTCTAGCTTTCGATCTAGTGTGCATACACGAATTCCTGCCAATCCAAGAAGAAAGATTAAGTAGTGTTCAAATTAAAATCGAATTGATTATAACTAATATGAAATTAATATTAATAAAAGAAATTTCTAAGAAATGGCGCCTAAAAACTTGTTGAGTAAAATCTAGTTACGCACAAAGACGCAAGTATACGTGGTCAACAAGTAATAAAGTGATAAGTTGAGTATCGTTCCACGAGGAATCCTAATTAATAAATTCCAACTACTAATACTATATCAATTCAATTTTATTCAAACAATGAGAAATTGCGATTTTCCAATTATCAACTCAAAATTACACACTTAAAGATCTTGTCTTAAGATAAACAATTAACTAAGCTATTACTTGAGTGAATGACTTAGGTAGAGGTAAATATTAAGACTTCAATATCCCCAATTATGAATTATAAATCGTTATCTAATCATCCCAATTACTATGTCTCATGGATTGTTAATGAGAATTTTCAAATGCCAAAAGCCCTCTTCCAAGTGATCAATTGACTTCTATTTAACCCAGATTAACCTTGCTATATTCCTATGCAAAACAATTGGATTAAACTCTTTCCGGCCCCAATTCCTTTATATGTTACATGCGGTGTGAACAGATATTTCCATTCAATTCACAAACCTAATTATTTACTGAGTGTAAATAATCGAGTCACATGTTATCATGTCTAGTTCTAACCCTAGAATTCCTCTCCCAATTCCTTCTAGAGTAACACACTAATTATTGGCCAAATAATTAATTACTAAAATCAAAACATGATAAACAATCCACTTCAACATAAATAATTATAATGATGTAATAACTAATTTATAATCATAAAAGGTTCAATTGAAATCTTAATTAAAGAATTAGTTCATCACGGAAATAAGAATCATTAATTGTTGACAAATCATCCTTAAAGAATTACAAATTAAAAATAAGGAGAAAAAGAAGAAACTCTGTAGCCAATCTTGAATCTCCAAGTAATCTCCTGTAATCTTCAATGGAAAAGCTCCTTCAATACTCTCCGAAAAATAAATCCAATCCCCCTTTAACTAAGCAGTTAGTTTCTTTTTATAGTCTCCCCACAATCCTCCTCCAATTAGGTTTTATTATTAGCCCTTAATAGACAAATTAAGTCCAACCAGAAGTCAAACGCGCTTAATCCCATCAACGCTAGGTGAGGCTCGGTAGCCTGGCCACCGAGGATAGTACAATTTCAAGCCCATTTACCCGACTTCATTGAAATTACCAAATTGCCATTCAAAGCTTGAAATTCCCATAATTGCCCATCCAGCTTCCAAATCTGCCAAACAAGATATAAACACAATAAAATGCTACTAAATAACTTAAGAATGCAATAATTTAAGTCTAAATATATCCGAATTATGGGTATACTACCCATTCATCAGCCGCTCTCGCCCGATGTTGCATGAAATGCATAAAGCCTCTGAACATTCCATCGTTCACCATTTCATAGGTGTTATTGTTTACCTGAGGATTATTGTCTTCTTGTTGCACATTATCTTGGGTATTGATCGTTGGTGACTCAACGGTCGCATGTGCTTCATTGCTTATCTCAATATTTTCGGATGCCATTTTCAAATATTGTCACAAAACAAGGGTTAATTAACATATCACATATTATCCCTATTCTCTGACCGACCAATTAAATACCAAATAAACTTAGGTAGGTCATACTAGCAAAGCAATTCTCCGTCTCTCCCCTCCTAGTTCTTGTCTCACATCTCAGCCAGGGATCATATCCCTAAGCTTTTATACCAACTGTGACGCCCCCAAAATAGGTATACATCACCCATCTTGAGTCGCCAAATACATGGTACAAAATTTAAATACAACTTAATTATACAACAGTCGTGTAAAATATGACAAAACATAATCTAAGAGTTTTAATAAGAATATTGTCATCTAGACAATATTCACACTCAATGAAGTCCTCATTACATTTATTGTCACACTATTTTATAAAATAATGAGGACTACTAAAACAACCATCTGGACCATCAATCCATTCCCCGACTCGTCCCAACTATATTCTCATTTCCTGAAGAGAACAGTGAAAAAAAGGGTGAGCTCAACTAGCCCAGTAAGAAATATTATGACTAAGATAATGCAGAATAAATTATTCTTAGCCTTCAACAGTATAACAAATGATAGAATATAATAGACAACAAGTTTTAGATCAACAACTGTAGCGGAATAAGCTATCAATTAGAAGAGTCAAGTAGGGCATAAAATCTACTATCTTCTATGATTTAAAAAGTTTTTCATCAACTTGATCGCTGAGACTCACCTTAATAAATAAAATCGAATCATCCCTGCATCACGGCCAAGGATATTCATGTAATCAACAATGGTCATGATTATACCGAATAATCCCTCGGTCATAATTATACCAACAATCGCCCATCAATGAACTACAGTGCCAATGAGGACTTTCACCACATCATTCGTCACATTACGGCCATGATTATACCGAATAATCTCTCTCCGTCATAATCATACCAAGTCCATCTATCTTGGCGTAAGTCGGAGATGACTTTCATCACAATATAAGCATGAGGATGATGACAATGACATAATAATTCAATAAAACAAGTTCAAGATAAATTTGAAAGATTTATAATTTAATTTATCCGTAAATCAATAACGCCCAAATTGTCAACATGATCATCGCTTTCAGAGTAAAATTCAAGAATGCTCGTAAGAATATTTCCATGAAAAGAGATCGATGGATGAAGCGCAAATATCCGTGATATTCTACTAATTTCATGGAGTATAGAAGCCAAAACTTTAACCAACTGAGTATAATAGAATATATAAAACTCTAAATGGATTTTTGCCCGCTATGCGGTAATCCACGTAGACAGATCATTTCCACAATTTAATAAGGAATGAATACAAAGGATCATTCACTATGCATGCAGAGTTCACAGAGACAAAGTTATTCCAATGTAATAATAAAGAATGGAATAACAAAAGAATTCACCGAGCATGCGATAGATCGCATGCATGAAAGTTATTCCAATGTAATAATAAAGAATGGAATAACAACCCTTACGAGTATTGAAAGAAAATAACTCTCTTCATGAATACGAAAGAAATAATACCACGTACCTTAGAAGAAACTGGATACTGGAATAGTGAGGTAGCAGACTTCTTTTCTTCTTTCTCTCTATAATAATTGCTTTTGTGAGACTTAGTGAATTGGTGAGAATGAAAGAAGAATGAGCTTCTATTTATAGAAAAATATAGTTTCGATAATTGCACATTTTGGGGCTCAAAATATTACAATATAATACCTTCCTCTTTTTTTTCATTTTTAATTTAGTCCTGCAAGTATTATCAAACTTGCACCACCTCCCCTAATAGTAAATAATGTGAATTACTAGTTCATTCATGTGACTTAATAGTATAATCATGTGAAAAAACTAATTACAGTATAGTATCTTCATCTATACCTCCATTTTTAATTTAGTCATGCAAGTATTATCAATCTTGCACCAACTCCCCTAATAGTAAATCATGTGAATCAATAGTACACACACGTGAACACATAGTTATAAGCATGTGAATTAATAGCAATTAATTGCTCATTTATCCGGTGAATTATCTGATTGGTCAATATAACCTCCAGACATTAGTTATTATCAAAATAAACGTCGATTTCCACTAACACTAATAATTCTCACACAATGGAACTATCAATTTCATCTTTAATCAACACGAACTTATTCATCATTAATATTATAATTCACAATATTTAACAATCAGGTCGTTCCTAGGAAAGAGGGGGCTTTCCGATAAGGATTTCTCCTTATTAGCGCGCAATTAGGTGACCAAACCTCTCCTTGATAAAACTTCTAGACATTGTCAATATTGTAAATAATAATATGAATAACTTTGTCGTTTCAATTATTGATTTAATAATATAAAATATTATGCAGATGATACTGTGACAATAATTGAATCAATAATATGAGAGATATTATGCAGCAATTAAAGTAGCACTTATTGAGTATAACTGAGTGACTTCTCACGTAAGCATCAATAATCAATACCGTGTACTACTATGCAACCACACGTATTATTGTACTTTTACCAACGGGTAGTTCAACAGTTTAACGGTAAAATTTTCACCGTTAATTTATAAAAAGATAATTTTGTCATTTTTTAACTACGATAATACTTTCGTTGTAGGGGTCCACTAATGATTGTGTCGTCAAATTTAATATTCCTTGCTCAAACGAATATTCCCCGACCAATCGAATATTATATAACCACTTGCTTACTTTGCAAAATTTATAAATAATACACACAACTATAACATTATATCAAATCCACACCATAATATTCAAAAATATATTTCGAGAAAATTAATCTATATTCATAAAAGTTGGGGTCTTACAGTAACTATTTACTCAAAGGTTTTTTTATGATTAATGTTGAAATCTATGTTATCTGGAAAGTCGTTAATCGCTAGGGAGGTTTATCCCTATTGTAGAATAAATATTATTTATTTAAATAAATAAATTGTTTAATTTATTTATTTAAATAAGATTAGAATTGTTCTAATTGATTTAATCACAACCGGTTTAATATAGAGAACCTAAAGGGTCACACTATAAAAGAAAGAATAATTATTTAAGAAGTTAATGACATAATCGTAATAATAAATTAAGTATATTTAACTTAATCTATGGTGATAGAATAAATTAAATAGCTTAATAATTATTATTTAATATTTTGAAAATATTAAATATAAATTAATAAGAGGAGTCTTATTATTATTATTACTATTATTATTATTTAATTCCTAAAGAAGTTTGGAAATTAATTAATAAAAGTACTCTCATATATCCTAATAAGATTAGGAGGCTAATTAATTAAAAAAGTTTAATTAATTATTCCTAATAAGATTAGGAGCCTAATTAATTAAAGGAGTTTAATTAATTAAAATAAATCCCAATTCCTTAATTGTTAAGGAGGGTTGCCTACATCTGTAAATAAAAGGAGTCTTATTATGGGTGCAGAGTTGTTGCTGACTTTTTCACAACATACGTGATTCCAATTGTTGGAGAGTACGCTCTTTTTCTATGAGAGATAGAAAAACTAGGATTTTGCCAAACACTCATCTTCTTGAATATTTCTTCTTCCTTGGTGGATCACCTTTAGAGGCCAAACACTTGGGTAGCTAACGTTGATCAAAGGAAGGAACCAAACACGGTGGACTCAAGTTGAACGCGAAAGGATTTGGAGGTGAACTTGTACCTGAGGAAGCTCGAATCTTCAAGGGTATGATTTTTGTTCTTTATCTTTTCATTTTATTATTAATTGCGCATAAAGGATGATCCGGGTATATGGTTTGTAAAATTTTAAAACTCTGATTTTCCATGCTTCCACTTATTTTTTCCAATTTGATTGCGTTCATGAATATTACAAACCTAACAGTCACATCGCCCCAAATTGCAATCAACCCAAGAAGAACGTTTGCTTCACGTGCGGGTCCAAGGATCACTTTGCTCGGGAGTGCCCTAAGAAGAAAGCTGGGGAGACAACAGAAAGCAAGGGAGGTAGCAGTGGAGGTACATGGGACATTACTGGACCAACGACATCAAACAAACCCACAGCCAGAACCTTCAACATGGTTGTGCAAGATGTTGTGCAATCAAAGGATGTGGTGTCAAGTATTATCCCAATCAATGATATTGATGCTTATGTATTATTTGATTCGGGTGCTACTTGCTCATTTATATCTGATGAATTTGCTAAGATGTTAGGATTGCCTAGTGAAGAATCGAATTTCCCTTTAAACATAGAAATTACGAATAAGGAAGTAATTCCTATTAGATTCATATACAAGAACTGTAGGGTGAATATTAAGGGGAATATCATGATGGTAGATTTAATTCCGATTAGACTTGGAGAGTTTGATGTTATTTTGGGAATGAATTAGTTGTTCAATTATGGAGCGGTAATTAATTGCCAAAAGAAATGTGTAAACCTTATGACTCCGTCAAAGGTAGTTTTCTATGGTAGCAAATCACCTAGACAAATGAGATTTCTAACGATTATGCAGGCCAAGAAGTTGTTGAGTCAAGGCTATGTGGGTTATTTAGCTTACATAGTCGATACTCAGAAGAAGGGTGTGAAACTGGAAGAGATACCAGTGGTTAGAGAATTCGTAGATGTGTTTCCGGAGGATTTGCCAGGACTTCTGCCTGACCGAGAGATTGAGTTCTTGATCGATTTAGCGCCAGGAACAGCACCGATATCGAAGGCCCCGTACAGAATAGCTCCGGTAGAGATGAAGGAACTGATGGTACAACTGCAGGAGTTGTTAGACAAGAAGTATATTCAACCAAGCGTATCACCGTGGGGTGCACCGGTATTATTCGTAAAGAAGAAGGATGGATCAATGCGTCTTTGCATTGATTATAGGGAATTAAACAAAGTCACTATTAAGAATAAATATTCGTTGCCAAGAATAGATGACTTATTTGATCAATTGAAGGGTGATAAATACTTCTCGAAAATAGATTTGAGAAGTGGATATCACCAATTGAAGGTAAGGAAGGAGGATATACCTAGAACAGCATTCAGAACTCGGTATGGACATTACGAGTTTCTGGTGATGTCTTTTGGTTTGACCAATGCCCCTGTTGCATTCATGGATTTGATGAACAGGGTGTTTAAACCATTCTTAGACAAGTTCGTGGTGGTATTTATCGACGACATCTTGGTATACTCCAAAACTCAAGAAGAACACGTGGAACATTTACGTTTAACGTTGGAAACACTAAGAAAGGAAAAGTTGTACGCGAAATTCTCTAAGTGTGAATTTTGGCTAGAAGATGTACAATTTCTGGGGCATGTGATTGACAAAGATGGGATTTCAGTGGATCCATCAAAAGTGGAAGATGTAATCAATTGGGAACAACCAAGAACACCGTCAGAGGTGAGGAGTTTCTTGGGACTGGCCGGTTAGTATAGACGATTTATTAAATATGTAAGACCCCAACTTATTATAAATAAAATAGAATTTCCTCTAATTATATTTGTGAATAATAAGGTATTAATTTGATATAATTCTCTCGGTTATGGGTGAAATGTGCAAAATTTTGCAAAATATGCAAGTGGTTATAAAATAATCATTGTTGTTTGGGAATATTCGTTTGGTCGTGGAATATTCTTGTTGTTCGGGAATATTCGCATTTATGCCAGTAGCCATTTGTGGGCCCCATAATGTAATAATCGTCGGATGAAGAAAACGACAAGTTTGAGTTTTTATAAATAACGGCACAGAAGTTGTTACCAATTAACACCGCATTGAATACTCCGGTGGTTAAAATATCGTAATACGCGTAGATGCAGTATTGATGAATTATTAATCCTTACGTAAGAAGACACTACTCAATAATTGTTAGAGTTACCGCTCAATATTTTATTTTATTGATTCAATAATTGTCTTTGCGTTGATATTTTATATTATTGTTGTTTCAATAATTGTCATTTGACAAGATTTCCCATTATCGGATCAATAATTCATATTATTTGAATAATATTATTACATAGAATTATTGGCAATGTCTAGAAAGTTCGTCAAGGAGAGGTTTGGTCACCTAATTGCTTGCGCTACCAATAAGGAAAAATTCTTATTGGAAAGCCCCTCTTTCCCCGAGAACTATTCGGTTGTCATAAATGTGATTTCAGTAATATTATTTGTGAATAATTAATTATTGATTCATATGATAAGGAAATATTTATTTTATGTGGATATAAATGTTGGATATATTTATTGTGGTTAAAAATGAAGGAGTTAATGTTGAGGTGTTTTATCAGTATTTTTGTTGGAATGAAGGTATTAAAAATTAAACCAATATTTTTGAGATATATTGTGTGAGTTATAATTTTTAATCCGACCGTTGGATCGTTGTAATTTTTGGATATGTTATACATATATAAGTTGAGTATATGTCCACAAATTTTGAACCATTAAAAATTAATATATGATTTGTTATGAATTTTAAGAGGTGACTGATTCAGAAATTAGGTTTATAAATGATTTTGGTGGAAAATTCTAGAATTGAGTGGGCCCCACTTGTGGTTGGTGTGAAGAAATGTGCTGAATTTATTTCAAATGTGGTGGGTGGGAATAGTAGCGAGTAAAGCCATCAAAGGTGTCGCAGTCAAGTCTCGCTAACATTTTCCTATAAATAGAGGGCTAAGTTAGAATTGAAAATCACACCAGAAACAAGTTTTCTCTCTTTCTCTCTCTATATTATTGAGTGTATTTTGTGAGTATTTAGATACTTTATGAGTTTTTATTCATCAGTGCAAGTTTCCTTCAGCCTTATACCGATATTCCGATCAGAAGTACTGATATTTTGAGGTAAGGGATGTTATTTTCTTCCTATATGATATTATTTCTTCAATATCATTATGCCAAAGTATTGATCTGAATTTTTATCAAATTTGGAACATTTTGTGTCGGGGTTACTATACACGTATACGACACTATTCACGAATACGACACTATTCACCGAAAAATGAAATTTTCTTCTTTTTGTCCAAGATGTCTATTATGGTTACTATCTTTGATTGTATCCGTGTTTTGATATTTATTTTTGAATTCTGCTTTAAAATTGGTATTTATGAAGTATTATTGATCTTGGATAAACTGTTATACGAATCCCTACTATTTGTCCTTCCGTTTCACCTTTGGATTCGTTTTCTTTTAAAATATTTTCATCATCCTCGGTTCTAAATGATGATATTACTAAATATCTTCTACCAGTAGCAAAAAAGATAAATGATTAATCGATGAATATCTTTGGCCCAGTAGTGCAAAGATGAACAGTGTTGAGATGAACATGACCAACTGGTGATATAAAATGAATATCTTTGGCTCGTAGTGCAAAAGATGAATATTTGATTAAAGATGTATATTGATTGTTGTTACAGGATAAAATATTGATGATGGACTTTTAAATCTTAGAAGATAGTAGAATTCTTTCTCTACTTGACTCTTCTAATGGATTGTTGTTTCACCGCAGTTGTTGATCTAAAACTTGTTGGCTATTATATTTTATCGATTTTTCCTGTTGAAGACTAACGATAATTTGTTGTATATTATCTTAGTCATAATATTCTTTCTTGGGCTAGTTGAGCTCACCCTTTTCCTTTTTGTTCCATTTTTCTCGTGGAGGTGAGAACATAGCAGAACTAAGTCGGGTGCGAGTGATGGTTCTAGAAAGATGTTTTTTAGCAAGTCCTCACTATTTTCGTAAAATAGTATTTGAATAATTGTAACGAGGACTTATTTGAGTGTGGATATTGTCTCAGAGACAATATTTGTAGTTAAACTCACAAAGATGTGTTGTCGAGATTTTGCACGATAATTGTATTATTGAAGTTGTAGTTTGCTTTCTGTACCATGTATTTGGCTACTCAGAATGGGTGTTGTATACCTATTTTGGGGGCGTCACAAAATATTTTTCCAAGATTGCCACTCCGTTGACAAATTTGACAAGAAAAGCTGTAAAATTTGTTTGGACGGAGAAGTGTGAAGAAAGTTTTCAAGATTTGAAGAAGAAGTTAAGTGTGGCACCTGTGTTGTCATTACCAGATAGTACATGAAACTTTGTGGTGTATAGTGATGCCTCACATAAAGGATTAGGATGTGTCCTTATGCAGAACGGCAAAGTTATTGCATATGCATCAAGGCAACTAAAGGACTATGAGAAGGGGTATTCGACTCATGATTTGGAATTGGTTGCAGTAGTATTTGCTCAGAAGATATGGCGACACTATCTCTATGGAGAGAAATATGAGATCTACACAGACCATAAGAGTCTGAAGTATATTTTCACTTAGAAGGACCTGAACATGCGTCAAAGAAGATGGATGGAATTGATAAACGATTACGATTGTGAGATCTTTTATCATCCGGGCAAAGCAAATGTGGTTGCAGATGCTTTGAGCAGGAAAGGTTGGGAAAAGTTGATGCTGATAACCACTCAGGAGGAGCTTATTTCAGCAATAACAAAGCTAGAGTTGGAAATAAAATTTCCAAAGGAATCTGATGAAACACTATTTCAGATGGAAGCTAGTCCAACTTTGGTGGAAAAAGTTAAGAATGCTCAACTACAAGATGAAGAATGTAGAAAGATCAAAAAAAAAGTGGTTGAGGGTAGTGATGCAAAATACAAGATCGATACTGAAGGCTTACTGAGGTTCGAGGGAAGAATTTGGGTTCCAGCAGTACCAAATATTAAAGAAGAAATCTTGACCAAAGCTCATAACTCAACGTACTTGATTCATCCAAGAAGTACGAAGATGTATCAAGATTTATGACGTTATTTTTTGTGGCCAAACATGAAAAGAGATGTCGCAAAATGTGTTGCGAAATGCTTGACATGTCAAAGAGTCAAGACCAAGCAGATTACTTCAACCATTGGAAATACCGGAATGGAAGTGGGAACACATCACAATAGATTTTGTTGTGGGTCTTGTTAGGTTTGTAATATTCATGAACGCAATCAAATTGCACAAAGTAAGCGGAAACGTGGAAAATCAGAGTTTTAAATTTTTACAAACCATATACCCGGATCATTCTTTATGCGCAATTATTAATTAAACGAAAAGATAAAGAACAAAAATTATACCCTTGAAGATTCGAGCTTCCTCAGGTACAAGTTCACCTCCAATCATTTTCGCGTTCAACTTGAATCCACCGGGTTTGGTTCCTTCCTTTGATCAACGTTAGCCACCCAAGTGTTTGGCCTCTAGAGGTGATCCACCAAGGAAGAAGAAAGATTCAAGAATATGGGTATTTGGCAAAACCCTAGTTTTTCTATCTCTCATAGAAAAAAAAACGTACTCTCCCAACTATTGGAATTACATCTGTTGTGAAAAAGTCAACAACAACCCCTACACCCATAATAAGACTCCTCTTATTTATAGATATTGGAAACCCTCCTTAACAATTAAGGATTGAGTTTTTAATTAATTAAAATCCTTTAATTAATTAGCCTCCTAATCTTATTAGGATATATGAGAGTACTTTTATTAATTAATTCCTAAACTCTTTTAGGAATTAAATAATAATAATAGTAATAATAATAATAATAATAATAATAATAATAATAATAATAAGACTCCTCTTATTAATTTATATTTAATATTTCCAAAATATTAAATATTAAATATTAAGTTATTTAATTTATTCTATCACTATAGATTAAATTAAATATACTTAACTTATTATTACAATTATGCCATTAACTTCTTAAATAATTATTTTTTATTTTATGGTGTGACCCTTTAGGTTCTCCATATTAAACCGGTTGTGAATAAATCAATTAGAACAATTCTAATCTTATTTAAATAAATAAATTAAACAATTAATTTATTTAAATATATAATATTTATTCTACTATAGGGATAAGCCTTCCTAGCGATTAACGACTTTCCAGATAATATAGATTTCAACATACAATGTCCCAATTAAATATAAGACATGGAATTACTGTCAAGCCTTATTTTATTTAATTATATTTATTTCGATCCTTAAATTCACAACACCAAATAATGCAAATTAGAAACTCCTTTCTAATTTCATTTTGCTTTGGCCAAGGACTACTGGGTTGTTATTTATCGAATCACATAGGACATTTCTCTTCTTTTACTAGAAGTGGTAGATTCTTTATTGATCATACATTATCTCCATGTACAACTTATTATACCCAAGCATACCCTTTGATATACCCTAAGGGTCTTAAAGAATAAGTCAAAGTATAACTCATCATACACAAGATATTATGATGATCTCAAGTCCAAGGATCACTTGTACTACTATCACTACAGGAATTCCTATTGATAGGCAAGTAAAACTCCATTAGGTATTCCTTAGCGAGCCACATTCAGTGAACTTATTCTCTAATAAGCAGCTACATACTTGCTTTAGTGTCTCCACACAAATGATCATGAGATCAATCATCCTCATCCAATGAGCAAGCAACGTATGTACCAATCTATCCGGATTCACTAATCCCCAATTTAGTAATCCAAGAATTGAGAATGTATGTATTATGTATGTATTATGTGTTAATTCTATTGTTAGAAAGTAGCTTGTATGCCAAAATTGGCTTTGTTCATGTGATTGTCGAAGCTGGTCGCCGAGGACTGTAGTTTGCAGCGCAAAGCCTACCACAATCTGATTCTCAAGGCGCAACCATACCATACAGCATGACGCCATTTAGTGGCTTTGTGACTCGCGTCATGGCCAATATACAAATAATGTAAATTGTGAAATAAGCAATACATGAAAGTTAGTTAGAATGGTCGACAAAGTGTGTTTTGCATACACAAAGTCTGAAGAAGTTGTTATGATTTAATAAAAGGACTGTTAAGATATAATTTCAGTATTTCTATGCTAAGAATGAGTATATTTTAATATGCTACTAGTTTCATTACTAACGAAATTTGATTACGTGATTAAAGATCAAACCTTACATGATGTATATACTTATTTGTATATAGAATGTTGGTAGTGACTAATTAGGTCATGATGACATATATAGGGTATTGTGATTCAAGTTGTTACGATTTAGCTTACACTCAAGTCAAGTTTACTTACCCTATCTCGATTATATTGAGCAAATTATTCTTGTTTTTAACTTGTTTTGTTGAGCAAGTTATTATTTCTAATTCGATTACATTATGCAAGTTTTTCAACTCTACACTTTCGTTGAGCTAGTTCTATTATTATTAAATTGTGTAATTTTATTCTTAGGATTGAGCAAGTTCTTGTATCTAGTTTATTTATGATGATGCAAGTTGTCTAAATCTTATTTTGATATTGAACAAGTTATTCTTGTCTTTAACTTGTTATTTAACATGCAAATTTATATATTCTAATATACCAATGTTGAACAAGTTTTATCGCTCAACTTACTATTTGTTATGCATGTTGAGTACTCAATTTTAAATAACATTGGCTTAATATTGTTCAAGCAAGGTACATTATAATTATTCCATGTTTATGCTTTTAGCTTATCCCTAAAGCATGACCTTAGTGTAAAATGTTGATTCAGTTATGAAATTTTTATTCAACTAATCCTTAGTTGATGTTCGTTAAACCTAAATTACCTTGAAATGTATCCAAACCAAACTTACTTTGATGCGAACTTATACTCTAAATACTGAGATGAACAACCCTATTATTAGGGGATAATTTACGTTTAGCGTTGAAATGCTTGTGCACAATACATTGTACGAAGGGCTGATCCCCCTAAGTACGAGGAGTCCCTATAGTCTTATGACTATTAAAGTTTAAGTTGAAAGATTACTTATAACTATGGACATAGTTCGTGGCCTTATGACCCTCAGTTAAATATTTCATGATTCTGATTATCATTGATAAAGTATTTTATTCAGTTCCATTGTGCCTATTATTTGGCAGTGGTTGTAAAGTTTTATTCATTATCATTTCAAGTGAGCTTTGTTTGCCCACTCTTGCTTATATAACTATTACAGCTAAAGTAGAGAAGGTCGACGTACCTAGCACCAGTAAAGGAAAAGGAAAGATGAGCAAGTATTGAAGACTTGTAATATGTTGACATTTTTATTGTCAAACTTTATTTGAATTATTGTAATAAAGATTATTTAATTTTTCCGCATTTGAATGATTGTATTTAAAGGTTAGATAACCTGGGAGATTTTTATTAATGTAATCCTATAATGAGAAGGTTTATTATCTAATTTTATTATGATTGGGTAGTTAGATATGAATGTTTTAATTAAGTGAACACCAAATCTTGTGATAATGAAGTACCGGGATTTAGGGGTGTCACAATAATAATTGTAATGAGGACTATATTTGAGTTTGGATATTGTCTATGAGACAATATTCGTGTTAAAACTCTCAGCTATGTTTTTATCGTATTGTATAAATGAAGTTGTATTTAAATTATGTACTATGTATTTGATGACTCAGAATGGGTTGTGTATACCTATTTTGGGGCGTCACACACGGGGTACTATTCACCCGGGGTACTATTCATGACAAAAATTGATTTCTTTTCTGTCCAAATTATTTTTGATACAATATTATTCTTGAATTTTACTCCACAAAGCAATTATCATGTTGATAATTTGGACATTCTTGAACTATGGATAAATTGAATTATAAATCTTTAAAATTTATCATTGATTTAACTTAATTGAATTCTTATATCATTGTCATCATCATCATGCTTATATTGTGATGAAAGTCATCTTTGGCTCATAGTGCATAGATGGACTGTTGATTGGTATGATTATGACCAGGAATTATGTAGCGGTATAACCATGACCTATAATGTTACAAATGATGTGGTAAAAGTCATCATTGGCCTGTAGTGCATTGATGGACAGTTGTTGGCATGATCATGACCATTGGTGATAATAACGAATATCCTTGGCCCGTAGTGCATGGATAATTCGATGATGTAGATTATTTATTGAGTTGTGTTACAACGATAAAATATTGATGATGAACTCTTAAATCATAAAAGATAGTAGATATCATGCTTTACTTGACTCTTCTAATGGATTGTTTGTTTCGTTGTAGTTAAACTTGTTGTCTATTGTATTCTATCAGTTTTACACTGTTGAAGGCTAACGATAATTTATTCTGCATTATCTTAGTCATAATATTCTTTACTGGGCTAGTTGAGCTCACCCTTTTCTTTCATTGTTCTCTTCAGGAAATGAGAACATAGCTGGGACTAGTCGGGGAATGGAGTGCCGGTCCGAGAAGGTGGTTGTAGTAGTCCTCACTATTTTATAAAATAGTGTGATAATAATTGTAATGAGGACTCCATTTGAGTTTGGATATTGTCTATGAGACAATATTCGTGTTAAAACTCTCAACTTATGTTTTGTCATATTTTACACGACAGTTGTATAATTAAGTTTATATTTAAATTATGTACCATGTATTTAGCGACTCAGAATGGGTTGTGTATACCTATTTTAGGGGCGTCACATTGGTGGATCACCTCTAGAGGCCAAACACTTGTGTGGATAACGTTGATCAAAGGAATGAATCAAACCTGGTGAATTCAAGTTAAACGTGAAAAGATTGGAGGTGAACTTGTACCTGAGGAAACTAGTTCTACAAGGGTATGAATCTAATCTCCATCTCTTTTCTATTGATTGATAATTATGCACAAAGTATGATCATGGTGATGGTTTTGTATGAAAATTTTAAATTCCTATTTTATCGCGCTTCGCACCTTTTGTGTAATTTGATTGCATGATCGCGCTATATACAAACCTAACATCCCATGCCTTTTCAAGGCCTAAGTACCCATCCGAAGGGTCACCAACCCCTCCTATAAATAGATAGGAGGGGGCAACTGTGACGCCCCCAAAATAGGTATACATCACCCATCTTGAGTCGCCAAATACATGGTACAAAATTCAAATACAACTTAATTATACAACAGTTGTGTAAAATACGACAAAACATAATCTAAGAGTTTTAATAAGAATATTGTCATCTAGACAATATCCACACTCAATGGAGTCCTCATTACATTTATTGTCGCACTATTTTATGGAATAGTGAGGACTACTAAAACAACCATCTGGACCGTCAATCCGTTCCTCGACTCGTCCCGCCTATATTTCTCATTTCAAGAGAATAAAGGAAAGAAAGGGTGAGCTCAACTAGCCCAAAGAAGAAATATTATGACTAAGATAATGCGTAATAATTTATTGTTAGCCTTCAACAAAGATAAACCGATAAAATATAACAAACATCAAGTTTAACTGCGCAATGAACAAGCAATCCATTAGAAAAGTCAAGAGAGAATAAAATCTACTATCTTCTATGATTTAAAAGGTTTTTCATCACTTTTATCATCGAGACTCAAATTTTAATAAATAAACCACATCATCCCCAGACTACTGACAAGGATATTCATTAGTATCACGACCATAAATTATCCATGCACTACGGGCCAAGGATATTCGTGTATTCATCAATTGTCATGATCATGCCAACAACTGTCCATCAATGCACTACGGCCAATGAGGATTTTTACCACATCATTTGTAACATTACAGTCATGATTATACCGAATAATCCCTAGTTAAAATCATACCAAGTCCATCTATGCACTACAGGCCACAAATGAATTTCAACATATTATAAACATGAGGATGATGACAATGATATAAGAATTCAATAAAACAAGTTCAAGGATAAATTTTTAAAGATTTATAATTTAATTTATCCGTAAATCAATAACGCCCAAATTGTCAACATGATCTTTGTTTTTTGTGGAGTAAAATTCAAGAATGCTCGTAAGAATATTTTCATGAAAAGATCTTTGGATGAAGCGCAAATATCCAGGATATTCTACTAATTTCATGGAGTATAGAAGCCAAAACTTTAACCAACTAAGTATAATAGAATATATGAAACTACAAATGAATTTTTGCTCGCCATGCAGTAATCCACGTAGACAGATCATTTTCACAATTTAATAAGGAATGAATTCAAGGATCATTCACCATGCATGCATGAGTCCACATAGGCAAAGTTATTCCAAATGAATAATAAAGAATGGAATAATGTAAGAATTCACCATGCATGCGATAGACCACAAAGACAAAAGTTATTCCAATGAATAATAAATAATGGAATAACAAAAGAATTCACCGTGCATGCGATAGATCGCATGCATAAAAGTTATTCCAATGTAATAATAAAGAATGGAATAATAACCCTTACTTAGTATTGAAAGAAAATAACTCTCTTCATGAATACGAAAGAAATAATACCCTTACCTTACCTAAGAAACTCGGATATTGGAATAGTGAGGTAGCGAGACTTCTCTTCTTCCTTCTCTCTATAATTTTCTCTATAATAATTACTCTTGTGAGACTTAGTGAATTGGTGAGAATGAAAGAAGAATGAGCTTCTATTTATAGGAAAATATAGTTTCGATAATTGCACGTTTTGGGGCTCGAATTATTACAGTATAATACCTTCCTCTTTTTCTTCATTTTTAATTTAGTCCTGCAAGTATTATCAAACTTGCACCACCTCCCCTAATAGTAAATAATGTGAATTAATAGTTCATTCATGTGACTTAATAGTATAATCATGTGAAAAAACTAATTACAGTATAATACCTTCATCTATACCTCCGTTTTTAATTTAGTCATGCAAGTATTATCAATCTTGCACCACCTCCCCTAATAGTACATGAATGTGAATCAATAGTACACACATGTGAACACATAGTTATAAGTATGTGAAATTATAGCAATTAATTGCTCATTTATCCGATTAATTACCCGATTGGTCAATATAACCTCCAGACATCAATTATTATCGAAATAAATGTCGATTTCCACTAACACTAATAATCCCAACACAATGGAACTATCAATTTCATCTTTAATGAACACAAACTTATTCATCATTAATATTATAACTCACAATATTTAACAACCAGGTCGTTCCTAGGAAAAAAGGGGCTTTCCGATAAGG
This sequence comes from Panax ginseng, assembly GCA_020205605.1. Classification (NCBI taxonomy): domain Eukaryota; kingdom Viridiplantae; phylum Streptophyta; class Magnoliopsida; order Apiales; family Araliaceae; genus Panax; species Panax ginseng. The sequence goes on along the minus strand of CM035136.1, from coordinate 85,896,188 downwards.
ATTTCTCCTTATTGGCGCGCAATTAGGTGACCAAACCTCTCCTTAATAGAACTTCTAGACATTGTCAATATTGCAAATAATAATATGAATAACTTTATCATCTCAATTATTAATTTAATAATAATAAATATTATGCAGATGATACTCTGACAATAATTGAATCAATAATATGAGAGATATGATGCAACAATTACTGTAGTAATAATTGAGTATAACTGAGTGACTTCTCACATAAGCATCAATAATCAATACCGTATGCTACTATGCAACCACGCCAGACATCGTATTTTTACCATAGGGTAGTTCAACGGTTTAACGGTAAAACTTTCGCCGTTATTTTTATAAAAGATAATTTCTGTCATTTTTAACTACGACAATACTTTCGTTGTGGGGTCCACTAATGATTGTTCCATCGCATTTAATATTTCTGTTAAAACGAATATTCCCCAACCAATCGAATATTATATAACCACTTGCTTACTTTGCAAAATTTGTAAATAATACCCACAATTATAACATTATATCAAATCCACACCATAATATTCAAAAATATATTTCGAGAAAATTTAATCTTTATTCATAAAAGTTGTGGTCTTACAACAACCTTCTCATTCATTCAATTCTTAAGCATTCAAGCATAATAGAGCATTATTTCTTCATCAGTTTCCTTAGTTAATTTTGAGAGAGAATTAGAGCATTTCTTTGGTTCGTAGAGTATACTCTTTATAGTGCTGCTAAAGTAGACGGTGTCATTGTATCCTAGGTGTGACACCCCCAAATCTCGGTACTTCATTACCTCAAGATTTGGTGTTCACGTAATCAAAACATTCATTTATAACTACCCAATCATAAATAAAATTGAATAATAAACCTGCCCATACAAGAATTACATAAAATAAAATCTCCTAGGTTATCTAACCTTTACAAACAATCATTCATGCGAAAAATTTAAATAAACTTCATTACATTCTTTAAACCAAAGTCTGATAATAAAACTATCAAAACTATTACAAGTCTTCAGTACTTGTTCATCTTTCCCTTTCCTTTACTGGTGTTAGGTACGTCACCCTTTCCATCTTTAGCTGTAAGGATTTTACAGGCAAGAGTGAGCAAACAAGGCTCACTTGAAATATCAATGAATAAAACTTTTACATTATTTGCCCATTCAGGGGCTCAATAGAACTAAACAATAAGTTTTATTGACTTCTTAAACATTCCTTGCCCATTCAGGGGCTCAATAGAACTAAATAATAAGTCCTATTAACATCTTAACATTCCTTGCCCATTCAGGGGCTCAATAGAACTGAACAATGAGTTCTATTAATATTTTAAACATTCACTGAGGGTCTAATGACCACGAACCTTGTCCACGATTATAAGTAATCTTTCAACTTAAACTTTTACTACCATACGACCATAATGACTTTAAGGTACTTAGGGGATCAACCCTTCGCATACATGTATTGAATACAAACATTTCAAATAAGAAAGTACAAAACTATGCGCGCACCCTATAAATAGGGTTGTTCATCTCAAGATTTTGAGTACAAGTCCGCCCCAAAGATAGTTTGGTTTGGATACACTTCAAGGTAATTTGAGTTCAAACGGACATCAACTAAGGATTAGTTGAATAAAAGATAATAACACTATGTTATTGAATGATCATACTGAATAAACATTTCGTTCTAAGTTCATGCTTTAGGAATAATCTAATAGCATAACAATTGAATAATCTATCATACCTTGCTTTGAACAATATTAAGCTAAGGTTACAACTTAGAATTTAATATCAAGCATGCAGAACAACAATAATTGGAACGATAAACTGAGTCAACATAATAAAGGTACTTACATGCTAATATAACAAGTTTAGAGTTAGGAAAAACTTGCATAATCATAATAACTATCTCAACAAAAGTGTGAAGATGAGAAGCTTGTATCATCATGAATAATTGGATACCATTAAATTGCTTAAATGGAAATACTTTACTTAATAAAGTATAGCATATGAAATTTGCATAACGAAGCTTTAGGATTAGAAAATTTGCTCAATGTAAAAAGATAGGGATTTAGAATCTTGCCTTGTGCGTAGATTAAACCGTTATAATCCAAACCACAATTATCCTATATACATATGTTAAAATGACATAATCAGTCAATAACACATACTATATCTCTACATCACGTATGCTTTGATTATAAATTGCATTATCAAATTCTATTTATTAAAACTAATAACAATATTTGTTAATTAGTAATTTATGTTCACTCATAGTATTAATATACTATAATACTAGAAATACATAATCAAGATTTATCATATATCATTCCTTTAAAATATCGACTTTTGTGCAAAGACACAAGTCGCTTCGAAATTTTTTTTGTTAAGAAGCCATGGCGCCAGGTTAGCTTTGAATCAGGAAACAATACATGCAATACATGGCGGCGCCGGCCATGAGACATATATAGGGACTTCTATTTGCATACAAGAAAGTTCAAGGCGCTCGATCACGACTTCAAGATCAAGGGGCTGAAGTCCTATTGGGCGCGACATTTGGCGCTAAGGCGCGAGATTTGATTATTTGAGCGTGAATTTTGACGTCAAGGCGCCAAACTCACAAAACTAAAAGCTAATAATGAGCCAAAGCTACTGTCTTAAATCTTAACAATGATTCACCCAAAACAACATGTATAACTAATATAAATTACACATAATTGTTAACAATCATCCATATACCAATTACTAACCACTAATTAACAATATCATAGACTAATTCTTTTAAAACACTGTGTTTTAAAAATTAAACTCCATTGATGAAATATCAATTTACAGTGAACGTAATTTACACTGTTATCAACCAATTTTGATTCCTTTGACATACAAGTATACCAATATATATCTCAATTAACATGTATAGTCCAATTTCTCAGTTAGCATACAAATATATATATATATATATATATAACCTTTGATAAATTCTACACTCAAGTTCATACTCACATGTTTCCACTGTAAAAGAAAACAATTTCTTAAATACGTAATTTAGCATACCATCATATTTATATATTAAGCATACAATTATATACAAATATATATATGCTAGTATAACAATTACCAACACATAGTTTACAAGAATTTTGTAAAAACTTATACACAGTGAAGTTGAAGAACACAGACTATCAAATTCACAATAAGTATATGGCGTAAAACATATATGATTACATACACATAAATTAAGGTTATAAGCACCTACCTTTTTGTTGTTAAGAAACACTTGTTTACAAAATCTGTTTTGAACAATCACGCGACTGGCTTCTTCTCAAACTCTCTCGAATTTTTTTTCTTTCTCTTTTCTTACTTCTCTCAGCAATAGACTAGGTACTAACACTAAGCGTAAAACTGATAATCATATACGTAAAATAACTGTTATGGCAATAATAAGCCTATTTATTCTTATCAGTTACCAACATATAACGTATAATCTTATAAATATAAATATATTTTATTTATATATTTGTTTTATTCTATTAATAATATAATTTAAAATTAACAAGAATTTCAAAAGCCATAAGGCCTTGTTTGGCAAAGCATTTATAAAATAAAGGATTACTATACTTACACTTTGTTTGGCAAAACTAAATTAAAATTACTTTAATTTATTTTAATAACTCTTTATCACATAGTAATTTGTCGCTTTATTTAATAACAATTTATTAAATAAATCACTTAATCACATAACTCAATCCACATAACACATTAATTATTTAACAAATAAATAATTAACTAATCACATTAATTATTTAACAAGTAAATAATTAACTAAATCAACTCAATCAATTTAAATAATTACTTATTCAATAATAAACACATCCAATAAATATTTATATAAATAAATAAATATTTATAATTTACATTTAAAAAAACTGGAATGTTACACTAGGAGACAAGTGCTATCAACTCTGAGCACCATACAAAGGGCAAAATTGTCTTAAGGACATAGTACCAAGTACTAGCCTTGACAAATCGTTTTCTACAAGATAAATAATATATATATATATATATATATATATATATATATATATATATATATATATATATATATATATATATATATATATTCCTTTAAGATATACAACATAAAATACTTGCAGATGACTTTGGCTAAACCAATTTTTTAGATAAAGCAATGACCAAGTTCAACCCACACTCTCTTTCTCTCTTTTTAAAAATAGGTTCCATTTTGCAAAACCACTTCAAACATGGAAGAAAATTTTATAGCTTCTTTCAAAAGAATGGAGATTTTAAGGAAATTAATTGATTGTTCCTAAATGGGTTTTAGGTTGTAGCTTGTTTTTGATATAAAGATTCAATCTTTTCGGATTCCAAAAGGAGGGAAAAGCCCTAACCAATCCCCCCCAATCACAAACCCAGTTCAGAAATCGATATAACGTATTTAGGGTTTTGAATAAAAATACCACATAACATTTTAGTTACTCCCATACAAAGAAATAAAGAATAAAAACAAAGAAAATCCAGTCTCAAAAATGAAGAATCACATCAATAATAACAAATATTTCTTCTCTAATATTGTTGATTTCGATTTTCACATTTTTTGAGTTAGGATTTTGCAGAGACTACAAATTCATCAAGAGGGAAAAGACTCTCGTTGGACTTAAGCGACCAAAAACAGTGGTGAGATTGATAGCATAACTAGATTCGCTGTCCAAGAACACAATAAGATATTAATAGGATTATTCAAAAATGTAATAAGTTTGGGTTTGATGAATTACTTTGTTTTTCATGGGTGTTTGAATCTATGTTGTAGAGAGAAGTGATAGTTGTTGATTCTTGGGATTATAAAGGTTGTTAAATTTGAGATTAATTTCATTAACAAATTAAAGCAATAATTTAAGTTCAGAGGTTGGATTCAATTTAGATGGAAATAAATAATATACAGAGGGAATGAAAAGCAAAGTCGTTTAGATTCTAAAAGATTATTTATAAAAATTTTCTACATTTGGAGAGTTAAAAGACACAAGTACCCTTCATTTTCCACATAGATTTCCCCCTTTTAAAATATGGATTGGGCTAAATTACTCTCTACATGCCTAGTCACCAATATTTGTCCAGGTGTAACCTTCATTTGTCTAGCTGGCATGTCCGTTAACGAGAGGGGTGTAGTTGGACTGGTTTTATAATATCAGGGGTACTTTTAGAAAAAAAATAAAGTTTCAGGGCTAAGTTGGACTTCAGCCCAAACCATAGGGGCAATGTTGCACATTTGCCCTAATGTAAAATGGGAACGGTTCTTTCAAATCGGACGGTTTACAAACATCCGGTTCAAACAAGTATTTGCTGTCCAACTGCTTATCACTTATCAGATAACCGGACCGGTTTGAGGTTTCTGACTTCTGAATTCTGATAACAATGCGTGTGACGTTAAGAGAAAAAGGAAAATGGCATTTTGGAGAATCTCCAAAAAGCTGATACCTTTTCTATTTTCAGCCCAACCTATATAAATCGGGAGAAAAAAATCAATTCGAAAAGTGTAGTGCACACTCTCTGATATCGTGTTTTTTCATCTGAAAATTTTCTCTCTCCTCTACTTTCTCTCTCGACAGTGTACTCTTAGATTTGCTCTTCACTTCTTCTTCACTTTCAGATGAACTGCCTTCAGAATCTCTCAAGGTCAGCTTAATTTTCACCACATATTTGTTTCATTAGATTTTGTATAGTAATTTTGTTAAATTATTTAGTGTAAAATAAGTATTTGGTTTTGAATTTCAGATCCTCAGTTTTTCCTGTTCAAAGCTTCAAAAGTTGTGCTAAAATTCCCCCATGCTATGTCAATATACTGGTGCTACTTGCTCTTACACTTGCATGAATTTATTTATTTATGTGTGGAAGTGAATATAGTGAAAATATTGTTTTGCAACTTTAATAAATGCAGGGCGTTAAGAAGGCTACTGATCTGCATCGAAGTTATTCTGTGAAGGTGATTTGATTTTGTTAATTGAAAATTTAATCATTTGCAATTTTTAATTACTCTTGGTCTCTTATTATATTTGTAACTAAATTCTTATTTGATATGTTATTTTATGTTATATGCTCATAAACACTTGTAGGTCTAATTTTTGGCATAAACTGTATATTTTTGTTTTGGTAATTTTTTTTATAAAAAATTTCATACTCATACTATGTCTGCCTCTTCATTTAATTCTTTTTTTTTTTGTTTAATTCAGGCTTTTGATAAATCCTGGTAATTGTGGTTTGTTGTTAAATAAAAAAGAAAATCTGATTTCTTATCTATTTTTTATTATTAAAAACAGATTTATATTAAGGTATAGTTTGCATTAAGGGAGGTGGAGATATAGTTTACATCTTTATGATTTAAGTTCCCATTGTTTGCCGGATTATGACTATAGTATTCTTTTATTCTGCTCAACATAATGTCCATCCTAATCAAGCCTAATTTCAAAATTAAGGTATCGAGGGCTAAAATTGGAGTATTAGTACTACGTCCCAGTGGATTACGTCCATTGAATGATCAACTGCGTATACTTAATTGACATGGACTGATGTATTCATATTGTTATTATAATATTAGAAAGTTAGTAACTAAAGAGTAACCCTTTATCGTTGTTGGTTTAGATACCCCATGCTGTAAACAGTTTCCTGTATGATTTGTTGTATCAGCCAAGTGAAAATATCTAACAAGGTAATTACTTTCTATGATCTTATAATCTTATGTATATGCACCAAGTTATTGTTATGCGCTGGTAAATCAAATGATGGATTCAGATTCTAATTTTTGTTTAACCTGTTGTTGGTGATTATGGTTCTAGATGTTATTTTGATTTCATTCATATAATTATGTCATTCGCATATTATTCTTTAGGCAACAACTGGCTCTGCACCGAGTACCAATATGGAAGGTGCTGAAGCAGAGGAGGAAAAGTCTGAGATTTACAGTAGTAACATGACTGAAGCTATGGGTGCCGGTAAGTTTGTTTCTTTTTCAAGTTCAAGACTTGGCATTTGAATAGATTTTTGGAGGAATTTGGGTTGAAACATGTTTCTTAGATATTGGAGGAGTAGATTTGATCTAGCGTAAAAGTTTTCTGCTTAAGATGGAAATATACTGAAGACTTACATCTAGCTTAGAAACTTAGCCATTTGATGTGGGATCTACACGGCTCTTCCTGAATACAAGCTGCCCTCCCTATCCTGCTACTATCTTCTGATTGGTCTGGAATTGCCTCTATAAAGTACTGGCATAAATTTTGAAAAGCTTGATTTAATTAGCAGGTTTCCACAAAGCTTACTCGGATATACATATACTGTTTCTGTTTAGTGTTTTTATGTTTCGCTAATCTCTTTTTGCTAATTCTTCTTTACAGTATTGACATATAGACATGAACTAGGAATGAACTACAACTTCATTCGTCCAGACTTAATTGTTGGGTCATGCCTGCAGGTGATATTCTTATAGGCTCCCAATTTGAGAACACAATTATGTTTTTTCTAAGGTGATCTTCTGACTTCTCTTTCTACCTAAATTGCAGACTCCTGAAGATGTTGACAAGCTTCGCATCATTGGAGTAAAAACCATTTTTTGCTTGCAACAAAATTCAGATCTTGAGTATCCTAAATAAATACTATTCTTAAAAAGCTCCATTATTTGTCAAACTTGAAATGATCTAATTTCTTTTTCTTAGTCTATGAAATGGGATATTACTTGTCATGTGTACCATACTTGCTCTCTAGCAAGACTAATTTGAGCAGTAAGAGCATAATGGCTATGCCCTTAACTTAGTCTCTAGATACTTTGGGGTTGACATTGCTGCCATTCGGAAATATGCCAACACATTTGATGACATTCAACACTTACGTGCTGAAATAAGGTTGGTTATGAAATGGTTGCAAATATTTGAATAAAGAAATTTTCTCGTTTTGCCATTTCTTTTTATTCTTTTAAGGTTTAATATAAACCTAGCCAAGTGGGGAGTGCTCTTACTATGTAATCTTCGCATAAAAGTAAAAAAATGTATTTTTTTGTAAACTGAGTTTTAAATCTAATAATTCTTCGTGTCTTTGACATTTTACATCAATATGATAAGTTTAGAATGTTATGTTCTCTGTGGTTAGATTTACAATATGGCATAAGATGTAGGCCTTTTAAGCTTCCTTGTGTGGAGTTTTTCATTAAACATTTATCTTCATCAAACAGTTTAGCAGATCACTAGCTTTGAAAAACATGTGGGATCTCCTGGATCCTCACTTGGGGAAGGTACTGGTACGAGTCTCAGTAGAAAGACACTGGCTTGGTATGAGCTTAAATTCTGGGCTTGTTTAAGGGAAAATTTAGTGTGAATAAAAAGCAGGGAAAAAAGAAACACCCTGGTTGAGAAGTTTCTAATATCAAGTAAAACTATACTCCCTCATTTCGACAATAAGAGTGTCCCTTCTGCCATTTTTTTCTGAAAAAGAAAAGTAAAAAGAGTCCCCTTTCTTTAATATCCTAAAGTTTACTATCACAATTTCATTATCCTGCCACCCTACTAAACTAAAATTCAATTACTTTAGAAGTAAACATAGAACAAATATATATCCTTGAAATTTCTAAAATTTGCAAATGAGACTCTTTTTATGCAATGGAGTTGGTGATAACATCTTTTAATATATCAAAAACTTCAAACAGTGTTCCTATAAATTTCAATGTAGTTGTACTGGACTAGCAAATGCATTTATACATGAATAGTTACTGGAGTTTTGGCTCTTAAATCTTACAAAATTAATATTTAATGGAGCAGGGACTTTGACTCATTTGATTTGAGGTTGCGGCTACCAGCTGTGGTCAGCAAATTACACAAGGCGATTAATCGAAATGGGGGTGTAACTTATATACATTGTACAGCTGGACTTGGACGAGCTCCTGCAACTGCGGTATGCGTTTTGGGTCCAAAATTTTCCTACTTAGAGCCTAATAACTGTAACATATAAGAAGAATTTAGTTGGAGAGAGAAGAAAAGATTCCTCCAACACAAAAAAAAAGAAAATAGAAAAAGGAAAGAAACAAATATGCTATCACAGTAGATCTATCAATGTAGATGTATAATATAAGATCTTTCATGGTCTTTTGCCTGCTCTGTTTGATCAATACTGTATTAACTAGGAACTCAGTTGTACAGTCATTAATGTACTCGTTTCTTGGATTTCCATTGTCATATTTGCTGCATGTTACTTTGATATTGTGAACTTCTGTAATGGACCAAATTAAACTTCTTTTTTATTTTCCTATGGTTTTGGAGAAGGAAGGATTTTTTCTAATAAATGCCACAAAGGCTTAGTCTGAAGTACACTGAACAATGTCATACTAAGGCCTTCATATTTTCTAAAATCTCCTAGGTAATAGTCCCTCCATCCTAAATGAGTGTCAACTCTCATTATTAATTTACCAAAAGCTCGTTATATGCGAGTAAGTTATGATCGGCTATGATAGTTTTAAAGCCAATCTTTTCTTCAAATCTTTGACATTTAAAGGAGGAGTTTGATTTTGGGGCTAAGGGAGTATAATGTACTATATATGTTTATGCATCTATTTTTCTTGATGATTAAATAGAAACATGTAGTCGTCCCCTTTCAACCACCAAAGTTAATGATGCATAGAGGAATTTTTGCTATATTTGGTTTATATGGTCCGGTTTTTGTTCTTTTACTCATAGCTTTTGTTGTTTGATGTAAAGTTAAAATTTTGGAATTTACAGTAAGGATGCAGAGGAATCTAACTAATGAAGTATTTAGCAAATGTAGTGAAAACCTAGTCGAAATATGTACTGCATAGACAAGTGAACAATAGAATAAAGTGTCTAATAACTAAAATATTGTCGGATTATAAGAGAGAAGAAATTATTTCTTTATGGCTTGTGTGTTTATTATTATCTGCTATTGAGTGACCTGTCATATATCATACTAAATGTTTGTTATGAAATGTAGTTGGCATACATGTTCTGGGTTCAAGGCTATAAACTTAGTGTAGCCCTCAATTTACTACTGGTAATTCTGTTTCTTATATCTTTATGATTTATCTTAAATTGAGTATTTATCTTTCTTCTTGTGCAACAAGAAAAAATTTCCTAATTATAAACCAAAGGCTAGATGGAATGTGACAGAGAAATTTGTACTTCTTGAATTCTCTTTGGACATATGAATTTCTGCTTAATTAAATATAGAAAGAACTTGTGGGTCTGGGTTCTCAGCATAATCCCATAATGGTGAACAAAGACTTTGTACCAAAATAACTGGATTATGGGGAATTGGGGATTATGCAGGTTTCAATTCAGTTACACTTTTTACCTAGGAAGTCAAATTATTTACAATATTTCTTTAATCATATTTGATTTTCAGTATTTTGGGGGCAGTTATATAATAGCTCAATATCATTTACTTCTGGCAGAGCAAGCGTTCATGCTTCCCAAAACTTGATGCTATTAAGAGTGCAACCGCTGACATGGTTAGTATCCTTTTCTTTATCCTTTTATAAAGAACCTACTTGATACATAATTATGTGCATATAAACATATAGGAATATGTCTATTGAAGTGCTTAATCAAGACTTTTCAGAATTTGGAACTTTTATATGTAAAATCTCGAATTCCATTTCTGTTTGCCAATATTAGGTGGATTATGACACAGAAACTTAGCTGTGAGCGGAGACTGTAGTGGACCTTCCAGGTTTAAATACTGCTTGAATGCGTGATTGGTCAGGGACTTAAATGGTGCATAAAATCCCTATGTCCTCTTCCCCAAGGAATAATCTATTCTATCAGACTTCCAAAGCATATAAATAGTTCTGCATGGCTAATGTCTGAAACATATACTTCGACGATACTTTCATCCATGCTTTGACAAGCACTTTGTTTTATTGCATTTAAATACTTAACTGTTCCTCGAGAGATACATTGTTAACCTGTTGAGGAAGTTTTACAATTTAAATCTATGTAGTTATGTTAGAAGATATGATAAGGTTTCCATAATTATAGTTAGTCATATCCCATAATTAGTGTGTATACATGGTTGTGATTAGAGATTACCATAAATATACTTGTGTATATAAACCAATGTAATTGAGATGAAATTGATAAGGAATTATAAACCCAAACTCTGAGCATTCCTTTCTACATGGTATCAGAGCCCTATCCTTATTTTTTATGAGAGAAAAACCACATTTGTTCTTTGTTTTTTCGTTGCTATTCATAATTCCTATCAGAAAACTAGTTGAACAATTCTATACGGAGGAAATGAGATCATAATTGGGTTACCCGTTGCTGGGCGATCAACACAGATTATTCAGTTTTTAGACCCACCTCATCGAACGCTCACGCTTCCGCCACCCCACTGGCCGCTTTTCCGACGCTTACGCTTACGCCATCATCGGTGGCGACACGACACTTTCTCCGGACGACTTTTTTCGATATGATCTTTTCCAAGGTGCCTTTCTCGTTCCTTGCTATCTACAGTGGTCTTAAGGTGTTTGGTTCAGGTTTACGCAAGTTTTTTGTTTACCAGTTAGTTGTTTTCGTGATAATCAATTTCTGCTGCGATTTAGAGTCTCTTCTGCATAACTTGTGTTTCTAAGTGGAGTACAATTAGTTGATATCGTTTGAAAAGTTTATTCTCCTTGGTATAGATTGTATCTACTTGTTAATAGTTTTTTATAGCGGAACAAAGTGGTGCTGGAAGTGGAGTTCATAACAGTAATATGGGACAACAGGTGGTTAGAAGCCATGCTCTAAGGGGGTGTTTGATAAAAACTGAATGAATCTGAATTTGAATGAGCTGAATCTGAATGAAAAAAAATGTTTGATATTTGGCATGTCTGAAACATCTGAATAACAGATTTTTATTATTTTACCCCTCTAAAAAAATTCAAAATTGTTATAAATTTATTTAATATTACTTAATATAATAATTAATATTGTAAAAAAAAAAACTTCATTCAGCAAAAAAAATGACACTAAACCATTCGGCCTAAATCGTTTGAATGACTGACCGATTCAGCTATTCAGACGATTTTTTTCCAAAAATAAACGCACTTAATGGCTGACCGATTTAACTATTCAGTCAATAGTCCGTAAGTCCCTTTAAATTGTATGGAACCAATTATTTGGCATGGTCTCAAGCATGTCGTATGTCAATTGAGGCCAATCATATGCAACACTTTATCAATGGAACAACTAATATGCCTGAACAATCGGGTATGGCCCAAAAAGAATGAAAATTTGATAACTCTATGTAAGGGTGTAAACGAATCGAACCAAAGCGAACAGATAGTTGCTCGAATTCGACTCAAAATATTAATTTCATACTTGAATTCGACTCTAATTCGAATTGTATTTGAAAAATCCTAGTCAGATTCGACTCGACTCGAATATTTATTACTTGAATTCGATCTGACTCAGATCAAATTATGTTCAAACTACTCGCGAGCTTCAAATTCAAACTCGAATTCTAGTCTCTGCATAATTACTAGTTTTATAATAAATCTAATTATAAATTAAATTTGTTATTTTACTTAGAAATGGAAAAATATATTTTCTATTACATTTTACAAATATAAAATCACAATTAAAAATAAAACAAAATAATAATAATTAATTTGATTTAATTTTGTATATATTATAAGAGAATGTATCGAGTATCGAATCTGTATCAATTGAGTATGTATCGAATCACAATCGAGAATTCGAGTAGTTTGAATTTTAAACGAGTTGAGTATAACATTGCTTAGATTCTACTCATTTTTATTCGAACTATTTTTTATGCTCAGATTTGGATCATATTATTAACGAATCTGAGTCTCGCTCGTATTTTTTCGAGTTGAGCCGGAACTGTTTGGCTCGTTTACAGCCTGAACTCCATGGTGAAAATATGGATTTTTAATTCAATGGAACCGAGTATGTGGAGTAGTTACATGTTTTTAAACACTACCTATGAGTTTTGGGAGGCTCTCTCTCAAACTTTCTCTGTTTCTGGTGATATATCTAAATCATATGAAATTCGTAAAAGAATCTGTGAGCTGGGTCAAGGGGAGAAGATTGTGGCACAGTATTTTACGGAGATTAATTCTCTTTGGCAGAAGCTTGATCATTATCGGGTTTTTTCAGGTAAATGTATGGAAGATACATCAGTTTATCAAAAGTTTAGTGAAGATCAAGTTGAGGATTTCTCGGTTGGTTTGAACCAAGAGTATGATCAAGTTCGAGCACAGTTGATTGGTCAGACACCTTTTCCATCATTGTGAGAGGTTCATGCTAGAGTCCAGCAAGAGGAAAGTAGATGTCGGGATGATGGTTCTAAATTTAAATCATGTTTACCGATCAACTCCTAATCCCTGCTTCTCCATTTAGTCTCATGTTGAGAAGGAGTTCTGCGAATGTGACTACTGTGGGGGAAATAATCATACCAGGGATCACTTCTTTGAACTTCTTGGGCGTCCTAAAGTGCGTGGAGGTCGGTTTGGTCGTGGATCCCAGGCCTATATGTCTACTACACCACTTCATGTTGACGCGTCTAGTACTTCAGAAACTACTACTGCACTCACTCCTGAGGAAATCTTAGCTTTTCAAAAATTCTGTTCCAAATCTACTTCTTCTCATTATGCCCAGTCAGGTATACATTCTTGTGCTTTTCATGTTTCATAAATTTGCCCTAGTTAGATCATAGACACAGGTTCTTCCGAGCATATGATCGGGTCCTCCAACCTCTTTACTTCATACACGTCTTGCTCTGGAAAAGACAAGGTTCGAGTAGCTGATGGTTCCCTTTCTTCTGTTTGTGGTTCAGTAGTTTGTACTCCTTCATTAACACTATCATCAGTTCTTCATATTCCTACATTTATTGCAAATTTATTATCTCTCCAACGTCTTTCTGAATCCTTACACTGTTCGGTGACTTTCTTCCCAACTCATTGTGTTTTTCAGGACTTGGTGACGGGGTAGAAGATTGGCAGTGGTAGTGCAGTTGATAACCTATATTATTTTGATGTTCCCTCGTCTAACATGTTCTCTACTCAGGCGCTTCAATTTACTTATGATTTCAGCTGCCTGACTTCTCTCCATCAATGGCATCGACGTTTGGGACATCCCTCTTTTTCAGTATTAGAGTATTTTCATATTTAGTTAAAGAATGTAAAAAAACTCAGTTTTTGTGTGAATTGGGTAAACACAAACGTTATCTTTTGCTATTATACATACTGATGTATTGGGACTTTTTTGGGTTGTTTCCCGTTCCAGATATAGATGGTTTGTTAGTTTTATTGATTGTCATTCTCGTGTCACTTAGATTTATCTTCTTCGTTCCAAAAATGAGGTGTTTGATTATTTTCAGTAATTTCATAAAATGATTCAAACCCAATTTGAAGCTAAAGTTAAAGTTCTTCATAGTGATAATGGTCGTAAATATAGTAATAATATTGCTTTCGCATCTTAGGTCTCTCAGCATGACATCATTCTTTAAACCCCCTTTGTCAAAAACTCCAGAACAAAATGGAGTGGCGGAAAGGAAAAAACGACATTAACTAGAGGTCACTCGCACTCTTATGTTTACTATGAACACGCCTAAATTTCTATGTGGAGATGTTCTAACTGTTGCATTTCTTATAAACCAGCTTCCTTCTAGAATTCTTGGGAACAAAATCCCATCTCTTTTATCCAACACATGACAAGTCCTTCTCCTTCGCCTGGAGTTTTTGGCTGTGTGTGCTATGTTCATGATAAATATCCCACTCGGGGAAAATTAGATCCCAAGGCTCTTCGGTGTGTTTTCATTGGGTATTCTCCAACCCAGAAATGTTATAAATGTTATCATCCTCCTTCCCACAAAGTATTTGTCACTCGGGATGTCACTTTTTGGGAATTGGAATCTTTAAATTCTTCTCCACCTTCTCCTCAGGGGGAGGATGTTATTGATGAGGAGAAGCTTCCTCTTGAGGCTGGTATTACAAGTAGTACTATACCATCTTATCTTATAAGTTTTTCTCCTGTTCCTGTTGTTGTCTTTGATAAATCTGCACGGGGGAGTTACAGGAGTCATATGCTAGACAGGATGAGGACATATATTCGAAGAGGCAAGAATAAGGTCACCATCTTTGCACCACTACATCAACCCTGTTCAGAACCTAGTCTAGATAATGCTAATGGTGAGAATCCTCATTCTACTTGTTCTTTTGATGATACTGACCTTCCTATTGCTCTTAGGAAAGGGGTTAGATCTTGTACTCAACATCATATCTCTAATTTCTTAGCCTATAATAAATTATCTGCATCTTACCATTCTTTTGTTTCATCCTTGTCTGCAATATCTGTTCCTCAAGGGTGGAAAGAAGCAGTTAGTGATGAGAGCTGGAAACAGGCTATGATGGAGGAGATGAATGCTCTGGAAAAGAGTGATACATAGGAACTAATTACTCTTCCTTATGGAAAAAAATCAGTTAGTTGCAAATGAGTATATACAGTCAAAAAGAAGCCAGATGGGATAGTTGAGAGACTCAAAGTCAGACTAGTTGCAAAAGGGTATACTCAAACCCATGAGATTATTACCAGGAGGGGTAAAGATGAATCATGTGCAGCAAACTTCGACTGGGATCTTCAGCAATTAGATGTAAAAAATGCGTTCCTTCATGGTGACTTGGAAGAGGAAATATACATGAAAATACCCCCTGGTTTTGCTTCATCTGCCACCAAGGGTAAGGTTTGTAAACTGCAAAAAGCTTTATATGGTTTGAAGCAATCTCCCAAAGCCTGGTTTGGTAGATTCCACAAAACATTGATAGGATTTGGGAGCAGAGTCGAGCAGATCATACTGTATTTGTCAAACAGATAAAAGGTAAGACTACCATTCTTATTGTTTATGTTGATGACATTGTGGTGACAGGGGATAATAGAGAAGATATAGTTAATCTCAAAGCAAGACTGACCAAAGAGTTTGAGATCAAAGATCTTGGTCGTTTGAAATATTTCCTTGGTATTGAAGTTGCAAGATCTTCCAGTGGGATTTTTCTATCCCAAAGGAAATATGTTAGAAGATATGATAGAGAAGATATGACAGAGATATATCATAATTGTAGCTTCCTTAATCAGTGTGTACACATTACCTTAATTTAGGAATTACCATAACTGTAATTAGGATGTTAGTATAAATATATCAATCTATGTAATAGAAAGAATTAAGATCAATGAAATCAGTTTCTCAATTCCTACATGGTATCAAAGCCTTATTCTTAAAACCCACCGGTCTTCACTTTTTTCCTCCCTCTGTTCGCTGCCATTCTTAAATTTCCTTAGAAAATCAGTCAAATCAATTCAGTTGGAGAAATTAAGAACATAATTGGTTTACCCATTGTCGGTCGATCAACACGTAGTGTCGGACTCACCACACCGCCAAGACGCCGCCCCTACTACTGGGTCGCCGACGCCATGCGCCATTCTCTTCACGTGGCGTGAGACGCTTTCTAACGAAGTTTTTTTCTACGGGGTTTGTTCAAAGTCTGATCGACTCTCTCTCCTCTTTCGATATACAATGGTCTTGCCAAGTGAAATTCAGGTTTATTCCGTAGTATTCGTGTTGGCCTTGTGTTGGTTGCTGTTTGATTACTGATGTTTGATGTCTGCCTTATGTTGGTTATCTTGGTCTTTCATTATTGCTGTTTGAATTGGGATAACATAACATTAGGTTCTAACAGTACAAATTGATTGCACTACGTTGATTTTGGAATTACTCTGCTATATTTTGAGCCTTTATCCTTGTGGATATTTCCTTGGGTATTTTTTGTTGCTCCTATTACATCAATATGGCAGACTCTAGTTCCATGTTTAGTGCTGGTACTACTGAAACAACTATAGGACAGTTGAATAGAAATCATCATCTCAACTATGCCTCAAGTCTTGGTCCGTTTAAGATGGATGGTACCAATTATCTAGCTTGGTCTCAAGCATGCCGTATGTCAATCGAAGCTAACCGGATGCAACATTTCATCAATGGTACAACAACCATGCCTACATGGCGTGTGTGGCCCAGAAGAATGGAAATCGATAACTCCATGGTGAAAACTTGGATTTTTAACTCATGGAACCCAGTATGTGGAGTAGTTACATGTTCTTAGACACTGCATATGAACTTGGGAGGCTATTTCTCAAACCTTCTCTGTTTCTGGTGATATGTCTAAGGCTTATGATATTCATAAACGAATCTGTGAGTTGGGTCAAGGGGAGAAGTCTGTGTCACAGTATTTTGCAGAAATTAATGCACTTTGGCAGGAGCTTGATCATTATCGGGTTTTTTCAGCTAAATGTAAAGATGTTGCTGCTTATCAAAAGTTTGTGAGTGAAGATAGAGTTGTGGATTTTTTGGTCGGTTTGAATATAGAATTTGATCAAGTTCGAGCACAATTGATTGGTCAGACACCTTTTCCATTACTGAGAGAGGCTCATGCTAGAGTCCAACAAGAGGGAAGCTGGCGCCGTGTGTTGGTTCTAAATCTTGTTGACCGTTCCAGCCATGATTGCTTCGTTTCCTAAGTTTGGCTCCACTATTCAGTCTTTTGTTGAGAGGGAATCCCGTGAATGTGATTACTGTGGAGGTAATAACCATACCAGGGATCGCTGCTTCAAGCTTCATGGATGTCTAAAGGACGCGGGGGTAGGTTTGGTAGTGGTCGTGGACGTGGATCTCAGGCCTATGTAACTACTACAACACCTCCTGTTGAGACATCCAGTGCTTCAGACACTACTTCTGCACTCACTCCTTAGTAAATCTCAACTTTTCGGAAGCTCTATTCAAAATCTACTTCTTCACATTATGCCCAGTCAGGTATACAATCTTGTGCTCTTCATGTTTCATCAACTTGCTCTAGTTGGATCATTGACACAGGTGCCTCCTAGCATATGACCAGGTCCTCCACCCTCTTTACTTCATACACACCTTGTTCTGGAAAAGACAAGGTTCGTGTAGCTGATGGTTCCCTCTCTTCTATCTCTGGGAGAGGCTCTGTAGTTTGTACTCCTTCATTGACACTCTCATTTGTTCTCCATATTCTCTCTTTTACTGCAAATTTGTTATCTGTTCAACGTCTTTCTGAATCCTTACACTGTTCAGTAACCTTTTTCTCATCTCATTGTGTTTTTCAGGACTTGGTGACGGAGCAAAAGGTTGGCAGTGGTAGTGCAGTTGGTGGTCTCTATTATTTAAATATTCCCTTGTCTAATATGTTCCTACTCAGGCTCTTCACTCTACTTCCGACTCCAGTCAGACCTCTATCCATCAATGGCATCGACGTTTGGGACATTCTTCTTTTTCAGTATTAGAGTCTTTATTTCCATCTTTAGTTAAACAATGTAATAAAACTCAGTTTTTGTGTGAACCATGTGAATTGGGAAAACACAAACGTTCTACTTATTCTGCTATTAACAGTCGACATTCTGACTCTTTTGCTATTATACATACTGATGTGTGGGGACCCTCTTTGGTTATTTCATGTTCTGGTTATAGATGGTTTGTTAGTTTTATTGATTGACATTCTCGTCACATGGATTTATTTTCTTCGTTCCAAAGATGAGGTGTTTGGTTGTTTTCAGGAATTTCATAAAATGATTCAAACCCAATTTGAAGCTAAAGTCAAAATTCTCCATAGTGATAATGGTCGTGAATACAGTAACAACAATGCTTTTGCATCTTATCTTTCTCAGCATGGCATCATTCTTTAAACCTCTTGTGTCAAAACTCCAGAACAAAATGGAGTGGCAGAAAGGAAAAATCGACACTTTCTCGAGGTAGCCCGCACTCTGATCACCATGAACACTCCTAAATTTCTATGAGGAGATGCAGTTCTGACTGCAGTATTTCTTATAAATCGCCTTCCTTCTCGCATTCTTGGGAACAAAAGTCCCACCTCTTTTCTCCAACACGACCAATCCTTCTCCCTCGCCTCGAGTTTTTGGTTATGTGTGCTATGTTCATGACAAATCTCCCACTTGGGAAAAATTAGAACCCAAGGCTCTTAGGAGTGTTTTCATTGGTTATTCTCCAACCCAAAAAGGTTATAAATGTTATCATCCTCCTTCTCATAAAGTATTTGTCACTCGGGATGTAACTTTTTAGGAATTGGAACCTTTTTATTCTTCTTCACCTTCTCCTCAGGGGGAGAATGTTATTGATGAGGAGAAGCTTCCTCCTGATGCTAGTATTACAAATTCTACTATATCATCTTCTCTCGTTCCTGTTGTTATTCCTGATAATTCTACACAGGGGGAGTTACAGTTAAAAGAGACATGTGCTAGACAGAATGAGCCTGAGCCTGAGTTGAGGAACTATGTTCGAAGGGGCAAGAATAAGGTCACCATTGCTGCACCACTACACCAACTGTGCTCCGAACCTAGTCTTGATAATGCTAATGGTGAGAATCTTTCTCCTATTGGTTCTTCCGATGATTTTGACATTCCTATTGCTATTAGAAAAGGGGTGAGATCTTGTACTCAACATCCTATCTCTAATTTCGTAGCCTATAATAAATTATCTACATCCTACCATTCCTTTGTTTCTTCCTTGTCTTCAATATCTGTTCCTTAGGGGTAGAGAGAAGCAATTAGTGATGAGAATTGGAAACAGGCTATATGATTGAGGAGATGAATGCCCTGAAAAAGAATGATACATAGGAACTAGTTACTCTTCCTTAAGGGAAAAAATCAGTTGGTTGTAAATGGATATATACAGTCAAGCAGAAGCCAGATGAGACAGTTGCAAAAGGGTATACTCAAACCCATATAATTGATTACCAGGAGACATTTGCTCCTGTAGTGAAGATGAACTTTGTTCATACCATAATCTCGTGTGTAGCAAACTTCGGCTGGGATATTCAACAGTTGGATGTGAAAAATGCATTTCTTCATGGTGACTTGGAGGAAGAAGTATATATGGAAATACCCTCTGGTTTTACTTCATCTACCACCAAGGGTAAGATTTGTAAACTGAGAAAGGCTTTATATGGTTTGAAGCAATCTCCCAGAGCCTGGTTTGATAGATTCCACAAAGCAATGATAAGATTTGGGTACGAGCAGAGTCGAGCAGAGCAGATCATACTCTATTTGTCGAACAGATAAACGGTAAGACTACCATTCTTATTGTTTATGTTGATGACATTGTGGTGACAGGGGATAATAGAGAAGAGATAGTTGATCTCAAAGCAAGTTTGGCTAAAGAGTTTGAGATCAAAGATTTTGGTCCTTTGAAATATTTCCTTGGTATTGAAGTTGCAGTGGGATTTTTCTATCTCAAAGGAAGTATGTCCTTGATCTTTTAACAGAAAATAGCATGTTGGGATGTAAGCTTGCTTATTCCCCTATTGAAGTTAATCATCATCTAGTATGTGGCACAGGACCTACAGTTGATAGAGAAAGATATTAACGTTTGGTGGGACGATTGATATATCTTTCTCATACTAGACCTGATATATCTTATGCTGTGGGAATTGTGAGTCAGTATATGCATGATTCTCGACATTGTCACATGGAAATTGTTTACAGAATCCTGAGGTATCTCAAGTCTGCTCCTGGAAAAGGGTTATTGTTTACACCACATGGTCATATGAGAGTCGAAGCTTTTTTCGACTCAGATTGGGCTGGCTCTATAGAGGATTATCGTTCTACATTATGTTACTGTTCATTTGTTGGAGGTAATCTTGTTACTTGGCGTAGTAAGAAACAGTCCGTGGTAGCAAGATCTAGTGCTGAGGCGGAATATCGAGCTATCACCTTGGGTATATGTGAACTAATGTGGCTTCGAATCTTACTAGAAGATTTGGGTGTTACAACCCAAATGCCTATGCAATTATTTTGTGATAATAAGATGCGACCATTCAGTATTGCAAAGCGACCCAAAGGCAAACACGATAGAAACGAAGCACATTGAGATTGACAGACACTTCATCAAAGAAAAATTAACTAGTGGTCTTATTTGTTTACTTTTTGTCAAAACAGAAAGTCAGCTTGTTGATGTTTTAACTAAGGGTTTTAGTAGTAAGATGTTTCATCCACTATGTTTCAAGTTGGGTATGCGAGACATCTATACACGAATTTGAGGGGGAGTGTTAGAAGATATGACAGAGATATACCATAATTGTAGCTTCCTTAATCAGTGTGTACACATTACCTTAATTTAGGAATTACCATAACTGTAATTAGGATGTTTGTGTATATATATCAATCTATGTAATAGAAAGAATTGAGATCAATGAAATCAGCTTCTCAATTTCTACAAAATATGTACTTGATCTTCTAACAGAAACTGACATGTTGGGATGTAAACCTGCTTATTCTCCTATTGAAGTTAATCATCATCTAATAGGTAACACATGACTTACGATTGATAGAGAAAGATATCAACGTTTGGTGGGACGATTGATATACCTTTCTCATACTAGACCTGATATATCTTATGCTGTGGGAATAGTGAGTCAGTACATGCATGATCCTCGATATTGTCATATAAAAACTGTCTATAGAATTCTAAGATATCTCAAGTCTGCTCCCGGGAAAGGCTTATTGTTCGCACCACATGGTCACATGAGAGTTGAAGCATTTTATGACTCAGATTGGGCTGGCTCTATAGAGCATCGTCATTCTACTTCTGGTTACTGTTCATTTGTTGGAGGCAATCTCGTTACTTGGTGCAGTAAGAAACAATCCGTGATGACAAGATCTAGTGCTGAAGTCGAATATCGAACTATAGCCTTGGCTATATATGAACTATTGTGCCTTCGAACCTTACTAGAAGATTTGGGTATTACAACTAAAAGGCCTATGCATTTATTTTGTGATAATAAGACATCCATTATTATTGCAAACGACCTAGTACAACACGATAGAACGATGCACATTGAGATTGACAGACACTTCATTAAAGAAAAGTTAACTAGTGGTCTTATTTGCTTTCCTTTTGTCAAAACAGAGAACCAGCTTGTTGATATTTTGACTAAGGGTATTAGTAGTAAGATGTTTCATCCATTGTGTTTCAAGTTGGGTATGCAAGATATCTATACACCAACTTGAGGGGGGAGTGTTAGAAGATATGATATGGTTTCCACAATTATGGCTACTCATATCCCATAATTAGTTTGTATACGTAGCTGCAATTAGAGATTACCATAAATATACTTGCGTATATAAACCAATATAATTGAGTGAAATTGATGAAGGAATTATAAACCCAAACTCTGAGTATTCCTCTCTACAAATTATAATTTTTATCGACCTCATGCTATAAGGGACCTTTTTCTCCTTGAAATTCCATTCTTGAGAAAATTCGGTTCCAATTGCTCCAAATGGAAAAGATATATATTGCTCAGATTACGTGACATTCAATATGACCACCATTTAGTTTAGTGCACTACTTTTTTCCCATGTCTAGATATAATATTATACAAAGCCTCAGACATGGGTTGTTTCTTGAGCTAAGGTGTTCTAACTCTTAGGTGGTGTTTGATAAAACTGAGTGTTAAAACTTGAACAGTTTAGACGTCTGAATAATATAGAGCATCTGAATAGAATTGTGTCTGAATGAAAAAATGTTGTTTGATAATTAATTTTTCCAAAAATGTCTGAATAACAATATTTTACCATTTTAACCATCTGAACTGTTTAAACAAAACTTTGTTTGATAATCAGAAGGTCTGAATAGTATTTTAAATACATATTTATAATATTTTGACCACAATATGATAAAATAAAAATGAAAACGTACAAATTAAATTAACTTCAAACATAGATATAGTATCATGTCCCAAATACATGCTTGTAAAAAAGTCTTCACTAAATTAACTTCTCCATGATTGTGGCTTGAGGCTTGCACCTTCCCTACCATTTCCACAATCTCACGAATACATGCTTCTAAAAAAGTCTTCACTAATGTTTCATTCCTCCAACTCACTTTAGTCCCTTTTTGTTTTTGAGTTTCACTGGCTTGTTCTATACCTAAAGTACATAGATTATAGATTATAAAAGAGGTAAACAATAAAGAACAAACATTTAAATGGTTTGAATAATAAAGAACAAATTAGACTTTATAGACTACAATAAATATTTGAAGAAAATACAATAATAAATAGAATAGTGCATTGTTAAGAGTCTATTTTGAAATTTTCATGTAAGTGAAGTCAATATTGTGCATTCATCAATATTCATGCAAGTGAATATTAATCATCTCAGGAGCACTTGAATATATTCTTAAGTTATTCCATTGACTAGTTGCATAATTGAAGTTAGTGATGCTTTGGTTGCCAAGGGATTTCCTACCAAGGGTAGCTCTCTTTGTGCTGTTTTAAATCAGCAGATTCTCATGAGTCATAAAATATAACATACAACAGATGAGAGAGAAAACTGTATTCTGTCTCCGTCTATTCCTCTAGAGTATATCCCTCAAAAGGTTACAAATAGTGCCAATACACATTACATGATCCTACTTCCACTTCTTCCAAATGAAAATGATTGAAGTCTAAAATCACTCTGAAATATATTCTCTCTGTATCCTATGCAAATTTTAGCATTTATAAATAACAAAGAAATTAGTTGCAAGAGTTGCTATTATTTTCTTAAGAAAATAATGTATATGTAGATAAATATCATCAATATTTTATTAATTACATAAGTTTTGCAATATATATCAACTTACTTTTCAAAGAATTCAATGATATCTAGTGACATAATGAACACAACCCTTACTAATCATATTCTTGATCAGTATCTCAAGTCAAATTTGAGCAACCAAAGATGTTAGAAATAAAATATAAGGAAACAAGATTTTTGGAAAAGTTCTTCATTTGAACATTTTAGCGATTAGCTTGTGGGCATGGTTTAGAACTTCTAATTTCATGGACGTTCAAATATGAGCTAACCAGATTTCCAATTCACATTACCCAGCCAAGACAGCAGGTAACCCAAAACAGATATCAATTATGGCCCTTTTCTAATTATAATAACAATAAACATAAATTTACTCAATTCTTCAAGTAATTGCTAACTTACCTGTTTAATTGCTTTCTAATGTAAATTTCTTGGTGTACATCCCTGCTGTCCTCTTTTAATGCCGATTGATTCTATCTTCAATCTAATAAGCTTTACCTCTTTACCAAATTTGTTGATTAAAAAGAGCCCAAGAAGATTTGGTCTTATATTTGGAGTATATATAGTTCGGCAGTTAGAGAGGGAAGAAAAATGGAATAGAACGGGTGAGTATTGGAATAAGGAGAGTTGATAATAACCATACTTTGTTATAATTTCATATCAGACAAACTGCTTGGTGGCCTCTTAACTCATTAAGCTTGTGACAACTCATACTTTCTTAACAATTTTGAGCTCATACTCTGTTATAAAGCATTAATGTTTGTTATAATAGTGTATCCATCATCAACATCACTCGCAGTTCATAATGTATTCAAAAAACACACACTAATCACAGAGCCAAGGTAAGAAAATCAAGAAGTAGAACCAATAACAAAAATAAAGCAACACAAAAAGCTTTTTTTAATGGGGAAGAGCAAAATATACCACATTAAAAATAAAATCTCAAGCAGCCACAACAAAAAGATCAACGAAATCACAAAACGTAGAAACAAAGAAATCGCACCAGCAGCGTCAAATAAATCACAAAACAGGAAATTTTAGATTCAAAGAAATCGCACATGTAGTTTCAGCAAGAACAAAGATCTAGGATTTGAGCGAAGGAGAAGAGCAGCAAACAGGAGCGGTGGATCAAAGTGAATGAAACGGGAGAGATAATAGGGTTCAGATTGTATTGTGGACAAAAGTGGGATTTTGTAATATAGCTGAGGTTATTTTTGTCCCAAAAAAACGTAAACTCGGTAAGAGGAGACTTTGAATGGTATAGAATTGTTTTTGAATCTTACCGATTAAGAGGCAATAAATTTTTTACCAAACAAGTTTTGCCTCTGATTCAATCTGACTGAATCAGAGGCAAACCTATTAAGAGGTATTAAGACCTTATCAAACACTACCTTAGTTCCTTTTATGTTGGAAAAAATTGGTGTCATCATTCTGTTATTTACCTTTTCGCATCTGGTATGTTCAAACTAATTCTAGAAATATGTGAAGGCATTTTTGTTTTGCACTTCTTATATGTCCAGATTACTTCTTACCCCCTCTTCACTCCTTGTTTAAAATTTTGGCCTAGGATATACAATGGAATGTAGCCTCCACCAAGCTCCTCCAGACCCTGTTTAAGACTGCGTTGAATCTGGGACTGTTTTATGGCTGCGCAAGATATTTCTAGCTAGGGTTACTGGATCAAATTCCAAGTTTTTTCACTCCTTATTGTTTCATTAATAGTGTTCTCAAATTCCTAACTTACAATTCTCTATCCCAATTCAGTTGATCCTCATTCCATTTCAAGATTTCTTCCTATATACCAGTGCAGTAATTGTTCTGTTGGACTCTAATACATGTCTAAAAAATAAAAAACAGTTTGAAGCTTTGTGGTCCTTATCCATTTTTTGGTTGATCTACTTTAAGGGAATAGTATGAACAAACATTACAGTTTTTGTCGATAATTATCTTCCTTGTGTGCCAAGTGAAGATGGTTACTCAATTGGGACGGAGGGGTTTCTGTAAGGGAGCATAGTATTATTATGTAATTTAAATTGAAAAAACTCAAAAGAAAGTACAAACTAGGGAAATGAGAATGTTCTTTGTATCATTGTTTTATGTTAATGTCGCTGATATGGAAATCAATGTTATTCTATTATTTGAAATATTAAAATTTTGACATGAATTGTAGTTATTTTGAGTAAACATCAAAATGTCGACTGCGTGCGGAACGAATACGATGATGCGGACTGCCACCTATGGTGGAATGCACAAAGCATCAAGTTCCTGTACCACAATTTAGAATGATAGTACCTAGCTCCCTTCTTTAGGTGTCTTGTTCGCCTGTCTGTTTGTAGTTGCCGCACTGTTTTTGCTTTTTTGCTTTGTTTTTTTTCCTCACGATATTTAAAGATGCTATTTGGCCTCAGATTTAGTTGGGGCTAGATTTATTTGAGTTGAGTTTAAGTTGCATTGGTCAAGAATGTTAAGCTATTTGATAGTAATAAAATAAAAGAATTAGAAGTAAATACCAGAGAACGGTGGAGAATTGATTTTCGGAGTCTTAATGCACAACTTGTCACCTACCATCTTCTTAATTTTTTTTTGTTGGGGAAAAAAATATGCAGAATTGAATTAGATTGAGTGAGACAAGTTGAGTTACGGGGCCGTCTTCTGTTTGCTTTCCTGCATTTCCTTTCTGTCAAGCCATAGCTGGAGACTTTGTTTCAATTTATGATGTTATTTATATTACTGAAGTTGACAAGGACCTGTTTCTATCTAACTTAATTTTTCTTTGTTATGCTTTCCTCATCTTTTGAATTTTGATAAGTCATGTCAATTGATTCACTTGTTTTGATTTAGTTATCTTTGTTTTTGAAGCTTACAGGCCTAAACAAGAAACCTATCACTTTTACATGGAATGGTGACAACTGTTCCACGGTGGAAATCTCTGGCCTGGATATTGGATGGGGTCAGGTATAATAAAGGTTTCAAGTTTAAAGAATTATATTTGAGGTTCTATAGTAGCATCCACTCTATCTTGGAGTACCAATTATATATTTCAGATGTGGGCTCGGTTTGACTTTTGGGCCATCTTGACAGAGGATTATGTATCATTTCCAAAGAATAGAAAACAGTACTGGTTCATTCAACTTCAGCCATGAGCACATCAAAATTGTTCACGTGAAGTGTGAAATATAAAAAGTATTCGCAGAAGTTAGATCAGCTGATATATGTGATCTAGTCAATTTCATCCAAATTCATTTGGTGGGATTAGGCTAAGCTTATTCTAATAGGAGGTGGTTTGGGTTGCCCTTGAAAAAGTCTCTTAGAGACAGAATTATCCCTCCTTTGTACAAGAGATGGATGCTTAATGATCTTTTGAATGGGTCCTTTGTCCGACTAAATGCGAAGGCATATATGTTAGACCATTATCCAATGTTACTCCAGTAGTTGGCTTTGTTGGAGCTCCGCCTGCATACTAATTGTACCTTGTGCTAGGCAGTGCAAGCATTAATATACTCACTAGATGCATGACAATTTGCAACCTGTACGTGAAACACATACCCTCGTTAATAAGCGAGTACATAATAGAGACATTGCATGAAATGTTGCTGTTTCTAGAAACAATAGTATGTTCCAACTGCGCAAGTTCTATCTTTCAGTAAAATATGGAGGATTTTATTTGGGTCTATGGTGTGGTGATGCTCTGTGCTATGTATACATTATCTTTAGAGGGCACTGGGAGTCTATTTGTTGTGTGCTGGTCGCTTAGGACGACAAATTTTGACAGGAGTTTATTCAACAACTTGAACAAGTTAGATGATACAATGTATTGTATGACCCACCCTTTTCTTTTTTTGTGCCCCTATGCCGAATCAAGTGCATAATTTAAGAGAGAAAAAAAGAAGTATTACTCATCAGAACAGAGTTTATTTCCGTCTATTGGACACTATTTGCTGCTGTTAGATTTAGTGTTAGAAAGGGAAAAACATGGGCAGAACAGTGACTGTTCCAGTGAAAAATTATTGGTTGGTAAACGTCCAGGTTGTCCACCATGTTGTGCGTATAAACTCGAAAGTCTAGTATGAGTGGGCAAGATAGTTTAGTTATCTGCACAGGGATCAACATTACATATTCATATTCAGGATATACTACTACTTATATTGGCTCAGTATAGGCTTCACCAATACAATGACCACCAATACAATTCCTTGCCGCTTAACTTTATGTTAGATATTCTTTGAGCATCATATTCATTGATGAGCTCATTTTATTTTCCTTTAGTTGCTTGAACTGCTAGAGTAACAACAAACTTAATCTGGCATCTTAACTCAGCGCTACAAGGTTTTGGGTGCAAATTTTCGGACTTGCAATTGGACCCCTGCATTGGCCCATTGTGAATTGTATTCCATTTGTACTTTTGAATTGCGATGAACCTTGATTAGTCATCCACGTGGGAGTTGTGGATAGCATGATTCACATGTATCATGAAGCATACTCGTGCTGAAAGTTTTGTAACTTAATCTTCTATAATAATTGATAACAGATGTGAATGTGGTGAAAGAACAACCACATGGCATTTTGTTGAGATTAAACTTCTAGTCATTTGTAGGACATACACATACATCATGGTTTGCACATATCATGAGCAATGTCCTTGCTCAACTATGACACTGACAACAGACACAATTATGATGCAGACCTTTTCTTAGATGATTTTTTTACGAACACCTTTATCAAAATTCTATACATTAAAGCACCTTTATCACTAGGACAGCTGAGATTTTTTTTTCTTTTTAGGAATCTGTCTGAACTTTAAGATGGAAAAATTGAAATGTTAGCTTGGTCTTCGACTTTTACTGGTTTATAATATATTATATACGAGATTACATCACTAGCAATTTATTGTTAATTATATAACAATTTATCTTGCGACTCTTTTCAGAAAATACCTTTAACGTATGACGAGGAAGAAGGGTTGTGGGTTCTCCACAGGGAATTGCCTGTAAGTACTTTCTTTGCATCTGCTTAAATAATGGAAAGTTGACCGAATAAAGTGTCTTGGTCATTTTTTACTGCAAACCAACTATGTTCCTTAGTGCAAGGGAAATTTCTTCAGAATTTTTTCAACAAGTAGACTTGGTAAATGTCAAAAGGAGTAAGTTGTACGTTCTCATGTTTTAGAGTCAGAATTATCAAGTATGTTTAATATCTTCATATTTTCAATGGAATAGGTTGTGCTTATATAAGCTTCCAAACTGCAAACCTAGACACATTGTGACATCAGCCAATCAAGTGTCACATTGTGTCAGCTTGAAAGCAGAGACCATGTTTCAGAAGCTCAATACATGGTGATGCTTCAAGAAGAAAAATGGAATGAATATTTATGTATATAAATGTATAAACCCCATAATTTACATGAGTTCTTGCATCAATCCACACTAAATAACATTTTGTGCAGATTGCAGAAGCATGTGCTAGTTCAATTTGGGACTCGTTTGAAATAGTCTCAAATTTCTTGTTGTCATTTAAAAATATTATAGCTAATTCTAAATATCGTTATGATATTAAGTTTTTAACTGAAATTTGTTCCAAGGGAAAATTTGTTATTACAAACAAATTTATGTTAGCCGTTGTCATATTTTTTGATTGGAAAAAGACCCTTGGCTTTTCTCGATTTGTTTTTTTTCCACGTAAATCTTGTGTTCTTGTCTTTAATTTTTTCTTTGTTGATTTCTGTATCTGCCATAGTTTGTTGTAACATTATTTGAGTCTTATTGTTAACAGGAAGGACGCTACGAGTACAAGTACATTGTTGATGGAGAATGGTTGAACAATAAAGATGAACTCGTTACTATAATCAACAAGGATGGCCACATCAACAACTATGTTCAAGTATGATTTAATTCTCTCACTTATAAACTACTACCAATTTACTATGTAGATCCTTCAGGCTGTTTATGGAATGGCTCTTAACCTGATAATATCATCTTTCTTAAATCTCTCCTCCATCAGACAGCACCATTACACAGAAATTAGGTCTCTTGTTAGATTATTAAAAGCAAGCATTGGTATCAATGTTAATTTCTTTTCAACTCTTTTACGTGAAGCTTTCAAAAAATAATTTTTGAGTTCCCCACCTTCTCCCGTTGACCTTAACTTAGCAACAATCTTTGGTAGATGATACTTCCACTGAGCTTATTTGTTGCTAGAGTATTGGTATATAGGATAACAAATTTATGTCGATATTAGGTACCGACGTATATGGATACATGGATAGTATGCAGTAAGGAAGGGACCCACACATTAGTATTCTATTTTATCACTTTCAGTTCCACGTTAGTGGGATAGTGTTATCTAATTCGTCAAAGATGCAGCTTTCAGTATGCTGCTGCAATCCACATTCAACATATAAATCATTTTCCTTGTTTCTATAAATGAGATCAACATGTTTCCCTCCACAAATGTCTTTTGATCTCCAAGAAGAGTTTTTTAATGTGTTTCGAAGATGTTGGAAAACTAACTTCACAAGTTATATTAAACTGCTTCCCTTCATGTAGAATCAACTGCAAAATTTTCCATTCAGTCAAGAAAGGGGAGCCGTTTTATCACTGTTAATTCATTTTCAACTCTTTTCTATATGCAGGTTTCTGATGATAATCCAGATGGCTTTACTGCAGCATTGCGGAAGCGGTTGACTGCAAATGATCCTGATCTTACCAAGAATGAGCGTCTCATAATACGCCAGTTTCTTGAAGCTTGTCCGGATGATGAATGAATTAATTCAATGAGTTAATTTAATGTAGAAATGTATAATTACCTATAATCGCCATAGTTAATTGTATCAATTTGCACGAATTTGAAACTTAAAAATGTAATATGGGAAGCATTAAAAAGCAAGTTAAAATAATAAATGCTGTGTAAGCTTCCAGTACTGTACAGTGTAGTACACATAATATGATTCTTAGTACAAGAGTTATATATAGGGTGTTTTACCTTACATGTTGGCATGCTATTTTCTAATAAAAATGTAAATCAAGGGCCTTAATAGTCATAACTAATGTATGTGAAGCATTAGCACTTTCTGTATAATTTTCTTTTTGGTATAATGTTCTTGTTAAACATGCTATTAGGTCATAACTTGAAAGTCTTGTTTGGAATGATCATTGTGGAATTCATTCTTTAGCAAGTAAATAAAGAAAAAAACTTGTTTTTTGCAGTTATATCTTCTTCAAAAAGGAGAAAGGTAGTTTATTATGATAAAGATAAATAATCTATGAGCGAAGGAAGGTGGTGATCACTACCAATTGCGTTTGGCTCATTTGGTCTACTAGGCGAGGTCCTAGCCTAGGTTCACTCCCTCAAATTAACAATAAGAGTATAGAAATAAATTATTCTACAAATATTTTATAAACTGTTGATGTGACATATTCTATTTTAATACATATTGATCAACAAATTGTTTGAATGTAGTCTTTGGCTTCACACAATATGCTGAGGTGAAGTATGTTACATCGGCCGTTTATAAAATGTTTGTAGAATAATTTGTGTCTCTAGCATTATTCTTAAAAAATAAATAAATTGGTGGTGATCACTTACTTTATTTATGTAAGCCACTTACTTTATTTATGTAAGGAAGTAAGGAAGTCACTTAGCAGTTTAATTGTATGGATGTAAAAATTATAAATATGTAAATTTTTAATCGATTTAAGGTTATGATACACAAAAAGAGTTCTTTTTATTTATGATAGTATAAAATTATTAATATCTTTGAGAACTGCACATTTACTAACAATGTCACCTCTATTACATTAAATATTCATTTTATTAAGGATAAATAGAATAAAAAATATATTCTAAAAGTTTATAAATTTGTAAAAATGTGATTTTTTTTGGTGATATTTGAACCTTTTTTTCATAAAAAAATAATAAGGTAAGTGATTGTTTATCTCCCTTGTTTTGTTTTTTTTAATCAATGAATTTTGAGTGATGTCAAATTAAGTCGTGTTAGAGGTTGTTTATTTACTTCTAAATGAGTTTGAATGTCTTTGAATTTGAACGATTAAGTCATTCAGACCGTTTGTTTAATAATTTTTAAATTCTGAATATGTATGAACGATTATTCCAAAAATTTATTACTGAATGAGTAATAAGTAATGTTGAATGATATTTTTACTTACATTCTCTCATAAACAATTAAAATTTATATTCAATACCCATCTTGTTTACAAATTTTGTTATGTACAGATTGTTTTTTTATTTTTGTTTAACAAAAAATTGGATAATCAATTTAATGAATGTTATTGTAGTTTTTTGTTTTGATTTTATGTACTATAGAATGTTATTAATATTTTTAGTGTTTTATTCCAAAATTATATTTTTAATAGTATCCTTCATCATTTATTGTTCAAAAGTTTATATTTAATTTTTTAGATAACATTGTTTATTTATAATTATATAATAAATTTGTTCATAAATTATGTTAAAATATGACAATACATGTATTCAGATATTTTAAATATACAATTATCAAACACATCATTTCATTTCGTATTCAAATTTTCTAATCCATTCAACTCATTCAGATTTTTTTATACATTTAAAACTTTCATTCAATTTTATCAAATAATTTGGTAAGGGCAAAAAACACATTTACCCCCCCCCCCCCTCCGGTGATCGTCGACTTGTAAACAATTGACCATTCAACTTTAAAAAATTCAATTGGCCTATTGTGCTTTTTAAAATTGAAAATTAAGGTCATTCCGTCTAATTTTGCTTACAGACGTTAAAATTAAGTTGTGATATCCTACGTGGTTTTTTTAAAAAAAATATAAAATACGTGGATTAGTTTATGTTTGTATTAAAGCCAAGCAGTTGCAGGAGATCGAGTATGAGTTATGAGAAGAAAGCTACGAAGTTGGAAAGCAACGATCGAGTTCGGAGAAGAAAGCGACATCTAGTGGGAAAGCGTCGATCGAAGGAGAGATTACATGTAAAGGTCTTTATCGTATGTTATATCAGTGATTGAAGTGCAGAACATCAGAACTATGGATTAAATCTCTCAGCAAATTTGCAGACAACAAGTATACAAAAATTAGGACTTTTATTTGATAACTGGTATTGAGGTAAGTGTGAAGTTATCGTGCATCTGATATGGCTTCATCGCGATCTAGATCATTGTCAACCACTGCTGTAGGCATGCATATGGGTTATTCCTCCATCCAATTTGTAATGTGCATTTCATCACTCTCTCTGTAAAATCATGTTTGTTATGTGACTCTGTTTTCACTTTGTGATACCAAATTTGATAGGAATCTGGGAGATATTGTGGATATTTTGAATGGGTTGAAGTGCCTTCCATTGTAGATGAAGCAACGAGTGCGATGAGCAAGCCAGTTGAAGAGGTGAACTTAGTGATGGATAAAAATGCAAAACTGAAGCAGAAGTTAAAAATTTTGAAGAAGGAAACACTGATAAAGGAAATGAAAGTTGTAGCCTTTAAGAGGGAATCTCAAAACTTAGAATGTGTTGTGTATTGTCATGAATTATCACTGCAATTGTAATTTTGACATGGATTTGCATGATGCAATGGTAATGTATTGATTATATTGGATGTTCTGTATTGTAATGCATCATGTATTTTTATTGCTAACAATTGTAATAGGGTGATGGTGATAGGAAAGATGTGATGGTAATGAATTGAAAAGACTGAAGATGTTAATGTTAAATTGTGTTTTTGTGTAATCCATTGGATTCATAAAAAAAATTAAGACCAATTGTAGCCAAAACACAATAGTAGCCTTACTTAAAACAGAACAATTCCCCTGCCAAAAATAGAACAAAGAACAATTGGTCCATAGCAAAAACAGAAAAAAAAAAAACCATTCATTCAACCATACATGCCATAATGCCATAAGTACCAACTACTTAATACAACCATACATAACCAACTGCATAACATAACCAAAGCACAAGTACCAACCAAAATAGAAATTGGTCACCAAAATATAGCATTAATAAATTGTCATCAAATCAGAACAACATAGTATTGTTTAATACATTCATACATCCACCTTCAATGTAGATTGCCAAAAAATACATACATACTAGCATTCAAAGCCTACTAATAAACCACTGTTTAATTCCATAATTCTTATCAAGTACATAATAGGTTCACTCTAATCACTCCACTCCCAATGGACATGTGTTCTTTTTCCCTTTACTCTCCACACACTAGTGTCACTATTTGATGGTCCACCTTCACTTCCTACCCTTCTAGGAGTTTCACTTGCTGCCCTTATAGGAATTTCACTTGCAACATGAGATGGTCCACCTACACTTGCTGCCATCCTTGAAATTTTCCTTACCTACATGCACAATTACAATTAGTCTTAGGCATTGAACAAGCATTGAAACACTTGTAACTTTCTGGATTATAATAGAATAACATTTAAAATAATATGCAATCACATCATTGAAACAAAATAAGGATTGTTTATAGCTTACCCGTGACACCCCAAATCTCGGTACTTCATTACCTCAAGATTTGGTGTTCACGTAATCAAAACATTCATTTATAACTACCCAATCATAAATAAAATTGAATAATAAACCTGCCCATACAGGAATTACATAAAATAATATCTCCTAGGTTATCTAACCTTTACAAACAATCATTCATGCAGAAAATTTAAATAAATTTCATTACAATCTTTAAACCAAAGTCTGATAATAAAACTATCAAAACTATTACAAGTCTTCAATACTTGTTCATCTTTCCCTTTCCTTTACTGGTGCTAGGTACGTCACCCTTTCCATCTTTAGCTGTAAGGATTTTATAGGCAAGAGTGAGCAAACAAGGCTCACTTGAAATAACAATGAATAACTTTTACATTCCTTGCCCATTCAGGGGCTCAATAGAACTGAACAATAGGTTCTATTAACATTTTAAACATTCCTTGCCCATTCAGGGGCTCAATAGAACTAAATAATAAGTCCTATTAACATCTTAACATTCCTTGCCCATTCAGGGGCTCAATAGAACTGAACAATAGGTTCTATTAACATTTTAAACATTCACTGAGGGTCTAATGACCACGAACCTTGTCCACAGTTATAAGTAATCTTTCAACTTAAACTTTTACTACCATACGACCATAATGACTTTAAGGTACTTAGGGGATCAACCTTCAGACATGTATTGTATACAAACATTTCAAATAAGAAAGTACAAAACTAAGCGTAACCCTATAAATAGGGTTGCTCATCTCAGTATTTGAGTACAAGTCCGCCCTAAAGATAGTTTGGTTTGGATACACTTCAAGGCAATTTGGAGTTCAACGGACATCAACTAAGGATTAGTTGAATAAAAGATAATAACACTATGTTATTGAATAATTTTGACTGAATAAATATTTCGTTCTGAGTTCATGCTTTAAGAGTAATTCTAATAGCATAACAATTGAATAATCTATCATACCTTGCTTTGAACAAAATTAAGCTAAGGTTATATCTTAAAATTTGTTATCAAGCATGCATAACAAATAATTACTTGAACAATAAACTGATTCAACAGAATAACGATACTTGCATGCTAATATAACAAGTTTAGAGTTAGGAAAAACTTGCATAATCATAATAACTATCTCAACGAAAGTGTGGAGATGGGAAGCTTGTATCATCATGAATAACTGGATACAATTAAGTTGCTTAATGGAAATACTTTACTCAATAAAGTATAGCATATGAAATTTTCATAACGAAGCTTTAGGATTAGAAAACTTGTATAAACACAACTAACTCAACGAGAGTATGGAGTTAGAGAACTTGCCTTGCGCGTAGATTAAACCGTTATAATCCAAATCACAATATCCTATATACATGTGTTAACATGACATGATTAGTCATAATCAACACTACATCACGTATGGTTTCAATGTCTAACCATGTAATCAAATCATATTCCTAAACGATAATAAATTCGTTAGGTATTAACACCATGTTCATTCAACACATTACAATACTATAATAACAGAATTTATTTGGTCTTATAGTATTATTATCAAAATTTCAGACTTCTATGCAAGATGTAAGTTATTTCGAACATTCGCTAAGAAGGCGCTGGCCATTTACAGATTTTATGGGTATGGGGTCGTATTGGCCGAGGTGGCGCCCCTCACGAGAAATATATCTGAGGACAACATGGCTGCTGAAAGTTCGGCTAACGACTTCGGTGTCATGCATGCCAAGTCCGGCTAGGGGTTACTTTTGGCGCCATATGAAACTTGACGCTAGAGCGTGAATTTTGATGTCAAGCCAAACTCACAGTAACCAAAATGTAAGAACAGAGCCAAAGCTACTGCCTTAAATTTGTAATAATAATTCGCCCTAACTCATATGTATAACTTATATAAATTACACATACACGTTAACAATCATATCTATACCAATTACCAACAATTGAACAACAAATTTAAAAGACTTAAATCACTAAAATAATATTTGGTTAAAACTCAAAACTCCATTGTTGACAAATAAAATACAGTGAACCGAATTTTCACTGTTATCAACCAAATTTGATTCTTTTGAAATACAATCATACCAACAATATCAGAAACTTAAATCCTTGAAAACACTATTTTCCTTTAAAACCAAACTTTTAAAACTCCATTGTTGATATCTTGATATAAAAATATATAGTGGGCGTAAATCCAGAATTATAACCAACTTAATACTTTTGAAATACTAGAATACTAACATATATTCCAATTTACATATACAAAGTTCAATTCGCGTATTAGTTCACAATTTGTATAATCACATACCAATTTTATTATTTTGCAAACATACGTTCATACATATTTTTCACTGTAAAACCAAGTTCCTCTTTCTTTAACACATAATTAGCATTATATACATGTTAAGCATACAATCACCTATCAATATATGCTAGTATAACAATTACCAAAACATAGTTTACAAGAATTTTGTAAAAACTTATACACAGTGAAGTTGAAGAATACAGACTATCAAATTCGCAGTAAGTATATGACGTAAAACATATATGGTTACATATACATAAATTAAGGTTATAAGCACCTACCTTTTTGTTGATTTTAGAAAACTTGTCGACAAAACTTGTTTTGGAAAATCTTGCACTTGACTTCTTCTCAAACTCTCTGAACTTTTCCTTTCTCTTTTCTTACTTCTCTCAGCAATAGACTAGGTACTAACACTGAGCGTAAAACTGATAATCATATACGTAAAATAACTGTTATATGGCAATAATAAGCCTATTTACTCTTATCGCTACCAAACATATAACGATAATCTTATAAATATAAATATATTTTATTTATATATTTGTTTTATTCTATTAATAATATAATTTAAAATTAACAAGAATTTCAAAAGCCATAAAGCCTTGTTTGGCAAATCATTTATAAAATAAAGGATTAATATACTTACACCTTGTTTGAAAAAACTAAATTAAAACTACTTTAATTTATTTTAATAACTCTTTATCACATAGTAATTTGTCGCTTTATTTAATAATAATTTATTAAATATATCACTTAATCACATAACTCAATCCACATAACACATTAATTATTTAACAAATAAATAATTAACTAAATCAACTACATCAAATTGAACAATTATCTATTCAATAATAAACACATCCAATAAATATTTATATAAATCAATAAATATTTATAATTTACATTTAAAAATCTGGAATGTTACATCATTCCTCTCTTATAAGGATTCTGTCCCCAGAATCACAACTCAAACAACACATTCGTTACATTACCCTTAGCGTAACAAGCCTTGGTTCAGTCCCAGATTATTGTGGGGTAGATTGCTTTGGTTCAACAGTAGGTTGTGGGGTAGGTTCAGTCCTTGCTTGTTGAATTGATGTCATCTTACAACTTAACTTGTTATGCCCATACTCCTCGCACATAGAGCACCTAACATGTGTCCCTTTCCTAGATGACTTGGTCTTACTCTTAGGCTCTTCATTAGGATCCTTACTCCTATTTTTCTTAGGTCTGCCTGCTATTTTCTTGGTTGGTACTAGAGACAACAATATTGTCATGTTGGAAAGAGGCCATTCATTTGAACCCCCCATTGGACTTAACAAGTGGTTATACAATTTAAGATAAGTCTTTACATAATAGTAGGAATCAACATAGTTTTAAATTGGTTGTTCCATGTGAAGGATTCCAATTGCTCCATGGTGGCAAAGAATGCCAGATAACTACCATACCCCACATGAACAAGTCCTAACCTCTATGTCTACCTTGTATTTCCCACTCCTATCAGACACTTCAAACTTGAGCCCCCTATCCCAGTCATACTCACAATATTTGGTTAACTCAATGATCTTATTAACCTTTGTCGTAATCCTAGGACATAACTTTGCATCTATTTTTTGCATCTCATCTCTCTTTGAATGAATTCTACCCATGAATTATGTTTTTATATCTTCAAACATTATTAGTAGTGGTTTATACCTAGCCTCTAGGATCCAACTATTAAAACATTTAGACATGTTATTAGTCACAACATCACATTTGGTTTCACAAGAAAAAATGTCTTACTCCACTGCTTAGGAGGAATATTTAAAAGATGAGTGTGAGCATCCTTACTCTTCTTTCTGATGTCAACCATTGCCCTTCTAAAATCATGAGGATTATTGGCCTTAGCTGCTCTCCAAAACATCACCTTCAAGGCTGCTCCTGAGAATTTCTTCCTCCAGTTAGCATAGATGTGTCTTGCACAACATCTATGATTTGTCTCTGGCAAAAGCTCTTGTATGGCAGGCACCAAACCCTTGCATTAATACAATAAAAACAATTTTAGTAGTAATATAACATAATATTTTAACCGGTAATATAACTAAATATGTAGTATAAAAATAATTTAGTTGTTTATACCTTTTGTTGGTCAGTTATCAAGGTCCATCCTCCACCTAATTATAGACCAACATCCTCAAGCAATAAACTCAGAAACCAACTCCAAGAATCCTTGTTTTCACTTTTAACCACTGCCCAAGCAATTGTGAACATTTGGTTGTTTGCATCCCTACCAATAACAAATAACAACTCAACCCTGCAGTATGTCTTTAAGAAACAACCATCAAGCCCTATTATGTGTCTGCATCCCTCCAACCAATTTTGTTTCACAGCTTTAAAACAAATGTACATTCTCTGGAATCTAGGTAGAGTGCCTCCATCACCTCTAATTTGGACTGTGCTGCCAGGATTTGTAGCTAGAATCTCATTCCCATACTCCTAGACTTTAGAATAATGCTCCTTCAAAGTTTTCTCAATTTCACTTAAAGCCACTCTCTTTACTTGTCGACACTATGGTAATGATGACTGCAGTCCAAACCTCTGTTTAATTGCTGCCTGCAATTCCCTCAGACTCATCCTTGGTTTTGCTCTTATGGTATCCCCAAACTTGTCAACCAACCATCTAGACCTAACAATCCTAATCCTTGTTTTCCTCACACAATAATGCTTCTCATTGTATGATTTAATTTGAAACACCTTCTCCCTTGGCACATAACTAGCCCATAACCCCCATGGACAGTTCTTAGCACACTTTGCTTGTATTCTTCTTTTCTCATTACAAGAAAAATATATTCCCTTTCCATAATCAACTACATAATTCACAATAGCTTCCCTACATTGTTTAGGTCCAGTGAATGTCATATCAACTTCAAATTTTATCTTGGTAATTGGAGTGTTGGGATTATATGTTGGAAGAACTCTTTTTCACTTTCATTTGTGGCTCTTCTCCTTCCTTTTCACTGTTACTACTAAATTCACCACTTAGAAGAATCTTATCATCAAAATCTTCTTCATTTTCTACCCAAGGCATCATTCCTTTTGTCCCAAACCCCAATTCATCCTCATCATTTGAAAATGTTGGTTCAACTTTTTCAACCTCTTCTACATTCTTGGTTTTTCTAGCTTTCCTAGCCTTTTTCTCCTGTTAGTGCTATTTTGTGTACCAATATCCACATTTTGTTCAGTCATTGTTAGATTTTTAGCTTTACATGTAGTTGATCCACCTTTAGCAGTCTTGAGGCCTCAGGCTGCTCTCTTGGGATAGGTTGAGCCCCAACCTCCTCACTTGGTTCTTCATCAATGTTTACTTCACACTGCACAACGTTAACCAACTCTTGTTCTTTTCCTTTTTTTTATCTCTTCCTTTCTTTTCCTTATATTTATCAACTCCTCATTCCCATCATCATCACTAGCACCACTTAACTCCTCAGCACTTTCCTCATCGCTACCATCGTCATCTGTATGCTTTGGCGCTTCCTCATCTCTGACATCAACCACATCCCTTGTTGCAGGTGCTTCTTCATTATCCTCATGGTCATAGTATATATCTATATTCCTAGTTTTCAGAGCTTCTTCAATTAGAAGTCTTACACTACTGTCATCATGAAGAAGTTCTAGACCATTCTTCAAACTAAACCCTACCAATTTGAAGTACATAGCAAAGTCTCTTTTATACCCTAGACGTTTTACCAACTTCACCATCTTGTCAACATTCAAGTAATCTCCATCAGCCCCCTCATAAGTTTCTTTCCTTCCACCCTCATAAACATATGATCCATCATCCTTAGTAACAAACTGACCTCCATGGTAAAATTCAACATCAAAGTACTTCATGTTGCATGAAACATAATGCACACTCATTACTATTAAACATTAAACAAATTACAGAGTCACACAAATTACAGAGCCAACCAGACTAAATTGAAATTCCCAATTTTATACTTTGTAAACATTAAAGAAATTAACTACTCAAAATTTGTGAACACAAACAACAATACACAGTCACACATTTCACTTTAATCACTGTTAATAAATTGAAACCCACTTTAAACCACAATAATATTAGTTTAAACAAGTGAACAACAACTTAAACCCAATAATATTAGTTTAAACAAGTACAAGGGTAACTTTTGTACCAAAACTCCACCAAACTTCATTTTTAACAAAAACCAGATGAAAAGGAGTGCAATATTTAATTTATCAGAAAAAAATGGGTGCAACCCAGACAACACTTACTTGTTTGGTAGAAGATCTAAACCCTAACTTTTTTGAAATGGTCCCCATCCTTCTTCGTCTCTTGTTCTCGCCTGATACCCACCTTCTTCCTCGATTTCTTCTCAGACAAAAGTGCACTTTTGAGCCCTAGTAAATTTGTTTCTCTCGTTTCTTTCATTTGGTGTCTGTCCGTTCCACTTGTTTCGATTGTCGACGTCGGGATTTTTATTTATCCCTTTTCTGTTCTTGTTCTTTGGTGTTCTCATATTAGGTGAGATTTGTATGAAAAAACAAGTTGTGAAAAGGTCCGACATGCATATGTCGACGATTTGACTGTAAGAGTCGCCAATTGGTTTTTTAAATGGTTGTACCAACACAACCGAGAAAAGGTTTGTACATTGACCCAGTGATGTGACACTGCTAAACGGGTCTGTGAAACCGATATTCATTAGGGTCTGGGGGCTTGATTATGCAGAGGGAAGGTGTTAGGCACCCTCCGACATTCGTGTTACCACGGTGACCGCCACTTTTCGAGAAACTGTTATATGAATGTGTGTGTGTGTGTGGGGGGGGTCAATGTACTGATTATATGGAAGTAGTGCGAGGCCTCATTCACACCTATATACACAGGGTTTGAATTTGTGTAAAAATTCAGTTTTGAACAAGATATGGCAGTGATGTTTTATAAAAAAAAGTTTTTTTCAAACCCTTATGCTCAATAGTAATTGAGATCTTTTACACTTCCATTTTTATTTAAATGTTCAGCTTAATTGCTTTTAATTTTCGAGATACGAAGCATCTTCGAGAAAATAATGTACAAAACAGTGCCGAACTCCTCGTGGGCATAAAAACCATCTGAGGAAATCCAAACACCGTGAATAAATTTACAAACTCCTTATAGCTGAAAATGTTCATCACGGGAACCGAATCTAGATCCAGTAGACTGAATCTGTGATCACATGATGCCGCAATTGATATGAAAATAGTAAATAGTTATATATATAAAAGCTGTAAATATATATATATATATAGACATGATCAGCCACCACGAAGCACCTCCATGGGGGATCAGAAATGTAAATAAAGCTGTAAAAGCAATCAACCGCCATTTAAATAAACTCAAAGGGACAAAAAAGTATATATATATATATATATATATATATATATATATATATATATATATATATATATATATATATATAAAAGCAAAGAACGCATATAGGATGTAAAATCTAGGCTCATCGAACAAAGTTGGACAACATTTGATATATATATATATATTAAAGTAGTAAACGCACCGGATGTAAAATCCAGGCTCATCGAACAGAGTTCGACACACAGTTCATATATATAAGTATATATATATGGAAGCAAATAAAAGCTCCAGACGTAAGTAAAGGCTCATCGAACATAGTTCGACACACAGTTCATATATATAAGTATATATATATACGAAAGCAATTAAACGCTCCAGACGTAAGTCTAGGCTCAATCGAGGCATAACTCGATAATTTTTGTCCATATATAAAAAAATATATATAAGTATATATATATATATATAAACTGAAATGAAACCACGGACCGAAGTCTGGGCATACACACGCAACACGACTCTTAACGTGAAGAATGGTGTGTGCAAAGATGAAGAGAAAGGCTTTAAAGTGTGTAAGAAGGCTTACAGTGGACTGCCAAAGAAGACTTCTATAACTTTAAATGGATGAACACTCGACTCCCGCCGGTACAAATAGTAGCTATATGTGATCTCACAAGTGTTTAAAATGAGAAAGCACTCAGTTTAGGTTGTGTACAAAGCAAATTTGATAGGGCTTCCTTGCCTTTTCTCTTATACAAATGGCCACCCCAAGCCCTCTACTTATAGAGGGGGGAGCCGCAGGTGTTCCTGCGGCTGTCAGGGATGCCCTGAGCTTCTCGGGTCCCGCCGTCTCGAAGTACATGCACGCATGCACTGTGATGTTCGCTCGAACTTTCAGAATTGCAATCCGGGCATCCGATTGAGGTATATAAGACCTATTTTGGACCGCCGTTGTTGAGAGTTACACAAAGACATGAGATTAGAGGTTGTACGAAGTCAGGAAGATGGGACCATGCCCTCCAGTCTTCAAGCTTCAAATTCTTTCCGTTGCCCTGCGTAATAGTCACTCGGGATTTGACCTCCTTGATTCTTGTAGGACATTGTTGTGTAGAAATGTATGTATGAGATGTTGAGACGGCGCAATGTGGGGTCAAGGTGGCAAGATGACAACTTTGCCCCTCACCGGGGTCATCTCCGGTTTGGGCTAATAAAGCAGACGTTGCTCAGGGTTATCTCTGAGATTGGACTGCTGCAAGTGTTGAAGGTCCTCAGTGTCATCTCTGAGTTGTGTCTGTCTTCCCAGTGTTATCTCCGGGTCTTGTACTGAGTGCATCGGTGTGAGTGCTGAGGTTGAAGTTGACTGCATGCATTTGAAACAAGCATTTCCGAGGTTATCTCCGGAACTGCAACTGCATTCCTTGGGGTTATCTCCAAGGTTAGCACTGCTATTCCCGATGTTGTTTCCGGGACTGGAACCGAACATCTCGGGGTTATCTCCGAGACATAACTGTCCTCTCCGGTGGAATTTCTGGTATTTGAACTGTATCATCTCCTAGGGTTATCTCTGAAAGACTAATCTGCCCTCCTGCAATGTTAGTGACAGGTGTGCAAAAAATTTTGAGTGTCTACAGATGCCCTTCTTTATCATATTCATGTAATGCAATGGCATGGATATGATAAAGAATCCTAGACACTTGAAATGCAACAAGATAAACATGATGCCATGTGCAACAACAAGATGCAAATGTATGATGCATATGGATTGTTGGATTATTCTCCAACATGATGGGAAGATTATCGGCTCCTTGTGGCTTCGACCGGGATGGCAATAGATAAGCAGCCCGATGAACTGTCATGGACGTGCGATCCATAGCTACCAGGAATCTTTGGGATTTTTTGACATTGGGGTTATCACCAAAGTCTTGAATCATGGACACAGACTTTATACTGAAGATGTACCTCTCATGTATAAGAGACTCTGTGTGGATGTGTCTTTGTCTGTTTGAGGATGTGTATAACATATTCCATCATCGGTCTTCCCCAATGAGGTTGATCCTTCCAGGTTTGTATCGCCAGGATATATCAATGTTCTGTTGGATTTACTACCAATAGTTTGTGTTGTCAGGGTTGCCTGACCTTCGCTGATATGTACGTCATCGGATAACATCCCTGTTGGGTTAACTGTCAAGGTTTCTTGACCTTCATTGACTTGTGCATTAACGAAAAATGCATGACACCCCCGT
Source organism: Panax ginseng (assembly GCA_020205605.1). Lineage (NCBI taxonomy): Eukaryota > Viridiplantae > Streptophyta > Magnoliopsida > Apiales > Araliaceae > Panax > Panax ginseng. Next base: position 85,852,128 of record CM035136.1, on the reverse strand, counting down.
CGGGGATCTGCTTTATCTTCGCTGACGTGTGCATCAACAGAAAATGCGTGATGCCCTCGCCGAGGATATGTACTTCGACATATGAAAACATGTGATACCCCCGCCGGGGTTTCTGTATTTGGACAGATGAAGACGTGTGATGCCCCCGTTAGGGTTCTGCTTGAGAATGCGTGATGCCCCCGCTGGGGATCTGTATTTGGATAGATAAAGACGCGTGATGCCCCCGCTGGGGATCCTGTATGAGAATGCGTGATTCCCCCACCGAGGATTCTATATGAGAATACGTGATACCCTCGCTGGGGATTTTGTATGAGGATGCGTGATGCCCCCGCCGGGGATCTGCAAAGGATTAGGGTGACGACCCTGAATTGGCAGCATCGGACCTGCGTAAGGTATTGCCGAGTGTGATTTGTAACAACTGAAATCATCGGCATAATGTACCCTATGCTCGAGCGAACACCAATGAGTGATGCGCAGACCCACGGTTCGGTCTGAGAAACTAGGATTGCAAGCTATTCTGCTCAATCGCGTAGCATTTTTATTCCTGATTTGGCTTTTTCAGGTTGTTAGAACTCCATTCCAACTCAAACTAGACCGAAATGGAGGGGTGGGACCCAAGTAGGGGAGCCACAGGTACACCTACAGCAGCTGCAGATGGACCTGCGGCCAGCCGTTAGTGGCTATTAATGCTTCAGATCTGCCGAGTTCGGACGTCTTTTTGCAATTTCTGCCACCGTACAAGTGTTTTGCACTATCCTGGTAACGTATGCATGTCTTCTTTTCCAGTTTTTATCTGTTGGAAAATGACTTATCACATAAAATGCATCACACCCTTTCTGAGGTGATTTGGAGACTTTGTCCAAATATTATGGATTCGGATCAGCCAAATAGTTCCCGCAGGACCACTTCTGGTGTACGGAGGAGGGCTTTTGAAGTGCCTCGACCCCATTCTGTTAGACAGCCTTGTCAGTTGGTGGAGGCGGTGATACGTCCAATCCAGGTTGATGTGCCGAACGTTGAGGACAAAGAGGAGGATGTTCCGGTTGCGGATTCTACTTCTGCTGCACATGTTCCCCGTAGGGACCTCCCGAGTATCCAGGTGGCAAACCCAGAACTTCTAGGTGATTTGAGTCGACATCCCTCGATGTACTTGCACGCCAACGAGGTATCAATTTAGGTCTTTAATCTTCCTTCTTTCCTATTGATGAGGAATAAAGGATTTTGATGTTGATCTGCATTTCATGTAGGTTCCCCGCTTTACCCAGCCTCAAGGGAACTGGTTCAGCTTTCACTCCATGTACCAGGCTCTGTATCCTGACTATAGAGCGATTGTGCATGATTGGGGATTTGGGGCATTCTTTTCCATCCTTCCCCGCTGATGTCCCTGGGGTTACCTCATGGCATTGTCTGAGCGCTGGTTTCACCAGACTTAGTCGCTCCATTTGCTGGACTATGAGGTGATGATGACAGATTGGCTAGCTTATGTCTGAGATCTGACTCATTTGACATAGATTGACAGTTTGACCCAGCGACTGGACCGGGCACATTTCCTTATCCGATATTTGGGCCGAGATCCGATAGAGGAAGATACTTTTGATCCTTCCAGCTCAGGAGTTGGCCCATCAGATGACCCATTTGGCTTTGCTGGTGCAGATCCTCCCTTGTATAGGCCTAATATCCCTGTTGATAGAGATCTAGTGACTCAGGAGGAGTTACATCAGGTGGACATGATTGATGATGTAGATATTGACACCATTGTCTTCTTCTAATGTGTATTCTCGTTATCTCTTTTGATAGGTCTCTGTTAGATATTGGGTGACTATGCCTCATTCTCGCTATATCTTTTGATAGGCCTTTGTTAGTAGTAGGGCGTCTGTGCCCCATTTTCATATATTTTTAGCTGTACAGAGATGATGTATTAGATGATGATATACTTAGGAATGTATGTACAATTTTTCATTCCCTATATAATATTGCCATATGTTATCTGTAATGCATGTATTATGTTATGCATATGTATGTCCAGAAATATTCAGCATTGACCCCTGGATGGTCTTATGATACGGCCTACACAGATGTCTTCTTTGACAGTCAGCCGTATAGATCACACCTCACCAGACTTGGTAGCCTGCATCTGAGGTCGGGGTATGATAGTATGTCACCTTCAGATAGGGTGACCGTAGATATGCTACTACATCATTCCATGACCCTCTTGAAGTTTCAGGTTCCCACAACTTTTGTGGAGGGTATGCTGGAGCGTTGGATACCAGAGAGATATGTCTTCCAGTTTGGTACCCAGGAGCTGACTCCTATATTAGAGGAGTATAAGCGGTTGACGGCTTTGCCCTTAGACAGACCTTGCGCTCATACGGGTCGTTGGAGATACGCGTCATAGCTCGTGACCCTCACCCAAGTTACAGCCAGAGAGTGGTAGAGGATGAGATTACATCTGGTCATGTACTATCCCAGTATTTCCTAATAGACAGGTTTGGCTCATTGGACAGCTACACACGTCATTCTGGGGATTTCACCATACCAGAGGATCAGTGGCATTTGACTAGAGTGGATGTACTCTTGATGTGTATAGTGGCGTATGTGTAGATGTCACGTCATATGGATGAGCTGGACATCAGTGTTATCATGGCAGTGAGAGCTCTCAGGGAGGGTCATACCATTATTCTGATGATTGTGGCCGAGACGCTGAGGTCGGCCACATTTTGCAGTACCTACCCTGCAGGGGTATTCACAGGCAGTTCGGTCATGTTGTACGTGTGGTTTATGTCACACTTAAGATCGATTGACACTTTCTGCCGACACGGGTATTGCTTTACCCATGATATAGCTATGTCTTACTCCTTTCAGCCATCAAAGTGTATAGACGCTATGTCTTGGTCGATATTCTTGGCGGAGATTAGTGATCCATTTGTCATTCTTTCGTTCACAGGGCTAAGCTCACCCTACAACTTTATTACTCATGCTCCGGGCATGTATTATCTCCCTCTGGCTGGTTTGAGAGGCATGACTACCTATCACCCACTGGCCGTGATGTCGCAGTTTGACCCGTTCCAGGACTTCCATCCTTTTGAGGGGACGCTAGGTCAGCGTTTAGATTTTTGCCATATATCAGCAGAGGACCGATCCCAGGTGTATGCATATTGGGATCAGAGTGAGATAGATGATTTCTCTGTTAGCCATCCGGGCTGTTCGCCAGAGTATTCTGCGTGGATGGAGACAGAGACTTCATCGGTTGTGAGTATCCACAGTGCCGGAGATTGATTCAGATGATGGAGAGTCCATGGAGGATATTGATTTCCACACTGAAGAGGAACCATCTACTGGGTTGCCAGTAGCTCTATTAGATTCTCCCAGTACTAGCACTATTGTGATCCAACATTTAACACAGTACTTCGAGCAGAGTCTTCATCTGATGACCTTCGAGAGAGATCAGGCTAGAGCCTTGATGTTGACAGCTCTTGATAGGAGAGACGCAACTCTATTAGAGAGAGACGAGACATTAGCTCGTACAAATACCGCTGTTTTTGAGCGGGATGAGGCCATATCCACCAGAGATACCGTGACAGTAGAGAGGGATAGCGCCATATCTGTGACATCCCAGATTTTTAGAATTTATAAATGAGAATTTTATAAATAAAATAATTATTTATGAGATATGTTGGGTGTGAGTATGTGTATGTCATATATTGTAGAATATGTGAATTGATGTGAAGAAAATGTTATATATTAATTTTAATATATATAAATATTTAATTGAATTATTTATTGAGTTAAATAAATAAATTTTGTTTTGATTATAGAGTAATGTAATTAAGTGTAGTAGCTTAATTAAATGAATATTTTGTATTTAATTTAATTAATATAATAATTTTATGTTTATAATTCTAATTTAATTGAGATACTTAAATTAGATGAGTTATGTGATGATTGTTACACGAAATTATAATTAACAAGTAAATATAATTATGTGACAATTTGATGAGATTAATTGATGTTAAACTATTGATTAATTAAAATAATGAGTATTTGCCAAACATGGTCTTAGGCTTTTCAAGTTCAAGTTGGTGTAACCTATGTATTAACTAGTAATTAGTATATATAATAATTACTAGGAGTTACATATATTATATATTACTGGTAATGTATATTATATGTATATACTATAAGTTAGTACGTTAGTTTTAGAAAACAAACCAAAGAAAGAAAGAAGAAGAGAGTTAGAGAGAGTTGTCTGAGAATAAGAAGAAGAAGAAGAAGAGGAAGAAAAAGAAGAAGAAGGGAAAGCTTTGAGAAGACAAAACAAGCTTCATCATCATCATCTCCATCTCTCTCTTAAATTCATACTAATAAAGTTATAATCTAAATTCCTTATTTTAATTATATTTTTTTTTATGTTCTTCATAATGTAGTTATCTGATAATTGTTATATAGAAGTTGTATTGAGTAATTATATTCATGGAAAAGTGGTTTGTAGAAGAAAATTAAGATAACGGTGTTCTGTATATGAAAATGGCTTAGTAATTCCAAAATTTGATGTTCAATCTTTGCTATAATTTGTAAATTGATGTTGGATTATGTTAGTATGTTAAGAAACGAAAGCGGCATAGTTTAAATCATGTCAATTGGTTAAGTAATGAATTCGTGGCGATTGAATTCGTTAAATATGTAAAAATGAAGAAAATTTGGAAATTAGGGGTTTTGATTCCTCAAAATTATGTAAATATGATATTTATGTAGTTAGAATGGTGTATGGCATGTGTAACTATGCTATTACAAAAGTTTTGGTTGCTAGGTCATGATTTCTCTAGGAATTGGGTTGAGATGGGTGACTGCCGAGTAATGTGAGTTGTCATTGCATTTACATTTGGGTGTGGCAACTGCTGTGCCATCACCACAGTGAAGCCTTGCAAATTGCTGTTGTATGGTTTTTTCTGTGATTGAGCACCAGTAGTATTGCTTGGCCATGGCAAGTTAAGCTTTGGACAACAGAATTGCTGTGGTGTCCTGAGCCTAGGCAGTTAAGTCTGCCTATTTGTAGGTCATGACTAATGGACTTAATCTAGTTTGGCAAGCATATTAATGATGTTAAGACATATTGTGGACTATAATAACAGATTGTAATGAGATGTAATATAAAATGGGAAGATTTTAAGTAATTATTTAAATAAGTTATGAAATGAAACTAAATGTGATGTTTTTAAAAGTTGAAGATAAATGATAAGGTTTATGTTGGTTTATAGTGAGATATAAGTTGAAAGAATGATTTGAGTGTTAACTTGATTGGTTAATCTAATATATGTTTAAAAGGATGTAAATACGCGTAGAAGACTTAATTGTCAATTGTAAGAGAAGTGTAACGAGATATAAGGCAGAGGTTATATAACCTAGTTGTTGCTAACAAGTGTAATGCATCTAATATGTGGTAATGGAATCTATGACGACTTTAACGAAAGTTAAGTGTCGGTTTCGAAAGAAGTATAAAGGAACACAAAATGGGATTATGCAATGATTAGTGTTATACGAAGAGGAGTAAACACTTGAAGATATGTGTTAAGCTTCAAGGAAACGCAAGTTATAAAAGATTAAGACTAAGAGTTCTTATGGTTTCGTTATATATGTAACTAATGCATGTGAATATGAACCTTTGAACTGTTGTAGGATGTACGCAAAGCATTTAAGTCATTTTTTCGATGAATTGGTAATCTACTGAAACGAGCAAGTCTTTGGTTCCTATTTGCTATGTGAATTTAATTGTTTTAAATCTTTATTGCAAAGAACATGATGTGTTATATTTATGTTGAATGTATGAAATGTTAAAGTCAACTTATGACTACATTGATTGAGTAAAGCATGTTGATTGAGTAAGGAACTCAATTTTTATATTTGTTATATGAGCTGTAACATATATGTTATGTTAGTATAGTGTTTATGAGATATATGTTGATGCATGTTATTATATGCTACCTGATGCATGAAAACTGTTATGCTGGACTGTCGAGCTCAACCTGGCAAATAACCATTTTTGCAGGTTAAAGATAGAAGATGTCACTATGTGCTACTTGAATGAAGTGGTTCAGAAATAATATACGAAGACTTGTATTTTTAGCTAAAGTTGATATTTCTTTAAACCATGATTAAGAATCATGAGATGTATTAAATGTTTTATGATGTTTAGTTTTATACTGAGTTGTAAAGTTAGAGTTAGAGTTATCTGATATGTAAATGTTATCGGATTGAAATGTAAAATTTTATATGATAACAATGATAAAGCGAATCATAAAATAAGATTGATTCAAAGACATGTAGTTGATAAAGGTTTTGATTCAGGGAATTAAAGTAAGAAGAGATAAAAGTTTAAATTATTCAGCATTATATAAAGTCTAACATCGAATAATGATGTAAAATCAGAAGGTAGATGTGTTATTAATGACCAAAGTTGAGATTTAAATTGTATGAATTTTGGGGTCGTTACAGTTGGTATCAAAGCTGATAGGTTAAAAACCTTAGGTAAGAGTACCTTAGGCTATAACCTTAGAGATGAGAGGTGAAGATAATGAACGAATAAGCTCAAATAGAGTTTGAACAATAAGGGATTAAAACTTGCGTGAAAGGATTCAAAGAAGAATCTCACAGAGTTATAAGGATTATGAATGTGGGGTTACCCAACTCCAATAATAAGGATGTAAGGTGATAATAAATAAACAATGTCTATAAAAAGAGAATGATAAAGAAGTTAAGAATAGAGAGTTATATAAGTAAATGCAGTGCAATTGTACTCTTTTAGTAGTTGATGTATGGTATCTGGGCTAAACGATTCCTTCATAGAGCGGAGGTATATACGAACTAGTAACTCGGAACCTAGTTTGTTGGTTATTTATGGGAAACCACTCAGCGTACCATATTGAAACTGTTAGAGACTCGATGTGTACCAAGTATAGAAATGGACACGTATGATGAGAGTTTAGAACTTGAATGAAATTTTGAGCGATGTAAATGAAGTTAAAAATTCTTAAAGGAAGAATTGTTATATAAACAAGAAGATTCAAAGAGGTATCTTGAAGAGATATAAAGATAAGAAATGGGAGTTTCCTAACTCCAATAGCCAAGATAATGAATAATGTTATAAATGATGAAAAAGGAAAGAAAGATGATCGTAAATAAAATGATCACGAGTTAAGGAAAGAATTTTAAGTGAGATGATTATAGAATAAGATCACGATGTGATCTGTTTAAGTTATAAAGGAAAGATGGTCTGTAATGTTTGAATAATTATAGCTTGATGCTATGAAGATGATGTACTATAAAATAGTACGAGATAACTCACGAGAAGTTATAGATGATGTGGTACGAGGAATTCGTATCGAGCAAAGAGCAAGTTAAGAGTAAGATAGAGTTAGGTGGGATTTCAATTGAGGACTCATGTGACAGCTGAGTTGTACAAATCTTTGTATGGGCGAGGGTTTTGTGTTTGCACTCAGTTTATCATATTGATAATCATTGGAATGTTGGTGTCGCGCTATCAATGTATATGTGGCGAAAAGGTGATTCTTTTATCATGTGTATATTTGATAGTTAGAAACTATTAAGATTAGTCAGATATTATTAGGATTAGGTGCGGTTCTTAAAACTAATGCATATGGTAAGTTCGTGACTCATAATAATATGGTATGTTTTGAACCCCTCAGCGAATGGACGCATATGGTCTGACTAGGATAAGTTCTTAAACTCATATTATTGTAGCAAGTTCCTGAACTTTCAATGTGCGGTAAGTTTGATGAACTATTTTGAGTAGAAATTGGTTATAGTATAGAGAGCATTGATGAAGTTGAAGACTGATAGAATGGTTAAGTAATGAAGTAATGGAGTAATGACTGAAGTTGATGGATACCTAGATATTCTAAATCTACTAGCTATGCTAGATTTTCAAAATTTATTGACTTCGTGCCGATGGTTATACTTTTGATTTTTGAAAAAAAAAATGTTGGGTCACACTAGTGAACCAAAGAATTTTTAAAAAACAGTGCTATTATTCGTATGTCTATGCTAATTGCTTTGGCTAAAAAAAATGATTTGAAATATATCAAAATATATTTTTGTATATATATCATCAATGCATCATAGAACCTGGTGCAGAGATGATAAAAATGATGGAGTCATCAAATGCAGTATTACTTAGTGTTGGATGTGATCTAAGGATTGTCATGAAAGTAGTATGCACACAAGCCAATCATGTTTGATGATAAAATATATACTTTGTAACAATCTTATTCATTTATTAATAAAAAGTATTAATTTATTAAAGGCTTTTAATTATCTACATGATGCTGCTTTATAATATGTGATAAACCCATAGTTTTAAGCAATGCTTTTAGAATAATGATGATGATCATTCTAATGAGATCTAAATTCTTAGAGACCTTAAAACTAAAATAGTTCCCAATCGTTGGATTACTAAATTGGGGATTAGTGAATCCGGATAGATTGGTACATACGTTGATTGCTCATTGGATGAGGATGATTGATCTCATGATCATTTGTGTGGAGACACTAAAGCAAGTATGTAGGTGCTTATTAGAGAATAAGTTCACTGAACGTGGCTCGCTAAGGAATACCTAATGGAGTTTTTTACTTTTTTGTCAATAAGAATTCCTGTAGTGATAGTAGTACAAGTTATCCTTGGACTTGAGATCATCATAGTATCTTGTGCAATATGAATTATACTTTGACTTATTTCTTAAGACCCTTAGGGTATATTAAAGGGTATGCTTGGGTATAATAAGTCGTACATGGAGATAATTTATGATGAATAAAGAATCTACCGCTTCTAATAAAAGAAGAGAAATATCCTATGTGATTCGATAAATGATAACCCAGTAGTCTTTGGCCAAGGCAGAATAAAATTAGAAAGGAGTTTCTAATTTGCATTATTTGGTGTTGTGCATTTAAGAGTCGAAATACGTATAATTAAATAAAATAAGACTTGACAGTAATTCCATGTCTTATATTTAATTGGGACATTGTATGGCGGAAGGATTGAATTGTACGGTAACTATTTACTCAGAGGTTCTTTTATGATTAATGTTGAAATCTATATTATCTGGAAAGTCGATAATCACTAGGGAGGCTTATCCCTATTGTAGAATAAATATTATTTATTTAAATAAATTAATAGCTTAATTTATTTATTTAAATAAGATTAGAATTGTTCTAATTGATTTATTCACAATCGGTTTAATATGGAGAACCTAAAGGGTCACACCATAAAAGGAAGAATAATTATTTAAGAAGCAAATGGCATAATCGTAATAATAAGTTAAGTATATTTAATTTAATCTATGGTGATAGAATAAATTAAATAGCTTAATATTTATTATTTAATATTTTGGAAATATTAAATATAAATTAATAAGAGGAGTCTTATTATTATTATTATTAATATTATTATTATTATTATTATTATTATTATTATTATTATTATTATTATTATTCTAAAGGAGTTTTGGAATTAATTAATAAAAGTACTCTCATATATCCTAATAAGATTAGGAAGCTAATTAATTAAAAGATTTTAATTAATTATTCCTAATAAGATTGGGAGCCTAATTAATTAAAGGAATTTAATTAATTAAAATAAAAAAACCCAATTCCTTGATTGTTAAGGAGAGTTGCCCACATCTATAAATAAGAAGAGTCTTATTTTGGGTGAAGTGGTTGCTGACTTTTTCACAACAGACATGATTCCAATTTGTTGGAGAGTACGCTCCTTTTCTATGAGAGATAGAAAAATTAGGGTTTTACCAAACACCAATCTTCTTGAATCTTTATTCTTTCTTGGTGGATCACATCTAGAGGCCAAACACTTAGGTGGCTAACGTTGATCAAAGGAAGGAACCAAACCCGGTGGATTCAAGTTGAACGCGAAAAGGATTGGAGGTGAACTTGTACATGAGGAAGCTCGAATCTTCAAAGGTATGATTCTTGTTCTTCATATCTTTTCGTTTAATTAATAATTGTGAATAAAGGATGATCCGGATATATGGTTTGTAAAAATTTAAACTCTGATTTTTACACGTTTCCGCTTAATTTGTTCAATTTGATTGCGTTCATGAATATTACAAACCTAACAGTGGTATCAAAGCCAAACCTTTATGCGAATTATTAATTATTTTAATTTGATATGTATATTGATATGTATTTAGAACAATTTAATTGAGCATATTTTTGTTGTATAAAATTATTATTTAAGAAAAATAAAAAAATTTTGCGATTTTTTTTTTTGAAAATCGATAATCCCTATCCTTTTTCGCTGATCCGTGATTGATCTTATTCAAGGAACTTCGGTATATTACCGAAGCTAACCAACATGCCCAGGATTTAAAGGGATCTCACGTGGCCCAGCAAAAGGAAGTATTCATGTAATCATATATGTTATATATATATATAATAATATATATAACGTGGGCACCAAATTCATGATATAAGGATTCATTATTAATCCTGGTGAATCACGTGGCCATCCTCCTGAAGCATTAGCAGGAACATGATTAGATGTTAACTTTTGATTACATGTTAAGAATATTATATATTATGATTACATACTGCATATTAATATGATAAGTGCAGTACTTCATTAATATAGTGGTATCATATATATATATATGCTATATATATATATATATATATTATTGTAATATATATATATATATATATATATATATATATATATATATATTATATATATATATAATATAATATTCTTAATAATTTTATAATTAAAATAAAGAGTTTATTTTAATTTTAAAATTGGATTTCATGCTAACTAATTAAAGTTGGAATTGGATTCCATGATAACTAATTGGAGTTGAAATTGGATTCCATGTTTCCTTAAATAAAGGAGTTTATTTAGATATGAAATAAGATTTTATATTATTCAAAATAAAGGAGTTTATTTGTGAATAGGAAAGATAATTCATATTTCCTTAAATAAAGGAGTTTATTTAGATATGGAATAAGATTTCATATTATTCAAAATAAAGGAGTTTATTTGTGAATAGGAAAGAAAATCCGTGTTTCCTTTAATAAATTTTTTTTTACTTGGAATTGGATTCCATAATTAATTAAAATAAATGAGTTATTTTGATTAAAGATTTTGATTAAAATAAATAGTTTATTTTATTCAAATTTGGATAAATTAAAATAAAAGAGGTTTATTTTGATTTAAATTTGGATTAAAATAATGGAGTTTATTTTGATTCAAAATTAGATTTTATACTAACTAATTTTGCCCATTAAATGATATCAATATATATATTGAATGTTTATTATTTATGAGATGAATGTTATTTATTGATGCATATGGTGATGTGTATGATAATAAATGGGATTGATTATGGACTATTGACCAATGTGATTGGATTTTATTTTAGTTGGATGCATGAATGTATGGGTTTTATTAAATGGTGTCTGCGTACCTCGTCTTCTCTAATTTTTCTTAATGTAAATTCTATCTTCCTCCTATGTACTTCCCATTGACTGCTGATCAAGGTTTCTATTTATTTAAAATAGTTTTGTAATAGGAATAGTTAGAATTAATTTTGAAGAATTGGAGATCAAGGAACAAGGAGCGCCAAAGAACCCGCTTTTGTAATGGAGCCCAGGGTTTAAATGTAGTAGTTATATTTAAATATTAATTTTTGCACCCCTAGGGTTTGACCTTTTGGTTCACTTGGTGGCTCTAGTGAACCAAACTAGAATAAAAGTCCATAATCAATCCAGGTAGAATATAGTATTCTATATGTGCATGCTTATACTATATATATTATATATTATGCAAACATGCTTCGTGTTGGGCAAAATCAATACGCGCAAAACACGCAAGTGTACGTGGTCAACAAGTAATATAGTAGTGAATAGGGTATCGTTCCCACGAAGACAAATTAGTAAGAATTTTAACTTCACAATTATCAATTTTCTATTAACCCTAAATTTATTAAACTAATCAATTCAATGATTTTAAATTATAGAAACTAAGTTAATAAATAAACAAACTATCACAAAACAGTCACCAATATCAAAATCCGGAATTTCAAACAATTAATGGAGAATTAAACTTATGATTTCACCCTGAGCTTTACTCTGATTTTCAAACTTTTATTCCAACTCAATTTAATATCCCAGTTTATTAATCAAGAACACGAAAGTAATAATAGCCACCTCTCGATGCACTAATACCGTATTAACATCAATCCACAATTAAGATAGAAATTTGTTAAACACCTAAATTAACCAACTCACTATATCTCTATGTGAACTGCAATTAAAGAGGTTTAAGTTCAAGCTCTCTATACGATTATATGTGATGTCAAGCGTATCTCTACCTTAACAATAATTAAAAATCTGCTATTGACAAAATTCATGACACATGCTATATTAACTAGGTCTAGATTCGAATCTCCTCTCTCGATTCCATTCAAATCCACAAAAAATTATTGATCAGGCAATTCATAAATTCACGCTTGAATTAACATAGATAAACTGAGAATATATTATTGAATTGGAAATCAAAGCTTTAGAATCGTCGTTTCGCCCAAAGATCCATCACAAGTCTAATAAGTGAATTAGTTCATAACGAATGAATTGAAAACTGAATAATATACTGAAAACATCCTTCCAATCACAAATAAGACTTAAGAGAAGAAGAATATTTGGAAACCCCTTCACGTAGACTCGATTTGCAATCTTCGTGACAATCCCTGAAAATTACTCCTCCAAAGTTGCACTTGAATCCTAGAAATCCTCTTGAATTATGCTCCGTGTGTTGTGTTATTAGTTGTATTCTACGTAATATCAAGCTCCTCTCTATTCTGGCCGAAAAAATCCTTCATATAGAGTCCAGGCGCCTACAACAAACCAACAAACCAAGTAGCAGCAGACTCCACACAGCAGCAGGACACTTGCAAGATTCGGGACCCCACTTCGTGACGTGGGTATAAACTTAGAAACGCCTCGCCCGTGGACAGGCATGCTCCACCGCTAATTTTTTTTTTTTTTTTGCTTTCATGAGTTTTCCACTTTTGCTCCAAAACTCTCGCCATTCTTCACCACTTGCATCCATGACCACCCTACACATAAAATAACATGAAACGAGTAAAAACGAACACAAAACACGAAGATAACTATGAATTTAAGCTTGAAATGAATATCGATTCGTGTATATAAAATTCACTTATCAAAATCCCCCAAACTTAAACCGTGCAAGTCCTCGAGCACAAAACAAACTACATGCTATGCAATGCAATGAGATGAAATAAATAAAATCTAAATGCCTAAAATCCAACAATATCGCAGAAACTAAATTATCCACCGACCTAAGAGAAAACAGGAAACTTTACAATACGAATTACCAAAACCAATCCACACTTTCGTATTAATTCTCAAACCTTGAACAATTATCACTGGTATAACGTGCATGTGTGATTAACATCTAAGATAACCAATACGGACCCAAATTCAATACACAAGCAACTTCTTAGAAGGAATCATACAATGCGAACTTAAAAATCTCAAAGATAGGCACAACTCAACTAAAATTAAACAAAACCAAATTCAAGGGTACATGCCGGATACTTATGCTTTCTTCTTTTTCTTTTTCTTTTATTTTTTTTTCTCACGGGGGCTCTTTTGCTCTTTTCCCGTCATTATTTCCCTTTTCTTTTGCTTTTGATAGATGGTTGGTGAGTGCATTTTACGCTCCATCTCACGCTTGTGTTTATGAGGAGTGTTTCTCCTCAACCCACCACAAGACTTAACATGTTTCACTTTTCTTTTCTTTTTTTTAAAGCTTATATACCCTACGTATACTCCCCCAAACTTAGGTTCTTGTCTAATTTAAGCCTTTACTGCCTATCCTTGTCGTTTTCTGGTTCACCTTAGCATTATCCTTTAGAAACTATTTATGTATCAATTTGAACTGATGGTCAACAAAGATGTTATTAGTGCTAACCTTTTTATAACAATTTCAAACAAGTTCAAGAGTCGATTTATATCAGAAATTATATCACAATTCTAATAATCCATACTATATTGGTTAACTTGTTCACAATCTCATCATTGGCCCACGAGTAACATGAAAAATGCGACACCGTTGGACATATGCAAACACACTATTAAACTAATTTTTTTTTAAATAACATTTATGACAACAATGCAAAATCCTAACTACTATGCAAATACCTAATCTATAATGCAAAACTAGATATGAAAAAAAAATAACAATGCAGGCAACTAAATAAATAAATCCCCCAAACTTAAATAAGACAATGCCCTCATTGGATAAAAATTAAGTGCATGAGGACTTCCACAGGAATAAATCTAAGTGCAGGGGAGGTGGTTGGTGCTCTTCTTCATCGGAATCACTTAGAGGAAATTGAGGTAATGGTCCGGGTTGTTGATATGGAAATTGATCCGCCGAGTTGAAACTTTGGAGTGTGGTGTTGAGTGAAGCGAAAGATGCGTTCATGGCATCAAACATATGATCTTGGCGCATATCGATAATCGCCGCATTTCGTCTTTGCCTATTAATGCGCATTCATCGATTTTGGAACTCAAGGAAGGCGAGGACTAGATATTGCTTCGATTCTGCGGTACGCTTTCGGTTCCTTGATCTCCCATCGCTTCATCCTCATCCCCGAGGTATCTTGACATCGACTTCATCTTCCGCGCTTTGATGGAAAAATAAAACCCAGACCTCATGGATGTGACTCTCCTCCTGACCAAACTGAATACCGCACAATCATTCTGGAATCAAGCAAAGCGAGCGGCATTTGAGTGGGCTCATCATCAGAATATCTCACCCCGGCGTTGCGGCATAACGCACATATAAGTGATGGGTGTGGCAAACCGCCCGAAAAATTTCCACGTAAGCACCGACGGATTGAGAAATTGATAATGGCCCCGACATCAATAATGAAATCTTGCACAATGGCGTATAACAGTAACGCCTTCTCTTTTGTGACGTCCAAAGTGTGTTGGGACGAAAGCAATTTCGCGCATAAGAATGCGTACCATATTTTTCCATACAAGCTAAGGTCCTTGCTATT
Organism: Panax ginseng; assembly: GCA_020205605.1. Classification (NCBI taxonomy): domain Eukaryota; kingdom Viridiplantae; phylum Streptophyta; class Magnoliopsida; order Apiales; family Araliaceae; genus Panax; species Panax ginseng. The sequence goes on along the minus strand of CM035136.1, from coordinate 85,837,015 downwards.
GAACACCGTTCCTCCCTTTCTACCTTTGATCCAAGATGTGCCCGGCTTTGTTATGTTTGTAATAACCTCCTCATAGTCAGGGTCAGAATCCCTCAATTGTGCATCCGACAATGTCATGGCACCATAATCGATAGTAAGCATTAATGGCATAAATCCTTTGAATGGAACCATGCGACCCCAAGACAAAGCGCTTTGAAAGGAGCTTTGTCTTCGGCGTTTGCATAAAATTCCTTGACAATGTTGACAACGGCGGGCATCGGATGTTCAGTGAAGTGAAGCCACCCCTTTTGGTAAATTTGAGACATCATCTCCCCATCATTCCCCTCGGGGGCCAATCCCCGCTCTGGTGTAAGTGCTTTAGTTAGCATGTAATCATACCAATCGACGGCGGCGGCACTCATAAATTTTCGGCGATCATAGGTTCGTGGCAGTTGAGCGGCGCTTAAACTCCCCCCGTTGGCCTTTGGATGTCGGTTGAGAAGCCATTGAATTTCAGCAATTATCTCTTGCTAGTAAACACTACCTTTCCCGAAAACTTAGTTCAGTCAATTTGTCAAACACTTGGTGTGCACAGCTTGTTCTTCCCCTAAACTTAGGTTGTTTCTATGGAATTTAGTTGAGAAAAGATGAAAACTTGACACGAACGCAACTTACTCACAAGTGTGCTATGTGTTTCCTAATTTCTTGAAGAATTCGAGTTTAGTGGTGATGAATATGGGAAGTCTGGGGTAGGGTTTATATAGGAGTGATGAATGAGAGAGAAAGTGGTGTACTTGAATGTGGGAGGTAATGGAATTCGTGGGGTAGAAGGTGGGTGCAATGGGTTTAGGTAGTGGGTAGTAGTGGGTTGGTATGGAGGCTAGGTAGTGTGGTTGAGGGAGAATGAGAGAAAGAGAGGGAATAGGCGTGTGTGTGGGGAAATAAGGAAGGGGCGTGCATTTAAGATGGCGTGTCGCCTTGTAATTAAGGACCCCACCCGTGTGGGTGCACAACAATATAGCCCACCCAATGAGGGTTGCCATGACTTCAAATTTTTGCTTCAAAAAGTACAGATCAAAATTCTCTGATTTTGCTTGTTTTCTTGCCCGTTGTTGCTCTTACTCACTTTGGACCGCTCCTACAACCATAAACATGCAATATGTTAGATTAATTACGACTTGGAGTTTCATTGAGATTTTTAGCAAAAGTTTGACTTGATAAGACCTAACTATTGCTTACTAAAAACTACATCCTAACAATTAAACATGAACTATGAAAAAAATAAGAAAAGTTGGGTTGCCTCCCAATTAGCGCTTGATTTTAAGTCGTTCAGCCTGACTACTCCCTATTTTACTGTGTATCGGCGAGGGTAATGTCGTCAGCGTCCCAGTTCGACTCGTCACCCCAGTAATGCTTTATCCATTGACCATTGACCTTGAACGTCTCTAATGTATTATGATTGTAGAGTTCAACGGCGCCATGAGGAAATACTCGTTTTATAGTGAATGGTCTCGACCATCTCGACTTAAGCTTTCCTGGGAATAATCGCAGCCGTGAGTTGAACAAGAGAACTGATTGACCCGGCTCGAATGTTCGTTGCACAATTTTCTGGTCGTGCCATCTTTTAACCTTTTTTTTGTATAGCTTGGCGTTCTCGTAGGCTTGGAGTCGGAATTCGTCGAGCTCATTTAGTTGGAGTAGCCTCTTTTCTCCTACAACAACTTGATCAAAATTTAATTTTTGTATGGCCCAGTAGGACTTGTGCTGTAGCTCCACCGGTAAGTGGCATGTTTTTCCATATAAGAGTTGATAAGGTGACATCTCGATTGGTGTTTTGTATGCAGTCCGGTACGCCCATAATGCGTCATTCAACCAAAGTGACCAATCTTTCCGATTCAGATTTACGACTTTTTCCAATATCTTCTTAACTTCTCTGTTTGATACCTCGGCCTGTCCATTAGTTTGAGGGTGATACGCTGTAACCACCTTGTGGTTGACCCCATACTTAGCCAAAAGAGCTGTAAATGACTTATTGCAGAAGTGACTACCTTCATCATTGATTATTGCTCTTGGCGTGCCAAACCTCGTGAAAATGTTTTTCTGAAGGAATTTGAGGACCACCTTGGCATCGTTAGATGGTAGTCTTCTTGACTTGACCCATTTTGAGACGTAATCCACCATGAGTAGAATATCTTGATTGCTTTCAAAAGCGAAGGAATGGCCCCATGAAATTGATGCCCCATACATCAAAGATTTCCACTTCAAGAATTGTTTGTAGGGGCATCTCATTTCGTTTAGATATGTTTCCCACCCTTTGGCATCTATCACATGTTTTCACAAATTGGTGGGCGTCTTTGAACAATGTAGGCCAATAAAACCCGGATTGAAGCACTTTTGCCGCGGTGCGCTCACTCCCATAATGTCCACCATATGCCGATGAGTGGCATTCTTGCAGTATGTTATGCATTTCCTTTGTGGGGATACATCATTTGAATCATCTTATCAGCGCCTTTGTTTGAATAGATACGACTCATCCCACATGTACCATTTGACGTCATGAAGAAACTTCTTTTTCTGTTGTCATGTAAGATCCGGGGGAAGCATTTTGCTTACCAAAAACTTTGCGAAATCTGCATACCAAGGATATTCTGCATTTAACCCAAATAGTTGCTCATCCAGGAATGACTCGTTGATCGCGCATCTATCTTCATCCTTTTTCTCTGGATTTTCCAGCCTTGATAAATGGTCGGCAACTTGATTCTCCATCCCCTTTCTAACTTTAATTTCTAAATCAAACTATTGAAGTAGGAGAATCCATCGGATAAGGCATGACTTAGCATCTTTTTTTGCTATTAGGTACCGAATCGCCGAATGGTCCGTGTAGACTATTACCTTAGTTCTGATCAAGTATGCACAAAATTTATCAAACGCGTACACCACTGCAAGCAATTCCTTTTCCGTGGTAGTGTAATTCATTTGAGTCTCTGTGAGTGTTTTGCTTGCATAGTATATGGCGTGAAACACCTTGTCTCTTCTTTGTCCCAAAACAGCCCCAACCGCATAATCGCTCGCATCACACATAAGCTCGAATGGCATTTTCCAGTCCGGTGCGACTATCACGGGGGCTGTAGTTAATTTCTTCTTCAATAGGTCAAACGCGGACTTGCATTCTGAAGTAAAGCTGAAAGTAGCATCCTTCTCTAAAAGACTGCATAGAGGTTTTGCAATCTTAGAGAAGTCTTTTATGAACCTCCTGTAGAACCCAGCATGCCCCAGAAAACTTCTAATACCCTTAACTGAGCTCGGTGGAGGTAATTTCTCGATCGTATCCAGCTTTGCCTTGTCCACCTCCAATCCTTGAGCCGACACCTTATGGCCCAAAATTATGCCCTCTTCAACCATGAAGTGGCATTTTTCCCAATTGAATATGAGGTTTGTATCCTTACATCGCTGCAAAACCATGACCAAATTCTCTAGGCAAGTATCAAAATTGTCTCCATAGACCGAGAAATCATCCATGAAGACTTCAACATTCTTCTCCACCATATCTGAAAAAATCGCCATCATACACCGTTGGAAAGTTGCTGGTGCGTTGCATAGCCCAAATGACATCCTCTTGAATGTAAATGTGCCATAAGGGCATGTAAATGTTGTCTTTTCTTGATCCTCAGGAGCAATGGCGATCTGATTATAGCCCGAGTATCCATCCAATAAATAGTAAAACTCATGTCCCGCTATCCTGTCTAACATTTGATCGATAAAAGGTAGCGGGAAATGGTCTTTTTGGGTTGCCTTATTCAATCTCCTATAATCGATGCACACCCTCCAACTCACATCCAACATCCTTGTTGGAATTAACTTCGTTGTCCTCATTACGTATCTTAGTCATTCCCCCTTTCTTGACACACAATGAACCGGACTAACCCATTCTTGTCGAAAATTGGATATATGATACCGGCATCCAATAATTTCAGAATTTCCTTCTTGACCACTTCCTTCATGATTGGGTTAAGTCGACGTTGATGCTCCACCGATGGTCTTGCATCCTCCTCCATCAGAATCTTGTGCATGCAAAATGATGGGCTAATGCCCTTTATATCCGCAATCTTCCATCCAATCGCTGATTTGTGATTCCTAAGCACCCTCAGCAACTTTTCTTCCTGCAATTCATTAAGTGCAACAGAAATAATTACAGGTAAAGAATTTGAATTGCCTAAATACGCATACCTGAGATGTTTAGGGAGTGGCTTAAGTTCTAATGTTGGTGGCTCCTCCAATGATGGTTTCAATTTTTACTTATTTGTCTCCTCGGTGTCTGGGATGTTCAACCAGAAGTGCTCTGAATCGGCTAACTTGTGGCAATGAGTCTAGCATCTGTAATAAGTCCACAAATTAAGGTCGTCTTTTCTTCATCCCCAATAAAGTTGTTTCTAACGGATCGTTGATCAAACTCTTTCTCATATCTTCATTTGGTAATTTGCTCAATTAAATCCATTTAAAAAACACTCTTCCTCATTCAGTAGGGTATTTCATGGCCTTGAACACATTGAATTTTATTTCTTGGTCTTGGACTCTCATAGTAAGTTCTCCTTTTTGCACGTCTATGAGTGTCCTTCCGTCAACAAGAAAGGTCTCCCTAGGATGATCGTGATGTTCTTATCTTCATCGAAATCCAGAATGATAAAGTCCGCAGGGAATATAAACTTATCCACTTTAACCAGAATGTCCTCTACAATGCCTCTCGGATATGTGACTGACCTATCCGCCAATTGTAATGAAATATTTATAGGCTTTGGCGCGGACAAACCCAATTCTGAGTATACTGACAATGGCATCAGGTTTATACTCGCCCCCAAATCACATAAGCATTTGTTAAACGACATTTTCCTGATCGTGCACGGGATAGTAAAGCTCCCTGGGTCTTTGAGTTTTGGTGGTAGCTTCTTCTGTAACACTGCACTATACTCCTCTGTTAGTGCCACTGTTTTGAATTCTTTCCATTTCTTCTTCTTCGACAAAATTCCTTTAATAAACTTCGCATAACTCAGCATTTGCTCTAGGGCCTTTGCGAATGGGATGTTAATCTGGAGTTTCTTGAACACGTCTAAAAACCTTGTGAACTGCTTATCTGATTTCTATTTTTGGACCCTCTGCTGAAACGGCGGTGGAGGAAAAACAATCGACTCATTATTTAACTTTATTTCCTCATTTTTGTTACCCTCCACCACGTTCTATCGCTATCAACCTTTTCCTTGATTGTTCTTTGAATTTCGCACTATTTCAGAGATGTTTTCCACTTCTTAACATAACTGCTTGCCTCATATAGTTACTCCCCATTCTGCTGCTCAAACATCGTGATGTCATGCCTTATTTTAGCAGTCTTCGCTGGTGGGAAAAATTTGGCAAGAAATTTTTGAGCCAAGTCTTCCCACGTAGTGATCGATCCCGGCGGTAGAGAATGTAACCAACTCTTCACCTTGTCCCGTACAGTGAATGGGAACAAGCGAAGTCTTACTGCCTCATCCGACACCCCATTGTACTTGAACGTGTTGCACATTTCCAGAAAACTGATTAAATGCTCATTTGGATCGTCATTTGCCATTCCCCCAAACTGACTTGAGTTCTGCATCATCTGAATGGTCCCAGGCTTGATTTCAAAAGTATTCGCAGCTATTGCAGGCCTAGTAATGCTCGACTGCAGATCAGTCACCCTAGGAGTTGCAAAATCCCTCAACGCTTTTTGGTCTTCGGCAGCCATCGTTTCTTCCTTATCAGAATTTTCGAATTCGTTCCTCGTTTCCTCGATCCACTTACTCAACCTCTGAAATCTTTTTTCAATGTTGTCCTCAAAAGGAAGCAAGTCTGGATGTTTGGATCGTGTTTACATAAACCAATATCAAAAACCTGAAATAGGAGAAACAAGAACAAAAATGTTTAACTAAAACTGGACTAATTAAACTGATATCGTAAAAAATATTAAAATCTCAGCTAAATTGTCCCCGGCATCGGCGTCAAAAACTTGTTGGGCAAAATCAATACGCGTAAAACACGCAAGTGTACGTGGTCAACAAGTAATATAGTAGTGAATAGAGTATCGTTCCCATGAAGACAAATTAGCTAGAATTTTAACTTCACAATTATCAATTTTCTATTAACCCTAATTTTATTAAACTAATCAATTCAATGGTTTTAAATTATAGAAACTAAGTTAATACATAAACAAACTATCACAAAACAGTCACCAATATCAAAATCCGGAATTTCAAACAATTAATGGAGAATTAGACTTATGATTTCACCCTGAGCTTTACTCTGATTTTCAAACTTTTATTCCAACTCAATTTAATATCCGGTTTATTAATCAAGAACACGAAAGTAATAATAGCCACCTCTCGATGCACTAATACAGTATTAACATCAATCCACAATTAAGATAGAAATCATTAAACACCTAAATTAACCAACTCACTATATCTCTATGTGAACCGCAATTAAAGAAGGTTTAAGTTCAAGCTCTCTATCACGATTACATGTGATGTCAAGCGTATCTCTAACTTAACAATAATCAAAAATCTGCTATTGACAAAATTCATGACACATGCTATATTAACTAGGTTCAGATTGAATCTCTCTCTCTCGATTCCATTCAAATCCACAAAAATTGTTGATCGTGCAATTCATAAATTCACGCTCGAATTAACATAGATAAACTGAGAATATATTATTGAATTGGAAATCAAAGCTTTAGAATCGTCGTTTCGCCCAAAGATCCTTCACACGTCTAATAAGTGAATTAGTTCATAACGAATGAATTGAAAACTGAATAATATACTGAAAACATCCTTCCAATCACAAATAAGACTTAAGAGAAGAAGAATATTGAAAACCCCTTCACGTAGACTCGATTTGCAATCGTCGTGACAATCTCTGAAAATTACTCCTCCAAAGTTGCACTTGAATCCTAGAAATCCTCTTGAATTATGCTCCGTGTGTTGTGTGATTAGTTGTATTCTACGTAATATCAAGCTCCTCTCTATTCTGGCCAAAAAATCCCTCATATAGAGTCCAGGCGCCTACAACAAACCAATAAACCAAGTAGCAGCAGACTCCACACAACAGCAGGACACTTGCAAGATTCGGGACCCATTTACGGGGTATAAACTTAAAGCATAGCCCGTGGCCGGGCATGCTCACTGCTAAGGAAAATTTTTGCTTTCATGAGTTTTTCCACTTTTGCTCCAAAACTCCACCATTCTTCACCACTTGTATCCATGACCACCCTACACATAAAATAACATGAAACGAGTAAAAACGAACACAAAACACGAAGATAACTATGAATTTAAGCTTGAAATGAATATCGATTCGTGTATATAAAATCCACTTATCACTTCGCATGTTAATTAATATGATGCGTATTATATATATATATATATGCATGCGCGTTAAACAAGATGAGACAAATTAATAACAAACCCCTCAAATATTTTATATTAAGTTGTAACGTTCAAAGATATTTGGAATATCGAACGTCGCCTTCTAGCATGATAGAAACAATAGAGTATGAAATATTTAATATGAGTTTGTTGTGCACACACAATTCAAGTATTACATATTTAAGATGTTGTTTTTATTACATATGATGTTTATAAGGAATTGAACATTACTGTTTTGTTGTGCACACACAAGGGTTGTAGTTTTCTCTTCACTTATATGGAAATGCTGGGTCTGACTTAACTTAAATCATTTTAGTTCGAATGTGCACACACTTGACCATTATGATTTAAGAGGCAAAATACAAGGAGTTACATAGTTGATGTAATTGACAAGAGTTGTCTTCCTATTTATTTATATATAGTTTGTTGTGCATACACAAGGCTATATACATTTGAAATGGGATCCTTATTCTCACTAACATATCTTTAATTAGATATTGCCGAACTATATATATTGAGGGTAATATAGTTTGAAGAAAATAGTGGGAGATACCAATTTAAAATAAGACCTAATTTATTTTAATAATTGATAAAAGAATGTATGTTAAAATGTTGTTAATTAAAAATTCATTTACAGAATTTTACAATGTCTAAAATTACTATCACTGCGTAGTATATTAGATGCTAAATTAATCGGACCGAATTAAACAGATTGGTTAAGGAATTTAAGAATAGTTCTCATGGCTACAAAGTTATCTTATGTCCTTAATATGCCTATCCCTGCAATGGTTGCAGACAATGCCTCTGAGGAAGAGATTGCTATTTTTAGAAAGTGGCAAGATGATGCACATTTGGCTCAATGCATCATGCTCGCATCCATGAGTAACGAGCTTCAGCGTCAGCATGAAACTATGGATGCTCCTACTATATTCCTGCACATCAAGTAGTTGATGGTGAGGAAAGTAGGACTGATAGATATCAGATATCTAAGGAGCTCTTTTGATCTAGAATGACCGATGACACTACAGTATAGATAAAAATCCTTAACATTATCAATTTGATTGATCAATTAGGACATCGGGTTTTGTCACAGATGGAGAGTTGAGCCAAGATTTGATCTCGCACTCACTTCCGGACTCCTCTCACAATTGTTGTGAATTTTTCATATGAACAAGCTAGATATCAGCTTTGCTGATTTGCTTAACATGTTAAAAAATGTTGAGAGTCACTTTCCAACCAAGAAAGACCAAGTCTTACTGGTAGGGGCCAAATGATCTTCTAAAAGAAGAATGATTTTAGGAAGGTAAATATAAAAGGCAAAAACAAAGGATAATAAGAACTAAACTGATATGGATAGCAAAGGATTTTGCTTTCACTGCAATAAGCCTGGACACTGGAAAGAAACTGCAAGAAGCATTTTGCAGAGGCTAACCAGAAGCTTAGTGAAGTTTCGATTACAAATACAATTTTGTTCATGATTTAAAATAATTTTTTTTAAGTCAAGGTTCTACTTGGGTATTGGATACGGACTTTGGTTATCATAAATATAGATTTATGAAGGGACCAAGTAGAAGTAGAAAGCTAAACAAAGATAAGTAATTTTATGTGTGGTAAATGAAGCAAATGTTGCTGCATTAGCCATAGAAACTTATAGTTTAGCATTACCTACGGGCAAATCTATTAAGTCAATAAGTTGTTATTGTATTCCAGTTCGCGTTAGAAACATTATTTTCATTTTATTGTTGGACAATGAAATCTTTGGTATTATAATTAAGAACAATTGTTGGTCTATTTATAATAATAATTTTTTGTATACAACTGAAATATTACTTAATGGATTTTGTGTACTTGACTTACGTGAAAATATATTTTGCAAATTGAACAAACTAGTATAAGAAAAGGAGATGATCATTCAAAGAATTGAATGTGTGTATTTGCTGAAATACAAGTGTGAATTATTTGAAAGGTTCAAAGAATTCAGAAATGAAACAAATTGGCAAAGTATTAAGATTCTTTGATTAAATCAAGGAATAAATACTTGTGCAATAAGTTTCTAGATCATCTTAAATGGTTTTCTCATAATGTACACCTCCTAATACGTAATAATTGATTGATGTATCTGAAAAGAAAAATCGTACCTTGTTGGACATGGTGCGGTCCATAATGATTTTACCGACATTCCAGTATTCTTCTAGGATAATGTCCTAGAAATGGCTGCATATCTATGAAAAAGGTAACCTCAAAATCTGGCCCCAAGACTCCATAAAAGTTATGGACAGGGAGGATTCCTAATCTTAAGTATTATAAGATAAGGGGTTGTCCAACTTATGTGAAAAGGTTTCAAAGGATAAGCTTGGGACAAGATTTGACAAGTGTCAATTTGTGGGACATCCTAAAGTAAGTTTAGGGTATATGTTCTATAATCCTACTTACAAAAGGTGTTTTTTGCGGAACACACTGCCTTCGAAGATAAAGGTGGTTATCATTGAAGGGGCTAGTGGGAGGATAATAGATCTTGAAGAGTTCAAGAACCACAAAACATTATAAGTTAAATAAGAGGAACCTGTAGATAGACCTATTGTACCACAACCGAATCGTAAATCTGGAATAGTACCGAAGATACCTGGGAGGTATACATTCATCATAGATGATGATGATGAGGTACGCATCATAGAAAATGATGATCCAGTTACTTACGATGAGGTAAGAGTTGTAGACACTCAGAGAAATGGATTGAAGCAATCTTCTCAAATATGGAACATTAGTTTTGATGAGACAATCAAAAGAGTTTGATTTTATCAAAAACAAGAATGAACCTAGTGTGTACAAAAGGGTCAGTGGGAGCGTCGTGAAATTTCTAGTATTATATATTGATATATTACGGATAAGGAATGACATACTAATGCTACAATCAGTAAAGATAAAGTTGTCTAAACATTCCTCCATGAATGATTTGGGAAGAGTATCTTAATTGGGGAAACAAATCTATATAGATAGATTTAATAGGATGCTCGACTTAACCCAAGGAACTTATATTCATTTGATGCTAAAGTCATTTAGCATGGCAAACTCCAAGAGATGTCTCATGTTGATGAGCCCTGTAGTGTATCTCTCTTAATAGTCCCCATAGACTCCTTACGAGACCTGATGTTGATCAGTCATATTCTAGAGAAGTTCACTATGAGTCAGTGAAAAACATCTTAAAGTACTTAACCGACACTAAGGATGTGATTAAAATTTATGGTGTATCTAAATTAAAACTAGAGGGCTTAACAGACTTAAGTTTTTCAGACAGACCAAGACAACAAAAAAATCCACTTTAAGGTAAAAGCGTTACCTTGAACGGTGGTGCAGTGAATCGGAAATATTTCAAACAGTAAAGAGTTATTGGTTTAGTGATAAAGACAAAGTATATAGCTATAAATGAAGCTGCAAGTTGATTGTTTGGATAAAAAATTCATTACAGAACTAGGAATAGTTCCTAAGTCTCATCTTGGATCTAAACATGTGTTGTGGCACTTTCATTTGATTATAAGAATCATTGAAAGATGGGAAATCACTATAAAGATAGTGGACTCTCAAGAACAACATTACATATCCATTTACTGAAGCTTATCCAACAGCAGGATAATTGTCACTTAGAGAAGAAGAGTATGAGATACCATGATGATTGACTTTAGTACAAGTGGGAGATTGAAAGTAGTATGCACACAAGCCAATCATGTTTGATGATAAAGCATATACTTTGTAACAATCTTATTCATTTATTAATAAAAAGTATTAATTTATTAAAGGCTTTTAATTATCTACATGATGCTGCTTTATAATATGTGATAAACCCATAGTTTTAAGCAATGCTTTTAGAATAATGATGATGATCATTCTAATGAGATCTAAATTCTTAGAGACCTTAAAACTAAAATAGTTCCCAATCGTTGGATTACTAAATTGGGGATTAGTGAATCCGGATAGATTGGTACATACGTTGCTTGCTCATTGGATGAGGATGATTGATCTCATGATTATTTGTGTGGAGACACTAAAGCAAGTATGTAGGTGCTTATTAGAGAATAAGTTCACTGAACGTGGCTCGCTAAGGAATACCTAATGGAGTTTTACTTGCCTGTCAATAGGAATTCCTGTAGTGATAGTAGTACAAGTTATCCTTGGACTTGAGATCATCATAGTATCTTGTGTAATATGAATTATACTTTGACTTATTTCTTAAGACCCTTAGGGTATATCAAAGGGTATGCTTGGGTATAATAAGTCGTACATGGAGATAATGTATGATGAATAAAGAATCTACCACTTGTAGTAAAAGAAGAGAAATGTCCTATGTGATTCGATAAATGACAACCCAGTAGTCATTGGCCAAGGCAGAATGAAATTAGAAAGGAGTTTCTAATTTGTATTATTTGGGGTTGTGCATTTAAGAGTCAAAATACATATAATTAAATAAAATAAGACTTGACAGTAATTCTATGTCTTATATTTAATTGAGACATTGTATGGTGGAAGGATTGAATTGTACGGTAACTATTTACTCAGAGGTTCTTTTATGATTAATGTTGAAATCTATATTATCTGGAAAGTCGCTAATCGCTAGGGAGGCTTATCCCTATTGTAGAATAAATATTATTTATTTAAATAAATTAATAGCTTAATTTATTTATTTAAATAAGATTAGAATTGTTCTAATTGATTTATTCACAATCGGTTTAATATGGAGAACTTAAAGGGTCACACCATAAAAGGAAGAATAATTATTTAAGAAGCAAATGGCATAATCGTAATAATAAGTTAAGTATATTTAATTTAATATATGATGATAGAATAAATTAAATAGCTTAATATTTATTATTTAATATTTTGGAAATATTAAATATAAATTAATAAGAGGAGTCTTATTATTATTATTATTATTATTATTATTATTATTATTATTTAATTCCTAAAGGAGTTTTGGAATTAATTAATAAAAGTACTCTCATATATCTAATAAGATTAGGAAGCTAATTAATTAAAAGATTTTAATTAATTATTCCTAATAAGATTGGGAGCCTAATTAATTAAAGGAATTTAATTAATTAAAATAAAAAAAATCCAATTCCTTGATTGTTAAGGAGAGTTGCCCACATCTATAAATAAGAGGAGTCTTATTTTGGGTGGAGTGGTTGCTAACTTTTTCACAACAGACGTGATTCTAATTTGTTGGAGAGTACGCTCATTTTCTATGAGAGATAGAAAAATTAGGGTTTTGCCAAACACCAATCTTCTTGAATCTTTATTCTTTCTTGGTGGATCACCTCTAGAGGCCAAACACTTGGGTGGCTAACGTTGATCAAAGGAAGGAACCAAACCCGGTGGATTCTAGTTGAACGCGAAAAGGATTGGAGGTGAACTTGTACCTGAGGATGCTTAAATCTTCAAGGGTATGATTCTTGTTCTTCATATCTTTTCGTTTAATTAATAATTGTGCATAAAGGATGATCCGGGTATATGGTTTGTAAAAATTTAAACTCTAATTTTTACACGTTTCCACTTAATTTGTGCAATTTGATTGCGTTCATGAATATTACAAACCTAACACGTCAGCCCACTATGGTATGATGTAGTATGATAAAATCACCAAATGACGGAATCCTCAACGGACTGTAAATACAGTGCGGTATCATGACGTCATAAAAATATTTTTGAGATTTCTTTAAGATATGAGAATATATATATATATATATGTATATGTATATGTATATTCAGATTGATGTCCAAATTATTGTAGAAGTCTATGCTATTTGATTTAGCTGGACGAATATTGAAAGATGTTCATAAAATTCAAGCGTTTCTTGAGAAGTTATGCCAAACCAAATTGTTTTGGTGTGGATTCAACAGTTGAAAAGCTGAGGTGAACAACCCTATAAAAGGGGACATGTTATCAGAGACAATGGTTCTGAAAGTAACGCATATAATCGTTACGATGTTAAGATGTAATACGTTGTGCACGATGTAGGGGTACGATAGGCTGATCACCTAGAGTACTTACAGAGAGTATTTTCAGTCTGTGTGATTGCTAAACATTCTTTTAAAGATGGTTTATGGTGGTGATGCACTGTTAAACCTAGGAATAGAGTTCACGGTTTTGTGACCCCTCAGCATGATTTGGAATTTTCAAAATTCCTGTTATTCATATCGCTTCCCAATTATTGAGCAATTGTGGAAGATTCTTATTATTCTGAAAGGTGAATGTGGTAAGGATGATATTTCTTAGAAAGAAGTGAGTCGTAGAATGTGACACTGAATGATGAATATATTAAATAAGTGAGAAAATAGATTTTGAAATGAGAAGGGGATGAGGTATCAAAGAAATTTGTAAAACTTTTAATAGAAAAGTTAATAATTGTAGAATGATCTTTGTGGAAAGAAAGTGGTTATAGAAACCAATGAATGAATAAAGTATTAACATAAAATCTATTTTGATAGATTGAATGAATGATGATTAATAAATAAAATTTTGAGGACGAAATTCTTAGAAGAATGGGTGAATGTAATATCCCGAGTGTTTATGATAATGATCCTTAGAAAAGGAAATGAATGGGTTAAATAATATATAATGCTCAAAATATAATTGAGCTCAAGTGAAAGTTATGAAATAAAATTTATAAGAATTTATTATGAATAATGGTGGGAGTAGGAAATATAAAACCTATATTAAGGTAATGTGTTGAAGTTATTCAACGAAGAGATTTGATGAAAACCTAAGTAAGGTAGGGTTTCGGTGATTCCGAGGACGGAATCCTTATAAGGAGGGAAGAATGTGACATCCCATATTTTTAGAATTTATAAATGAGAATTTTATAAATAAAATTATTATTTATGAGATATGTTGGGTGTGAGTATGTGTATGTCATATATTGTAGAATATGTGAATTGATGTGAAGAGAATGTTATATATTAATTTTAATAAATATAAATATTTAATTGAATTATTTATTGAGTTACATATAATTAAATGTGAAGAGAATGTTATATATTTAATTGAATTATTTAATATCCTATGGTCTGACTAGGATAAGTTCTTAAACTCATATGATTGTGGCAAGTTCCTGAACTCATAATGTGTGGTAAGTTTGATGAACTGGGGTATAGCAAAGTGGTGAATGGAGCATTGAGGATTATAAGAATAGATAGATCTATTAAGTAATGGATCAATAGAAAAGTGAAGTTGATGATGGAAGCATAGGTATTCCAAATCTTCTAGCTATGCTAGACTTGAAGTTTTGACATCAAGCTAAATCACGCACTATGTGCTTTTGAAAAATGAATTTTATTCTCAACTCCTGGTGATTATTGTGTATACGTGGACTTGGCCATCGACACCTCGTTACTGTTGAGATGATAAACCGATTTGCAAAGATTTTTGAAAGCGATTTAAAATACGATCTATGCTACTTATTTGACTGAGACAGCGAATGATTTGAAGTATCAAAAGTTGTTTTATTTATCACTTATGTACCATACAACTTTAGTGCGAGAGATGATAAAAAATGATGAAGTCATCAATGCGGTATTACTTAGTGTTGGATGTGATCTCGGGATCGCCAAATCGACGCGTATGGTATGATGTAGTATGATAAAATCACAAAATAGCGGAATCCTCGGCGAATTTGTAAATACAAGATGCGGCATCATGACGCGTCATTCTCGAAAAATGTTTTCAAAATTTAATTTGCCAACGGGGTTTGGCTATACTTAAATAATTCTATTGAGGCTGAATTATCGATATGAGTCTATGATATTCGATTTGACTAGACTAATGTTTATGAAAACTCTAAGTGTTCATTGAAAGAAATTTCCGAACCAAATTATTTTGGTGCGGAATCCTATACTAAGTCCGAGGTGAACAACCACGAAAATGGGGATATATTAATTGGATAGAATATTCCAATTTAAGGACGAGCATATAGTCGTTCGGATTACTAAGGTACAATAGGTGATCATCTAAAGTACGAGAATCGGTAGTTTACCTTCTTCGTGATTGTAAACATACTGTTAAAGAAATGTTTAAGAGGTAGAGTACCTTTCTTTCTTAATTGAAAGAGGTAGCGGTAGAAATACCCCTAAACCCTCGGAGTTCAAAGTTCATAATTTTTATGATCCCTAAGGCGGATATGAAAAGTTTTTTTAACTTTTCAAAGTAATGTTAATGGTAGAATGTGATGATGGATATGAAATAGTGTAAACTGAATTTAAATGCACGAGTAGAATGCGAGATGATTAAATAAAGGTTATTATGACAACCTAGTTTTGATGAATGTTTAGAAGATGTAAACTCCTAGTGAGTAGTTATGGTGAAATGTGATAATAGATGAGAAATCCTCGAATGAGGAAATTGTAAAGGTTAAATTGAAAACCTAGTTTTGATCAAGAGAATGAAAGCGAGAGGTTAGGATGCTTTAATTTCGAGGACGAAATTCTTAGAAGAAGGGTGAATGTGACAACCCGAGAAATTAGAAAATTATTAAAATCTTAAATGATTGGTTTAAGGTCAAATAATAGACCTAGACAGAGAATAAGTGTATGTGTTTGATGTTTTCAGAAAGGAATTTTGAGGATTTAAAATTTCTTTTAGTGAATTATTCAGATTAAGGGTATGTGTGTATATATTCTGTGATTACGGTATTATGTGTACAGAATGTGGTTAAGGGTCAAGTGTTGACCGGATAAATTATATACGTGTCAAACCTAATATTATTAAACGTCAACGTTAGGTTATAAAATTATTACGATTTATAAGAAACCCTAGAAATCGATTGCAGAAACCCTAATTTTGATGCAGGAATCAGAAATCCTAATTCGATATTTGAAACCCTAATTTGGGAAGTCAAAGGCTAAATATAATGGCTTAAGTATTTGTGATTATATATTAGGATAACCCTAATTGTTAAATTAGAAATCCTAATGTTTTGTATAAAACCCCAAGGGATTAAAAGTTATGTGTGTAATGAATATGAATTATGTGTATGATTAAATAAATATACATTATATAATGTGAATACATTTATTTTGTATATAAAAGTGAAGTAAGAATTAAATTATGTAACCTAATATATATATTAGGTGTGATAATTAAATAACCTAAATGGTTATCGTTATTTAGTGGTCCTAATATTTTATTTTTATATTAGTGACCTAATTTAAGAGAATTGTGGAACATGTCACAATTTATTAAATTATTTTGTTGAATAGGTGAGTAAAGGAATATGAAGATTATGTGATGGTTTATATTGTTTATTATATAAACAAATAAAAGAAACTAATGTGATCCTAATTATATATTAGGAATGAAGAATTTAATAACTTAAGGGTTATGAGATGAGAAAATTATGGTATTTAGAATATATACCAATTATGAGAGATTTATTTTATACATCTCAGTTAATTAATTTTATAATCTAATTTTAGCAAGTCTAATTGGGTTAAGGAAATAAATGTGCATGGGTAAGGATTTAAGTTATAATTGAGGAAAATGAAAACCCTAATTAAATGATTTGGGTTGGATAAGAATTAAGAGTGTTGGACTATGTTAATTTACATGGCCCAAAGAATTAAATTTTAAGTCCAATATATTATTTATTGATAGCCCAAAAGATGGAAATGGTGACCCAAATTTAAGCCCAAATAAGGAGGGACATATTGGACATTTGGTATAATAAATAAGAATTAAAAAGAAATCATTTATTAATGTGGAAATTACTAGTATACCCTTTTGTTTTATTAGTGTATTATTAGTAATATTGTTGATAAGAATCTTCAATTATGCAAGCTAATCAATTGCTTCTAGAAGTCACTCATGTTACTATGCTATTACACCTCAATTATCAAGCAAACTAATGTCTAGATACATTTCTTACATTATTACACTAAACAAAAATCATATTCTTCACTTTTCTCATCTTATTTTCCAACATAACTAAGAAAGAAAGAGAGAGAGGGAGAGGGGAGTTAGGAAACTCCAAGAAAGAAGGAGAAGAGATTTTGAATTTTCATTCCATCCAAGATCCATCACATAGTTGGAAGAAAAAGATATGTCATGAAGCTAAAGGTAAAAATTTCCTAAACTCAAAACTCTTGTTAGTTTAAAGTGTTATGTTATGGTGTTTTAGATCAAGTGTTGAACTTATGATTTTGAACCATAAGTTTAAGATCTTGAACATGAGAACTATATATCTACATGATAAATGATATTTTATGGTTAGATCTTGCCATTTTTAGGGTTGATAGGCTTGAACAAAGAAGAATAACCAAAACAGTTTTTTTTGTTTTAAATGAGTTAGTGGACTGCTGCCCTAAAACAGAAAATTTCGGATTTGTTAGAGTGCTCTAAAAATTCTGGACTTGTGATATGTTATAGTACACTCAATAAGCTTTCCATAGACTCCAAAACGGACTAAATCTGACATCGGAGGAGGGAGTTATGGGATTTCTCCCAAACTACACAAAGTTAAGAAAACTGTGAAAAGGACAGTTTTGGAACAGTCACTTCCGGGCTAAATTCCGGGAGCTAAACATATCCAAATATGGATTGTGATATATGAAAACTGTAGTTTGGAAAGATACGAATCCAACAAAATTGACGGATCATTAATCGGAGTTACAGATTTCGTTTTATTTAAGTTTTGGTGAAGGACTCCAAAACTGCCAAAGTGCAAAAAGTTTCTGGCCAAAATTTTCCGAGGGCTGTTTTGGACATTTAGTTAGTGAGAAAAATTACAGGCTTTTGGGAAATAAAAATATATGGTAATATGTAGCTCGTGTCCAAAAATGAGCTAATTCCGGCTTAAAACGACCAAGTTATGACCATTTCAATTTTTGTGATTTTTTAAATGAAATCGCTATAACGGAGTTCTACAATTCCGATTGCCACGAAATTTAAAATGGAGCATCACGTTAACATATATAAGGTTATGTCAAAAGATGGGCATCTCAGGAGTTAAGCACGAGGTAGCTAATTTTCTTAAGTCACGCACTATTTATGATTTTTGAAAAATAGTAAAAGAAATTGAAAAATTACGGAAAAATATTTTTATGTATGAAATACATGTATATATGTTTGACCAAAGGGAAAAAAAATAATAAGTTGATTTGGTATTTTTCGTGAAAAAGAATAGTGATTTCGGGATCTTTGAAATAAAATCCAGTCTTCTTGAAATGGTATTTGGTTTACTAAGATGTTATCTAATTTACTAGGATAACATATAAAAATGAATAACTTATAAGTATAAGTTATGATGTGATTAAAAGAATATCAAAGTATAATAATAATATTAAGACATAAAACTAATGTCTAATACTTAACTATATGTTATGACTAACAAGAAAGATCTATTATAGGTTTTTATATCTTGTATAGACCTGTGATAGGAGTATGTGGAAATATGTTTAAGTTATTTTATAACAATGATGATATTATTCTAATATTGGAGATCTATATTATTAATATTAGGTCTTGGGAGAAGCGTATTATATTGCGTTACGGTAATCAAGCAGTTCGAGCAAGTTTTTCAAGTTCTTTTACTTAAACTTTGTTAAGAGTGGTTTGAGACGGATATGCTTATAAATTGTACTCTTGTACATCTTGTATGTATAAGTCGGGTATGAAAGGTTGATCACCTTCATTACCAGTTGGTCCAGATATATTGTTATTCCTGTTAAATACTTATTCAGTCAAAACTTTGTTCATGCTAATTCACAAATACATTGTGAAGGATAGTCAGCTTATTATTCAAACTCTTTCCATCATGATATATCTTTGCATTGTTTTTAAACTTGCTGGGCAACTTTCATGCTCACCCTTGCTATATCATGATAAAACATTGCATATATAAAGCGAATACTGACGATTCTGGGGAAAAGGATGAGGCCAAGTTCAGCTTGGGATAGAATGTACAGCTAATTTGTAAAAGTATGGTTGAAGAATAGTATTGTTATGTGTTAGATAGCTTATGATTTGTGTTTAAGTAAAGGTTACTCGACCTTGGGGAATAGTGTGTAATGTAATGTATAAACAATTTATGTTTATATCTTCCGCAAACAGTTGTAGAAATAGCGTACCGGATCCGCGGTGATTTGGACCCGGATTCGGGGATGCTACAGTTGGTATCAAAGCTGTTGGTTATGAAGCTTAGGTAGCAATACCTGAGACCAATAACCGCAGTGATTAGGATAAGTACTAACTCATATAGAGTTCGTTGAGGAATCTCGCAGGGTCAGAAAGTTAGGTTTAATTATGGTACCATTGTACTCGATACTAGTTGATGTATGGTATCTGGGCTAAACGATTCCTTCATAGAGCGGAGGTATATACGAACTAGCAACTCGGAACCTAGTTTGTTGGTTGTTTGTGGGAAACCACTCAGCGTACCATATTGAAAACTGTTAGAGACTCGATGTGTACCAAGTATAGGAAGTGGATAGATAGAGTCTAAGAGATTACAAGGGTAAGGATGGGAGTCGTAAAACAAAACGATCACAAAATAGCAATAAATCGTAATATATACGATGAGATCACTCCGTGATTTGATAAGATTATGGTATGAAGAAAGATCAAGAGAA
Source organism: Panax ginseng (assembly GCA_020205605.1). Classification (NCBI taxonomy): domain Eukaryota; kingdom Viridiplantae; phylum Streptophyta; class Magnoliopsida; order Apiales; family Araliaceae; genus Panax; species Panax ginseng. The sequence continues at coordinate 85,816,988 of CM035136.1, read as the reverse complement.
TGATGAAAAGTTTCTGAGCAAGATTCTTTGTGTATGAATTATCTTATAAATTAGTGCAGATCCCGGAAGAGAATTATAAATACGAATTAAATTCGTATGGAGAATGGGGTTAGTGTTAGGTGGGGATTCAATTGAGGACTCATGTCGGCAGTTGAGTGTATAATTCTTCATATGGGAGCTGAATTGTACTTGGTGTAAAAACCACTTAGTTTCTGGCACTGATAATCATTGAAATGTTTATATCGCGCTATTTGTTATATGCATGTTGAGAAGGTGATTCTTTTCTCATGTGTATAACGAATAGGTAGAGGATATAAGGTTAAGTTGTGAGTTCTTAAAACTCATACTTATGGTAAGTTCATGACTCATAATCATATGGTATGTTTTGAACCCCTCGTGAATGGACGCTTTATGGTCCCACTAGGATAAGTTCTTAAACTCATATGATTGTGGCAAGTTCCTGAACTCATAATGTGTGGTAAGTTTGATGAACTGGGGTATAGCAAAGTGGTGAATGGAGCATTGAGGATTATAAGAATAGATAGATCTATTAAGTAATGGATCAGTAGAAAAAGTGAAGTTGATGATGGAAGCATAGGTATTCCAAATCTTCTAGCTATGCTAGACTTCGAAGTTTTTGACATCAAGCTAAATACGCACTATGTGCTTTTGAAAAATGAATTTTTATTCTCAACTCCTGGTGATTATTGTGTATACGTGGACTTCGGGCCATCGACACCTCGTTACCTGTTGAGATGATAAAACTGATTTGCAAAGATTTTTGAAACGATTTAAAGTACAGTCTATGCTACTTATTTCGGCTAGACGCGAATGATTTGAAGTATCAAAAGTTGTTTTTATTTATCACTTATGTACCATGCAACCTGGTGCAGAGATGATAAAAAAATGATGAAGTCATCAATGCAGTATTACTTAGTGTTGGATGTGATCTCAGGATCGTCAGCCCGCTATGGTATGATGTAGTATGATAAAATCACAAAATGACGGAATCCTCAACTGAATTTGTAAAATACAAATGCGGCATCATGACGTCATTCTCGAAAAATGTTTTCAAAATTTAATTTGCCAACGAGGTTTGGCTATACTTAAATAATTCTATTGAGGCTGAATTATCGATATGAGTCTATGATATTCGATTGACTAGACTAATGTTTATGAAAACTCTAAGTGTTCATTGAAAGAAATTTCCGAACCAAATTATTTTAGTGCGGAATCCTATACTAAGTGCGAGGTGAACAACCACGAAAATGGGGATATATTAATTGGATAGAATATTCCAATTTAAGGACGATATAGTCGTTTCGGATTACTAAGGTACAATAGTGATCATCTAAAAGTACCGAATCGGTAGTTTACCTTCTTCGTGATTGTAAACATACTGTTAAAGAAATGTTTAAGAGGTAGAGTACCTTTCTTTCTTAATTGAAAGAGGTAGCGGTAGAAATACCCCTAAACCCTCGAGTTCAAAGTTCATAATTTTTATGATCCCTAAGACAGATATGAAAAGTTTTTTTTAACTTTTCAAAGTAATGTTGTGGTAGAATGTGATGATGGATATGAAATAGTGTAAACTCGTATGCGTCTGAGTAGAATCGAGATGATTAAATAAAGGTTATTATGACAACCTAGTTTTGATGAATGTTTAGAAGATGTAAACTCCTAGTGAGTAGTTATGGTGAAATGTGATAATAGATGAGAAATCCTCGAATGAGGAAATTGTAAAGGTTAAATTGAAAACCTAGTTTTGATCAAGAGAATGAGCGAGAGGTTAGGATGCTTTAATTTCGAGGACGAAATTCTTAGAAGAAGGGGTGAATGTGACAACCCGAGAAATTAGAAAATTATTAAAATCTTAAATGATTGGTTTAAGGTCAAATAATAGACCTAAACAGGAGAATAAGTGTATGTGTTTGATGTTTTCGAGAAAGGAATTTTGAGGATTTAAAATTTCTTTTAGTGAATTATTCGAGGATTAAGGGTATGTGTGTATATATACTCGTGATTACGGTATTATGTGTACGCAGAATGTGGTTTAAGGTCAAGTGTTGACCGGATAAATTATATACGTGTCAAAACCTAATATTATTAGAACGTCAACGTTAGGTTATAAAATTATTACGATTTATAAGAAACCCTAGAAATCGATTTCGAAACCCTAATTTCAAAGACGAATCAGAAATCCTAATTCAAAGTATTTGAAACCCTAATTTGGGAAGTCAAAGGCTAAATATAATGGCTTAAGTATTTGTGATTATATATTAGGGATAACCCTAATTGTTAAATTAGAAATCCTAATGTTTTGTATAAAACCCCAAGGGATTAAAAGTTATGTGTGTAATGAATATGAATTATGTGTATGATTAAATAAATATACATTATATAATGTGAATACATTTATTTTGTATATAAAAGTGAAGTAAGAATTAAATTATGTAACCTAATATATATATTAGGTGTGATAATTAAATAACCTAAATGGTTATCGTTATTTAGTGGTCCTAATATTTTATTTTTATATTAGTGACCTAATTTAAGAGAATTGTGGAACATGTCACAATTTATTAAATTATTTTGTTAGAATAGGTGAGTAAAGGAATATGAAGATTATGTGATGGTTTATATTGTTTATTATATAAACAAATAAAAGAAACTAATGTGATCCTAATTATATATTAGGAATGAAGAATTTAATAACTTAAGGGTTATGAGATGAGAAAATTATGGTATTTAGAATATATACCAATTATGAGAGATTTATTTTATACATCTCAGTTAATTAATTTTATAATCTAATTTTAGCAAGTCTAATTGGGTTAAGGAAATAAATGTGCATGAGTAAGGATTTAAGTTATAATTGAGGAAAATGAAACCCTAATTAAATGATTTGGGTTGGATAAGAATTAAGAGTGTTGGACTATGTTAATTTACATGGCCCAAAGAATTAAATTTTAAGTCCAATATATTATTTATTGATAGCCCAAAAGATGGAAATGGTGACCCAAATTTAAGCCCAAATAAGGAGGGACATATTGGACATTTGGTATAATAAATAAGAATTAAAAAGAAATCATTTATTAATGTGGAAATTACTAGTATACCCTTTTGTTTTATTAGTGTATTATTAGTAACATTGTTGATAAGAATCTTCAATTATGCAAGCTAATCAATTGCTTCTAGAAGTCACTCATGTTACTATGCTATTACACCTCAATTATCAAGCAAACTAATGTCTAGATACATTTCTTACATTATTACACTAAACAAAAATCATATTCTTCACTTTTCTCATCTTATTTTCCAACATAACTAAGAAAGAAAAGAGAGAGGGAGAGGGAGTTAGGAAACTCCAAGAAAGAAGGAGAAGAGATTTTGAATTTTCATTCCATCCAAGATCCATCACATAGTTGGAAGAAAAAGATATGTCATGAAGCTAAAGGTAAAAATTTTCTAAACTCAAAACTCTTGTTAGTTTAAAGTGTTATGTTATGGTGTTTTAGATCAAGTGTTGAACTTATGATTTTGAACCATAAGTTTAAGATCTTGAACATGAGAACTATATATCTACTTGATAAATGATATTTTATGGTTAGATCTTGCCATTTTTAGGGTTGATAGGCTTGAACAAAGAAGAATAACCAAAACAGTTTTTTTTGTTTTAAATGAGTTAGTGGACTGCTGCCCTAAAACAGAAAATTTCGGATTTGTTAGAGTGTTCTAAAATTCTGGACTTGTGATATGTTATAGTACACTCAATAAGCTTTCCATAGACTCCAAAAGCGGACTAAATCGACATCGGAGGAGGAGTTATGGGATTTCTCCCAAACTACACAAAGTTAAGAAAACTGTGAAAAGGACAGTTTTGGAACAGTCACTTCGGGCTAAATTCAGGAGCTAAACATATCCAAATATTGATTGTGATATATGAAAACTGTAGTTTGAAAAGATACGAATCCAAAAAAATTGACGGATCATTAATCGGAGTTACAGATTTCGTTTTATTTAAGTTTTGGTGAAGGACTCCAAAACTGCCAAAGTGCAAAAAGTTTCTGGCCAAAATTTTCCGAGGGCTGTTTTGGACATTTAGTTAATGAGAAAAATTACAGGCTTTTGGGAAATAAAAATATATGGTAATATGTAGCTCGTGTCCAAAAATGAGCTAATTCCGGCTTAAAACGACCAAGTTATGACCATTTCAATTTTTGTGATTTTTCGACGGAAATCGCTATAACCGGAGTTCTACAACTCCGATTGCCACGAAATTTAAAATGGAGCATCACGTTAACATATATAAGGTTATGTCAAAAGATGGGCATCTCCGGAGTTAAGCACGAGGTAGCTAATTTTCTTAAGTCACGCACTATTTATGATTTTTGAAAAATAGTAAAAGAAATTGAAAAATTACGGAAAAATATTTTTTATGTATGAAATACATGTATATATGTTTGACCAAAGGATAAAAAAATAATAAGTTGATTTGGTATTTTTCGTGAAAAAGAATAGTGATTTCGGGATCTTTGAAATAAAATCCGTCTTCTTGAAATGGTATTTTGGTTTACTAAGATGTTATCTAATTTACTAGGATAACATATAAAAATGAATAACTTATAAGTATAAGTTATGATGTGATTAAAAGAATATCAAAGTATAATAATAATATTAAGACATAAAACTAATGTCTAATACTTAACTATATGTTATGACTCAAAGAAAGATCTATTATAGGTTTTATATCTTTGTATAGGCTGTGATAGGAGTATGTGGAAATATGTTTAAGTTATTTTATAACAATGATGATATTATTCTAATATTGGAGATCTATATTATTAATATTAGGTCTTGGGAGAAGCGTATTATATTGCGTTACAGTAATCAAGCAGTTCGAGCAAGTTTTTCAAGTTCTTTTACTTAAACTTTGTTAAGAGTGGTTTTGAGACGGATATGCTTATAAATTGTACTCTGTACATCTTGTATGTATAAATCGGGTATGAAAGGTCGATCACCTTCATTACCAGTTGGTCCAGATATATTGTTATTCTGTTAAATACTTATTCATCAAAACTTTGTTCATGCTAATTCACAAATACATTGTGAAGGATAGTTGACTTATTATTCAAACTCTTTCCATCATGATATATCTTTGCATTGTTTTTAAACTTCTTTGGGCAACTTTCATGCTCACCCTTGCTATATCATGATAAAACATTGCAGAATAAGGCGAATACGGCCGATTCTGAGAAAAGGATGATGCCAAGTTGACTTGGGATAGAATGTCTGACTAATTTGTAAAAGTATGGTTGAAGAATAGTATTGTTATGTGTTAGATAGCTTATGATTTGTGTTTAAGTAAAGGTTACTCTACCTTGGGGAATAGTGTGTAATGTAATGTATAAACAATTTATGTTTATATCTTCCGCAAACAGTTGTAGAAATAGCGTACCGGATCCGCGGTGATTTGGACCCGGATTCGGGGATGCTACAGACTTAATCTAGTTTGGCAAGCATATTAATAATGTTAAGACATATTGTGGACTATAATAACATATTGTAATGAGATGTAATATAAAATGGGAAGATTTTAAGTAATTATTTAAATAAGTTATGAAATGAAACTAAATGTGATGTTTTTAAAAGTTGAAGATAAATGATAAGGTTTATGTTGGTTTATAGTGAGATATAAGTTGAAAGAACGATTTGAGTGTTAACTTGATTGGTTAATCTAATATATGTTTAAAAGGATGTAAATACGCGTAGAAGACTTAATTGTCAATTGTAAGAGAAGTGTAACGAGATATAAGGCGGAGGTAATATAACCTAGTTGTTGCTAACAAGTGTAATGCATCTAATATGTTGTAATGGAATCTATGACGACTCTAATGAAAGTTAAGTGTCGGTTTGAAAGAAGTATAAAGGAACACAAAATGGGATTATGTAATGATTAGTGTTATACGAAGAGGAGTAAACACTTGAAGATATGTGTTACGTTTCAAAGAGACGCAAGTTATAAAAGATTAAGACTAAGAGTCCTTATGGTTTCGTTATATATGTAACTAATGCATGTGAATATGAACCTTTGAACTGTTGTAGGATGTACGCAAAGCATTTAATCTATTTTTCGATAATTGATAATCTACGAACCAGGCAAGTCTTTCAGTTCCTATTTGCTATGTGAATTTAATTATTTTAAATCTTTATTGCAAAGAGCATGATGCGTTATATTTATGTTGAATGTATGAAATGTTAAAGTAAACTTATGACTACATTGATTGAGTAAAGCATGCTGATTGAGTAAGGAACTCAATTTTTATATTTGTTATATGAGCTGTAACATGTATGTTATGTTAGTACAGTGTTTATGAGATATATGTTGATGCATGTTATTATATGCTACGTGATGAATGAAAACTGTTAGATTTTGCTGGGCTATCGAGCTCAACCTTGCAAATAATCATTTTTGCAGGTTTAAGATTGAAGATGTCACTATGTGCTACTTGAATGAAGTGGTTCAGAAATAATATATGAAGACTCGTATTTTTAGCTAAAGTTGCTATTTCTTTAAACCATATTAAGAATCATGAGATGTATTAAATGTTTTATGATGTTTAGTTTTATACTGAGTTGTAAAGCTAGAGTTAGAGTTATCTGATTTGTAAAGGTTATCAGATTGAAATGTAAAATTTTATATGATAACAATGATAAAGCGAATCATAAAATAAGATTGATTTAAAGACATGTAGTTGATAAAGGTTTTGATTCAGGGAATTAAAGTAAGAAGACATAAAAGTTTAAATTATTCCGCATTATATAAACTCTAACATCGAATAATGATGTAAAATCAGAAGGTAGATGTGTTATTAACGACCAAAGTTGAGATTTAAATTGTATGAATTTTGGGGTCGTTACAATATCTGCTCGGGATGTAGTCATCACAGATAGTACTACAGTGAGCTCCCTTACCACTGGCATGATTGTAGAGATGAACACGTACATTAATGAGCATAAAGTCACCATACAGATGGCTATAGATTTGTTAGCTCGTGTGGATGCCCTTGTATATGAGACCACAACGTTACCTCCTTCTGCTTAGAGGGATGCCATGTTGGGCTTGATAGCTTGCATATACACTGATTTGTAGACGGGCTTGTATTTTCTTGCACAGACTAGCTTAGCCATTTTGTTATGTACAGTTCATTTTTTATATATCAAACAACATTATATATAGCAGGGAAATATATTTTTGATCACTTCCCTTTTAGTTATTCTTGGATACTTGCTGGATATTTTGCCTGCTTCTTCAGGGCTTGTGATCTTGATGGATTCTGAATTCCTCCTTGATGGATGGACATTGAGTTGTCAATGGACAGTTCAGAATGGATCGTTGATCTGTGTGTATCCCCTACCATCTCTTTGGTCTCTTGGGACTGGTTTCTGTAAAAAATGTGGAGAGGAGTGTGGCTTTTCCTCCTCTGAGATTGACCGCACCACAGATGGTCGCCAGTACTCCTATTCAGGAGGAGCCTAGTTAATTCCATCTCTTATGGATAGGTGTTGCTCTTTGAGGCACAACTGCAGCTTAGATGGTCGCCGAATCTCTTATTTAGGATTAGTTCAGGTAATTCCATCCCTTTGGTCTGAAGCCGATGAAATGTAGTGGATTGAAGTTTAATCCCAGTACCAGATGACAAGTGTTTATGTTTTGGTAGGGGGTGAGACCGAACCATGAATGGCTGCCTACGTACTCCTATTGAAGAGGAGATCAGATTTGCGTAGTTCGAACCTGGTGTAAGAGGTTCAACGATGTATATGGTAGAAAGGGTGTAAGAATGTTTTTGTTGTTTTTGTAAGGAGAAGGGTGTAAGATATGTTTTTGTTATTTTTTTTTATTGCGACCAGGGCATATAAAATGATTGCCTACGTACTCCCGGGTATCGGGGAGATCAGGTCGTCGTAATTCGCCCCTCAGGACGATTTGTAGCCGACAAAGAGCTTGATCCCATGTGCAGGACAGACTGCGGGAGAAAAGAAAGTTTGATCCTAAGTTCAGGATAAACTGCAGGTGTGAAAAGTTTGATCCCATGTTTGAGACAAACTGCAAGTGTGAAAGGTTAAATCCCTAGTGGGATAACCGAAGTTGTATGAATGGAGTGAAGCCAGGCTGCTGGCTTGAAGAGCATGTTTCCTTGAGGGGCAATGTAATAACCCGTTATTTTGTATAAAAATAAATAAGAAATTTTGCATATAAATTTTTTTATTATTTTAAATAATGAGAATAAGTGTCAAGTAATGTGAATGTTAATTGCAAATATATTTATTACTTGAAAAATTAGAAATAATTTTAGAATTATTAATTATTACAAATTATATTCTTATTGTAATTAATTTTTATAGCGGAAATGTTTTTATTATTTATTTTCCATGAAAATATAATTTCTATATTATTTAAATAATATATGAAATGACAATTAGAATTATGATAATAAATATTTTATTATATGAATCGGTTCAGAATGTTTAAGTTAATTATTTTAACTTGATTATTGATGCTGTGTACGAAAGGATAAGTCAGATATAGAATCCAAACCCTAAATTTGGATTTTTATCCAGGAATGAGAATAATAATATAATATTAATTATATTTTAATTTTCAGTGCTATAAATATATACAGTATATTTGTAGACTGTTAATATTGGTCAATTGTGGTAAATTAGGTCATAACCTAATATCATGTTATTAAACCCTAATTGTTAAACTCAGTTATGAGTTAAGACTGAGTAGTAATTGTGTTATATGAATTCTACTGTGTATTAGAATTTCTGTAATTAGAAGAAACTGTAATTACTGTGTTAGTAAAATATACAGTTAATTAGGAAACCCTAATAGTTAATATTAAGGAACCCTAATTTAAAAACCCTAATTTCTATTGAAAACCCTAATTTTAAATTATTGTATTTAATTAAGATTTTATTACACAATTATTTTAATTTGTCAAACCCTAGAAATTATTTGGGAAATTGTAAGATTTACAATCTAGTGATAAACCCTAGATTTAATCACCTTGGACAAGAATGCCCTTGAAACTTTAAGTGAAATTACCAAAATGCCCTTTTTGTCCCATTAGTGTATTATTAGTGAATTATTGTGCATTATTGCTAGCAAATCATGGCAAACATCCTACACTACCAATTTAGCATCTAGCATTCAATTATATCAGATTCAATTCACTAGCTACATGATTGCATCTATTGATATATAGATTGGAGAGAGAAATAAATTCATTTGTACACTTGAGTTTGCCCAACTCTCAACCTAAACTCTCTCAAGCTCATAGCTCTGAAATTTCTTAGTTTATACACTCCCAAACAAAGCCCCACTAACACAATAAGCAAAAACAGAAACTAGAAACAAGATCAAATCAAGAAAGGTATAAAACCCTACTTTGAATTTCTGTCCAAAATTTGTTGTTAGATCTTGTGTTTAAGTGTTAAAATATGTTGTTTGTAGTGTCTTCTGATGATCTGGGTTGCTAGATGTTGAATCCATAACATCTAGAGGCTTGGATTTGAGTTTTAAAAAAATCTGGAAAAATAAAATTTTGATGTCTGACAATGAATGTCAGACCTCTCAGATCTCTCTCTGTTAATGTTTTGTGATGTTTTATTGTTTAAATCTATAGTCTGGTATGTACTCTTTGATCTGTACTAATAATCAAGCTTTGATCAGTTTTAGATTTCAAGTTATTCTGGGTCAAACATGGTTGACCGAGCATGACTGGGCAATTCTGGGTAACCCAGAAATTGCCCAGATCGTGTCTGACAAGATTTTCAAAGACTCATAATTGTCAGGTTATATGTGTATTGATGATGTTTTTGTATCTATGTTGTAGCCTGGTATGTGGTCTTTAGATCAGTGTCTTTTTATTACTCAAATCATAAACATATTAGAAATAGAAGATGGTCAAACTAACTGAAATGATCACGATATGCACTTTCTGGAAATTCCAGAAAGTCATGAATAGGGTTCTGACAAGGGTTTGACCGGGTTAGATCTAACTATTTTGTTGTTATTCGGGTAAACTTGTTTAGTGTATTTGTACCTTATTATGTTGTCTAGAATCTGAAAGCCTAAGATCACAAAAAAAGTTCCTATGTTGCGAGTTATGAAGATCACAAGTTGCCATCTCGGATTGTTCTTCATTTCTGGAAAACCCAGAAATGAAGAACAGCTTTTGACAAGGTTTTCTGAAGCCCAGATCGCATTTTGTTTTGTGTTGTATAGCCAAGTTTGTTGTGGTATCGTGTAGTACTACACAATTACTACAAGATCAGATGATTATCTTTCCCAGAATCATCATGAATCAAGAATTATAATCGGTCAAACAAGCTGACTTGATAACCGGCTATGAAGTTCTGGGTTTGATGAAGAACACCTATAGCGACAGTTACGTCGCTATAGGCACCTTTAGCGACAATTTATTTATTAAATTAATTATTTTAATTAAATAATTACAGAAAATTAGATTTAAATTATTAAAAATACATAATTAATTACTAAAAATTATTTTAATGTCCTAAAATTATATTTTAATTATTTTGAATATATTTCATAAATATTTAATATTTTTGGAATATTAAAAATATTTAATTTATTTAATTATAATATTAAATAAATTATTTAAAATGATTTTAATACATAAAAAATCATTTAAAATTATATTATGGTATAAGAAAATATTTGAAGTTATTTTCCATGACTTTTAATATTTTGTGGTGAATTTTATTAATTAATTATTATTAATGATATTAAAGTTATTTAATAATTATATTAAATAATTTAGTTTAAAATGATTTTATTATTTTAAAAATCATTTTAAATGGAAATAAAGTGTTTAAAGATATTTTAAGTTATAAAATATAACTTTTAATATTTAAAAGATAATTTCATTAATAATTAAATATTAATGATATTTATTTAATGATTTGTAATATAAAGTTTATTTAATATTTATATTAAATAAATAGTTTAAAAATGGTTTTATTTACTTAAAAATCATTTAAAAAGGATATTAAGGATTTAAAAATATTTTAAGTTATAATTAATGACTTTTAATATTTTGATAGATAATGCATTAATATTTTATTATTAATGGTAAGTATTTAAAATGATTTTAATTGTTTTTAAATCATTTAAGGGTAATATAAATGTTTTAAAAATAGTTTGAGTTATTATAAATAACTTTTATATTTTGGCAATGGTTTCATTAATAGTTTGATATTAATTGAATATTAATGATAATAGAATTGTTTAATGTTTAAATTATTTAATAATGATTAGATATTTGAAAATTCATGATAAATTATAATAAGTGTTTAAAATTATTTTAAGTCATATAGTGATACTTATGGATATTGAGATACGAGAATAGAGTCTTAGACTCGATAGTTTTCGATAAAAATTTGCAGATTTTGCAAACAATTTTCGTAAATTGATCTGAACTTAGATATTTTTATTTGTATTAATGTTTGTTTGAGATGCCATGATTTATTAGATATGTGTGATAATGTGATTAGGTTATGTGCTGATTGCGAAATGCAGTATTATGTGTTATAGTATATTGTTCTAATCGAACGAATGATCTGATTAATGATAGGTTGTGATATAAGAGATAAAAACTAAGTTGCATTACATGGCGGTACAGATCGGTAAAAGTATCCTACCTTTGCATTTTCTTTATGCAATGGACATGAGTAAGAATGTTTCAGAATTATATTATTCTTGTACAGATTATATACGCTCATTGATTATCAGCATTTTAGTTCAGATATATATTTTGTTCGTTAATTTCTATAAATGGTTATACAAGTGTCCCCACTTGGATAATCATGGTATTCATTCACATATTGATACAATTTTGTCAATTACCCATATACGTATATGTTGAATTATAGATTATTGTTGAACAAGATAAAACCTTTTTGTATCCAATCAAATTTCTTTGGTTTGGACTCAAGACTAAGTATGAATATCCCGAATATGGGAAAATTTTTATGCGCCCAAGGCGGACAGAGTGAACGATAACAATATAGGGCACAACGGGCTGATCACCCCCGTGTCCGTAACTTATGATGGTATACGGATGAAGTTCTGCTAAACCATTTCAAAAATGAAAACAATGTTCATAGTATGTCACTTAAACCCCATTTATAGCCAGTACGTAGTTTCAAAAAAATTGAAAGAGGGTTGTTATGTTATTATTATCGGTTCAGATTACTTCACAACTTTTGATTCGTTGTAGAAGAGTTATATAAAGAAAATACTTAAATTCTTTCAGCTTATATACATATAATTGCTATTACTTGTTGGGAACTCAAATGCTCATCCTTGCTTAATTTAAATGTTTTCAGTTAAGTTTGAAGAACCAGAAAGCTCAAGTAGAAACAAAGGAAAAGGAAAGCTAATCGAATAAGATTTGTGGTAGTTGCTGTAATAGTTTTATATTATTAAGACAATGATATATATATATAATAATATCATGTATTGTAAGGAATGTACTTTAAGGTCTCGTACCTGGGGAGATAAACTTTGATGCATATGTAAATTAAGTTTGAATTTTATATTATTGTTATTATTATTAGTATTAGTTAGCTTATAGAATGGCATCGTGAAGCACCGAGTTCGGGTTTCAAGTACCCGGATTTGGGGGCGTCACAGGTAAAGTATGAAAAAGAGTTGTATGTAGTGAAGGGTTAAAGAACCGGAATGACTGGTGATCTAATGATCCAAAACCAGGATGTTTGCTTGATGGTAACCTCAGACATAGTACCGTTTCACGGTGTTCGAGTTGATGAGTTGCGAAAATTCATTACCGTCTATTTTCTGTATCCTGAGAGCGCCTCCTGTCAATACATCCTTGACAACAAACGGGCCTTCCCAGTTTGGAGCAAATTTTCCCTTGGACTGATCTTGGTTGTCAATGATCTTCTTTAAAACCAAGTCATGTTGTTTAAACTGTCGTAGCCGGACTTTCTTGTTGTAGGATCTGGCGATCCTTTGTTGATATAACTGACCATGGAAGATAGTCGCGGTTCGCCTTTCATTTATTAGAGACAATTGGTGATACCTGTCTTATACCCATTGGTCTTCATCCAGCTGAGCGTCTATCAACACTCTGAGGGATTCCATTTCCACCTCTACGGGTAGCACTGCTTCCATCCCATAGGTTAATGCGTAGGGGGTTGCCCCAATGGAAGTGCGCATTGATGTTCTGTCAATACATCCTTTGTGGTTGGCGGACATCTTTTGCATGATCTTCTTGATGTTTTTGTTAGCCGCTTCAATAGCACCATTCATCTTTGGACGGTAGATGACGGAGTTAAGGTGTTTGATGTGGAATTTGCTGCACAACTCCTCCATCAATTTGTTGTTGAGGTTTTTAGAATTTTCTGACACAATTACCTCTGGTTGTCTGTAAAACCCCAACTTATTATAAATAAAAATTGAATTTCCTCTATTTATTATTGTGAATAATAAGGTGATAATTTGATATAATACTTTGGTTATGGGTGAAATGTGTAAATTTTGCAAAATAAGCAAATGGTTATAAAATAATCATTGTTGTCGGGGAATATTCGTTTGGTCGTGAAATATTCTTTTTGTCGGGGAATATTAAATGCGATGGCGCTTGTGATCATTGTGGGCCCCATAACGGATAGCTGTCGGATGAAGAAAATGACAAGTTTGAGTTTTATAAATAATGACGTAATTGTTACCGTTAACACTGTTGGAATACCTGGTGGTTAAAATATAGTAATACGCGTGGTTGCACGGTAGCACACGGTATTGCACTGTATTGATGAATTATTGATCCTTACGTAAGAAGGCACTACTCAATAATTATTACGAGAGTGATTTGATTCAATATTTTATTTTATTGATTCAATAATTGCTACGTTGATATTTTATATTATTGTTGTTTCAATAATTGTCATCGCATGATATTTTCCATTATCGGATCAATAATTCATATTATTTGAATAATATTATTAGATAGCATTATTGGCAATGTCTAGAAAGTTACATCAAGGAGAGGTTTGGTCACCTAATTGCGGCGCTTGAGAAGGAGAAATTCTTATTGAAAGCCCCCTCTTTCTTAGGAGCAGCACTGGGTGTCATAAATGTGATTTTGTAATATTATTTGTGAATAATTAATTATTGATTCATATGATAAGGAAATATTTATTTTATGTGGATATAAATGTTGGATATATTTATTGTGGTTAAAATGAAGGAGTTAATGTTGAGATGTTATATCGGTATTTTTGTCGAAATGGAGGTATTAAAAATTAAACCGGTGTTTTTGAGATATATTATGTGAGTTATAATTTTTAATTTGACCGTTGGATCGTTGTGATTTTTGGATATCTTATACATATATAAGTTGAGTATATGTCCACAAATTTTGAACCGTTAAAAATGAACGTATGATTTGTTATGAATTTTAAGAGGTGACTGGTTCAGAAATTGTTGAAGTATCCGAATTTAGCATTTTGGTGGAAAATTCTAGAATTGGTGAGCCCCACTTTTGGTTGGTGAGAAATGTGCTGGAATTTTTATTCAAATGTGGTGGGTGGAAATAGTAGCAGGTAAAGCCATCAGGTTGCAGGTCAAGTCTGCTTCGGCATGCTAACATTTTCCTATAAATAGAGGGCTAAGTTAGAATTAAAAATCACACCAGAAACATAAGCTTTCTCTCTCTATATTATCGAGTGTATTTTGTGAGTATTTAGATACTTTATGAGTTTTTATTTATCAATGCAAGTTTTCTTCAGCCTTATACCGATATTCCGATCAGAAGTACTGTTATTTTGAGGTAAGGGATGTTATTTCTTCTTAAATGATATTATTTTTTTCAATATCATTATGCCGAAATATTGGTTTGACTTTTTTTATCAAATTTGGAACTTTTTGTGTCGGGGTTACTATTCACGTATACGGCACTATTAACGAATACCGCACTATTCACCGAAAAATGAAATTTTCTCCTTTTTGTCCAAGATGTCTATTATGGTTACTATCTTTGATTGTATCCATATTTTGATCTTTATTCTTGAATTTTGCTTCAAAATCAGTTATTATGGAGTATTATTGATCTTGGATAAACCGTATGTCTGAATCTCTAATGTTTGTTATTTTGTTTCATTTGGATTCGTTCTTTTAAAATATTTTTCATCATCCTCGGTCCTAATTGATGATATTATTGAATATCTTTGGCACCGTAGTGCAAAAGATGAATGATTACCTAATGAATATCTTTGGCCCGTAGTGCAAAGATGAGCAGTGTGGAGATGAACATGACCCATTTGGTGATACAAATGAATATCTTTGGCTGTAGTGCAAAGATGAATATTTGATTAAAGATGTATATTGATTGTTGTTACTGAGGATAAAATATTGATGATGGACTTTTAAATCTTAGAAGATAGTGGAATTCTTTCTCTACTTGACTCTTCTAATGGATTCTTTATTTTTACTGCAGTTGTTGATCTAAAACTTGTTGTCTATTATATTTTATCAGATTTTTCCCTGTTGAAGACTAATGATAAATTGTTTTATATTATCTTAGTCATAATATTCTTTACTAGGCTAGTTGAGCTCACCCTTTTCCTTTTTGTTCCATTTTTCTTCTTAGGAGGTGAGAACATAGCAGGATCTAGTCGGGGTATAGAGTGATGGTTCTAGAAAGATGTTTTAGCAGTCCTCATTATTTTTGTAAAATAGTGTTTGAATAATTGTAATGAGGACTTATTTGAGTGTGTATATTGTCTAGAAGACAATATTTGTATTTAAACTCACAGTATGTGTGTCGTATTTTGCACGACAATTGTATTATTGAAGTTATAGTTTGTTTTATGTACCATGTATTTGGCGACTCAGAATGGGTGTTGTATACCTATTTTGGGGGCGTCATAGTTGGTATCAAAGCTTAGGGATATGGTCTCTGGCGGAGATCGGGGAATAGAACTAGGAGGGGAGAGATGAGTAAATCCTTCGCTAGTGTGTCCTATTTAAGCGTATTTATTGGTCAGTCATAATATAGGGATATTATATGATATGCTAATTTGTTTAATTACCCTTGTTTTATGGCAGTATTTAAGAATGGCTGCTGAGAACGTTAACAATGGAGTGTATGAGACTGTGGAACAACCTTTAGTCACAAACCAGGAGAACGTACAACATGAAGGCAATATTCCTCCTGTAAACAACACTACCGAGCAAATGATGAATAATGGAATGTTTAAGAGCTTTTTGCAGTTAATGCAAAATCAGACGAGGGAGACTCGTGTACAAAATACGGGTGGAAGTGATAGCAACGCGCGGTCTGTCATAGCCAAACAGTTCAAGGAGTTAGGACCACCAGAATTTATTAGAAAGTCAGATTCGATCAAGGCGGAAACATGGGTCAAACAAATTACCAAGATATTCGATGTCTTGGGATTCACGGAGGAACAGAAGGTTCCATTCGCAACCTTTATGTTTTGTGGTGAGGTGATTCTTTGGTAGGAATCGTGAAGCGTACCACTGACCGCACTCTCAACATGTCTTGGGAAGCGTTTAGAAACTATTCAATGACAAGTACTTTCACGAAAGTATTCATCATATGAAGGAGGTAGAGTTTATCGATTTGGAACAAAACAACATGACGTGTGTCGATCTGGCGAAGTTCTTTGAGTTATCGAGGTTTGCACCTCATTTGGTAGAGAATGAGGAGCGAATGACAAGGATGTTTCGAGAGGTCTAAAACACGAGATTAAATCAATACCTTATCTCTCATAAATTTTTCTCAGTATCCGGTGTTGTTAATGAGGCTCAACTATTAGAGCGAGATAGTGAGTATGTTCAACCGAGGGACCACAACCGTGGTCATCTTGGTGGTGACAAATCATCGAGAGCGATGATAACCAAATGAGGAGGAAAAATATGAACAAAGGAGGTAACCACTCGGGTGGTCATCGTGGCCATGATAATAGGAGAGGTGAGTCAAGTGGAAATTTTAGAAAGAGGAGATTCAACAATGAAGGAAGAAGACATCGAACAAAAGACCAAAGACCAACAAAAATTCTAGGGGAGGAGAACGACCTGCCAGTTAGATGTTACAAATGCGGAAAGAGGGATATATCACCCAAACCGTCCCACAACAATCCAAGGTATGTTACAACTGTGGAAAGGAAGGCCACATAGCTCGGGATTATTCTGTAAAAAAACCAAGTTCAACGGGGATGGTGACTCCAAGGGCTGTCCCAGATAAGTCGAAATCAGCGGTTCCTGGAAGAGCGTTTGTCGTGACTGGCCAAAACGTGAGGAACCCAAATGAGGTGATCACGGGTAAGCTAATCTTGAACTCTTGCAAAGTTTATACCTTACTAGATACCGATTCTACCCATTCTTTTATCTCTCCTACTTGTGCTCAACGTTTAAACTTGACTCCGGAGAAATTGGACTTTGACTTATCTGTTAAAACTCCATTGGGTGAAACCTTCGTTACATCTATAATTTATAAATCTTGCATGATCCAAGTTGGCACTATCACATTACCTGTTGATCTTATCTCTTTAAAGATACTTGTTTTTGATGTGATTTTAGGAATTGATTGGTTAACCACTCATCATGCTAAAATTGATTGTTTTCATAAGGTTGTTAGTTTTCATATTCCTAACCAACCTGTCATATGAATTCAAACTACTAAACCACTAAAATCAGTCACTGTCATATCAAGCCACAAAGCTATTCGTTTATTGAAAAACGGATGTCAAGCTTTCTTAGCCCATGTTATGGATTTGAACAAAGACAAGTCAGATTTGAATAATATTTCTGTTGTTAGAGAATTTCCTGATGTATTTCCTAAAGAACTTCCCGGTATACCCCCAGAACGTGATGTTGAACTTTATTGACCTTGAGTCGGGTACAAAACCCATTTCTAAAACCCCATATTGAATGACTCCTATTGAACTTCAGGAGTTAAAAGTCCAACTATGGGAGTTATTAGACATCGATTTCATTTGTCCTAGTACATCTCCTTGGGGTGCTCCTATTTTATTCGTAAAGAAGAAAGACGGGAGTATGCGACTTTGTATTGACTACCGAGAATTGAACCATGTCACCATCAAGAATAGGTATCCGCTACCTCGCATTGATGACCTATTTGACCAGTTACAAGGAGTAAAATTCTTTTTAAAGATCGATCTCCGTTCTGGATATCATCAGCTGAAGATTAAAACTGAGGATATTCCAAAGACTACCGTCAGAACTCGGTACAGGCATTATGAATTCTTAGTCATATCTTTTGGATTGACTAATGCTCTTGCTGCTTTCATGGATATGATGAACCGAGTATTCAAGGAATATTTGGATCAGTTCGTTGTTGTCTTTATTGATGACATCCTCATCTATTCCAAAAGCCGTGAAGATCATGAGCACCATTTGAAGCTGATACTTGAAAGGCTTCGTGAAAACAAACTTTATGCCAAGCTGAAGAAATGCGAGTTCTAGCTTGAGGAAGTAGCATTCCTTGGGCACGTGGTGTCAAAACATGGAGTATCTGTTGACCCAGCGAAGATTGATGCAATACAAAGTTGGGACCAACCGAAATCGGTGACCGAAGTACGTAGCTTTTTGGGCTTAGATGGTTATTATCGGAGATTTGTGGAAGGATTTTCTCGAATCGCTACTCCGTTAACTCAGCTGACTCATAAAGATACAAAATTCGTATGGAGCGAGGAATGAGAGAAGAGTTTCCAAGATCTCAAGAGGAGACTCATTTCAGCACATGTTTTGACAATACCATCTCGTTCGGATGGATTTGTTATCTACAGCGATGCTTCAGGCAAATGGTTAGGATGTGTTCTCATGCAACGTGGGAAAGTCATAGCCTATGCCTCACGACAACTTAAAGAATATGAGAGGAATTATCCTACTCATGATCTAGAGTTGGCTGCAGTCGTTTTCGCGCTAAAGATCTGGAGGCACTATCTATATGGGGAGAAAGTGGAGATTTATACGGACCATAAAAGCCTCAAATATTTCTTCACCCAAAAAGAACTCAACATGCGGCAATGACGTTGGCTTTAACTATTGAAAGATTACGATCACACTATTTAATATCATCCTGGAAAAGTGAACGTAGTAGCTGATGCATTGAGTAGAAGATCATATACAAGTATGAGTGCGATATTGTCAATACAAAAGCCCATTCTGTATGACTTGCAAAGGATGGAGGTAGAATTAAAGACTCCAGGGACCCACATGATTATGGCAAAAATACGAGTAGAACCGACTTCAATCGATAAAGTTAAAACTGCTCAAGCTATGGACCTGGGGCTGATACGTATGAAGACGAAAGTGCAAGAAGGAGCTATTCTAGAAGCGAGAATCGATGAAGAAGGAATACTTAGATTCAACTCCAGACTTTATGTTCCTAACGACTCTGATTTGAAGCATAGAATCATGATGGAGGCACACAACACACCGTTTGTAATCCATCGTGGGAGTACCAAAATGTATCATGATATTCGACATACATTTTGGTGGAATAATATGAAGAGAGAGATAACGGAGTTTATCTCAAGGTGTTTAACCTATCAACGTGTAAAGGCGGAGCATCAAGTGCCAAAAGGTCCATTGCAACCACTTGAGATTCCGGAATGGAAGTGGGAACACATTACCATGGATTTCGTTACAGGTCTTCCAAAAGTCTCTCAAGGCATAGATGCTATTTGGGTTATTATTGATAGATTAACCAAGTTTTCCCATTTCTTGCCGATACGAGAAACTTATTCCCTTGAACGTCTTGCTCGTATATACGTGAATGAGATTGTGAGATTGCATGGCATGCCAGTATCCATAGTTTCGGATCATGACCCAAGATTCACTTCAAGATTTTGGGTTAGCTTGCAGAAAGCTATGGAGCGCGGAGTTCTGATTCGATTCGACATACCATCCTCAAAGCAGACGGACAATCGGAGAGGACTATTCAAACCCTTGAAGATCTATTAAGACTCCGTGTTCTAGATTTCAAAGGAAGTTGGGATAAGTCTTTTGCCCTTTGGTGGAATTCTCCTACAACAACGGTTATCAAGCAAGTATAGGCATGGCTCCATTTGAGGCGTTGTATGGACAAAAGTGTCGTTCTCCAGTATGCTGGGACGAGGTGGGAGAAGCAACGTTGTTGGGACCAGAATTAGTATGCATGACTACAAAAAAGATCCAAACGATCCGACAACGTATACAAACGGCACAGGATCGATAAAAGAGTTATGAGGATCTTTATAGAAAGGACGTGGAATTTAATATTGGAGATCATGTACTGTTACGTATTGATCCATGGAAGGGAGTTACAAGATTTGGGAAGAGAGGAAAGCTCAATCCACGATTTATTGGTCCATTTGAGATTCTTGACCGAATAGGAAATGTGGTCTATAGACTCGCATTACCTCCAAGTATGTCTCGTGTTCATAATGTTTTTCACATATCTATGCTTCGTAAATATCTGAAAGACCCGAACCATATTATTGCGTTAGAACCAGACGAGATAGCCGAAGATTTAATGTACGAAGAAGTATCTGTTAAGATCTTGGATAGGAAAGAGCATGTCCTACGCACCAAGGTGATACCACAAGTTAAGGTTTTGTGGAGGAACCATGCTATTGAAGAAATGACCTGGAAGTTGGAATCAAAAAATGAAAACAAGGTACCCTCACCTTTTCGAAACACCAGGTACGTACGTCAATTTCGAGGATGAAATTTCATAAGGAGGGGAGGTTGTAAGACCCCAACTTATTATAAATAAAAATCGAATTTTCTCTATTTATTAATGTGAATAATAAGGTGATAATTTGATATAATACTTTGGTTATGGGTGAAATGTGCAAATTTTGCAAAATAAGCAAGTGGTTATAAAATAATCATTGTTGTCGGGGAATATTCGTTTGGTCGTGGAATATTCTTGTTGTCGGGGAATATTCGTATGACGGCACAGTCATTTGGGGCCCTATAATGGATAACTGTCAGATGAAGAAAACGACAAGTTTGAGTTTTATAAATAACGGCGTAATTGTTACCGTTAACACTGTTGGAATACCTAGCGATCCTTTGTTGATATAACTGACCATGGAAGATAGTCGCGGTTCGCCTTTCATTTATTAGAGACAATTGGTGATACCTGTCTTATACCCATTGGTCTTCATCCAGCTGAGCGTCTATCAACACTCTGAGGGATTCCATTTCCACCTCTACGGGTAGCACTGCTTCCATCCCATAGGTTAATGCGTAGGGGGTTGCCCCAATGGAAGTGCGCATTGATGTTCTGTCAATACATCCTTTGTGGTTGGCGGACATCTTTTGCATGATCTTCTTGATGTTTTTGTTAGCCGCTTCAATAGCACCATTCATCTTTGGACGGTAGATGACGGAGTTAAGGTGTTTGATGTGGAATTTGCTGCACAACTCCTCCATCAATTTGTTGTTGAGGTTTTTAGAATTTTCTGACACAATTACCTCTGGTTGTCTGTAAAACCCCAACTTATTATAAATAAAAATTGAATTTCCTCTATTTATTATTGTGAATAATAAGGTGATAATTTGATATAATACTTTGGTTATGGGTGAAATGTGTAAATTTTGCAAAATAAGCAAATGGTTATAAAATAATCATTGTTGTCGGGGAATATTCGTTTGGTCGTGAAATATTCTTTTTGTCGGGGAATATTCGTACGACGGCGCAGTCATTTGTGGGCCCCATAACGGATAACTGTCGGATGAAGAAAATGACAAGTTTGAGTTTTATAAATAATGACGTAATTGTTACCGTTAACACTTTGTTGGAATACACGGTGGTTAAAATATAGTAATGTCTGGCGTGGTTGCACAAAAGATAGCACACGGTATTGCCTGAGATATTGATGAATTATTGATCCTTACGTAAGAAGGCACTACTCAATAATTATTCTGATGAGTGATTATTCAATATTTTATTTTATTGATTCAATAATTGCTGCGTTGATATTTTATATTATTGTTGTTTCAATAATTGTCAACTTTGCACGATATTTTCCATTATCAGATCAATAATTCATATTATTTGAATAATATTATTAGATAGCATTATTGGCAATGTCTAGAAAGTTCTGTCAAGGAGAGGTTTGGTCACCTAATTGCGCGCCAGTAAGGAGAAATTCTTATTGGAAAGCCCCCTCTTTCTTGGGAACGGCCTGGGTGTCATAAATGTGATTTTGTAATATTATTTGTGAATAATTAATTATTGATTCATATGATAAGGAAATATTTATTTTATGTGGATATAAATGTTGGATATATTTATTGTGGTTAAAAATGAAGGAGTTAATGTTGAGATGTTATATCAGTATTTTTGTCGAAATGGAGGTATTAAAAATTAAACCAGTGTTTTTGAGATATATTATGTGAGTTATAATTTTTAATTTGACCGTTGGATCGTTGTGATTTTTGGATATCTTATACATATATAAGTTGAGTATATGTCCACAAATTTTGAACCGTTAAAAATGAACGTATGATTTGTTATGAATTTTAAGAGGTGACTGGTTCAGAAATTGTTGAAGTATCCGAATTTAGCATTTTGGTGGAAAATTCTAGAATTGGTGGGCCCCACTTTTGGTTGGTGAGAAATGTGCTGGAATTTTTATTCAAATGTGGTGGGTGGGAATAGTAGTGAGTAAAGCCATCAAAGTTCTTGGTCAAGTCCGCTTCGGCGTGCTAACATTTTCCTATAAATAGAGGGCTAAGTTAGAATTGAAAATCACACAAGAAATATAAGCTTTCTCTCTTTCTCTCTCTATATTATCGAGTGTATTTTGTGAGTATTTAGATACTTTGTGAGTTTTTATTTATCAGTGCAAGTTTCCTTCAGCCTTATACCGATATTTCGATCAGAAGTACTGTTATTTTGAGGTAAGGGATGTTATTTCTTCTTAAATGATATTATTTTTTTCAATATCATTATGCCGAAATATTGGTTTGATTTTTTTTTTTTATCAAATTTGGAACTTTTTGTGTCGGGGTTACTATTCACGTATACGACACTATTCACCTATACGGCACTATTCACGAATACCACACTATTCACCGAAAACTGAAATTTTCTCCTTTTTGTCCAAGATGTCTATTATGGTTACTATCTTTGATTGTATCCATGTTTTGATCTTTATTCTTGAATTTTGCTTCAAAATCAGTTATTATGGAGTATTATTGATCTTGGATAAACTATAATACGAATCTCTAATGTTTGTTATTTTGTTTCACTGGATTCGTTCTTTTAAAATATTTTTCATCACCCTCAGTCCTAATTGATGATATTACTGAATATCTTTGGCATGTAGTGCAAAGATGAATGATTACCTAATGAATATCTTTGGCCCGTAGTGCAAAGATGAATAGGTGTTGAGATGAACATGACCAACTGGTGATACAAATGAATATCTTTGGCCTGTAGTGCAAAGATGAATATTTGATTAAAGATGTATATTGATTGTTGTTACATGGATAAAATATTGATGATGGACTTTTAAATCTTAGAAGATAGTAGAATTCTTTCTCTACTTGACTCTTCTAATGGATTCTTTGTTTTCAGCTGCGATTGTTGATCTAAAACTTGTTGTCTATTATATTTTATCATATTTTTCCCTGTTGAAGACTAATGATAAATTGTTGTATATTATCTTAGTCATAATATTCTTTACTGGGCTAGTTGAGCTCACCCTTTTCTTTTTTGTTCTATTTTTCTTCTCGTGAGGTGAGAACATAGCGAGGATCTAGTGGGGTATGGGTGATGGTTCTAGAAAGATGTTTCAGCAGTCCTCACTATTTTTGTAAAATAGTGTTTGAATAATTGTAATGAGGACTTATTTGAGTGTGGATATTGTCTAGAAGACAATATTTGTATTTAAACTCACAATATGTGTTGTCGTATTTTGCATGACAATTGTATTATTGAAGTTATAGTTTGCTTTCTGTACCATATATTTGGCGACTCAGAATGGGTGTTGTATACCTATTTTGGGGGCGTCACATTGTCCATATCGACAGATGACATTAATTCTGATGAAAGTAATGGTGACTTCTTTTGTAACCCTGGGGAAGGAGGCTGCTTCTAACCATTTAGTGAAGTAGTCGATCATGGTGAATATAAAGCGATGCCTATTACTGGCTTTAGGATTGATTGGCCTGATCACGTCCATTCCCCACATTGAGAAGGGCCAGGGCGAACTCATATTATGGAGTTCCCTTGGAGGGGCGTGGATGGCATTTCCATGAATTTGGCATTGATAGCACCTCTTGACGTGATCATCATAGTCAGCCTTAACGGTAAGCCAGTAATGTCCTGTCCTGAGGATCTTCTTAACAAGTAGGGGGCCGCTCATGTGTGGGCCACATACTCCACTATGGACCTCATCCATGAGCCGCTTAGCTTGGTCCTTGTCCAGACATCCGAGGAGACCTAGTCCTGCATCTCTTTTATAGAGTGCATCTTCGCTCACGTATCTTCCTTTTCTCAGTTGGGATCGCCTCAGCGGGTGTAGATCCATCTTGTAGGTACTCCTTGATATGCTGATACCAAGGGTGCTGGATGGGAGGTAGCTCATTCGATATTTCTCCAACATAATTCCCATAGGCTGGTGCCTTGTGTAGGGCAAATGTGATGTTTGGCATGTGTTCCTTGTCAGGTACGTGAATCAAGGAGGCCAAAGTTGCTAGTGCATCTACAAAGTTATTCCTATTACGGGGAATGTGTAGAAAGGAGATCTCTTCGAACTCCGAAGCCATCTGTAAAACTTGTCGATGGTAAGGCAGCAAATGTAGCTATTTGGCTTGATAGATTCCCGTGGATTGTCTGATTACCAACTCTGAATCCCCAAAGATAGTTAACCTCCTGATGCCCATTAAACGAGCAAGTTTATCCCCACGAGACAGCCTTCATACTCAGTTGTGTTGTTGGCCGATAAAGCGCAATTTGATGATGACGGGATCCGCTTCCTCTCATTTGGATACTAGAATCGCTCCCGCTCAGAGCCTTCCATATTAATGAGCCCAACGAAATATATTTTCCATGTATGGCATGTATCGTACTGTTGGTGTTGTTGTACTGCCATTACCCCTTCATCGGTGAAGTATGTTTCTAAGGGTTTGAAGTCCCCTGAAGGTGCGACGACCAGTTGATCCGCAATCCCTTGACCTTTGATGGATTTTTGCGTTATGTAGATGATGTTAAATTGTTGTAGGGTCAACTTCCATCTGGACAGCCGACAATTTAACATGGGTTTACTGAACACGTACTTGAGAGGATCCAATCGGAATATTAGATGGGTTGTGTGACCATGGAGGTAATGTTGTAACCTCATGGAAGCCCATGCTAAAGTGTAACAAGTCTTCTCAATCAGAGTGTACTTGTGTTCACTGCTGCTTAATCTTTTGCTGAGGTAGTAGATAGCTCGTTCTCGGCCTCTATCGTCTTTCTGTCCCAGCATGCAGCCCATGACATTGTCACTTTTGGACAGGTACATGAATAGGGGAACATCATCCCTGGGAGGTACCAAAACGGGAGCTTTGACTAACTTCTTTTTGATTGTAAGGAAGGCTTTCTGGCACTCATCATTCCATTTCATAGAGGAGTTCTTCCTTAATAACTTGAAGATGGGCTCACAGGTTGCTGTGAGTTGAGAAATAAACTTGCTAATGAAGTTGATTCTTCCCAAAAATTCCCGTATCTCTTTCTTTGTCTGAGGAATGGGCATTTCAATGATGGCCTGGATTTTGGTGGGATCCAGCTCAATCCCCTTGTGGCTGACTAGGAATCCTAGCAACTTGCCTGATTTAACACCAAAGGCGCACTTGGCTGGATTCAACTTCAAGTTGTACTTACGCAACCTATTGAAGAACTTTCTGAGATGGTCTAAGTGATCTTCTTCCCTTTGGGACTTGACAATGGTGTCATCCACATAGATTTCTATCTCCTTGTGCATTAAGTCGTGGAAAAGAGCCATCATAGCTCGCTAATAGGTGGCTCCGGCATTGATGAGGCCGCAAGACAACCGTCTATAGCAAAAGGTTCCCTAAGGCATGATGAAAGCAGTTTTCTCACGATCTTCCTTAGCAACCATAATCTGGTGGTATCCTGCGAAGTAATCCGCAAAGGAGTACATGCCGTGTTGAGCATTATTGTCAATGAGAATGTGGATAAATGGCACAGGAAAGTTATCTTTAAGGTAAGCTTTATTCAGATCCCGGTAATCCACACAAACTCACACCTTTCCTCCAGGTTTAGGTACGAGAACTATGTTGGATATCCACTCAGGATATGTTGACACCATGATAATGCCAGCTTGAAATTATTTCACAATTTCTTCTTTAACCTTTAAACTCCACTCAGGTTTCAATTGCCTGAGCTTCTGCTTGACTGGCTTGAATCCCTCTTTAATGGGAAGGCGATGAAGGACAATGTCAATGGACAAACCCACCATGTCTTCATGAGACCATACAAACACATCCTGGAATTGGGTTAGTAGTGTAACCATGTCATTCCTCTGGTTTGGAGTAAGGTCTGAACCAATCTTGATTAACTTAGGGCTTTCTAAGGTTCCGAGATTGAAAGAAGTGGTTTGATCAATGTTAGGTTTAGGTTTGTCTTCGACCCATTCTTTGATCTCCTGAGGTATCTCAATGTCCTCTTGTATTTCCATCAAGGCTGAGTCCAACTTTTCATCAAAGTTACAATCCTTGTGGAGAAGAGGCACCTTATCAACAAGTACATGCACATCTAAATTCAGAGTCCTGAAACAAAAGATGCTTTCACTCAATATATGAAACTGTTTAATCATACAAAGTGTTAGCATGTACTGACAAAATAACTGCTAATACTATACAGAAAAGTAAGCACCCATTTTACCCTTGTCGACCAATGAGAGGAGTGCTGCTCTAATTGTCGAGGGAAAAACCCTGGTGGACTGCAGTGATAGAGGGGTTGTCATCGTCCTCCTTCTCCCGAATGATGACCATTACGTCTGAGAAATCATCGTCTGGGGTGTATCTATTTGTATGCTCATCATGGAAAATGATGCGGATGTTGGACATCATTATGGCGATGTCTTGCTTACGTTTTCGTTCCTCTTCTTCCACTTTGGGATCAGGAACTAGGACCTCCTTTCCCTTGACCGGTATTGGCTTGGGAAATAACATAGCCATTACGTTGGCTGGCACCTTTACCAGAGATTATGTGGGCTCAGGATTTGCAGGTGGAGATAATCGCCGTGTGGCTGAAGACGAAGGAATCTAATGATGCTTATGAGGATTCCTGAGACTAGAACTGGCAGAATAGCCTAGTCCGGCTATCCCAGTTTGACTGGAAACTTGAATTCAGTGCTTAATGCCCTGATGATATTTACCTAGCCTTTGTCTAGGCTGATGACCCAATTGCATCATTTCTTGAGTAGCCGTCATTACTTCTGCGAAATCTTGGGTGTGAGAGGTGGCTCCCCAATAGGGTGGTAGTGAGTGTTGCTCACCTCTAGGGCATGAAAACTGACCAGCTCAATTTTTGAATTGATGGTGATGAGTGGTATGTCACCCCGTTTAGGACATTCCGGCTCAGCGTTGACCGTGACTAGGCTGTCATTAATGATGTATTTAAGTTGCTGATGAAGAGTGGAGGGGACGGCCCCCGCCATATGAATCCACGGTCTTCCCAATAACAGGTTGTATCCTTAATCTATCTTGAGCACGTGAAAAGATACGCAGAATATATGCGGACCAATGTAAGACCCCAACTTTTATAAATAAAGATGAATTTTCTATAAATATTATTTTTGAATATTATGGAGTAAATTTGATATAATGTTATAGTTGTGGGTAATATTTATAAATTTTGCAAAGTAAGCAAGTTGTTATAAAATATTCGTTTTGTCGGGGAATATTCTTTTTATCGGGGAATATTCGTACGACGGCACAATCATTGGTGGACGCATACAATGTAATTATCATCGGATTGAGAAAACGACAAAAAAATACTTTATGAAAATAATTCTACGGAGGTGTTACCGTTAAAACCGTTGAACTTCCCCCGTAGTAAAAGTACGAAGAATACGTGTGGTTGATAAGTAGCACATGGTATTGATTATTGATGCTTCCGTGAGAAGTCACTCAACTATACTCAATTATTGCTACATGAATTGTCGTGATCATATCTCTTATATTATTGATTCAATTATTGTCACAAAGATCATCTCGTATAATATGTTATATTATTAAATCAATAATTGAAACGACAAGTTATAAATGATTAATAATTGTTGAAAGATTAAATATGTGTTGATTAAAAATAAAATGATTTGTGGTAATATTTATTCAATCCTTGATGTATATAAAGAGTCTATTATGAGACGGTTGTGGTAAGTTTGGTTATTTTATGAGGGGCCCATATGTCATCATCTAAGAGTCTCTTCGTCAATAGTAATTATCTTCATCAATAGTAATTACCTTCGTCAATAGTAATTACCTTCGTCAATATTAATTACCTTCATCAATAGTAATTACCTTCGTCAATAGTAACTACATTTCCTAAACGTCAAACCACTTGCCGTTTCATATTACAGGCGTCGAACCAATTGTCGTTTCACATTATAGGCGTCAAACCACTTTTCTTTTCACATCACCAGTCGTCAAACCACTTGCCTTTTCACATTTCAAGTGCTAAGCTAGAAATCTTCTATACATAGAGGCCTAGTGCTTCATTATTTTTCACGAATTCATTCAAGCTATAGAGAGAGAAAGTATAGAGAGAATAAGAGAGAAAGAAGAAGAGTATTCTGTTACTACACTACTACAGTATTCAATCTACTACTAATGTAAGGGGTGTTATTTTTTCTTATTCATCAAGAGAACTGTTGTTATTCCATTGCTTATTATTCTGTTGGAATAACCTGTATACGCGGTTTACCTTATGCTTGGTGACATTCTTCTTTTATTCATTGGAACATCCACGTCTCGTGTGTTTTACAGGACTGGTTAAAATCTTTATTATTATTACATTGGAACATCACATCATGTGTTTTACACAGGACTGGGTAAAATCTTTATTATTATTCTATTGGAACACCACATCTGTGTGTTTTACAGGACCGGTTCCGCTTTTTATTATTATTCATTGGAACATCCGTCTGTGTGTTTACACAGGACTGGTTCCGCTTTTATTATTCTCGTTGGAACATCTTGTCGGTGCAAATTTTTCCCGACTGGTTCCGTTATTATTATTCTCGCTGAATAACTTTGTCTGCTAAGTACCGCATGCATGGTGATTTCTTTTGTTATTCCATTCTTTATTATACTCAGTTGGTTAAAGTTTTAACTTCTATACTCCATGAAATTAGTAGAATATCCTTGATATTTGTGCTTCATCTAGTATCTTTTCATGGAAATATTCTTCTGATCATTCTTGAATTTTACTCTACAAAGCAGTATCATGTTGACAATTTGGACATTATTAGTTCCTGGATAAATTAATTCTTGAATTTGTTTTATTGAATTCTTATATCATTGTCATCATCCTCATGTTTATATTATGTTGAAAGTCATCCGTATTCTGTGAGTGCATAGATTGACTTGGTATGATTATGACCAGGGATTATTCGGTGTAATCATGACTATAATGTTACAAATGATGTGGTAAAAATTATCATTGGCCCGTAGTGCATTGATGGACTGTTGTTGGAATGATCATGACCATTAATGAATACACGAATGTCCTTGGTCAGTAGTGCATGGATAATTTGTGGTCGTGATACTAAAGAATATCCTCGGCAGTAGTGCATGGGTGATTCGATGATGTGGATTATTTATTGTTCGAGTCCCAAATGATAAAAGTCATGAAAACCTTTTAAATCATAAAAGATAGTAGATTTTATTCTCTACTTGACTCTTTTAATGGATTGCTTGTTCATCTGCAGTTAAACTTGATGTTGTTATATTTTATCGATTAACATTTGTTGAAGGCTAACGATAATTTATTCTCGCATTATCTTAGTCATAATATTTCTTACTAGGCTAGTTGAGCTCAAGCCTTTCTTTTTTACATCGTTTCTTCGTGAAATGAGAACATAGCAGGACTAGTCTGGGAGCGGAGTGACGATCCGGCAGGATAGCATTAGTAGTCCTCACTATTTCGTGAAATAGTGTGTTAATAATTATAATGAGGACTCCTTTTGAGTTTGTATAATCTCTAGTAGATAATAATTATATTCAAACTCACAGTTATGTTTTGTCGTATTGTATACTATACGCGGTTGTATTAGTAAGTTGTATTTGAATTTTGTACCATGTATCTGATGACCCAAGATGGGTGATGTATACCTAATTTTGGGGGCGTCACAGTTGGTATCAAAGCTTAGGGATATGATCCCTGGCTAAGATGTGAGAATAGTACTAGGAGGGGAGAGACGGGGAATTCCTTCGCTAGTATGACCTACCTAAGTTTATGTGGTATTTAATTGGTTGGTCAGAATTTAGGGATAATATGTTACATGTCAATTAACCTTTATTTTGTGGCAGTATCTGAAAATGACATCCGAGAATGTTGAGAATAGCAATGGAGCACTGGCGATCGTTGATTCACCACATATCAATAATCAGGATAATGTGCATCAGGAAGGCGACAATCCAAATGCAAACAACAACACTGACCAAATGATGAATGATCAAATGTTCAAGGGCTTTATGCAATTCATGCAACAGCAGGCGAGAGCGGCTCCTGTCCAAAATGCAGGTGGAAGCACTGGAACTCTCAAGGCCACCGCTAAACAGATTCAAGGAGCTGGGACCACCGGAGTTTAAGGGAGAGACAAAACCACTTATGGCGGAAGCATGGATAAAGAAGATCACCAAGATATTTGATGTCTTGGGATGCTCGAGGAGCAAAAGGTTCCTTTGCCGCTTTTTATGTTGCACAGACGGTGATTACATGGTGGAATCCAGTAAAACGTACTCAACCCGCCAGATCAAGATGTCTTGGGAGAAGTTCCAAGAGTCGTTTCAACGACAAATACTTTTCCGAAAGTATTCGCCAAATGAAGGAGGTGGAGTTTATCAAGTTGGAACAAAACAATATGGACCGTATCGCAATACGAGGCTAAATTTATGGAGTTATCCCCGGTTTACGCCCCACTTGGTGGATAATGAAGAGAGAATGACACTGATGTTTTTAAGAGGTTTGAAGATGGAGATACGTCAACATCTTATTTCTCATAAACTGTGTTTATATTCAGATGTTGTAAATAGGGCTCAGTTAGTGGAGCACGATAACGAGTCAACGCAACTAAAAAGAGAGCAACGCAAAAATGATATACCAATGAGAGC
This sequence comes from Panax ginseng, assembly GCA_020205605.1. Taxonomy (NCBI): domain Eukaryota; kingdom Viridiplantae; phylum Streptophyta; class Magnoliopsida; order Apiales; family Araliaceae; genus Panax; species Panax ginseng. Next base: position 85,785,544 of record CM035136.1, on the reverse strand, counting down.
AAAGCCATCAAGCGGTGATAACAAGAGTGGAGGGAATCAACAGCAAAGCCGTAAATGGTAACCACCGGTGGTAACTGGCCAAAACAATAAGAATGGACATTTCAAGAAGAGGAGATTCAACAATGATGGAAAGACGTCAGCACCAGCACCTGTCGTTAAGGAAGGAGAACGACCACCTATCATATATTTCAAATGCGGAGGGAGGGGCACATCAGTCCAAACTGCGCGATGCCGTCCAAAGCACGTTATAATTGTGGAAGAGAAGGTCACTTACCCTGATTTTATCGTTCACCAAAGACAAATTCAGCTAGGATGGAGGCACCAAAGGCCGTCCCAGAAAAGTCAAAATTGGTAGTGCAAGGGAGAGCGTTTGTTGTGACCTCCCAAAAAGAAAGGAACCCGAATGAGGTCATCACGGGTAAGCTTATCATAAACTCTAACGAAATCTATACTTTATTTGATACCGGTTCTACCCATTCTTTTATTTCTCATACTTGCGTTCATCGATTAAATTTGACTCCAGAGAAATTATACTTTGACTTATCTGTGGAAACTCCGTTGGGAGAAACCTTCATTACATCCACTGTTTATAAGTCTTGTTTGGTTCAAATTGGTACCCTCACATTACCTGTAGATCTTATTTCATTGAAAATACTTGCATTTGAAGTGATTCTAGGGATTGATTGGTTAACTACTCATCATGCAAAAATTGATTATTTCCGTAAGGTTGTTAGCTTTCATATTCCTAATCAACCTATTATGCGAATTCAAGCGACCAAACCATTAAAATCAATCACGGTCATCTCAAGCCATAAAGCTATTCGTTTATTGAAAAACGGATGTCAAGCTTTCTTAGCTCATGTCACAGATTTAAACAAAAATATGTCAGTTTTGAACGATATTTCTATTGTTAATAAATTTCCTGACGTATTCCTTGAAGAACTTCCTGGCCTACCCCCTGAGCGTGAAACTAAATTTTGTATCAACCTTGAACCCGGTACAAAACCCATTTCCAAAGCCCTATATCGAGTGGCTCCTATTGAACTTCAAGAGTTAAAGACCCAACTGCAAGAATTGTTAGACATTGGCTTTATTCGTCCTAGTACTTCTCCTTGGGGTGCTCCTGTTATATTTGTGAAGAAGAAAGATGGGAGTATGCGACTTTGTATTGATTATCGGGAGTTGAATCATGTCACCATCAAAAACAGGTATCCATTGCCATGTATTGATGACCTGTTTGACCAGTTGCAAGGAGCCAAATTCTTTTCAAAGATTGATCTTTGTTCCGGATATCACCAATTGAAGATTAGAACCGATGACATTCCAAAGATGGCTTTCAGAACTCAGTACGGGCATTATGAATTCCTAGTCATGTCCTTTGGATTGACTAATGCTCCTGCTTCCTTCATGGATATGATGAACCGAGTATTCAAGGAATATTTGGATCACTTTGTGGCGTCTTTATTGATGACATCCTTATTTATTCCAAAAGTCGCGAAGATCATGAGCAACACTTGAGACTGACACTCCAAAAGCTTTGTGAATACAAGCTTTATGCCAAGTTAAAGAAATGCGAATTCTGGCTTGAGGAAGTAGCATTCCTTGGGCACATAGTATCAAGTCATGGAATATCTGTTGACCCAGCAAAGATTGAAGCAATTCAAAGCTGGGAACAACCTAAATCAGTGACCGAAGTACGTAGCTTTCTCAGTTTAGCTGGTTATTATCGGAGATTCGTGGAAGGATTTTCTCGAATCGATACTCCATTGACTCAGCTGACTCGAAAAGATACAAAGTTCGATTGGGGCGAAGAATGTGAGAAGAGTTTTCAGGAACTCAAGAGGAGACTCATTTCGGCACCTGTTCTGACAATACCATCTGGCTCGAAGGGATTTGTCATCTACAGTGATGCTTCGGGCAAAGGGTTGGGATGTGTTCTCATGCAACATGGAAAAGTCATAGCATATGCCTCAAGACAACTCAAAGAATATGAGAGGAATTATCCTACTCATGATCTAGAGTTGGTAGCTGTTGTCTTCGCACTAAAGATTTGGAGGCATTACTTGTATAGGGAGAAGGTGGAGATCTTTACGGATTATAAAGGCCTCAAATATTTCTTTACTCAAAAGGAACTCAACATGCGACAACGACGTTGGCTTGAACTGTTGAAAGATTATGATCATACCATCCAATACCATCCTGGAAAAGCGAACGTGGTAGATGACGCATTGAGTAGAAGATCATATGCAAGTACGAGTGCGATATTGTCAATGCAAAGGCCTATTTTGTGTGACTTGCAAAGGATGGAGATAGAGTTAAAGACTCCAGGGACCCATGTGATGATGGCAAATATACGAGTAGAACCTACTTTAATCGATAAAGTTAAAGATGCTCAAGTTACAGACCTGGAGCTAATGCGTATGAGGAAGAAAGTGCAAGAAGGTGTTATGCCGGAAACAAGAATCGATGAAGAAGGAATACTTCGAGTCAACTCCAGACTTTGTGTTCCTAACGACCCTGATTTAAAGTATAAAATCATGATGGAGGCGCACAACACACCGCTTTGCAATCCATCTCGGGAGTACCAAAATGTATCATGATATTCGTCATACATTTTGGTGGAGCAATATGAAGAGAGAGATAGCGTTGTTTATCTCAAGGTGTCTAACTTGTCAACGAAAGTTAAAGCGGAGCATCAAGTACCAAAAGGTCCATTGCAACCACTTGAAATTCCGAGAATGGAAGTGGGAGCACATTACCATGGATTTCAAGCACGGCCTTCCTAAGGTTTCTCAAGGCATAGATGCAATTTGGGTCATTGTTGATAGATTGACCAAGTCTGCTCATTTCTTACCGATACAAGAAACTTATACACTTGAACGTCTTGCTCGTATGTACATAAACAAGATTGTAAGACTGCATGGTATGCCAGTATCCATAGTTTCTAATCGAGATCCAAGATTCACTTCACGATTTTGGGTTAGTTTGCAAAAAGCTATGGGCACAGACTTATGATTTAGGTCGGCATATCATCCTCAGACGGACGGACAGTTAGAGAGGACTATTCAAACTCTTGAAGATCTATTAAGACTCTGTGTCCTTGATTTCAAGGGAAGTTGGGACAAGTTCTTACCATTGGTGGAGTTTTCCTACAACAACAGTTATCAAGCAAGTATTGGCATGGCTCCATTCGAAGCGTTGTATGGAAAAAAGTGTCATTCTCCAGTTGGTTGGGATGAGGTGGGTGAAGCAACGTTATTGGGACCGGAGTTGGTACGTATGACTACGGAAAAGATTCAAACGATCCGACAACGTATAAAAACCTCACAAGATCGACAAAAGAGTTATGCTGATCTTCATCGAAAGGGCGTGGAATTCGATATAGGAGATCATGTGTTGTTGCGTGTTGCTCCATGGAAAGGAGTTACGAGATTTGGAAAGAGAGGAAAACTCAATCCTCGATTCATCGGCCCATTTTTAATCCTCGATCAAGTAGGAACTGTGGCCTATAGACTAGCTTTATCGCCAAGTATGTCTCGTGTTCATAAAGTTTTTCACATATCCATGTTACGTAAATATGTGAAAGACCCGAACCACATTATTGAGTTAGAACTGGACGAAATAACGGAAGATTTGACGTATGAAGAAGTTCATGTTCAAATCTTGGATAATAAGGAACATATTCTACGCTCCAAGGTTATACCTCAAGTCAAAGTTTTGTGGAGAAACCACGATGTTGAGGAAATGACTAGTGAGTTAGAATCTGAAATAAAATCAAGGTATCCTTACCTCTTTGACATACCAGGTACGTATCCTAATTTCGTGGGAGAAATTTCATAAGAAGGGGAGGTTGTAAGACCCCAACTTTTATAAATAAAGATGAATTTTCTATAAATATTATTTTTGAATATTATGGAGTAAATTTGATATAATGTTATAGTTGTGGGTAATATTTATAAATTTTTCAAAGTAAGCAAGTTGTTATAAAATATTCATTTTGTCGGGGAATATTCGTACGACGGCACAATCATTGGTGGACCCCACAACGGAATTATTGTCGGATTGAGAAAATGACAAAAATACTTTATGAAAATAATGGCGGAGGTGTTACCGTTAAAACTGTTGAACTACCCGGTAGTAAAAGTACGATGAATACGCGTGGTTGCATAGTAGTATTACCAGATTGATTATTGATGCTTCCGTGAGAAGTCACTCATCTATACTCAATAATTGTAATAAAGAATTGTCGATCATATCTCTTATATTATTGATTCAATTATTGTCACAAAGATCATCTCAGATAATATGTTATATTATTAAATCAATTATTGAGACGACAAGTTATAAATGATTAATAATTGTTGAAAGATTAAATATATGTTGATTAAAAATAAAATGATTTGTGGTAATATTTATTCAATCCTTGATGTATATAAAGAGTCTATTATAGAGACGGTTGTGGTAAGTTTGGTTATTTTATGGGGGCCCATATGTCATCATCATCTAAGAGTCTCTTAAATCAATAGTAATTATCTTCGTCTAATAGTAATTACCTTCATCAATAGTAATTACCTTCATCAATAGTAATTACCTTCGTCAATAGTAACTACCTTTACCAGACGTCAAACCACTTGTCGTTTCATATTACAGGCATTGAACCAATTGTCGTTTTTCACATTTCGTGCATCAAACCACTTTTCTTTTCACATCACCGGTCGTCAAGCCACTTGCCTTTTCCCATTTCAAGTGCTAAGCTAGAAATCTTCTATAAATAGAGGCCTAGTGCTTCATTATTTTCATTTAATTCATTCAAGCTATAGAGAGAGAAAGTATAGAGAGAATAAGAGAGAAAGAAGAAGAGTATTCTGTTACTACACTACTGCAATATTCAATCTACTACTAATGTAAGGGGTGTTATTCTTAATTATTTATGAAGAGAACTGTTGTTATTCCATTGCTTATTATTCTGTTGGAATAACCTGTATACGCGGTTTACCCTATACTTGGTGACATTCTTCTTTTATTCTGTTGGAACATCATGTCTGTGTATTTTACACCGGACTTGGTTCCATCTTTATTATTATTCTGTTGGAACATCCTATCTGTGTGTTTTACAATGCACCTAGTTAAAATCTTTATTATTATTCGTTGGAACACCACATGTCGTGTGTTTTACACCGCACTGGTTCCGTCTTTTATTATTATTATGTTGGAACATCCATGTCGTGTGTTTTACAGGACTGGTTAAAATCTTTTATTATTCTGTTGGAACATCCTCACAAGGCAAATTTTGCTCGACACAGTTCTCGTTATTATTATTCGTTGAATAACTCGCTGTATGCAAGCACCGCATGCATGATGATTTCTTTTGTTATTCCATTCTTTATTATACTCAGTTGGTTAAAGTTTTGACTTCTATACTCCATGAAATTAGTAGAATATCCTTGATATTTACGCTTCATCCATTATCTTTTCATGGAAATATTCTTTTGATCATTCTTGAATTTTACTCTACAAAGCAGTATCATGTTGACAATTTGGACATTATTAGTTCCTGGATAAATTAATTCTTGAACTTGTTTTATTGAATTCTTATATCATTGTCATCATCCTCATGTTTATATTATGTTGAAAGTCATCGTGGCCTCAGAAGTGCATAGATGGACTTGGTATGATTATGACTGTGGATTATTCTTGTAATGTAATCATGACCGTAATGTTACAAATGATGTGGTAAAAGTTATCATTGGCCCGTAGTGCATTGATGGATAGTTGTTGGCATGATCATGACCATTAATGAATACACGAATGTCCTTGGTCAGAAAGTGCATGGATAATTTGTGGTCATGATACTAAAGAATATCCTCGGCAGAAGGTGCAAGGGTGATTCGATGATGTAGATTATTTATTTGTCGAGTCCCAATGATAAAGTCATGAAAAACCTTTAAATCATAAAAGATAGTAGATTTTATTCTCTACTTGACTCTTTTAATGGATTACTTGTTCCGCTACAGTTAAACTTGATGTTGTTATATTTTATCAGTTTAACACTGTTGAAGGCTAACGATAATTTATTCTCGCATTATCTTAGTCATAATATTTCTTCTCGGGCTAGTTGAGCTCACCTTTCTTTCACCTTTTTCTTCGTGAAATGAGAACATAGCGAGGACTAGTCGGGAAACAGAGTGACGGTCCAGAGGATAGCATTAGTAGTCCTCACTATTTTGTGAAATAGTGTGTTAATAATTGTAATGAGGACTCCTTTTGAGTTTGTATAATCTCTAGTAGACAATAATTGTATTCAAACTCACATTTATGTTTTGTCGTATTGTACACGACAGTTGTATTAGTAAGTTGTATTTGAATTTTGTACCATGTATCTGACGACCCAAGATGGGTGATGTATACCTAATTTTGGGGGCGTCACAACCAATCTTAATTGGTAGTTCAATCTCTCCGACTGAATTTCGGCGGGATCCATCGAAAGCTTTAATAACCGTATGGCTGCTTCAGATCCTTTTGAGATTGACGTTCATCTTCAGTAAAGTAACATAAGGAAAGATATTCAGAGACGAACCTCCATCTATCAAGACTCCAGCTAGCATGTATCCAGAGGACAAAACCGTAATGTGTAACAGCTTGCAATGACCGGTCCCTTCGGGCGGTATGTCATCATCAGTGAAAGATATCACATTGTTGTTAAAAATGTGATGAACCAAATGTTGAAATTTTTTCACATCCACTGATTTTGGTAAGTAGGCTTCTTCCAAAGCCTTCAGTAAGATCTTCACGTGATCCTCGGAAGTGAAAACCACGTCTAGTATTGAAATTTGATGTGGAGCTTCTCTTAAGCTTAAAACCACATTGGCTTCATTATGGCCTATAGTATGGAGGAATTTTTCAATCTTCTTCATGAGAACTTTCCCCTTTGATTTGATGGTATGCTTTATCACCCGTTGGGGAAGATACAGTGGATTTTCCTTCGACACTGCAACAATCGTATGAGAGGTAGATCCTTCAGCTTTTCCATAATTCCATGGGACTTTTTGTAAGCTGATAACAAGATATTGTGGTCTGACTGGTAAGCTAATTGGCTCTGGTGCAGCCACTTTCAAAGGATTGTCAATTCCTTTAAGTTGAATTACTTGTATTGTGAATGGTTTGATAGTCCCATTAGCCTCAGCAAATATAACTACTACCAATCCCTTCTATTTAGTAGGACATGTATTCTCACTCTCACATAACACAGTATCATCGTCTGCCAGTTGCAGGATACCGCTGTCAATTAGATTCTGAATAAGGTTGTGGAGTGCCCATCATTCTTCTGTGTTGTGACCGCGAGAATGGGAGTGATATTGATATACTCCATCAGAATTGAACCGTCCTGAATGGGGATTAATCAGATGTAGAAGGGAGGTAATCATTCCTTCATTGATCAGCATCTGAAATATCTCCTCCATAGGTTGGCCCATGTATATAAATTCCCTTCTATTGGCAAAATCCCGACGGGCTTTGGCATTTGCTCTCTTCGCAACTTTGTCCTCAATTATTTCAATTTCTAAAGGCAATGATGGAGTATTCATAACAAGAGGGAGGAGACTAGCATGCTCCTAGCTAACTAATTGGCGTGTGACTTGATGCTGATGGGTCACCAATTCTGCCAATTGCTCAATTTGCTTACACAGAGCTTTCATCTTTCGTTCATTCATAAACTGGAACTTGGCATAATCCCATTTTTCAACACCGTCTTTGATGGTCTGGGATGATTCACCATTAAAATTGGAACTTTGTCCACTGCTCCAATTATTCATACTGACTTCTTCCTCTTTGTGTTAAGGAAGAGGGTTATCTTGTACATGAGGTTGGTCTGATTTGGTGACCACAATCTCACCGTTGTCTATCAAATCTTGAATTTTGTGTTTTAAGGCCCAACAATCTTGAGTATCATGTCCAGGTGCCCCAGCATGATAAGCGCACTTCCTAGTAGCATTGAAACCCCTCCCATTCGGGTTGGCTGGTGGAAGAAGATGTGTGATTTTCTTCTGAGTCATCAGAAGATTAAGAATGTTCTCGAGTGAGTCCCCTAAGGGTGTGAACACTCGAGGGCGTTTGACTTCTCCACCCTTAGGTAATTGAGGGTTTGAAGACTGTACTTGAAAAGGGGAGTAGTTTCTCCTCTGTATAGGCAGATTTTGATTGGCTTTCTGACCTTGTAGTATCAAGGAAACATCCTCCTCTTTCTTTTTATGGACCCTACGGGGGTTGTTTCCATAAGTTCCAGACTGGATGTGCTCAGCAACAGCTTTAAGGGCAGCTAGGTCTTGAATCTTTCCTGACTTCAATCACATCTCAGCCATTTCCCCGTGTTTAATCATTTCAGAGAATGGTTTACCAATGCCAGCTAAGACTCTCTTATAGAAAGAAGCTTCTTGTATCTCTATGAAGGTCATAACCATTTTTGACTCTGTCATAGAGGGAATAACTTGAGCAACAAAGCGCCTCCACCTTTGAGCATACTCTCTGAAAGACTCATTGGATTGTTTCTTAACTTTGGTAATCTGGTACTGGTCAGGAGCCATCTGAGACTGGAAGCTGTATTGGGCGAGGAAGGCGTGAGCTAGCTCCTCCCAGCTATGGATCTTTGAGTTTTCTAATCTGGTATACCACGAACAGGCTTCTCCAGTCAGACTCTTTTAGAACAGCTGCATTCTGAGCTTCTCATCCTCTGTATAAGATCCACGTTCTCCAATGAACACCTTCAAATATGTGTAAGGATCTCCTAACCCATCGTACTTTTCGAAGTCATGAGTTTTGAATTTTTCTGGATAATGAACTCCCGGGAATATACAAAGGTCAGTATATGAGACACTCCCGTGTGCTCCAATTCCTTTGATAGAACGAAGGGTTTCTTTCATTTGAAGGACCTTTTTCTTGATGTCACCGGTGTCTAGATCTCCTTTGAGATGGGTGTTTTCATGTTTCTGTCTGTAATCAACTGAAGTTCTGGATTTGTTTTATCCGAACCTTGGGTTCCTCCCTGTGCAGAGGACTCTTAATGTGTGGACATTTTTGGGCCCTGAGTAGACTGATGTAGTTCTTTAAGCAGAACAGCCAAATCTGTAATCTGTTTACTTAATTCGTTGAATTCTTCGCGGGAAACGGGATTAGACTGGTCAGATGAAGACATGATTAGTTGTAGGCTCGTGGCCTTTTTGGATTTTGAACGGGTAATAGGTTTGATTATTTCCCTGTGAAAGACTTGTATAGTTTAGTCTTTAGGGAATGTGTAAATGTTTACATGTTATGTGATGTATCCGTTTTAGGAATTTTGTCCTGCAAAATGGATGTTAGCTATTTGTAATACAGGATATCATGCAAATATGCGTGTACACATATTTCTTCATATTTGTCATTACATGGAGATGAATATGGAATGAAATTACAAGTAATTGAATTTACAAGTAATTTGAAATGAGAAAGCATGAAGAGAATTTCCTCCACGTTTGGTTTATCAGAGGTTGACCTATCTTAGGTTACTCTCACGGATTTTTGGCATGAAGGTTCCCAAATTATCGCAATCTACTTGACGGGAAGTTAATCCGGTCTTTCAACTGGAGCGAATTTGGGTGGTGCCTTTCCTAAGCCTCATTGGAATTAGTCTTCCTACGAGTCCAGTAATCAAACACCGACATGATAGCCTCCTGATGGAGGAACCACACAACATACATTCACATACAACGTGTCTCACCGTTTATGAAAATGATGACATGTGCGAAGCACTAATATCACAAGCAGATATAGTGTAAAGCATTAAGTACAATAAATATATGCATTCATACACATTCATCATAAATGTAAATGCAACATCCACACTCAAGCATATAACAGTTTTGAAAAGATTGTAATAGCGGCTTAAGCCCTCTTACTGGTGTCCCCAGCAGAGTCGCCACCTGTCGACGTCGAGATTTTTATTTGTCCCTTTTCTGTTCTTGTTCTTTGGTGTTCTCATATTAGGTAAGATTTGTATGAAAAAATAAGTTGTGAAAATGTTCGACATGTATATGTCGATGATTTGACTATAAGAGTCACCAATTGGTTTTTTAAATGGTTATACCAACACAGCCGAGAAAAGGTTTGCACATTGACCCAGTGATGTGACACTGCTAAACGGGTCTGTGAAACCGAGATTCATTAAGGTCCGGGGGCTTGATTTTGCGGATGGAAGGTGTTAGGCACCCCCCGACATCGATGTTACCACGGTGACCGCCACTTTTCAAGAAACTGTTATATGAATGTGTGTGTGTGTGTGGGTCAATATGCAGTTATATGGAAGTAGTGCGAGGCCTCGTTCACACCTATATACACAGGGTTTGAATTTGTGTAAAATTTCAGTTTTGAACAAGATATGACAGTTATGTTTTGTAAAAAAAGTTTTTTTCAAACCCTTATGCTCAATAGTAATTGAGACCTTTTACACTTCCATTTTTATTTAAATGTTCGGCTTAATTGCTTTTAACTTTCGAGAAGCGAAGCATCTTCGAGAAAATAATGTACAAAGCAGTGTCGAACTCCTCGTGGGCATGAAAACCATTTGAGAAAATCCAAACACCGTGAATAAATTTACAAGCTGCTTATAACTGAAAATGTCCATCACGGGAACTGAATCTAGATCCAGTAGACTGAATCTGTGATCACATGATTCTAGGCTCACCTGATGCCGCAATTGATATGAAAGTAGTAAGCAGTTATATATATAAGTTATAAATATATATATACATGATCAGCCACCACGAAGGACCTCCATCGGGGATCAGAAATGTAAATAAAGCTGTAAAAGCAATCAACCGCCACGAAATAAACTCCAAGCGGGATTTAAACAGGATGTAAAATCGAGTGCTCATCGAACAAAGTTCAACAACAGTTGATATATATATATATATATATATATATATATATATATATATATATTAAAGCAAGAACGCATAGGATATAAAATCCAAGCTCATTAATGCGAGTTCGACAATAGTTATATATATATATATATATATATATATATATATATATATATATATATATATATATATATATATATATATATATATATATATATATATATATATATAAAAGCAATTAAACGCTCCTGCACGTAAGTTCAGGCTCAATCGAGGCATAACTCGATAATGTTAGTCCATATATAAAAATATATATATATATATATATATATATATATTTAAAGCAATTAAACGCTCCGCACGTAAGTCTCAGGCTCAATCGAGGCATAACTCGATAATGTTAGTCCATATATAAAAATATATATATATAAGTATATATATATATATATATATATATATATATATATATATATATATATATATATATATATATAAATGAAATGAAAACCATGAATCAAGTCGGGCATACACACGCAACACGACTCTTAACGTGAAGAATGGTGTGTGCAAAGATGAAGAGAAAGAGTTTAAAGTGTGTAAGAAGACTTACAGTGGACTACCAAAGAAGACTTCTATAACTTTAAGTGGATGAACACTCGGCTCCCGCCGGTACAAATAGTAGCTATATGTGAGTTCACAAGTGTTTAAAATGAGAAAGCACTCAGTTTAGGGTGTGTACAGAGCAAATTTGACAGGGCTTCCTCGCCTTTTCTCTTATACAAATGGCCACCCCAAGCCCTCTATTTATAGAGGGGGGAGCCACAGGTGTACATGCGGCTATCCGCGGCTGCCAGGGGTGCCCCGGGCTCTGCGGGTCCAGCCATCTTGAAGTACGTGCACGCATGCACTGTGATGTCAGCTCGAACTTTTAAAATTACAATCCGGGCATCCAATTGAGGTATATAAGACCTGTTTCGGACCGCCGTTGTCGAGAGTTACGCAAAGACATGTGATTAGAGGTTGTACGAAGTCGGGAAGATGGGACCATGCCCTCCGGTCTTTAAGCTTCAAATTCTATCTGTTGCCCTGTGTAATAGTCACTCAGGATTGGACCTCCTTGGTTCTTGTAGGACATTGTTGTGTAGAAATGTATGTATGAGATGTTGAGACGGCGCAATGTGGGGTCAAGGTGGAAAGATGACGACTTTGCCCCTCACCGAGGTAATCTTCGGTTTGGGCTGATAAAGCAGACGTTGCTCAGGGTTATCTCTGAGATTGGAATGCTGCAAGTGTTGAATGTCCTCAGTGTCATCTCTGAGGTGTGCCTGTCTTCCCGATGTTATCTCTAGGTCTTGTACTGAGTGCCTCTGTGTGAGAGTCGAGGTTGAACCTGACTGCATGCATTTGAAACAAGCATTTTTGGGGTTATCTCCGGAACTGCAACTGCATTCCTTGGGGTTATCTCCAAGGTTAGCACTGCTATTCCCGGTGTTATTTTTGGGACTGGAACCGAGCATCTCGGGGTTATCTATGAGATAGAAGTGTCCTCTCCGGTGGAATTTCTGGTATTTGAACTGCATCATCTCCCAAGGTTATCTCTAAAAGACGAATCTGCCCTCTTGCAATGTCAGTGACAGGTGCACAGAAAATTTCGAGTGTCTACATCGATCATTTCTTTATAAGGTTCCTCCCGCCCATTCCACGATAACTTAACTGATTGGCCTTAATACAAACATCAACAAATCCACGTATTTTATAATTTTTTTTTAAAAATGCTGCGTCGGATATCACAACTTAATTTTTAACATCTGTGAGCAAAATTAGACGGGATGGCTTTAATTTTCAATTTTAAAAAGCACAATGGGCCAATTAAATAATTTTAAAGTTGAGTGACCAATTGCTTACAAGTCGACAACCACAGGGGGGTAATGGTAAAGGAAAAAAGTACAATATTTTTGTATAACTTCTAGTGCCTTAGGATTGCCTCATTAAAACCTTGCAAAGTTAAATCCAGTGGGAAAAAACCTTAGCAAAGGAAAAAGAGTAAAATCAGCACATATCCTTTTTACTCCCCTTCATAAGTACATAGAATTTCCATTGTTCATGGAAAAAATATCATTAAGTCGAAGCATGCCAATATTGTGCACCATATTCTTCAAAATTGTAGTTGGTAATGACTTAATGAATATATCAACCAAATTATCACATGATCATATATGCTTGATATCAATATTGTCATTCTTGTAACGACCCCAAAATTCATACAATTTAATTCTCGACTTTGGTCGTTAATAATACATTCAACCTCTAATTTTACATCATTAAACGATAATACAACCATTGAAATTTGCGGAATAATTAAAATTTTCTATTACAAACTATCTTCGTTCCCAAAACCTTCAACCTTTACATCTAAATTTCTCAGAATCATTTTAATACTACAATAGTTTACATTGCAAAACGATGTTACAATTCAACATTAATACATTATTCAGAACCTTAAACATGGTTCAAATAGTAATAACACAACCAAAGTGTATAAATCTTCAAGTATCGCATCTGATTCACGTCTTTCAAGTAACACATACTTTACCTTGAATCTTGAACCTGCAAAAGTGGTTATTTGCAAGGTTGAGCTCGACAGCCCAACAAAATCTAATAGCTTTTATGCATCACGTAGCACATAATAACATGCTCAACATATATCTCATAAACATTGGACTTACATAACATACATGTTATAGTTCATATAACAAGTATAAAGATTGAGTTCACAGTAGCACACGGTATTGCACCAATTATTGATTCTTACGTAAGAAGGCACTACTCAATAAATGTTACAGTAGTTACTGTTCAATATTTTATTTTATTGATTCAATAATTGCTACGTTGATATTTTATATTACTGTTGTTTCAATAATTGTCACTACACAATATTTTCCATTATTGGAGCAATAATTCATATTATCTGAATAATATTATTAGATAACATTATTGACAATGTCTAGAAAGTTCTATCTAAGAAGAGGTTTGGTCACCTAATTGCGCGCTAGTAAGGAAAAATCCTTATTGGAAAGCTCCCTCTTTCTTGGGAACGGCATGGTTATCAGTATTGTGATTCTGTAATATTATTTGTGAATAATTAATTATTGATTTATATGATGAGAAAAATATTAATTTTATGTGGATATAGATGGACAAAATTTTTAATGTGACAATTATTGAAAATTAATATTTTATCCTTTTCTGATAAAATAATTCATTTAAATATATTATTATATTATATTAATATAATAATGGTGATATTTTTGCAATGAATGTGGGATATATGAGTATACGAGGAGGAAGAGTATTTTTGTTACAATAAATGTTAAAAACATGTTTTTCAGGTCGGTAGACCCCATTTCTTGACTGAAATTTGATTATAGCACTGTAAAATCGTCTGTTTATGGATTTTGGCCAATTTACATTTGGAATTTGGAAAAACTTTCTTCTGCAAAGTTGTAGAGAATGGAATTTCCTATTGTAAAGAAATGAGATTCGAATTTTTCTGATAAAAGAGCTATTTATTATGAATTATTAAAGTTTCGAAGTTCCAAAATAATTTATTTTTGGAAGTTTTAAATATTTATTTTAACAAAAACGTTTTTTTGTAATTTTGGTGGGTTTGTGGCTGATGTCTAGACCAAAAAAAGTGGGCTAAGGAAAATTTATATAAATATATTAATATTTTATTAAATTTAATGCTTTGGTGTTCTAAGCATTTTCCTACAAATAGGGTGCTTAATTAGGTTAGAATTGAAAATCACACCAGAAACTGAAATCTTCTCTCTTTCTCTCTCGATATATTGAGCGTATTCTTGTGAGTATTTTGATACTTTGAGTGTTGTTATACGGTGCAAGTTCCCTTCAGCACTATATTCAGTATTCCAACCAGAAGTACTATTTTTTCGAGGTAAGGGATATTATTTTTTTTAAAATGATATTATTTCTTTCAATATCATTATGCCAAAATATTGGGAGTATTTTTCTTGTGAAATTCTTGTCTTTTTTAGTGTCGGGGTTACTATTCACGATACTAAAGACTATTCACTTAATCACGACACTATTCACGTAAAAATTAAAATTTTCATTTTTCGTCCAAAATATCTATTATGGATACTAGCTTTAATTGTATCCATGTTTTGATCATTCTTGAATTTTACTCCACTATGATTATTTATGAAGTATTTTTGGACATGGATAAACCAAATACTTAATCCTTAATATTTGTTATTTTATTTCATTGGATTCATTTCCTTTAAAATATTTTTCATCATCCTCACCCTAAAGGATGATATTATTGAATATCTTTGGCCCAGAAGCAAAAAGATGAATGATTTCGATGAATATGTTTGGCCCGTAGTGCAAAGATGAACAGTGTTTAGATGAACATGATTAATCGATGAATATCTTTGACCTGTGTAGCAAAAGATGAATATCTGATTCCAGATATATATTGATTGATGTTACAGGGATAAAATATCGACGATTAAATTTTAAATTCATATATAAAAGATAGTATATTTCATTCTCTACTTAACTCTTCTAATGAATTATTATTTCCGCTGCGAATATTGATTTAAAACTGGTTGTCTATTGTATTCTATTAGATTTTTTCCTGTTGAGGACTAACGATAATTTGTTCTATGTTATCTTAGTCATAATGTTCTTTACTGGGCAAGTTGAGCTCACCCTTTTCCTTTTTGTTCCATTTTTCTTCTCAGGAGGCGAGAATGTAGCAAGTACTAGTCGGGGTGTGGAATGATGGTTCTAGAAGTTGTTTTAGTAGTCCTGACTATTTTGTAAAATAGTGTATCAATAATTATAATGAGGACTTATTTGAGTGTTGATATTGTCTAGACGACAATATTTGTATTTAAACTCACAGTTTAAGTGTTATCGTATTTTGCACGAAAGTTGTATTAATAAAGTTGTAGTTGTTTCTGTACCATGTATTTGGCGACACTCGTAATGGGTGTTGTATACCTATTTTGGGGGGCGCCGCGCTTGGTATCGAGCTTAGGATATGATCTCCATGAGATCGGGGAATAGAACTAGGAGGGGAGAGACGAGTAAATCCTTCGCTAGTGTGTCATACCTAAGCTTATTTGTTGGTCGGTCATAATATAGGGATATTATGTGATATGTTAATTTGTTAAATTAACCCTTGTTTTATGGCAGTATTTGAGAATGTCGACTGAGAATGTTAACAGTGGAGTAAATGAGACCATGGAGACACCTTTGCTCACCAATGAGGAGAACGTGCAACAGGCTGACAATGTTCCTCCTGTAAACAACACCACTGAGCAGACGATGAACGATGAGTTGTTTAGAAACTTTTTGCGATTCATGCAAAACCAGACGAAGGAGATTCTTGTTCAAAATATAGGAAGAAACAATGGCAACGCACAGCTGGTCACAACCAAGCAGTTCAAAGAGTTGGGACCACTAGAATTCTGGGGAAAGCTAGATCCGATTAAGGCAGAGACGTGGGTCAAGCAAATTACCAAGATATTCGATGTCTTGGGATGCACGGAGGAACAGAAAGTTCCATTCGCCACTTTTATGTTCCGTAATGAGGTAGATTATCGGTGGGAATCGTGAAGCTGCACTCCATCCACTCCGTGTTTCAAGCATGTCTTGGGAGACATTTCAAAATCGCTCAATGACAAATACTTTCCTCGAAAGTGTTCGCTATATGAAGGAGGTAGAGTTTATTAGATTGGAACAAAACAACATGATTGTGTCCTAAGACGAGGCGTAAGTTCATTTGAGTTATCGTGTTTGCACCTCATTTGGGGGAGAATGAGGAACGTATGACGCGGATGTTTTGAGAGGTTTGAAACCCAGATATGTCAATATCTCATTTCTCATAAATTTTTCTCTATTCGGGATGTTGTCAACAAGGCTCAATTATTAGAGCGAGATAACAAGTACTGGCCAACCGAGGGACCACAACTAGGATCATATCTGGTGACGGAAGATCCATCGTAACAACGATAACCAAAGAAAGAAAGAAGAATATGAGACAAGAGGCAAGAACTACTCTAGTGGTAATCATGGCCATGAGAATAGAAGAAGTGAGTCGGGGGGAGATTTTAAAAAGAGGAGATTCAACAATGACAATGTGAAGACGTCAGCACCAGCAGCAACTGGTTCTAAGGGAGGAGAACGACCACCGATCGTATGCTATAAATGTGGAAAAGAGGGACATATCAGCCCAAACTGTCCACAACAGTTCAAGGTATGCTATAATTGTGGAAAGGAAGGACATATCGCTCGAGATCAGATCAGAACGAAAACCAAGTCCAAAGTGGGGATGGTGACTCAAAAGGTCATCCCGAGTAAAAGTCAAAGTCAACGGTTACTGGAAGAGCGTTTGTTGTGACTGGTCAAAATGCGAGGAACCAAAATGAGGTGATCACTGGTAAGCTAATCATAAATTCTTGTGAAGTTTATACCTTACTAGATACCGGTGTTACCCATTCATTTATCTCTCCTACTTGTGCTCAACGTTTAAATTTGACTCCGGAGAAATTAGACTTTGACCTATCTGTGGAAACTCCGTTAGGAGAAACTTTCATCGCATCCACTGTTTATAAATCTTGTTTGATCCAAGTTGGCACCATCACATTACCTATTGACCTTATCTCTTTAAAGATACTTGCTTTTGATGTGATTTTAGGGATTGATTGGTTAACTACTCATCATGCCAAAATTGATTATTTTTGTAAGATTGTTAGTTTTCATATTCCTAAACAACCTGTTGTTCGAATTCAAGCAACTAAACCATTAAAATCAATCACTGTTATATCAAGCCATAAAGCCATTCGTTTATTAAAAACCGGATGTTAAGCTTTCTTAGCCCATGTTATGGATT
Organism: Panax ginseng; assembly: GCA_020205605.1. Taxonomy (NCBI): domain Eukaryota; kingdom Viridiplantae; phylum Streptophyta; class Magnoliopsida; order Apiales; family Araliaceae; genus Panax; species Panax ginseng. Next base: position 85,767,730 of record CM035136.1, on the reverse strand, counting down.
TGAATAAAGACACGTCAGATTTGAATAATATTTCGGTTGTTAGTAACTTTCCTGACGTATTTCCTGAAGAACTTCCCGGTCTACCCCCGGAACGTGAAGTTGAATTCTTTATTGATCTTGAACCTGGTACAAAGCCCATTTCTAAAACCCCATATCGAATGGCTCTTATTGAACTTCAGGAGTTAAAGGTCCAACTACATGAGTTATTGCACATCGGTTTTATTCGTCCTAGTACATCTCCTTGGGGTGCTCCTATTTTATTTGTAAAGAAGAAAGACGGGAGTATGCGACTTTGTATCGATTACCGGGAATTAAACCATGTCACTACAAGAATAGATATCTGTTACCTCGCATTGATGACCTGTTTGACCAGTTGCAAGGAGCACAATTCTTTTCAAAAATCGATCTTCATTCGGATATCATCACCAAGGTTAAAACTAAGGATATTCAAGACCGCCTTCGTAACTCTGCAGACGGCATTATGAATTCCTAGTCATGTCTTTTGGATTGACTAATGCTCCTGCAGCTTTCATGGATATGATGAACCGAGTATTCAATGATTATTTGGATCAGTTCGTTGTTGTCTTTATTGATGACATCCTCATATATTCCAAAAGCCGTGAAGATCATGAGCACCATTTGAAGCTGGTACTGTAAAGGCTTCGTGATAACAAGCTATATGCCAAGCTAAAGAAATGTGAGTTCTAGCTTGAGGAAGTAGCATTCCTTGGGCACGTGGTGTCAAAACATGGAGTATCTATTGACCTGTTGCCAAGATTGATGCAATACAAAGTTGGGAGCAACCAAATCCAGAATCAAGTACGTAGCTTTTTTGGGCTTATTTGGTTATTATCGGAGATTTGTGGAAGGATTTTCTCGAATCGCCATCCGCTAACTCAATTGACTCATAAAGATATAAAATTCGTATGGAGCGAGGAATGCGAGAAGAGTTTCCAAGATCTCAAGAGGAGACTCATTTCAGCACCTGTTTTGATAATACCATCTCGTTCGGATGGATTTGTTATCTACAGCGATGCTTCAGGCAAATGGTTAGGATGTGTTCTCATGCAACGTGGGAAAGTCATAGCCTATGCCTCGCGACAACTTAAAGAATATGAGAGGAATTATCCTACTCATGATCTAGAGTTGGTCAAGCAAAATTTTTGCTTAAAGATCCTGGAGGCACTATCTATATGGGGAGAAAGTGGAGATATATTCAGACCATAAAAGCCTCAAATATTTCTTCACCCAAAAAGAACTCAACATGCGGCAACGACGTTGGCTCGAGCTGTTGAAAGACTACGACCATACCATTCAATACCATCCTAGAAAAGCGAACGTGGTAGCCGACGCATTGAGTAGAAGATCATACGCGGGAACGAGTGCGATTTTGTCAACACAAAGGCCCATTTGGTGTGATTTATAAAAGATGAAGATAGAATTCAAGACTCCGAAGACCCATGCAATGATGTCAAGTATACGTATAGAACCAACTTTAATCGAAAAAGTTAATGTTGCTCAAGCCACAGACCCGGAGCTGATGCGTATGAAGAAGAAAGTGCAAGAAGGTACTATTCCAGAAGTAAGAATCAATAAAGAAGGAATACTTCGAGTCCACTCTAGACTTTGTGTTCCTAACGATTCTGATTTGAATTATAAGATTATGATGGAGGCACACAATACACCATTTACAATCCATCCCGGAAGTACCAAAATGTATCGTGATCTTCGACATACATTTTGGTGGAACAATATGAAGAGAGAGATTGCAAAGTTTATCTCGAGCTGTTTAACTTGTCAACGTGTAAAGGACGAGCATCAAGTGCCTAAGGGTCCATTGCAACCACTTGAGATTATGAAATAGAAGTGGGAACATATTACCATGGATTTCGTTACGGGTCTTCCCACGGTTTCTCAAGGCATAAATGCTATTTGGATTATTGTTGATAGATTAACCAAGTCTGCTCATTTCTTGCCGATACGGGAGACTTATTCCCTTGAACGTCTTGTTAATATGTATGTAAATGAGATTGTGAGATTGCATGGCATGCCAGTATCCATAGTTTCGGATCGTGACCCAAGATTCACTTCAAGATTTTGGGTTAACTTGCAAAAAGCTATGGGGACGGATTTACGATTTAGTTCGGCATACCATCCTCAAACGGACGGACAATTAGAGAGGACTATTCAAACTCTTGAAGATCTATTAAGACTCTGTGTCCTAGACTTCAAAGGGAGTTGGGATAAGTATTTACAATTGGTGGAATTCTCCTACAACAACAGTTATCAGGCAAGTATAGGTGTGGCTCCATTCGAAGCATTGTATGGATGAAAGTGTCGCTCTCCAATATGTTGGGATGAGGTGGGTGAAGCAACATTGTTGGGACTCGAGTTGGTATGTATGACTACGGAAAAGATCCAAATGATTCGACAACGTATACAAATGGCACAGGATCGACAAAAGAGTTATGCGGATCTTCATCGAAAGGACGTGGAATTTAGTATTGGGGATCATGTATTGTTGCATGTTGCTCCATGGAAAGGAGTTACAAGATTCAGAAAGAGAGGAAAGCTCAATCCATGATTTATTTGTCCATTTCAGATTCTTGACCGAGTAGGAAATGTGGCCTATAGACTCGCGTTACCTCCAAGTATGTCTCATGTTTATAATGTTTTTCATATATCTGTGCTTCGTAAATATGTGAAAGACCCAAACCACGTTATTGAGTTAGAACCAGACGAGATAGCCGAAGACTTAACGTACGAGGAGGTACCTGTCAAGATCTTGGATAAAATGGAGCAGGTCCTACGCACAAAGGTCATACCACAAGTTAAAGTTTTGTGGAGGAACCATGCTATTGAGGAAATGACCTGGGAGTTGGAAACGGAAATGAAAGCAAGGTATCCTCATCTTTTCGAAACACCAGGTACATATGTCAATTTCGACGACGAAATTTCATAAGGAGGGGAGGTTGTATGACCCCAAATTATTAATAAATGATATTTAATTTCCTCTATTTATTATTTTGAAATAGTAAGGGTTGATTTGATTAATGTGGTTAGTTATGGGTAAAATATGCAAATATTTCAAATAAGGAAGTGGTTATAAAATATTCATTGTTTTGGGAATATTCGTTTTTGGTCGTGGAATATTCTTATTTGGGGAATAGCGACCTTTATGTGGGCCCCATAACTGAAAAAGCGATTGGATGAAGAAAACGACAAGTATAAGTTGTTTATAAATAACGACGTAGTTATTACCAATTATCATCGTTGAAATAATTGGTGGTTAAAACACAAGTAGACACCTGTATTGCACCAATTATTGATTCTTACGTAAGAAGGCACTACTCAATAAATGTTACAAAGTGAGTTATTGCTCAATATTTTATTTTATTGATTCAATAATTTCTACGTTGATATTTTATATTACCGTTGTTTCAATAATTGTCACTACACGGTATTTTCCATTATCTGAGCAATAATTCATATTATCCGAATAATATTATTAGATAACATTATTGGCAATGTCTAGAAAGTTACGCCTCAAGGAGAGGTTTGGTCACCTAATTGCGTCGCCAAGAAGGAGAAATCCTTATCGAAATCCCCTCTTTCACGGAACTAGTGCGGTTGTCAAGATTGTGATTCTCGTAATATTATTTGTGAATAATTAATTATTGATTTATATGATGAGGAAAATATTAATTTTATGTGTGGATATAGATGGAGAAAATTTTAATGTGACAATTGTTGAAAATTAATATTTTATCCTTTTCTAATAAAATAATTCATTTAAATATATTATTATATTATATTAATATAATAATAGTGATATTTTTGCAATGAATGTGGGATATATGAGTATATGAGAAGGAAAGAGTATTTTTGTTACAATAAATGTTAAAAACATGTTTTTCATGCTCAGAGACCCCATTTCTCGATCGAAATTTGATTATAAATTTGTAAAATCGTCTCATTTGTGGATTTTGGTCAATTTTCATGCTTGGAATTTGAAAAAACTTTCTTCTGCAAAGTTGTAGAGAATGGAATTTCCTATTGTAAGGGCATAAGGTTCAAATTTTTCTGATAAAAGAGCTATTTATTATGAATTATTAAAGTTCTGAAGTTCCGAAATAATTTATTTTTGGAAGTTTTAAATATTTATTTTAACAAAAACATTTTTTTGTAATTTTGGTGGGTTGGTGGCTGATGTCTAGACCAAAAAAAGTTGGCTAAGGAAAATTTATATAAATATATTAATATTTTATTAAATTTTCTACTTTGGTGTTCTAAGCATTTTGCTATAAATAGGGTGCTTAGGTTAGAATTAAAAATTACACCAGAAACTGAAATCTTCTCTCTCTTTCTCTCTCGATATATTGAGCGTATTCTTGTGAGTATTTTGATACTTTGAGTGTTGTTATACGGTGCAAGTTTCCTTCATCACTATATTCAGTATTCCAGCCAGAAGTATTATTCTTTCGAGGTAAGGGATATTATTTTTTTAAAAATGATATTATTTCTTTCAATATCATTATGCCAAAATATTGGGAGTATTTTTCTTGTGAAATTCTTATCTTTTAGTGTCGGGGTTACTATTCACGTATACGACACTATTCACGAATACAGCACTATTCACAAAAAAAGTAAATTTTTTGTTTTTCGTCCAAAATATATATTATGGATACTAGCTTTAATTGTATCCATATTTTGATCATTCTTGAATTTTACTCCACTATGATTATTTATGAGGTATTTTTGGACATGGATAAATCGAAATACGAATCCTTAATATTTGTTATTTTGTTTCACTAGATTCGTTTCCTTTAAAATATTTTTCATCATCCTCAATCCTAAAGGATGATATTACTGAATATCTTTGGCCTGTAGTGCAAAGATGAATGATTTCTGATGAATATCTTTGGCCCGAAGAGTGCAAAAGATGAGCAGTGTTTAGATGAACATGACTAATCGATGAATATCTTTGGCACTCAGAGTGCAAAGATGAATATTTGATTCCAGATATATATTGATTGATGTTACAGGGATAAAATATCGACGATTAAATTTTAAATTCATATATAAAAGATAGTATATTTCATTCTCTACTTAACTCTTCTAATGAATTATTATTTCCGCTGCTAATATTGATTTAAAACTGGTTGTCTATTGTATTCTATTAGATTTTTCCCTGTTGAGGACTAACGATAATTTGTTCTATGTTATCTTAGTCATAATGTTCTTTACTGGGCTAGTTGAGCTCACCCTTTTCCTTTTTGTTCCATTTTTCTTCTTAGGAGGCGAGAATGTAGTGAGTACTAGTCGGGGTGTGGAATGATGGTTCTAGAAGTTGTTTTAGTAGTCCTCACTATTTTGTAAAATAGTGTATCAATAATTGTAATGAGGACTTATTTGAGTGTGGATATTGTCTAGACGATAATATTTGTATTTAAACTCACAGTTTAAGTGTTATCGTATTTTGCACGACAATTGTATTAATAAAGTTGTAGTTGTTTTTGTACCATGTATTTGGTGACTCAGAATGGGTGTTGTATACCTATTTTGGGGGCGTCACATGACCCGTTCATTATCTTTCTCTACGGATCATTATCATAAACACTCGAGATATTACATTCACCCATTCTTCTAAGAATTTCGTCCTCGAAATTTTATTAATCTTTATTCATTCAATCTATCAAAGTAGATTTTACGTTAATACTTTATTCATTCACTGGGTTCTATAACCACTATCTTTCCACAAAGATCTTTCTACAATCATCATATTCATCACCTCTTCCTCTTCTAAGAGTTTCACATTTCTCTTCTTTTCTAGAATTTCATTTCTTTCTTGAAATTATTATGTTTATCTTAATTTTCTCATCCTTTCCACTTTCACATTTTAGAATAATAAGAATCTTCCACAATTGCTCAATAATTGGGAAGCGGTATGAATAACAAGAATTTAAAAGATTCCAAATCATGCTGAGGGGTCACAAGACCGTGAACTCTATTCTCGGTTTACTAGTGCTTCAACTCAATCTTTCACACTGCAAACCAGAGTGTTTATCAATCACAAAGACTGAAAACACCCTCCTCACGTACACTAGGTGGCAAGCCTATTGTAACACTACGTTGGGCCGCAACGTAGTGTTTTGTAACGACTATATGCGTTACGATCGGAACCATTGTCCCCAAAAACATGTCCCCTTATAGGGTTGTTCACCTCAGCTTTTCAACATCTGAATCCGCACCAAAACAATTTGGTTTGGCATAACTTCTCAAGAAACACTTGAATTTCTTGAACATCTTTCAATATTCGTCTAGCTAAATCAAATAGTATAGACTTCTATAATAATTCGGTCATCAATTGAAATATACATATATATATATATATTCTCATATCTTAAAGAAATCTCAAAAATCTTTTTATAACGTCATGATACCGCACTGTATTTACAGTCCGTTTGAGGATTTCGTCATTTGGTGATTTTATCATATTACATCATACAATAGTGGGCTGACGATCCTTAGATCACATCCAACACTAAGTAATACTGCATTGATGACTACATCATTTTTATCATCTCTGCACCAGGTTCCATGATGCACTGATGATATAAAAATACATTTTGATATATTTCAAATCATTTGCGTCTAGCCGAAACAATTAGCATGGACTATTCTTTAAACAGTTCAAAAATATTTGAAAATCAGTTTTAGTGATATCATATCTCAACAGGTAACGACGTGTCAGTGTCCTGAAGTCCACACATACACATTTGTCACCATGCGTAGAGAGTAAAATTTTATTTTTAAAAAACACATAATGCGAATTTAGCTTGATGTCAAAAATTTTGAAGTCTAGCATAGCTAGAAGATTTGGAATACCCATGCTTCCACCGTCAACTCCACTTTCTATACTGATCAATTGCTTAATAGGTCTATCTATTCCTATCATCCTCAATACTCCATTCATAACTTATCTATACCCCAGTTCATCAAACTTACCGCACATTGGAAGTTCAAGACTTGCAACAATAATATGAGTTTAAGAACTTATCCTAGTCAGACCATAGGCGTCCATTCGCTGAGGGGTTCAAAACATACCATATTGTTATGAGTCACGAACTTACTATATGCATTAGTTTTAAGAACCGCGCCTAATCCTAATAATATCTGACTAATCTTAATAGTTTCTAACTATCAAATATACACATGAGAAAATAATCACCTTTTCGCCACATATACACTGATTGCGCGACACCAACATTCCAATGATTATCAATGTGATAAATTGAGTGCAAGCACAAAACCCTCGCCCATACAAAGGTTTGTACAACTCAGCCATCACATAAGTCCTCAATTGAAATCCCTCCTAACTCTATCTTGCTTATAACTTGATCTTTGCTCGATACAAATTTCTCGTATCACATCATTTATAACTCCTCGTGAGTTATCTCGTACTATTTCATAGTACTCCATCTTCATAGCATTAAACTATAATTATTCAAATATTACAGACCATCTTTCTTCTATAACTTAAACAGATCACGTCATGATCTTATTTTATAATCATCTCCCTTAAAATTCTTTTCTTAACTCGTGATCGTTTGTTTTACGATCCTCTTTCTTTCCCTTTTCACCATTTACGATATTATTCGTTATCTTGGCTATTGGAGTTAGGTAACGCCCATTTCTTATCTACATATCTCTTCAAGATTCTTCTTTGAATCTTCTTGTTTATATAACAATTTCTGCTTTAAGAATTTCCAACTTCATTTATATTGTTCAACATTTCATTCAAGTTCTACATTTTCATCATACGTATCAACTTTCTAGACTTGGTACACATCGAGTCTCTACCAGTTTCAATATGGTACATTGAGTGGTTTCCCACAAATAACCAACAAACTAGGTTCCGAGTTGCTAGTTCGTATATACATCCGCTCTATGAAGGAATCGTTTAGCCCAAATACCATACATCAACTACTAAAGAGTACAAGTGTACCATACTTAACTATAATTTTTTGATTCTTAACTTCTTTACCATTCTCTTCTTATAGACATTGTCTATCATCTTACATCCTTATTATTGGAGTTGGGTAACCCCACATTCATATTCCTTATAACTCTGTGAGATTCTTCTTTGAATCCTCTTACGCATGTTTAAATCCATTCTTTATAAATTTCTTAAATTACTTCTTATTGTTCAAACTCTATCTGAGCTTATTCTCTCATTATCTTCATCTTCCTTCTCTAAGGTTATAGCCTAAGGTACTCCTACCTAAGGTTTATAACCTAAAGCTTTGATACCAACTGTAATGATCCCAAAATTCATACAATTTAATTCTCGACTTCGGTCGTTAATAATACAGTCAACCTCTAATTTTACATCATTAAACACTTGCATACACTTACATTCAACCTCTTGTGTGTGCCCGATTTGTCTCTCTTGTGTGTGCTTAGTACGCGTATACAACTTTTCTAATATATCATTTATTAATATTAAGCATCATTATAATTCATAATATTCATGTTCTATAACTTAGAACAACATCTTTTATCATCAAAAGCACTACACTTGCATACGTGCATGCCCGACGCCATCCGATTGCCTCTAAAAACACAATAGTCCTAAAGATGGCCATTTTGACCCCTGTTACAGACCTCAAATTGAAAAACTTAACCAATAAAAGTTGTAGGTCTATTCGTCCTTGTTCCGGATCATCTTGAATCACCTCAATCGGAGTTCGTATGAAAAGGTTATGACCATTTTACTAAACTAGGTTAAAGTAGTCACACTTAACACACATTGGGCGCTGCCGCGCCCAATTCCTTCATAGTCCCAGTGCGCTCGTGCCATTTAGAAGTGCTGGGCAGCACGCCCGTGCTCCTGGGCAGGGCGCCCGCGCTAGACCTCGCCCAGATTATAGTGTTTTGCAATTTTTGACCCTTTTCTCCTACTAATCTTCATAACTTGAGTTATACACATCCAAATTAGTCCGTTTTTGATTCTATGGATTCGTAATTCATAGAACTACAACATATTAGAATTCTAACAATTTATAAAAACATTAACCAACCTAAAATTTGACCCAAAACACATGTTCATACTCTATTTTCATGTTTTAACATCTCTAGCGAAATCGAACACCACAGATTCGTTTTAACTCTGTTTTAGTTCATTCCAATTGGGTTGTTTTCGTTTCTTCACATACTAACATAATCCAACACCAATTTACAGATTATAATACCTATTAATCATAAAATTTTGTACTTTCAAAAGCCAATTTTCATGAAAAAACACTATTATAAGAATTCTTTCTACTACAACCCAATTTCATGTTTTTAATCATCAAATAACACCTACATAGGATGATAACAGATTATAAACCCTTTACAACATAATTACCAATTATTCTAAGAAATCATTCCCCCAATTTCTTCCCTTTTCCCAAAAATTCAAGAATATCAATCATAATTTTCATGGATTCTCTTACTACAATAATGTATAAATATTAACCATATATAATGATTATCAATTTATAATCCATATATACAAGTATATATATCAATTCAATCATAACTATAAGTTTTTAGGGAATAACCACAAAGAAATCAAAACATATAGGTTAGAAGAAATTTATACCTTAAACCCTTGATTATATGCTAGCAAAATTGAGAGCAATCCTTTTCCCCAAAACCCTTCTTCTCTAACCAAGCTTTCTCTCTAATATCTGTGTTTCTCTCTTGAAGTTCTATTATCTAGCCTTAGGGGAAAAATAAGAAGCGTAGAAAAAAATAACTGACATCCCTCACCCCACGTACTCATTAGTTTTAAAATAAAAGACGTCAGTTGAAAAACCAAAGGCCACAAGGCCTTGTTTGGCTAACCAAAAATTTCCCCAAACTAAATTATTTAAATAATCTTATATTATATAGTTTCATGTCACACCTTTAGTTAATTAAATAACTTTAGCTCAATTAATTTTAATAACTTGTAATGATAATTAAAATAATTTCTATTATAATTATATTATTTGAATAATAAATAATTATATATCTAATTTAATAAATAAATTAGACACATCACTTTATTTAATTTATTTATTTTCTTTAATATTAAAAAATTCATTTAATTTAATTATTTTCTTAAATATTAAGCAATTGATTTAATTTAATTATTTCCTTAAATTAAATCCTTCAAATAAAATTATCATTACTCATTAATCAATTTAGTTACTAAATTAATTCTCCACAATTCATCAATTATTTATTTTCTCAATAAATAAATTAATGAAAATATTTATTTAATTCAATAAATATTTAAAATTAATTACTAAATTCATTTAATTCCTTCAATAGTTAACTTAACTATTAAACCTCACTTTCCCAATATATGAATATATATTTCTCTTCACACCCGAACATATATTTCAACATATATAGCATGTATATATACATACTCAAACTCAAAATATCTCATAATAAGAATTTTAATTATTAAATTCTTATTTTAATAATTTATAAAAATTCGGGTTGTCACAATTCTTATGTGGCTCATGTGTATAAAATAATTTTGGTACAATATTTTAAGACCCCAACTTTTATGAATAAAGATTAATTTTCTCAAAATATATTTTTGAATATTATGTTGTGGATTTGATATAATGTTATAGTTGTGAGTAATATTTATGAATTTTGCAAAGTAAGCAAGTTGTTATAAAATATTCGATTGGTCGAGGAATATTCGTTTTAACAGGGAATATTCGTACGATTTCACAATCATTGGTAGACCCCACAACGGAATTATTGTCGGAGTTAGAAAATGACAGAAATATCTTTTCATAAAAATAACGGCGAAAGTTTTATCGTTAACTGTTGAAATACCCGGTGATAAAAGTACAATAATACGCGTGGTTGCATAGTAACACGCGGTATTGATTATTGATGTTTACGTGAGAAGTCACTCAGTTATACTCAATTATTGCTATAATAATTGCTGCATAGTATAATTCAATTATTATCGCAATAATTTATATTATTAAATCAATAATTGGGATGACAAGTTATTCATATTATTATTTGTAATATTGACAATGTCTAGAAAGTTCTGTCGAGGAAAGGGGTTTGGGCACCTAATTGCGCGCCAATAGGAAGAAATCCATATTGGAAAGCCCCCTCTTTCCTGGGAATGATCTGGTTGTTAATATTGCAAGTTATATTATTAAAAAAATAAATGTTCTTAAAAATATTGAAGGGATTTTTATGAAGTATTTGTTGTTAATGTTGCTTATTATTTGGACTACCATTTACCCAGTTTTCAAAACTGGCGGTAGAAGTTATCTCAGTTTTATTATATATATATATATTAAATGATTTGAAATAGGGGGAGTTACCTTTGTCGGGAGGGATTATTATTATTATTATTATTATTATTATTATTATTATTATATTTTATTATGTAAAGTATTTGCATAGTGTTTGCATAGTAAAATTAGAAAATTTTTAACCGATCGGTGCGCGCCCGTGAATGATTTCTTGTGTAGTCCGTGATTTTCTAATTCAAATAATATCCTTCCATTCTCCTATAAATAGGATGCTTAGTTTAGAATTGAAAATAACGCCAGAATCAGAAATTTTTTTTTCTATAATATTGAGTGTATTTCTTTAAAGTTTAAGGAAGTTTTGAGCGTAGAAAACAGTATAAGTTTTCTTCAAGAATATCCTCGCCCTACCCGTCAAAATGTGACAATCCAATATTTTAGTAATTGTAATTTAAAATATTTATTAAATGAAATAAATATTTTATTGATGTGGTTATTATTAGTAAATATTTATGACTAGATAATATTCTAAATTAAATTAATTTATAATTTAGAGAGTTGTAATATAACATGAGATGTTATATGATTGTTTTAATTTAATAATTTAAGATGGTATGATAAGTTATTAAATAAAAATTATAATGAGATTATAATTTCATGATATTTGTTTAAGTAGAATATTTATTTTAAATATAGTATGTGTAATTAATTTATTTTATTATTATTGGATATGGAAATCCAAATAAATAATATGTGATTATAAATTATAAACTAAATTGTTTATTAAAATAAATTAATGGAGTAAATTTAGTTTTTGCCAAACAAGGCTTAAAATATTAAGCGTTTAAATTTTTTAAAGAGTTTTGCCAAACGGAGCCTTATGGCTTTTAGATTTCTTTTGAATTTTGAATTATAATAATATAAATAAAATAAATTAAAATAATAAATATAGTATATTTATAATATATACGTTATTTTGTAACTGACATTTTATTAAATTTGGCGTATTAAGGTTATCAGTTTTATTTCTTACGTTGGTTTACGCTTAACCTTAGTGTTATGCCTAAGTAGTATACTGAGAATTCAGAGAAGAGAACTTGAGAGTGAAACTTGAGGGAATTGTCTACAATTGCAAAGGATTTCTTAAGGAACAAAAGGTATTTTCTATAATCTCCATATATATATATATATATATATATATATATATATATATATATATATATATATATATATATATATATATATATAAATGCATATATGAGTTTATGACAAAATTTTGTGTATTCTGTGAATTTCAAATTTATTGAATTATTTCTATACAATGGGTTACTTGTGATTATATGTGTTTATGATGATTAAAGTTTGTGTTTAAACAAGGAAATTGCATACTAATTTCGTATAATAGTAGAAAAATCATGAGTGTATATATTTGTCATATGACTTGTGTATGTATCAATTTTGATGGTCAATTCGTATGCTAAACTGCAAATTGAAGCTTGTTTATACTAGTTCATTAAGAAACGAAGATAATGTAACTTAAACAAAGTGATTTGGTGAGGAATTGAAATCACAATGTTGATTTTTGTGAAGAAACTCAAAAAATGGAGTTTTCATATGAGAATGAGAAATTTGAGAAATTAAAATAGTTAAAAGTGTTGTTAAATTATTCGATATTGATGAATATGTTAACAATCATGTTTATGATAGTTTTATATTTATTTTATATGTTAATTTCACTGTTTGGTGGGTGAAATTCGTGTTAGTTGGGCTAAAAACGGCCCTTTATTCATCATGCATTTACATTTCTGTCAGACACCAAAGTAGAATTCTATTTGGTGCTTAAGGCTAAAATCATAAGCAGTGTATGCGCAATTGCTCCATACAATGATCTGAGGCAGAGCCTTCTGCTGCTACTACAGATTTTGGGTAGCCTTACCACTTGGTCTAAGGTTATGTTAATGTGTCACACATGTAGTAAGAAGGTTAAAACAGAACCGTGATATGTAATTGATAAATTCAAAGTTATGAGAATGATTAGTAAGTTACAAACGCGTTATACACAATGAATGTTAGATAAGTGTTGTGAAGTCAACACTTGGAATTTCTGAAATGTAAATGGTAATGTAAGACTTGTACCGAAATAACAAGTTTAACTAGAAAATGAGTGTTATGTGGGAAAAAGGGTGTTAGTACATTGTGTATTGATTAATAAGAAGGGTTATGAGATGTAAAGTGTACATTATAGCTACTATGTGTTACTATGTGACTAATAGTTAATGTGAATAATGATATAACTGTGTAGGAATACACGAAGTACAGATAAACGATAAACAGTTAAGTCGTATTTCATAAGCTACAAATCAGGCAAGTCTTTCAGTTCCTATTTGCTACGTGAACTTGATGATTAACTGTTTTAAATCGTTATTGCAAATAACATGATGTGTTATATTTATGTTGAAAGCATGAAATATTAAAGTCAACTTATGACTACGTTGATTGAGTAAAGCATGTTGATTGAGTAAGGAACTCAATCTTTATACTTTTTATATAAACTGTAGCCTGTATGTTATGATAGTCCAATGTTTAAGAGATGTATGTTGAGCATATTATTATATGCTACGTGTTGCATGAAAACTTTTAGATTTTGCTGGGCTGTCGAGCTCAACTTTGCAAATAACCATTTTTGCAGGTCAAGATTTCGAGGTAAAGTTATGTGTTACTTGAAAGACATGAATCAGATGTGATACTTGAAGATTTATACACTTTGGTTGTGTTAGTATTATTTGAGCCATGTTTAAGGTTCCGAATGATGTATTAATGTTGAATTGTAATATCGTTTCGCGATGTAAATTACTGTAGTATTAAATTGATTCTGAGATATTTAGATGTAAAGGTTGAAGGTTTTGCGAACGAGAATAGTTTGTAATAGAAAATTTTAATTATTCCGCAAATTTCAACGGTTGTATTATCATTTAATGATGAGATTAGAGGTTGAATGTATTGTTAACGACCAAAGTCGATAGTTAAATTGTATGAATTTTGGGGTCATTACAGTTGGTATCAAAGCTGTAGGTTATAAACCTTAGGTAGGAGTACCGTAGGCTATAACCTTAGAGAAGAGATGTGAAGATAATGAAAGAATAAGCTCAGATAGAGTTTGAACAATAAGAAGTAATTTAAGAAACGTATAGAGAAGGATTAAAACATGCGTGAGAGGATTCAAAGAAGAATCTCGCAGAATTAGGGGGTTACCCAACTCCAATAATAAGAATGTAAGGTGTTATTAAATAGACAATGTCTATAAGAAGAGATTGGAAGGAAGTTAAGAATAAAAAGTTATAGTTAAGTATGGTATCTAGGCTAAACGATTCCTTCATAGAGCGGAGGTATATACGAACTAGCAACTCGGAACCTAGTTTGTTGGTTGTTTGTGGGAAACCACTCAGCGTACCATATTGAATCTGGTAGAGACTCGATGTGTACCAAGTCTAGAAAATGGATACGTATGATGAAAATGTAGAACTTGAATGTAATGTTGAACGATATTAATGAAGTTGGAAATTCTTAAAGCAGGAATTGTTATATAAACAAGAAGATTCAAAGAAGAATCTTGAAGAGATATGTAGATAAGAAATGGGAGTTACCTAACTCCAATAGCCAAGATAACGAATAATATCGTAAATGATGAAAAAGGAATGAAAGGGGATCGTAAAACAAAACGATCACGAGTTAAGAAAAGAATTTTAAGGGAGATGATTATAGAATAAGATCACGACGTGATCTGTTTAAGTTATAGAAGAAAGATGGTCTGTAATGTTTGAATAATTATAGCTTAATGCTATGAAGATGGTGTACTATGAAATAGTACGAGATAACTCACGAGGATTTATAGATGATGTGATACGAGGAATTCATATCGAGCAAAGAGCAAGTTAAGAGTAAGATAGAGTTAAGTGGGATTTCAATTGAGGATTCATGTGATGGCTGAGTTGTACAAATCTTTGTATGGGCGAGGGTTTTGTGCTTGCACTCAGTTTATCATATTGATAATCATTAGAATGTTGGTGTCGCGCTATCAATGTATATGTAGCGAAATTGTGATTCTTTTCTCATGGGTATATTTTATAGTTAGAAACTATTAAGATTAGTCAGATTATATTAGGATTAGGTGCAGTTCTTAAAACTAATGCATATGGTAAGTTCGTGACTCATAATAATATGGTATGTTTTGAACCCCTCAGCGAATGGACGCCTATGGTCTGACTAGGATAAGTTCTTAAACTCATATTATTGTGGCAAGTTCCTGAACTTCCAATGTGCGGTAAGTTTGATGAACTTGGGTATAATTAAGTTATGAATGAATAATTGAGGATTAGGGGAATAGATAGAATTATTAAGCAATGAATCAGTATAGAAAGTGGAGACATAAGTTTTTCCAAATCTTCTAGCTATGCTAGACTTCAAAATTTTTGACATCAAGCTAAATTCGCACTATGTGCCTTTTTAAAATGAATTTTTACTCTCAACGCATGGTGACAAATGTGTATGTGTGGACTTCGGAACACTGGCACATCATTACCTGTTGAGATATGATATCACTAAAACTGATTTTCAAAGATTTTTGAAATGTTTAAAGAATAGTCTATGCTAATTGTTTCGGCTAGACGAAAATGATTTGAAAATATCAAAATGTATTTTATATCATTAATGCATCATGGAACCTGGTGCAAAGATGATTAAAATGATGGAGTTATCAATGCAGAATTTCTTAGTGTTCGATGTGATCTAAGGATCGTCAGCCCACTATATGGTATGATATAGTATGACAAAGTCACAAAATGACGGAATCCTCAAATGGACTGTAAAATTATCATCATCCTCATGCTTATGATGTGGTAAAGTCATCTTTGGCCCGTAGTGCATAGATGGACTGTTGATTGGTATGATTATGACCATGGATCATTCGGTATAATCATGACTTGTAGTGTTACAAATGATGTGGTAAAAGTCCTCAGTGGCCCGTAGTGCATTGATGGACAGTTGTTGGCATGATCATGACCATTAGAGATAACACGAATATCCTTGGCCCGTAGTGCATGGATAATTCGTGGATGTGATACTAATGAATATCCTTGGCCCGTAGTGTATGGATAATTCAGTGATGTGGATTATTTATTGAGCTGAGTCTCAACGATAAAATTTATGATAAACTTTTTAAATCATAGAAGATAGTAGATATCATGCTCTACTTGACTCTTCTAATGGATTGTTTGTTCCGCTGTAGTTAAACTTGTTGTTTATTATGTTCTATCAGTTTAACACTATTGAAGGCTAACGATAATTTATTCTGCTTTATCTTAATCATGATATTTCTTACTGGGCTAGTTGAGCTCACCCTTTTGCTTTCATTGTTCTCTTCAGGAAATGAGAATGTAGCCGAGACTAGTCGGGGAATGGAGTGACGGTTCGAGATGGTGGTTGTAGTAGTCCTCACTATTTTATAAAAATAGTGTGATAATAATTGTAATGAGGACTCCATTTGAGTTTGGATATTGTCTAGAAGACAATATTCGTGTTAAAACTCTCAGCTCATGTTGTATAATTAAGTTTATATTTGAATTATGTACCATGTATTTGGCGACCCAAGATGGGTGATGTATACCTATTTTGGGGGCCTCACAGTTGGTATCAGAGCTTAGGGATATGAACCCTAGCTGAGATGTGAGACTAGAACTAGGAGGGGATAGACGGGTAAATTCTTCGCTAGTATGACCTACCTAAGCTTATTTGTTATTTAATTAATCGGTCAGAATATAGGGGTATTATGTGGTATTCAATTAACCTTTGTTTTGTGGCAGTGTTTGAAAATGACATCCGAGAATATTGAGATAAGCAATGGAGCACATGAGACCGTTGAGTCACCGACGATCAATAACCAGGATAATGTGCATCAGGAAGGTAATAATCCTCAGGTAAACAACAACACCGACCAAATGATGAACGATGGGATGTTCAGAGGCTTTCGACAATTCATGCAACATCAGGCGAGAGAGACTCCTATTCAAAATACAGGTGGAAACACTGACAACTCACGGATGGTCACTGCTATGCAGTTCAAGGAGCTTGGACCATCGGAGTTTTTGGGAAAGCCAGAACCACTTAAGGCAGAGATGTGGATAAAGCAGATCACCAAGATATTTGATGTTTTGGGATGCTCTAAGGAGTAAAAGGTTCCCTTTGCCACCTTTATGTTGAGAGGAGAGGCAGATTACTGGTGGGAATCTGTAAAACGTACTCAACCTGCCCCACTAAAGATGTCTTGGGTGAAGTTCCAAGAACTGTTCAACGACAAGCACTTTCCTGAAAGTATTCGTCACATGAAGAAGTGAAGTTCATCAAGCTGGAGCAAAATAATATGACTGTGTCGCAATATGAGGCTAAGTTTGCGGAGTTATCCCGGTTTGAATCCCATTTGGTTGATAATGAGGAGAGAATGACGTGAATGTTCCTGCGAGGTTTGAAACTCGAAATACGTCAATACCTCATTTCTCACAAACTTTGCTTGTATTCAGATGTTGTGAATATGGCTCAGTTATTGGAGAAAGATAATGAGTCAACCCAACTAAGAGAGAGTAGCCGTCAAATCGATAATACTAGTGGTAGCAGTCATCGAAGCGGTAACAACAAACGTGGAGGGAATCAACATGCCAGAAATGGTAACCACTTCGGTGGTAATCATGGCCAACATAATAGAAGTGGAAATTTCAAGAAGAGAAGGTTCAATAATGATGGAAAGACAGGAACACTAGTACCAGCACCCGTTTTCAAGGAAAGAGAACAACCACCGATCGTATGCTTCAAATGCGAAGGGGAGGGACACATCAGTCCAAACTGCACGATGCAGTCCAAAGCATGTTATAATTGCAAAAGAGAAGGTCACCTAGCCTGATTTTGTCGTGCAGTGAAGTTAAGTCCAGCTGGGATGGAGACACCAAAGGCCGTCCCAGACAAGTCAAAGCCGATAGTTCAAGGGAGAGTGTTTGTCGTGACTTCCCAAAAAGTGAGGAACCCGAACGAGGTTATCACGGGTAAGCTAATCATAAACTCTTTCGAAGTCTATACCTTATTTGATATCGGTTCTACCCATTCTTTTATTTCTCCTACTTGCGCTCAACGTTTAAATTTAACTCCAGAGAAATTAGACTTTGACTTATCTGTTGAAACTCCATTGGGAGAAACCTTCATTATATCCACTGTTTATAAGTCTTGTTTGATTCAAATCGGCACTCTCACGTTACCTGTCGATCTTATCTCTTTGAAAATACTTGCATTTAATGTGATTTTAGGGATTGATTGGTTAACTACTCATCATGCTAAAATTGATTGTTTTCGTAAGGTTGTTAGCTTTCATAGTCTTAACCAACCTATTATGTGAATTCAAGCAACCAAACCACTAAAGTCAATCACTGTCATATCAAGCCATAAAGCTATTCGTTTATTGAAAAATGGATGTCAAGCTTTCTTAGCTCATGTCACGGATTTAAACAAAAATACGTCAGATTTGAATGATATTTCTATTGTTAATAAATTTCCTGATGTATTCATGAAGAACTTCCTAGCCTACCCCCAGAGCGTGAAATCAAATTTTGTATCGGCCTTGAACCCGGTACAAAACTCATTTCCAAAGCCCCATATCGAATGGCTCCTATTGAACTTCAGGAGTTAAAAACCCAACTGCAGGAATTTTTAGACATCGGTGTCATTCGTCCTAGTATGTCTCCTTGGGATGCTCCTGTTCTATTCGTAAAGAAGAAAGATAGAAGTATACGACTTTGTATTGATTATCGGGAGTTGAATCATGTCACCATCAAAAATAGGTACCCGTTGCCTCGCATTGATGACCTGTTTGACCAATTGCAAGGCGCTAAATTCTTTTCAAAGATCGATCTTCGTTCCGGATATCATTAGTTAAAGATTAAAACTGATGACATTCTAAAGACTGCTTTCAGAACTCGGTACGGGCATTATGAATTCCTAGTCATGTCTTTTGGATTGACTAATGCTCCTGGTGCCTTCATGGATATGATGAACTGAGTATTCAAGGAATATTTGGATCATTTTGTGGTTGTCTTTATCGATGACATCTTCATTTACTCCAAAATCCGTAAAGTTCATGAGGAACACTTGAGGCTGATACTCCAAAAGCTTCGTGAAAACAAGCTATATGCCAAGTTGAAGAAATGTGAGTTCTGGCTTGAGGAAGTAGCATTACTTGGACACGTGATATCAAATCATGGAATATCTGTTGACCCGACAAAGATTGAAGCAATACAAAGCTGGGAGCAACCTAAGTCAGTGACTGAAGTACGTAGCTTTCTGGGCTTAGCTGGTTATTATCGGAGATTCGTGGAAGGATTTTCTTGAATCGCTACTCCATTAACTCAGCTGACTCGAAAAGATACAAAATTTGGTTGGAGCGAGGAATGTGAGAAGAGTTTTCAAGAACTCAAGAGGAGACTCATTTCAGCACCTGTTCTGATAATACCATCTGGTTCGGAGGGATTTGTCATCTACAGCGATGCTTTAGGCAGAGGCTTAGGATGTGTTCTCATGCAACATGGGAAAGTCATAGCCTATGCCTCACGACAACTCAAAGAATATGAGAGGAATTATCCTACTCATGATCTAGAGTTGGCAGCAGTCATTTTTGCGCTTAAAATCTGGAGGCATTACCTGTATGGGGAGAAGGTGGAGATCTATACAAATCATAAAAGCCTCAATTTACCCAAAAGGAACTCAATATGAGACAACGATGTTGGCTCGAGCTGTTGAAAGATTACGATCATACCATTCAATACCATCCTGGAAAAGCGAACGTGGTAGCTAACGCATTTAGTAGAAGATCATATGTGGGTACGAGTGCGATATTGTCAACGCAAAGGCCTATTTTGTATGACTTACAAAGGATAGAGATAGAGTTAAAGACTCTAGGGACCCACGTGATGATGACAAATATACGAGTAGAACCGACTTTAATCGATAAAGTTAAAGCTGCTCAAGCTACAGACCTGGAGCTGATGGGTATTAGGAAGAAAGTACAAGAAGGTGCTATTCCGGAAGCAAAAATTGATGAATAAGGAATACTTCGAGTCAACTCCAGACTTTGTGTTCCTAACAACTCTGACTTGAAGTATAAAATCATGATGGAGGTGCACAACACATCGTTTGCAATCCATCTTGGGAGTACCAAAATATATCATGATCTTCGACATACATTTTGGTGGAGCAATATGAAGATAGAGATAGCAGAGTTTATCTCAAGATGTCTAACTTGTCAACGAGTCAAGGCGAAGCATCAAGCGCCAAAAGGTCCATTGCAACCACTTAAAATTCAAGAATGGAAGTGGGAGCACATTACCATGGATTTTGTTACTGGTCTTCCTAAGGTTTCTCAAGGCATAGATGCAATTTGGGTCATTGTTGATAGATTAACCAAGTCTGCTCATTTCTTACCTATACGAGAAACTTAATTACTTGAACGTCTTGCTCGTATATATATAAATGAGATTGTAAGAATGCATGGCATGCCAGTATCCATAGTTTCTGATCGAGACCCGAGATTCACTTCACAATTTTGGGTTAGTTTGCAAAAAGCTATGGGAACGGATTTACGATTCAGTTCGGCATATCATCCTCAAACGGATGGGCAGTCGGAGAGGACTATTCAAACTCTTGAAGATCTATTAAGACTATGTGTCCTTGATTTCAAGGGAAGTTGGGACAAGTTCTTGCCATTGCTGGAATTCTCCTACAACAACAGTTATCAAGCAAGTATTAGCATGGCTCCATTCTAGGCGTTGTATGGACGCAAGTCATGTCGTTCTCCAGTATGTTGGGATGAGGTGGGTGAAGCAACTTTGTTGGGACCGAAATGGGTACGCATGACAACAGAAAAGATTGTAATGATCCGGCAACGTATAAAAACCTCACAAGATCGACAAAAGAGTTATGCTACTCTTCATCGAAGGGACGTGGAATTCAATGTTGGAGATCATGTGTTGTTACGTGTTACTCCATGGAAAGGAGTTACAAGATTTGGAAAGAGAGGAAAGCTCAATCCTCAATTCATTGGCCCATTTGAAATCCTCAATCGAGTAGGAACTGTGGCATATAGACTCGCCTTACCGCCAAGTATGTCTCGTGTTCATAACGTTTTTCATATATCTATGTTACGTAAATATGTGGAAGACCCGAACCACATTATTGAATTAAAACCAGACGAGATAGCGGAAGATTTAATGTATAAAGAGGTACTTGTTAAAATCTTGGATAATAAGATACATATTCTACACTCCAAGGTTATACCTCAAGTCAAAGTTTTGTGGAGAAACCACGATGTTGAGGAAATGACCTGGGAGTTAGAATCTGAAATGAAATCAAGATATCCTCACATCTTCGTCATACCAGGTACGTACACCAATTTCAAGGACGAAATTACATAAGAAGGGGAGGTTGTAAGACCCTAAATTTTATGAATAAAGATTAATTTTCTCAAAATATATTTTTGAATATTATGGTGTGGATTTGATATAATGTTATAGTTGTGGGTAATATTTATAAATTTTGCAAAGTAAGCAAGTTGTTATAAAATATTCGATTGGTCGGGGAATATTCGTTTTAACAGGGAATATTCGTACAATGGCACAATTATTGGTGGACCCCACAACGGAATTATTGTCGGAGTTAGAAAACGACAGAAATATCTTTTTATAAAAATAACGGCGAAAGTTTTACCGTTAACTGTTGAAATACCCGGTGATAAAAGTACAGTAATACGCGTGGTTGCATAGTAGCACACGGTATTGATTATTGATGCTTACGTGAGAAGTCACTCTGTTATACTCAATTATTGCTACAATAATTGCTGCATAGTATCTCACGTTATTATTTCAATTATTGTTGCAATAATTTATATTATTAAATCAATAATTGAGATGACAAGTTATTCATATTATTATTTGCATTATTGACAATGTCTAGAAAGTTCTGTCGAGGAAAGGGGTTTGATCACCTAATTACGCGCCAATAGGGAGAAATTCTTATCAGAAAGCCCCCTCTTTCCTGGGAATGATCTGGTTGTTAATATTGCAAGTTATATTATTGATGAATAAATGTTGTTAAAAATATTGAGGGGATTTTTATGAAGTATTTGTTGTTAATTTTACTTATTATTTGGACTACCATTTACCCATTTTTTAAAACTTTCGATAGAAGTTATCTCAGTTTTGTTTATATATATATATATATATATATATATATTATAATAAGTTTTGTTTTTTTATGAAAATAGAATATATTATATTTTTTATGCATAGTGTCTGCAAAGTGTTTGCATAGTAAAATCAGAAAAATTTCAGTCGATCGGTGCGCGCCCGTGAATGATTTCATGTGTAGTCTGTGATTTTCTAATTCAAATAGTATCCTTCCATTCTCCTATAAATAGGATGCTTAGTTTAGAATTAAAGATCACACTAGAATCAAAAAATTCTTCTTCTATAATATTGACCGTATTTCTTTAGAGTTTAGGGAAGCTTTGAGCGTAAAAAACAGTATAAGTTTTTTTCAAGAATATCCCCGTCCTACCAGTCAGAAGTACTCTCCTTTTAAGGTAAGGGATATTATTTTTGTTCAATATTCGTAAGAAATAATATTTTCTTCCATACTCTGTAGTATGTAAGTAATATTATTTCGTTTCAGATTCTGAATTCTACACTCATTTTGTTAAAGTATTGCTTCTATACTCCTTGAAATTAGTAGAATATCCTTGAAATTTGTGCTTCATCTAGTATCTTTTCACGGATAAATTATTCTGAACATTCTTGATATTTTTTGATCTTTTCATACCAGGGTACTATTCCCGAAGTACTATTCATGATAAAAAATAATTTAATTTCTTTTTCGTCCAAAATATTTTTGATACAATATTATTCTTGAATTTTACTCCACAAAGTAGTATCATGTTGACAATTTGGACATTATTGAATTCTGGATAAATTAACTTATAAAATCTTTAAAATTTATCCTTGATCTCATTTAATTGCATTCTTATATCATTCTCATCATCCTCATGCTTATGATGTGGTAAAAGTCATCTTTGGCCCGTAGTGCATAGATGGACTGTTGATTGGTATGATTATGACCAGGGATCATTCGGTATAATCATGACCTGTAATGTTATAAATGATGTGGTAAAAGTTCTCATTGGCCCGTAGTGCATTGATGGACAGTTGTTGGCATGATCATGACCATTGGTGATAACACCAATATCCTTGGCCCGTAGTGCATGGATAATTCGTGGATATGATACTAATGAATATCCTTGGGCCGTAGTGCATGGGCAATTCAGTGATGTAGATTATTTATTGAGCTGAGTCTCAGCGATAAAATTGATGATAAACTTTTTAAATCATAGAAGATAGTAGATATCATGCTCTACTTGACTCTTCTAATGGATTACTTGTTCCGCTGCAGTTAAACTTGTTGTTTATTATATTCTAACAGTTTAACACTGTTGAAGGCTAATGATAATTTATTCTGCATTATCTTAGTCATGATATTTCTTACTGGGCTAGTTGAGCTCACCCTTTTGCTTTCATTGTTCTCTTCAGGAAATGAGAACGTAGCCGGAACTAGTTAGGGAATGGAGTGACGGTCCGAGATGGTGGCTGTAGTAGTCCTCACTATTTTATAAAGATAGTGTGATAATAATTGTAATGAGGACTTCATTTGAGTTTGGATATTGTTGTTGGGTAAAATCTAATTATGCACAACACGCAAGTATACGTGGTCAACAAGTAATATAATAGTAAATAGAGTATCGTTCCCACAGAGATTAGCAAGAAATTAACCCTCACAATTACCAGTTTCCTATTAATCCAAATTTTATTAAACTATCTAATTTTAAGAATTATAACTAAAAATATTAAAAATACGAAGAATACCAAACAACCAACTAACCCTAAAAACTGTAATTTCAAACAAATATTGGAGAATTAGGCTTACAACTTCACTCTAAGTCTCACTCTGATTATTACACTTTATTCCAGTTCAATGCACTATCCTAGTTTATTAATCAAGAACACTCAAGAAGAACTAGCCATCTCTCGATGTACTAATACCATATTAACTCAAACCCACAAATTAGATAGAATTAAGTTAAACACCTTAATTAACTAATTCACTATATCTCTATGTGAATTTACAATCAAAGAAGGTTTAAGTCCAAGTTCTCTATTCGATTACATATGACGCTAGGCATATCTCTACCCTAACATTCATCAAGATTCTATCCATTCACAGAATTCAAGAACACATGCCATATTGACTAAGTCTAGACTCGTATTTCCTCTCTCAAATCCATACAAGTCCACATAAAATTGGTGATCAAGTAATTTATAAATTCAAACACAAATCAATATAGATAAACTGAAAGATAGCTTATTAAACTGAAAATCAAAGCTACATAATCATTGTTCCACCCAAAGATCCATTATAAGCCTAAAAAGTAAATTAGTTCATCATCGATGAATTAAAAACTGAATTAATCAAAGTAAACATCATCCCAATTACAAATATTAAACTAAAGAAAAAGAATGAATCCAGAACCACCCTTCTCTCTAGCCTTAATCTGCAATTATCCTGAAATCTCCTTCAAAGTCTTCCTCCAATGCTCTTGCTCAAAATTAGTCTTCAAAGATATTAATTGCTTGTGTGATAATCAATCTTGTTGTTTGTTGTTAATTATATGCATAAGACATGTATTCTGACTTAATTCCATGCCCAATTGAGTTCCAAGCCATTCCAATCATTAGCCTTCATGTTTACTGCAGCAGTTCAACATGTAACAGGAGTCTAGTTTCCGCACTTCATACCGGAGGGGTTTTACTTAGTAAATGTCACCAATGGGTCTCATCTCTCTGTTAATTTTTAACACCCCACCCAAATAGGGTACATTCATCTTTGGTTCACTTTTAGCTCTTATTCTTGCCAATTTTTGCCATGATTCTACCTTTTTAAGTCCAATTGCCACTCCACCACACTTAAACACAAAACAACATTAAACAAGTAAAAATGAAACACAAAAACAAAGAATTAACACAGTTTAAGCTCGAATTAGAGGCCGATTCGTAGGTATAAAACCCACTCATCAAACTCCCCCAAACTTAAACACGTGCTAGTCCTCGAGCACCAAACTAAACAAAAATGCTATACAATGCAATGCAACGTAATGCAACTAATCTATATGCCTACAAATCCAGCAGTCATCATAGAATCAAATTTCTTCATCCGGCCTCAGAGAAATCAAGTAAACACAACAATACTTCATATCACATCCAATCAATAATTCCCATCAATCCTCGAATCTTAAATTGTTATTATTGGTATAGTGTATGTGCTCGACATCCATGCTAACTAATGCAAATTCAAATCTAATACATAACTAGTCTCTTATAAGGCATCATACAATATAAACTCAAGAATTTCAAAAACAGACGAGATCTAACTAAAATCAAACAATCACCAATATTAAGGGTGCAAATAGGGTACTTATGCTTTATTTTTAAATCACGGGGGCTTTTTGCTCTTATTTCCCATTTTATTCTCTCTTTTTATATATATACATTTATTTCCCATGACTGTGTAATGTCTCATTCCATTAGGCTAATAGTGCTACCCCTTAGCGAGCTTTCGACCAACGACTCCCAAACCATATAAGACCTTAGGGCGCTAGGTGTAAAGACAATCCCCTTGGGTATACTTGCTTAAGTAACAAAGGCCCCGAAACAAGACTAGCCATGGTATATATATTTTTATTTTTTATTTTTTTTATTATATGAAGCTTATATACCCCAAATTTTCCCCCAAACTTAGGTTCTTGCTTAATTCTTCGCCTTCACTGCATATCCTTGTCATTCTTTCCTTTAGACTAGCATTATCCTTTAGAGGTCCCTTATGTCTCAATTTGAACTAAATCAATCCACATAGGTGTTATTAACGTGCTAACCTTAGTATACCAGTTTCAAACAGGCAAAGATCAAATTCATAATAGAAAATTACATCAAAGTTCTAATAGTCTGTACCGTACTTGTCTACTTAATCCTAATCTCATCATTGGCCAAACTAAAATGAACTATATCAAACCGCTGGACATATGCAATATAACACAATATGTGACGCCCCCAAAATTAGGTATACGTCACCCATCTTGGGTCGCCACTTACATAGTACATAAATTCAAATACAACTTAATAATACAGCTGTCGAGTACAATACGACAAAACATAAACTGTGAGTTTGAATACAAATATTGTCTACTAGAGATTATACAAACTCAAAAGGAGTCCTTATTACAATTATTATTACACTATTTCACAAAATAGTGAGGACTACTAATGCTATCATCCGGTCAGTCACTCCGTTCCCCGACTAGTCCTTGCTACATTCTCATTTCCTGAAGAGAACAATAAAAGTAAAAGGGTGAGCTCAACTAGCCCTATAGGAAATATTATGACTAAGATAATGCAGAATATATTATCGTTAGCCTTCAACAGTGTTAAACTGATACAATATAACAACCATCAAGTTTAACTGCAGTGGAACAAACAATCCATTAAAAGAGTCAAATAGAGAATAAAAGCTACTATCTTTTATGATTTAGAAGGTTTTTCATCACTTTTATCGCTGGGACTCAGCTTAATAAATAATCCACATCATCGAATCACCCCTGCACTACGGCCAAGGATATTCTTTAGTATCACGACCACAATTATCCATGCACTACGGGCCAAGAATATTTGTGTATTCAATAATGGCAATGATCATGCCAACAACTGTCCATCAATGCACTACGGGCCAATGAGGACTTTTATCACATCATTTGTAACATTACAAATCATGATTACAATCGAATAATCCTCGGTCATAATCATACCAAGTCCATCTATGCACTATAGGCCACAGATGACTTTCAACAAAATATAAACATGAGGATGATGACAATGATATAAGAATTCAATAAAACAAGTTCAAGAATTATTTTATCCAAGATCTAATAACGTCCAAATTGTCAACATGATACTGCTTTGTAGAGTAAAATTTAAGAATGCTCAGAAGAATAATTCCATGAAAAGATACTGGATGAAGCGCAAATATCAAGGATATTTCACTAATTTAATGGAGTATAGAAGTCAAAACTTTAACCAACTTAGTATAATAAGGAATGGAATAATAAAAGAAATCACCGGGCATGCGATGATCAAGACAGCAGTGTGTTATTCTAACAGAATAATAAATAACGGAATCAGTCCCATAGAAACGCATGCATAAGATATTCCAAATGTAATAATAAAGACGAAATCAGTCCCACAGAAACGCACAAATAGGATATTCCAACGTAATAATAAAGACGGAATCGTGTCCGGCGTAGAAACGCATGCATGACATGATATTCCAAATGTAATAATAAAGACAGAATCAGTCCGGCGTAAAAACGCATGTATATGATATTCCAATGTAATAATAAAGGCGGAACCGGTCCGGCCAGAGAACGCATGCACATGATGTTCCAACAGAATGATAAAGAATGGAACAACAGAAGTTCTCTTCATAGATAAGAAAGAAATAATACTCCCTACCTTGGAAAAATTGGATACTGGAATAGTGAGGTAGCAGATTTCTCTTCTTCTTTCTCTCTATAATTTCTCTCTATAATAATCGCTCTAAAGCTTTTGTGAATTAGTGAGAAATGAAGGAAGAATGAGCTTCTATTTATAGAAAAATATAGTTTCGATAATTGCACGTTTTGGGGCTCGAAAAATTTCAGTACAATACCTCCAACTTTTCCTTTATTTATAATTTAGTCCTGCAAGTATTATCAATCTTGCACCAACTCCCCTAATAGTAAATAATGTGAATCAATAGTTCAATTATGTGAATCAATAGTATAATCATGTGAAAAATACGAATTACAGTATAGTACCTCCATCTATACCTTCATTTTTAACTTAGTTATGCAAGTATTATCAATCTTGCACCAACTCCCCTAATAGTAAATAATGTGATTCAATAGTACACATATGTGAACAAATAGTTATATAAGCATGTGAATTAGTAGCAATTAATTGCTCATTTTTTCGATAAATTACCCGATTTATCAATATAACCCCTAGACATCAATTATCATCGGAATAAATGTCGATTTTCACTAACACAAACAATTCCAACATAATGAAACTATTTTTATCAAAAATATAAATTTTGAAATTTTGAAGTTTGTCTTTTCCCGAAAAAGTCAACTGTTGACTTTTTGACCAAATAGTGAATCCCGGAAAATTTTGTGTTTATAGACTATTTTTACTAATTTCGTCGTTCCGGACTCAAATATCACGTCCGCGTCTCCAAATTCAACTCTGAACAATATTCATCATTAATATTATAACTCACAATATTTATCAACCGTGTCGTTCCTGTGAAAGAGGGGCTTTCAATAAGGATTTCACCCTATCATAGCGCCAGTAATTAGGTGACCAAACCTCTCCTTGATGTAACTTATAGACATTGTAAATATTTCAATTTATAATATGAATAACTTTGTCATCTCAAGTATTGATTTAAAAAACATTTTATGCGAGATGATAATCGTGACAATAATTGAATCAATAATATGATAGATATGATGCAAAGCACAATTCTTGTAGTAATAATTGAGTATAACCGAGTGACTTCTCACATAAGCATCAATAATCAATACCGTGTGCTACTATGCAACCACGCCAGACATCGCACTTTTACTACCGGGTAGTTCAACAGATTAACGGTAAAACTTCCGCCGTTATTTTCATAAAGTATTTTTTGTCGTTTTTTCAATCCGACAATAATTCCGTTCATGGGGGGTCCACCAATGATTGTCTTAGTTGTATTTAATATTCCTATTAAAACGAATATTCCTCGACCAATCGAATATTATATAACAACACAGTACTTTTGTAAAATTTATAAATATTACCCACAACTATAACATTATATCAAATCCACACCATAATATTCAAAAATATATTTCGAGAAAATTTAATCTTTATTCAAAAAAGTTGGGGTCTTACACAATACTTAACAATTTTTTTTTAGATATGTGGTAAACATAACGTGATTGACAACTAAATAAAAATTATTTACAATCTTATACTACTTATTCAACTAAATCACTACATGAATGCAAACATTTAATAATCCTTAAACTAAACATGAAACTAACATATGCAAATCTAGCTAATACAATTAAACATGCAAACATAAAAATTAAACTAACTCCCCCAAACTTGAAAATTACAAAGTCCTCATTGTAAAGAATAAAGCAGTAAATGTATGAGGACTTCCCTGTAATCGCCTAAGCTTGGGGTGGTGGTGGCTGTTGCTCGTCATCTGAATCAGAGGGTGGTAACCGTGGCATCGGGGTTGGCTGTTGGTATGGGAACTGCACAGTGGGGTTACAACTCTAGAGCGTCGCGTTCAAGGAGGCAAAGGACATATTCATGGCCTCGAACATATGGTCCTGCCTCGCCGCGAGTCTGCGCATTTGTCTTCGGGCATCTTTGTTGTACTCATCAAGTTGTCGCTGGAGGCTCTGAAATTGAGGGCTAGTGTTAGTCAAAATCTAGTTACGCACAATCACGCAAGTATACGTGGTCAACAAGTAATATAATGATAAATCAAGTATCGTTCCCATAGAGATTAGCAAGAAATTAACCCTCACAGTTACCAGTTTCCTATTAATCCAAATTTTAGTAAACTATCCAATTTAGGAATTATACCTAAAAATATTAAAAATACTAATAATACCAAATAATCAACAAACCCTAAAAACTGAAATTTCAAACAAATATTGGAGAATTAGGCTTACAACTTCACTCCAAGTATCACTCTGATTATTACCATTTATTCCAGTTTAATTCATTATCCCAATTTATTAATCAAGAACACTCAAGTAGAACTAGCCACCTCTTGATGCACTAATACCATATTAACTTAAATCCACAAATTAGATAAAATTAAGTTAAACACCTTAATTAACTAACTCAGTATATCTCTATGTGAATTATAATTAAATAATATTTAAGTTCAAGTTCTCTATCCGATTACATGCGATGCTAGGCATATCTCTACCCTAACATAAATCAAGATTCCAATAATCACAGAATTCAAGAACACATGCTATATTAACTAGGTCTAGACTCATATTTCCTCTCTCGAACCCATACAAGTCCACATAATTTTGGTGATCAAGCAATTCATAAATTCAAGCACAAATCAATATAGATAAACTGAAAGATAGCTTATTAAACTAAAAATTAAAGATTACATAATCATCATTCCACCCAAAGATCCGTTATAAGCCTAATAAAGAATTTAGTTCATCATAATTGAAATAAAAATTGAATTAATGTAATACCTGAAAAATAAAAATAAAATAAAATAAAAATAATAACAATAATAACATTTAAATCTATATTATAAAAATAGTTAATTGGGCTTTCTTTATGTTTGGGTCAGATTCTATTTAATTTATTTGGACCATAATAAGTAATGAGTACATTAATTTGGGCTTTTATACTAATTGGGTTTAAATTGTATTTATGTAAATTTTAAATCCTATTAAAAATTAGAAATATTAATAAATAAATAAGTAAAACCTAATCTTACACATAATATATTAATACGAACCGACTGAAGAAAGAAAAGAAAGATAGCGCAGCCTCAGCAAAACAAGAGAAAGGGGGAAATCGGATTACTGGTAAGTTGTGTTCTTTTTTTATTTAATTTGAAGTTTGATGACTAGTATTGCTTTATGAATAACCACAAAAAGTGTTGGAATCTCATTCATGAATCAAGTGGCAGTACATATACTTTTATATATATATGAATCCTGCCTAATTTGTAAACTATTTTAATACATGAGTATGTCTTAATATATATTTATATATATATATATATATATATATATATATATGTTTAAACCGATTTAATATATGTATATCTTTTAAATCAGAATGTATATATGTAATACATATAAAGTCTATAATAATAATAATAATAATAATAATAATAATAAAATAAGTTTATTAACGGGTTAAAGATGGAAGAATATTTTTACAAGTGTACTTATATTTATTATTATTTTGTTTAATTAGCTTGGACGGAAGGAATTTAACGAGTCGAATTTGGCATATAAATCTGGGTATTACATTGCTTAATCCAGGTACGAATTCCGTACTTTTTCAGCGAGACTCTTTTAAATATAATTCGTTCGTTTTGTTTTTCGTTTAGAAATTTGGTATTGCCTCTCAGGATTATTCCTTGTTGTCAAAATTATTGAGATAGTTTCGTTTTGGCGTTGATATTGGAATTCGTATTTGTACTCTTTGAACTAGTTAATCATGCCAATATGTTTTGGGGACTTTATTCGTTTGTACCATTGTTCGTATATTTTCGTTCACATTCGGGAGTTATTTTGATCATTGATATATTGTGATAATTAATAATGTTTGTATTTGATAATTCGATTTTCATTTGAATATGGTCATGTAAGCCTTGTGATTTGATCCTTAGGGTATACTTGAGCTAACCACCTGTGGGGGTACCACATGCATGTCCTCTTGACACAAGGGCATGACACCTTCCTTGGTGGTGTGATTAGTCCACGGCGTATCCTTTTGTATGCTCTGGGTATGAGCTTTGGCCATTTGATATATTTGTTCAGGATACGTATGGAAATAATTCCAAAGATTTTGATTTGATTCGATTTGTTTGGCGGATTAGTGACGTATGTGTCGTGCGTACTATCTGATTTGATTTGCATACATCATGATACCGATGTATTTTGTTAGCCTTTGGCTATTTGTATTTGAGCTCAGTATGAAGTTATCACCTTACCACCATTTGATTCAGCCTCATTTGTTTGGAATTCTATTGACTATAGTTGTCGGTTCGACAGTGTTAATCATTTGTACCTTGTCTCACCAATTTCGATATATTCATGTTTGATTAGTAGTTGTAATTATTCGTTCATTCAGTTATTTCGGTACATATATATATATATTATTTATATATATGCATTTTTATATCCGTATTGGGCAATTGGCTCACGTAGTGTTCTTTTTGCGGCAGGTAATCAGGGGTGATCAGGATTTGTGGGATGAGAGCTACCTTTGATCCAAATGAGTAGATTAGTTTGAGACTTATTATTAGACTTGGTTTTCCTAATATTTTGTATATGGATGTTTGGGCCATTTTGGCATTTATTTTTTTTATTAGTAGAGATTATGTAAGTGTAGAGTTCCTTCTATTTAAATTGGAGTATGTGACAATTAGTGTTCAATTTCATTGGAGATATTTTGAGATTTATTTGCGGTTTGTATTTATTATGCTTGTGCGTGACATTCTTTTTCCTTTTGGGAAAAAGGGGTGTTACAGAGTTGGTATCAGAGCTTAGGTTATGATCTTGTAGATTGCCTTTTAGGCTTGACCTGTGAGTTATGGGTAGACCACTAGGTAGTTATAAGATTTGTATTGCGTTTGATTTTGGTTCTGCATAAATTTGGCCTTGATTATTTGTTTTGATCTGTTTGTTCTCGTCTGTTTGATTTTGTATCGTAGATGGCTCGTAAGTCTTCGAGAATTTCTTGGAGGTAGGGTAATAATGGTAGGAGGGGTCAGAGGCAGCCCCGGGTTCAGGCTGTTAACTAGGGTGGAAACGATGGAAATCAGGGTAATGCAATAATAACCCCGGCTATGGTTGCAACGATGGTGAATGAGGCAGTTACGCAGGTCGTGGCACAGGCTATGCATGGTATTCCTCAGATGCAAGGAAATCAACATGCAAATGGCATGGGGGATGATGCAGAGATACCACAACATGAGCAGAATGTTCCTTCCGAGGATCAAGTGGGTCAACAAGTGCAGCCGTTGTATTGGTTATTAGAGAGGTTCATTAAGCAGAAGCCCAATTCTTTTCGTTTCGCTCCGACTCCAATTGATGCGGAGAACTGGATCGCCCACTTGGAGAAGATTTTTGATGTGATTGGGTGTTCAGAAAATCAGAAGGTGAGATTAGCAGTTTATAAGCTAGAGGATGATGCTCAGCGATGGTGGAAATCGTTGAAGGCTACACAGGGAGATGGATTTATGGATGGACTCATATGGAGCGGTTTTTGTGACCTTTTCTATCAGCAGTATTTACCAAACGCTGATAGGGATGCATACATCAGGGAATTTGTGTCCATTCGGCAGACGGATGATGAGACTATTACCGATTTCACAAATGAGGTTTACGAGATTCATTTGGTTTTTGGGTTCAATAATGGGACAAATTTACTGTGAGCGAGAAAAGTTCAAATGGGCCTTGAAATATGAGTATAGGAGATCGATCATCCACACCATCTTTACAGACATATCACAGGTGGCTAATGCAGCTAAGATTGTGGAAATGGAACACAAAGACTTTCGAGCTTCCAAATCAGAAGGGAGTCAAAAGAGAGATAGAGATGACCACCAAGGGCAAGGAATGAGGCAGTTTGGTAGAACAGAATAGAAGGCAAAATAATTGGAATGAGCCTCCATCGGGTCAGCGATTTACTCCTCGATGGGATTTTGCTTACCCCCAATGCAAATAGGTGGTCGTGGAGGTCAAGCCACAGGTCGATGGCAAGTCGGAGGCGAGATCAAAATAGGGGATTTCAATAGAACAGGGGTTTCCAGTAAAATCAGAATCAGGGTCAGTATCGCCAACAAGGTTAAATTCAAGGGCGGTATCCACGACCGGCAGGTGGAGGAAATCCGAACCTTTTGCCACTTCCACCTGCTCCATGTGCTACTTGTGGTGGGTATCATGCTGGTAGGGCGTGCTATAGAAATACAGGGGCTTGTTTCTTATGTGGATAGATGGGACATAGAGCAAGGGACTACACAGTTCAGCGTGGTAATGGGGGAGGCGTTAATCCTGGTAATGGCGGTCAGCGCAACGCCGGTGGGAGAGTATTTGCATTGACAGCTAATCAGGCGGCCCAAGCACCATGTACTATTTCAGGCATCCTTCTTGTATGAAATCGTGAGGCATCAGTTTTGTTTGACACTGGATCTACACACTCTATTGTTGCACTTTCATTTATTCGTCATCTTGGAGTACCTTCTCATATATTAGATCCTCATTTATCTATTGCTACCCCGATGGGGAATTCTGTGATTATTTTGAGCAATTTGCGAGTGTCCTTTGAAGTTAGGGAGGAGGGTGTACGCAGCTAACTTACTTCTGATGGTGATGCATGATTTCGATATCATCTTGGGTATAGATTGGCTGAGTAAGCATCGAGCCACTATTGATTGTCAGGCGAGGAAGGTTATTTTTGGAACCTTAGAGGCTCCAGAATTCGAGTTTCTATGTTCCAAGCCGAATGGTGTTGTAAAGTTGATCTCAGCTTTGAAGGCGAGCAAAATGATTTCTAAGGGACGTGATTGTTATTTGGCTTATGTGAAGGATACCTCGAGGGATGAGCCCCAACTTGATGAATATCCAGTTGTGTGAGAATTTCCTGAGGTATTTCCTAAGGATCTGCCAGGATTACCACCGCCAAGGGAAGTTGAGTTTACTATTGAGCTCATTCCTGGAGTGAAACCTATTTCTAAGGCACCCTATAGAATGGCTCCATTAGAGTTACAGGAGTTGAAGGAACAATTGCAGGAGTTGTTAGATCGTGGATTCATTAGACCGAGTGTATCGCCATGGGGTGCTCCAGTGTTGTTTGTGAAGAAGAAGGACGGATCTATGAGATTGTGTATAGATTATAGAGAGCTAAATCAGATCACTATCAGGAACAGATATCCATTGCCCCAGATAGATGACCTTTTCGATCAGCTCCAAGGGACGAAGTTCTTCTCAAAGATAGATTTGAGGTCGGGGTACCATCAGTTGAGGGTGAGGGAAGAGGACATTCCAAAAATAGCTTTTCGTACTCGGTATGGGCACTAAGAGTTTTTGGTGATGTCATTTGGGTTGACTAATGCTCCAGTAGTGTTTATGGGTATGATGTGTAATATCCGAGTTTTATTTTTATTTTTATTTTTTTTAATATTTTTTTTATGTAATTTAAGAATTGTGAATAAACGAATTTATATGAAACTTTTGGGTGATTTCGTTTATTAGATGTATGTGTGTGGTACATATATGTGTTATTTCAAGATATGTGATGAGATGTATTTAAATGATTGGTTTAGTTTTATTTAACTATTTAAATAAAATTAAGTAGGGAATTATTCTATTTTATTACGTGGGATGGTATTAAATCATGAGCTGGAGTTAGGAGCAGAATTTAGAGATGCGGACTGTGTATTCGAGTCTGGAACATCGAAATTAGTCAGGATAGACTATAATCACGAAAAAGTGTCACAGTCGACTTTTTGGTCAAAGTCAACCTGTTGACTTTTTCGAGGAAAAAGTCAACTACAAATTTCAGAGATGAATTTGACTAAACGGATAGTTCCTTGACGTTCGGAACGTCGACTTTAGTAGGAATTGATATATGGTTCGCAAAGTTTGGTTCCGAAGGGTAAAATAGTCAAATAGCTTATTAATTGATTAATTGATTAAAATAATATATGTATTTTTTTTTAATAGAAATCAGCTGAACTGATGGACCCATGAGACTATTAAATTGGGACAAGGGAGGGAGTATACATATATTACATAATAGCTAAGGTGGAAGTAATTTATTTTATTCCTTAAAATCAAAATTCTTTTTATTTTTCTAACTCCCACATTCATTTTCTCTAACTCCCACACTCTTCCTATTAATTAACTATATTATTGCAGTATTAAGTATTGTGAGTAACTAATCATTAGAGTTGGGGGTTATGGGGGTTGGGGGTTATGGGAATCAATAGACTCTAACAAAGCTATACATATATACAAACACATTTTTCTTTTAAGAAAATTCCACCAACTGAATAAACATGGAGAGAAATTGAGAGCCTAAGAGAGTTAGAACTAATTTTGGAGGATTACTGAGGATTTGACAAGCAAGGAGAAGGAGCATCATATTAAACCAAGAAGAAATTCATCAAAAGGTAATTCATGAACCCATTTTATTTTTATAACAAAAATGAGAAGAAAATGCATATAAAATTGGTAAATGATTTGTTGTGGCTTTGAGTTGCCATGTTACTGTTGTTTGATGATTATAGATCATTAACAACCAAATATATGGGTTAATCATGCATCAAATTCATAGAAAATCAAAGAATTAAGCAATGCATGCTCTACCTTTGATAAAATGTCTCTAAGGTGCTAAATTAATCAAAAAGGTGGAAGTTTGTTGAAGTTTGATGTTGTGAAATATGAAAACATGTGAGAGTAGATGATCTGGACATTAGAAATAATTTAATTGCATGCTAGAAGCAAAATCCCGGATTTTTGTCAAATTGGGTTTAACTAGTAATCTGTGATTTTTGGGGTTTTTTCGGAGCCTCGGGATCATGGTGTATATGACTCGATTAACGTATGTAATAATTTTATAAAATAGTATGTAACATGAGGTACAACCTGTCCAGATTTCATAGGAAAGGGAGTTAAATTGAGCAAGTTATGAAAATCGTAAGCATGCATGTTGGTAATAAAATCTGCAGAATTTTGGAAATTCCAGAATTTTTTTTCTAAGTATAAAACTAGTGCTTGCACGCTTTACTATGCAGTTGGTTTGTGGTATTAGCATTCTAGTTTTATGAATGTTATATTTTTATAAAATACCTTGATGTATGAAGGTTATTGTGTCCAAGTATCATGGTCATATCATCTTTAGATTAGCGGGAATAAAATCGTAGAGTTAGTAAAAATCGTAGAGTAAACTCTAAAAATCGTAGAGTCAGTGAAAATCGTAGAGTAAACTCTGAAAATCATAGAGTCAATGAAAATCGTAGAGTAAACTCTGAAAATCGTAGAGTCAGTGAAAATCGTAGAGTAAACTCTGAAAATCGTAGAGTCAATGAAAGTCGTAGAGTAAACTCTAAAAATCGTAGAGTGCAGATAGTAGAGTGAAAATCGTAGAGTCAGTATAAATCGTAGAGTGAACTCTGAAAATCGTAGAGTGAAAATCATAAAGTGAACTCTGAAAATTATAGAGTAAAGTTTATATTACAACTACTATGCGTTGCTAATAGTTGATGTGCATGATTATACAATTGTGTAGGGCACGTGAAGTGCAGATAGCTGTAAGCTGTTAATCTGTTATTGGTAAACAACGATCAAGGCAACTTTTTTACCCTATTTTTCATTATGAATTTATTCAACTCTTATTCAGTTGATTGCAGCGAGGGTAAGTTTGGGCTTGTGATTAATTAATCATTCGTGCAAGCTCCTTTATTGTAAAGTTCTATAACTTTATTTGTGATGCGAAACGTTATTGATGATTATTCAGTTCCTATTGCAACTACTATACTTTAAAGTTCGTATTCCCTTAATGAACTATATTCAAGCATGCTTTCTAGCTTTCGTCCCAGCTAGATGTTATTGATGCAAACATAGTATATTGTTTAAACAATTCAAATCCTTTGAAGCTATTTGATGTTTTCCATTCCAAATTGCTTTGGTGAGGTCCTGTATGAATACTAAGATGAACAACCCGGATAATGGGGTAACTGATGACGGGCATATAGTCCCATTTACGCTTATGCGTTTAAACTTTATACTTGTGCACAATGTAGGGTACGATAGGCTGATCACCTAGAGTACTTGCAGAGACCGTTTATAATCTATTTGATTATTAAACCATCTGATGGTTTTTGATGAAACAAAGTAATGTTCAAGGTATCTAACACCCCTTAGTATGTTATTGAGAATTCCAGAACTCTTATCTTGATATTCCAGTTTATCTCTTGATATTTATTTTAACTATTAAGAAATATTCATACTAATGCTTCTACTTCTGATGTATGTTCTCAAACTACTTTATATACTTGCTGGGCAATTTGTGTTCATTCTTGCTTAAAATTTTCATTTAAGACTGATAACGCTGAGGGCTCGGGCAAGGACAAAGGAAAGTCTAAGATGAAATGATGAGAGTTATTTATGTAATAATTATATTTCCACATATGATGTGATGTAGCGATAAACGCTAATTTTAAGTTTCAGTTTATTAAAGGTTGTAAAGACTTGGGACTTTATTTTGAATAAGTATGTAATAGTTAATATTATTATTATTATTATTATTATTATTATTATTATTATTATTATTATTATTATTATTATTATTATTATTAGAGTTACTTAGATGATGATGTATGTTATATCGTGAGCACCATGTCCTGTAATCGATGTTACACGGATTTGGGGGCGTCACATGATGAATCGAGTTTTTAGCGAGTATTTGGACCAATTTGTCATTGTCTTCATTGATGACATTTTGGTGTATTCCAAGTCTAAGGAGGAGCATGAAGAACATCTTCGTACTGTTTTGGGGGTTCTGCAAAAGAATAAGTTATATGATAAGTTCTCTAAATGCGAGTTTTGGTTAGAACATGTAGCATTTTTGGGACATGTCGTGTCTGCTGAAGGTATTAAGGTGGATCCTGCAAAGGTTGAGGCTATCACTAATTGGCCAAGACCTACCACAGTAACCGAAATAAGGAGTTTCTTGGGTTTGGCAGGGTACTACAGGCGATTTGTGGAAGGTTTCTCTTTGTTAGCTTTTACATTAACTCAGTTGATGAAGAAGGGCATAAAGTTTGTGTGGAATGAGGAACGTGAGAAAAGTTTTGAGGAGCTTAAGAAGAGGCTTGTGTCGGCTCCAGTGCTTACATTATCGTCGGGGATAGGAGGTTATCGATTTCTGATGATGCTTCCAAGAAGGGATTAGGTGCGTTTGATGCAACATGGTAAGGTAATTGCTTATGCTTCCGCACAACTTAAACCTTATGAGGTGAATTATCCTACCCACGACTTAGAGTTAGCAAAGCAGATTATTTTTGCCCTAAAGATTTGGAGGCACTATCTATATGGAGAGACTTGTGACATTTTCACCCCACCACAAGAGCCTTAAATATATTTTTACTCAAAAGGAGCTTAACATGAGACAGAGGCGTTGGTTAGAGCTTCTCAAGGATTATGATGCCAGAATTCAGTATCACCCCGGTAAGGCTAATGTGGTTGCAGATGCTCTTAGTCGAAAAAGTTCAGGGAGTGTAGCTGCCTTGGTTACACAACCTCAACTTATCTCGGATATGGAGCGTGTGGGTTTGGAGCTATATACTAGTGGTTTTGATGGGTTGGTAGCAGGTATGAGGGTGGAGTCTTCTCTTATTTTGCGTATCAAAGAAGCCCAAAAGGAAGATGGCGAGTTGTGGACTATAGCGCAGAATATGAATGAGGGTAGGCAACCAGAGTTTTGTATTGATGAGCAAGGTGTGGTATGGTTTGGTAAACGGTTATGTGTTCCAGTGGATCCAATGATTCGTGAGGCAATGTTGACTGAAGCTCATAGTTCGCCATTTTCTATTCATCCGGGGTCTACAAAGATGTATAAGGATCTGAAGGAGAATTTTTGGTGGAGTGGAATGAAAAGGGATGTAGCTGAATTTGTGAGTAAATGTCTTACTTGTCAGCAAGTGAAAATAGAGCATCAGCGGCCTGGTGGTTTGTTGCAATAGTGGGAGATTCTTGTGTGGAAATGGGATGACATTTCGATGGACTTTGTGACTGGGTTGTCGAGAACTCTTAAAAAGAATGATACTATTTGGGTGGTAGTGGATCGTTTGACTAAATCGGCTCATTTTCTGTCTATTCGTGAAGATTTTTCGGTAAATAAGTTAGCAGATATTTTTCAACGTGAGATTGTTAGGCTTTATGGGACTCCCGTTTCTATTATTTCAGTTCGGGATCCGCGGTTTACTTCTCGATTTTGGAAAGGATTTCAACGAGCTTGGGGAACGCGACTCAACTATAGTACAACTTTTCACCCGCAGACAGATGGACAATCAGAGAGAACTATTCAGACATTAGAAGACATGTTGCGATCTTGTGCCTTAGAGTGGACAGGAAATTGGGATGATTATTTGAGTTTGGTGGAGTTTGTATATAATAATAGTTGGCAAACTAGTATTGGTATGGCTCCTTTTGAAGCATTATATGGGAAGAAGTGTCAAGCTCCGACTTGTTGGGATGAGGTTGGAGAAAGGGTCATAGAAGGACTCGATTTGGTTAGGATTACTACGGAGAAGGTAGCAGTGGCTAAATAAAAGTTGAAAGAAGCTAGATCGCGGCAAAAGAGTTATGCTGATATTCATAGGAGGGCTCTTGAATTCACGCCTGGTGAACACGTGATTTTGAAAGTTTCTCCATGGAAAGGTGTTCGAAGGTTTGGTTTGAAAGGGAAGCTTAGTCCGCGTTTCATTGGCCCTTTTGAAGTCCTTGAGAGAGTTGGAGATGTGGCAAATCGGGTGGCTTTGCCTCCACAGTTATCTCATGTGCATAATGTCTTTCATGTTTCAGTGTTAAGGAAATATAATTATCATCCGTTTCATGTTGTGCAATACCCGTTACATAAAATTCAAGAAGATCTTACTTGTGAGGAAGAAGCCGAGGCGATTCTAGATGGTCAAGAACGGATTATGAGGAGGAAGACAATTCCTTTTGTTAAAGTCTTGTGGAAAAATCATTCGGAGCGGGAAGCTACTTGGCAGATGGAGGAGTCTATTAGAGCGGAGTATCCGCATCTTTTTGAAAATTAGGTACGTTCTATTATTTTGATTCCGGGGACGGAATCCTTTTTAAGGGGAAGGTGATGTAATACCCGAAAAATAAAAATAAAATAAAATAAAAATAATAACAATAATAACATTTAAATCTATATTTTAAAAATAGTTAATTGGGCTTTCTTTATGTTTGGGTTAGATTCTATTTAATTTATTTGGACCATAATAAGTAATGAGTACATTAATTTGGGCTTTTATACTAATTGGGTTTAAATTGTATTTATGTAAATTTTAAATCCTATTAAAAATTAGAAATATTAATAAATAAATAAGTAAAACCTAATCTTACACATAATACATTAATACGAACCGACTGAAGAAAGAAAAGAAAGATAGCGCAGCCTCAGCAAAATAAGAGAAAGGGGGAAATCGGATTACTGGTAAGTTGTGTTCTTTTTTTATTTAATTGGAAGTTTGATGACTAGTATTGCTTTATGAATAACCTCAAAAAGTGTTGGAATCTCATTCATGAATCAAGTGGAAGTACATATACTTCTATATATATATGAATCCTGCCTAATTTGCAAACTATTTTAATACATGAGTATGTCCGTATATTTAGTATATATATATATATATGTTTAAACCGATTTAATATATGTATATCTTTTAAATCAGAATGTATATATGTAATACATATAAAGTCTATAATAATAATAATAATAATAATAATAATAATAATAATAATAATAATAATAATAATAATAATAATAATAATAATAATAATAATAAAATAAGTTTATTAACGGGTTAAAGATGGAAGAATATTTTTACAAGTGTACTTATATTTATTATTATTTTGTTTAATTAGCTTGGACGTAAGGAATTTAACGAGTCGAATTTGGAATATAAATCTGGGTATTACATTGCTTAATCCAGGTACGGATTCCGTACTTTTTCAGCGAGACTCTTTTAAATATAATTCGTTCGTTTTGTTATTCGTTTAGAAATTTTGTATTGCCTCTCAGGATTATTCCTTGTTGTCAAAATTATTGAGATAGTTTCGTTTTGGCGTTGATATTGGAATTCATATTTGTACTCTTTGAACTAGTTAATCGTGCTAATATATTTTGAGGACTTTATTCATTTGTACCATTGTTCGTATATTTTCGTTTACATTCAGGAGTTATTTTGATCATTGATATATTGTGATAATTAATAACGTTTGTATTTGATAATTTGATTTTATTTGAATATGGTCATGTAAGCCTTGTGATTTAAACCCCTTTTGGCTTACATTTTGTAGTTTGATCCTTAGGGTATACTTGAGCTAACCACCTGTGGGGGTACCACAGGCATGTCCTCTTGACACAAGGGCATGACACCTTCCGTGGCGGTGTGATTAGTCCACGGCGTATCCTTTTGTATGCTCTGGGTATGAGCTTTGGCCATTTGATATATTTGTTCAGGATACGTATGGGTCGACCCAGTATTTGATTTGATTCGATTTGTTTGGCGGATTAGTGACTTATGTGTCGTGCGTACTATCTGATTTGATTTGTATACATCATAATACCGATTGTATTTTGTTAGCCTTTGGCTATTTGTATTTGAGCTCAGTATGAAGTTGTCACCTTACCACCATTTGATTCATCCTCATTTGTTTGAAATTCTTTTGACTATAGTTGTCAGCTCGACAGTGTTAATCATTTGTACCTTGTCTCACCAATTTTGATATATTCATGTTTGATTAGTAGTTGTAATTGTTCGTTCATTCAGTTCTTTCGATACATATATATATTATTTATATATATGCATTTTTATATCCGTACTGGGCAATTGGCTCACTATTTGTGTTCTTTTTTTAAGCAGTAATCGGGGTGTGATCGTGGATTTGTGGGATGAGAGCTACCTTTGATCCAAATGAGTAGATTAGTTTGAGACTTATTATTAGACTTGGTTTTCCTAATATTTTGTATATGGATGTTTGGGCCATTTTGGCATTTATTTTTTTTATTAGTAGAGATTATGTAAGTGTGGAGTTCCTTCTATTTAAATTAGAGTATGTGACAATTAGTGTTCAATTTCATTGGAGATATTTTGAGATTTATTTGCGGTTTGTATTTATTATGCTTGTGCGTGACATTCTTTTTCCTTTTGGGAAAAAGGGGTGTTACAATTAATCAAAGTAAACATCATCCCAATTACAAATATTAAACTAAAGAAGAAGAATGAATCCAGAACCACCCTTCTTTCTAGCTTCAATATGCAATTATTGTGAAATTGCCTTCAAAATCTTCCTCCAATGCTCTTGCTCAATAATATGTCTTCAATTATGTTAAATTGCTTGTATATTCATTCAATCTTATTGTTTGTTGTTAATTATAAACCAAGACACGTATTCTGACTCTAACTCCATGCACACTTGAGTCCCAAGCCATTTCAATCACTAACCTTCACGTTGTTGTCGCAGTTCAAACCAAGTAGGAGACTGCACGTTCTCGTACCCTCGCCCCGGCGGGGGTTTTGCTTAGTAAATGTCCTCCCTAGCGGGCTACCTTCCTATTTATTTTCCAAGACTTCGCCTTGCAAGCCGGGTTTTGTATATAGAAAGTTCGCCTTACAGCAGTAATGTCTTCAATCTTTTGTCCAATTTAGCTCATGAACTTGCCAATTCCCGCCATGAATTCCCCTTTTAAGTCAATTTCCCACGCCACCACACCTAAACACAAAATAACACTAAACAAGTAAAAACAAAACATAAAAACACATAATTAACACAGATTAAGCTCGAATTAGAGGCTGATTTGTAGGTATAAAACCCACTCATCAAACTCCCCCAAACTTAAACACATGCTAGTCCTCGAGCACGAAACAAAATAATCATGCTATACAATTGAATGCAATCAAATGTAATGCATCTAATCTATATGCCTACGAATCCAGCTGTCATCATAGAATCAAATTTATTCATCCGACCCCAAAGAAATCAAGCAAACTCAACAATACTTCATATCAAAACTAATCAATAATTCCCATCACTCATCAAATGTTAAACTGTTATTACTGGTATAATGTGTGTGTGTGTGCTCAACATCCATGCTAACTGATGCAAATTCAAATTTAATACATAACAAGTCTCTCAGAAGGCATCATACAGTGCAAACTCAAGAATTTCAAAAACAGACGAAATCCAACTAAAATCAAACCATTACCAATATTAGGGGGTCCAAATATGGTACTTATGCTTTCTTTTTCAATCACGAGGGCTTTTTGCTCTTATTTCCCGTTTTATTCTTCTTATTTTTTTTCTCTTTTTTTTAGATAGTGAGTGCGTTTTACGCTCCATCTCACGCCTGTGTTTATGGGGAGTGCGTTTCACGCTCCTTCTCGACCC
Organism: Panax ginseng; assembly: GCA_020205605.1. Taxonomy (NCBI): domain Eukaryota; kingdom Viridiplantae; phylum Streptophyta; class Magnoliopsida; order Apiales; family Araliaceae; genus Panax; species Panax ginseng. The sequence goes on along the minus strand of CM035136.1, from coordinate 85,723,219 downwards.
ACCACAAGATTCAATTATTCAACTCGGGTAGGTTCCCATTTTTAGTTATATAAGAAGCTTATATACCCCACTTTTCCCCCCAAACTTAGGTTCTTGCCTAATTCTTCGCCTTCACTGCCTATCCTTGTCATTCTTTCATTTAAACTAGTATGATCCTTTAGAGAATCCTTATGTATCAATTTGAACTAAATCAGTCCATATAAGTGTTATTGACGTGCTAACCTTATTATACCAGTTTCAAACATACAAAAGATCCAATTCATAACAAAAGATTACATCAAAGTTCTAATATTCGGTACCGTAATTGTCTACCTAATCCCAATCTCATCATTGGCCAAAATAACATGAACTATATCAAACCGCTTGACATATGCAATATAACTAAAAAAAATTCTTATATGTGTAAACAACATGAATGACAACTAATAAAAAGAAACTATTTACAATCCTATATTACTATGCAACTAAATCACTACATGAATGCAAATATTTAATAATCCTAAAACTAAACATAAAACTAACAAATGAAAATCTAACTAATAAAATTAAACATGCAGACATAAAAATTAAACTAACTCCCCCAAACTTAAAAATTGCAATGTCCTCATTATAAAGAATAAAGCAGTAAATGTATGAGGACTTCCCTACAATCGCTTAAGCTTGGGGTGGTGGTGGTTGTTGTTCTTTATCTGAATCACTGGGTGGGAACCTTGGCATCGGGGTTAGCTGCTGGTATGGGATTTACGCATTGGGATTAAAACTCTGGAGCGTTGCGATCAATGAGGCAAAGGACATATTCATGGCCTCGAATATATGGTCCTGCCTCGCTGCGAGTCTCAGCATCTGTCGTCAGGAATCCTTGTTGTACCCATCCATTTGTCTCTGAAGGCTCTTGAATTGAGGGCTAGATGTAGTATCGGGTTGTGGTATCTCCTCCGCTCCTTTCTCTCTCATCGTTTCATCCCCCAGGTACTCGTCGTCATCCGAGGTGTCTTCAGCTTCAACCTCATCCTCCGAGCCTGGTGGAAATATGAACCCAAGTCCTCTAGGGTGAGACTCACCCCCGGGCCACACCAAATACCGCGCAATCATCCTCGTGTCTAACGTCTGAAGCGACATCCGAGTGGTCTCATTATCGGACCATTTAACTCCCGCTTGCCTACACAACCCACAAATTAGCAATGGGTGTGGCAAGTCGCCAGAGAATGTGTGACGGGCCCCAAATTCGGGTCCCAAATCACCACAGATCTGATTCAATCATTCAATCACTATTACTATTTCCGAAAGATATAAATATAAATTTTTTATACAATAAACTTTACACCCTATTCCCCAAGGTCGAGTAACCTTCACTTAATACAGATTTCATAACTTATTTGACTTACAAAAAAAACATTAATATACAATACTGTTACAAATCTAACTACACACATATACTAAAGTTGGAACTGTCTTTGACCTTTTCTTGTATCCGACGTATTCGTCTTAATCTGCAATGTTTATCATGATATAGCAAGGGTGACCATAAGTTTGCCCTACAAGTATAAATTTATTTAAGGATATATCATGAGTGAAAGAATTTGAATAATAAGCTGGCTATAATTCAACAATATAATTGTGAATTAGTAGGAACAAGTTTTATAACTGAACAAGCATTTAACATGAACAAATATATCTGGACCGAATGGTAATGAAGGTGATCAGCCTTTCATACCTGACTTATACATGCAATATGTACAGAGTACAATTGAATAATACAACTCGAGGTCGAGTTAAGAAAAAATTGCACAATAAATAAGTATAAGAAACTTGCATGTTCGGTCGATTACTGTTACGCAATTTCTTTAGTTTTGCCTGAAGACCTATTATAGATAAAACCGATCTCCAAATATTAGAATAATATCATCACATTATAATATTGTTAAATACATTTATAAAATAACCTAAACAAATAAGCACGTATCCCTATCAGTCTATAAAACACTTAAGTCCTAGCCTCAAGTCAAACTATTACAGTCTGAGTTGAGTTTCGTACTATTTTGATATCCCGACGTCCTAGTCGGATAATAATCGAGCCTATTTTTCTTAAGACTCTATTTAAACACTTAACAATTATCTTAGATAATTTTCTTATCAGTTGAAATATTTTTCAATAGCTCATAATAATTTTCAAATAATTTAATAGTATTTATTTCATTATCTAATATTATTAATCATTTAATAATATTTTAATCATTCTTAATAATATTCAAATCACTTATTAATATAAATAATAAAGGTCTCATACATTTTAATATGTAAATATTTTACATCATGAAGCTTAAACTCTTTGTATTCCATTTCAGAAATATCTTTTTTCTTTACTCGCAATTTCGAAGTTTAAACAGCTAACGCATAACTTTTATACTAAAACTCAATTTACTATATTATTTCTTTAATTTAAATAATTTTTATATTATTTTGTCCATTCATGAGTCAACACATACCGTTTTCTCATATATTATATTTTATTCTGCTAGCATATTCGCTTTATTTTCCGTTTTATAATTATTCGCATTTTGCTTTATATATTAAATATATATATTCCATTACGAAAATCTCAGCTCAAAAACCTCCTTTTGAGCCCCGAAAACCTCAAAATATCATTTTTATGATTAATACAATTTTTCAAAGGTTTCACGTTCTTCGTTGCACGACAAAATAATTTCATAAGCAACTATAGATTTTATTTCACTTGTGTAATTTATATTTATTACATATTTTTATTGCTTTATTTATACCCGAAAGGATGTTTCCCGGCATAAAACATTACTTATAGTCAAATCTCGCCCCGTAAGATTTTATTAGATTTATTATAACTTATTATTTAGCCGGAACGTGATTCGGAACGTCAAACGTTAAAGTCGCTCGACGCGCCGACGCTCGTCGTTCGCTCAAATTTTAGTTCTGACATGCATGTTTGCATATTTTTAATTCTCGAATTATGAGTCATATAACAACGAAATTTCGGGCGTATTATAGACCTCATGGCATAGTATTTTAGAAAAAAATAGAATCATGTCAAACCACAAGACAACACAATGTGCATTGCTGGCAGGCTGGCAAGGCGTCTTGTGGCGTCACTGTCATTTCTTGTTCTACCGTGAGCTTATCAACTTAGCTACTTTGCGCTTTTCTCACGCCTTGGTCGTTTATCAGAAAATTCCCAACTTTGAATATGTTATACATGGTATACCAAAGTATTTTTAAAAAATATAACCCAGTAATTTCGGACCTCTTAGGCAGCCTAAAATAGACACCAAATATGTCCACTCGCAACAGCTTTAATCTTTTTTCCAGATTTACCCTCTTTCGCTAAAACAGTCATAACTTTTTCGTTTTAAAACCTTTTAAGGCAATTCTTGAGCCCACGCGAAGCTAACTTCCTGGACTACAACTCTTCCCTAGTGATATGTTTCCAGATTCCGAACATATCAACCCAGAAATTCCGTTCAAGTGGACTGCACCGCACTTGTTGGACAGTTTTGACACTACAACTTTGAAATGTCATAACTCTCTCCTCCGATGTCGGATTTAGTCCGTTCCGGAGTCTATGGAAAACTTATTCAGTGTACTATAACATACCAAAAGCCCGGAATTGTTAGGGCATTCTACCTAACCCCGAAATTTCTGTTTAGAGGCAGCAGTCACCAATTTTTTTTCTAAGTTAAAAACTGTTTTGGTTCTTCTTTGCTTAGATCAAACTTTTAACACCTAAAATGTCTTGATCTACACATAACACACCATATAACATGTAGATCTAAAGTTTTAAAGTTCAAGAACATAAGTTCTTTATCAAATCAAATCAAACAAAATAAAATAAATAAACTAAACTAGGATTTTATACCTAGATCATGTAGCTCTTCTCCTTCTCTTTACACAATATTGGATGAAGCTAGGGAGCATGAAAAAATTTCTCTTCTTCTTCCTCCATAGGGCTGCCAACTTTGCCCTCTCTCTCTCTCTATATATATTTTCTTTCTCTAGCTTTTGTGGAAGCTTTGAAATAAAAGAAGTAAAGAAAGTGTTTTGTCCAAAGAGAGAAAGTATTGTAAAAATGTGTGTATACATAACTTGTATGTCTATAGCAAATCTTCCACAATCTTTCATCTTCACTCTCTTAATCTTTGAGGTTACTTGCAAATCTAAACAAATAATAAGGCTTACATTATAGAGAGACACATGGCTTGGAAAAATATTTACCCACATGTTATTACTCCCTCATTTACCCGATTCATTGCACCCTTCTTTGTCAAATGTTTATTTGCTTTCTCTCTCATATATCTTGTATAATCTTGGGCAAAAATATATGGCTAGTCTAATAAGGTGACACTTGGCCAATGAAGTGTAAAATGAAACTTTGAAAGAAAAAAAAATTACACCATGTGTGTTTATTCCTCCCCTTTTTAGCCGAGTGAAGCCCCCCCTTAATTTGCCCCATATTTTATTTATTTCTCTCTCATAAGCTTGCTTGCAAACCTAGCCAATATCCCTTCTCTTTCCTATCTTGAATAAATCTTCCAAATAGAATCACATGCCATAAACTTCCTCTTTTTACCCGGCACATACTCCTCCATTTTGCCCATTTGTGATTTATTTTAATTTGCCTTATTTGCTTACTTAAATAATTAAATCAATTATTCTTTTAATGCTTTTGTTAAGTAATTTAATTACCGAACCTTAATAACTTAATTTAATCAAATAAGTTACTACATAAATCTCTTTAATTTATTTTACCCTCTTGGAATCATATAATTTACATAACCCATCTTTGATATATAATTTATATAAAACATAACATAACATACTTAAATTACATATTTATTTTATAATTGTAAAATAAATATGACACATAATTTCTTTTGCAAATACAATTATTTACATACCCAATATATATTAATATAATATCCTTCCCGCATTAACATAAATTCAATTAAAAATTTATTTACTTCCTTAAGATATTGCGATAAATATAATATCTTTTCTTTATTAAACTACTTTCATATAAGAATTTATTCTAATACTCTTGGGTAAAGTATATATAAATATTATATGCTTAACCCGCATCTTTTTGCTTCATTACGCAAATTATTCCCAACAATTTTATTTTCCCTGCGTAATATATATATAATATTTATTAACTCCTAATTACAAGTTACACCATACATACATATAACATATACACTTATATCCTTAATTCTGAATAATTCACCAAAAGAAATTTTAAATTCACAAAATTCCTTACCAGAAATCTCAAATCCATTAATTTATTTTTTGTCTAGGTTTATTATTTAACATTAATTCAATATTTTAAGATTTTAAAAATATTCAAATTCTCGGGTTGTCACATTCACCCCTTCTTCTAAAAATTTCATCCCGAAATTTACTTTACACCGTACACCATACACCATTCCTCATTCCTTCTCATCATCACATGCTACTCAATACATCTCTCACAAGAGTAAAAATTTTGAAATTGTGCTGAGGAGTTATACAGACTATTTTTTATCATTTTTGCAAAGGTTTTTATGGAAGTTCATCCGCAAACTGTTATAACTTACGAACATAGTGGGTAATTAGCCCGGTATGCCCTATACTTATTAAGTACTGCTGGTCGAATCTGTTTCTCATCACTGCCATAGGCACAAAAATTTTATCTCAGTCTTATAGGATTCCGCACAAAAACAATTTGGTTCGGGAAATTTCTTTCAGTGAACACTTAAGAGTTTTCATAACATTAGTCTAGCTGAATCGAATAGCGTAGACTCATATCAATAATTCAATTCAATTGAATTATTTAGGTGTAGCCAAACCCCGTTGGCAAAATTAAAAATTTTGAAAATATTTTTGAGAATAACGTCATAATGTCGTATATATAAATACTCTTGGGTAAAGTATATATAAATATTATATGCTTAACCCGCATCTTTTTGTTTCATTACGCAAATTATTCCTAACAATTTTATTTCCCCCGCGTAATATATATATATATATATATATATATATATATATATATATATATATATATAATATTTATTAACTCCTAATTACAAGTTACACCATACATACACATAACATATACACTTATATCCTTAATTCTGAATAATTCACCAAAAAAAATTTAAAATTCACAAAATTCCTTACCAGAAATCTCAAATCCATTAACTTATTTTTTGTCTAGGTTTATTATTTAACATTAATTCAATATTTTAAGATTTTAAAAATATTCAAATTTTCGGGTTGTATCAGAATGGCCCTCGCAGGCATCTTCGGATAGAAAAATTGATTATAGCACCCACATCGATGAGAAAATCTTGGACAATGGCATATAAAAGCAATATATTCTCCTTTGGCACCTCTGTCATGTGTGTGGATGGAAACAGCTTGGCGCATACAAACGCGTACCATATCTTTCCATACCGGTTGAGATCCTTACTGTGGAAGATAGTTCCCCCTTTTCGGCCTTTGATCCATGTGGTACCCAGTTTTGTAATTTCTATCAAAATAGCCTCATAGTCGGGATTATGGTCACGTAAGTAAGCGTACTGGCACTCTCTAGGAACTCGTAATTGGTAGTACGTGTTGATGACGTCGGCACTGAAAGGAACTAACCTGCCCCAGATAAATGCTGTGAATGGAGCCTTATCCTATGCGTTGGCATAAAACTCTTTGACCACATTCACAATTGTTGGCTTGGGCTCTTGCATGAACTTAATCCATCCCGTCTCATAGATTTGTTGCATCATTTCGCCGTCGACTGGTTCAGGTGCCAACCCCCGCTCTGGTGTGAGTGCCTTTGTCACAAGGTGGTCGGCGGCAGCGACACTTATGAATTTGCGTTGGTCAAAGGTCCTTGTTGGTGGTCTGAACCATGAACTCTCTCCACGTTGTCGTTTTGATGTCGGTTTAGGTGCCATTGGATTTGGAATTGATGAGCTTCAAGCCAATATCTCCCCCTAACTTCACTCAAGCAAATTGTCGAACACGTGGTGTGCAAGACTTACAATCCCCCAAACTTAGTGATTTGGCTTCAAATATGGTGGTAGGTGTTGAGAATTTGCAATAAAAAACCCATTACTCTCAGTGTATCCCCAAGTTGGATGATTATCCCCTCCCTTTTTGCTGCAAAAATTCACTCAAGAGGAACCCTAACCTTGAACTACTGAATTGGTATGAATTTATATGGTTAGAGTGTGTTGTGAGGGTATGAATTTATAGAGAGGAATTGACGTAGAGAGTTGTGGGTTGAAGAAGTGGGAAAGTGGTTTAATGGAGTGGGGAGATGGGTATTAAGTTGCTAAATCGTGGGTTGAGGGTGGAGAAGTGGGGTTTCAATTGGGTTGCAAGTAGAAGAAAGTGGGGGAAAATGGTCTGAGTGCTCAGAATCGCCAAAGCGCCTCTTTCAGACATTGCACCCGACCCCGTGGTATTTAGTTGTAAACGCATTATACGTGAGCATATGTTTGTTTAATGAGATCGAGACCCCGCCTTCGCTGGCTTTTTGCAGTCAAATAGTTCATTTTGCCAGCATACATATCTTATTAATGGGCACACGATTTTACCCAGCCCGTGGGGTTCCTTCACAAAAAAAATCCGCCTCGACAGGCATGTAGTCTACTAATTCACTTGAATTCTCATATTCCTTACATCCTTAATATAACCATGAGCTTTTTAGTTACTTGAAACATCATTAAACATGAATATAAGTCAATATTGAGCAAATTAAGCATGGAAGGTAAGATTATCTAAAAAATATAACTTAACTAACTACTTAATGAACTTATTCTATACTAATTATTATTCTAAACTACAATTTGACTAGCATGAATAAAAATACTGAGAATAAAAGTAAAATTGGGTTGCCTCCCAAATAGCGCTTGATTTTAAGTCTTTCAGCCTGACTACTCCCTATTTGTGGCGCTTTGGCAAGTGTGATTGTGATGACCTCCGTGTTCGATTCGCCACCCCAATAATGCTTCAATCGTTGACAGTTGACCTTGAATGTCTCCAAAGGATTCCTACTGTATAGCTCAACGGTGCCATGTGGGTAAACCCTTTTGATAGTAAATGGACCCGACCACCTCGATTTTAGCTTTCCTAGGAACAACCGCAATCTTTAATTGAACAATAGTACTGATTGCCCCGGTTCGAACGTTCTCTGCATGATTTTCTGGTCGTGCCATTTCATGAACTTTCCTTTATACAACTTCGAGTTCTCATAGGCTTGTAGTTTGAATTCATCAAGTTCATTTAATTGAAGTAGCCTCTTTTCACCTGCTGTTGCTTGATCGAAGTTAAGCTTCTGAATTTCCCAATAGGCTTAATGTTGTAACTCCACCGGTAGGTGACATGCTTTCCCGTAAACCAACTGATATGGTGACATCCCAATTGGCGTCTTGTAAGATGTCTTATAAGCCCTTAATGCATCATCCAATTTGAGAGACCAGTCCTTTCTGTTCGAGTTCACTACCTTCTCTAAGATTTTCGTCACCTCCCTGTTCGAAATCTCAGCTTTCCCACTTGTTTGGGGGTGATATATTGTATCCACCTTATAGTTGACCCCATATTTTGCCAAAAGAGCTGTAAACGATTTGTTACAGAAGTGACTACCCTCATCACTTACAATAGCTCTTAGTGTGCCAAATCTTGTAAAAATATTCTTGTGCAAGAACTTAAGAACCACTTTGGCATATTTTGTAGGGAGTGCTACGGCTTCAACCCATTTCGATACATAGTCAACCGCGAGTAAGATGTATTGATTATTGAACGATGAAGGAAATGGCCCAATAAAATCCATGCCCCATACGTTAAAAATTTTAACTTCCAAGATAGTTTGTATCTCATTCCGCTTCGATATGTTACCCACCCTTTGACATCTGTCACAGCTTTTCACGAACTGGTGGGCATCCTTAAATATTGTAGGCCAATAGAGCCTTGCTTGAAGAACTTTGGCCGATGTTCTTTCACTTCCATAATGTCCCTCATATGCAGACGAATGACACTCGTGCAATATATTCTTCACCTCACTGTAGGGCACACACCTTCTAATCATCTTGTCGGCACACTGTTTGAATAGGTATGACTCATCCCACATGTACCATTTGATATCATATAGGAATTTCTTTTTCTGCTGTCTCGTTAGATCAGGGGGAAGGATGTTGCTCACCAAATAGTTAGCAAAATCCGCATACCATGGAAATTCTGAATTAACCCCAAATAGTTGTTCGTTTGGGAATGACTCATTGATTACACACTTGTCATCTTCATCTGTACCCAGATTTTCCAGCCTCCATAGATGATCTGCTACTTGCTTCTCTGTCCCCTTTCTATCTTTTATTTCCAAATCGAATTCCTGTAGGAGGAGGATCCATCTGATAAGTCAAGGCTTAGCATCCTTCTTCGAAATTAAGTAGCGAATTGCCGAGTGATCCGTATATACCACCACCTTTGTTCTAATTAAATATGCCCAGAATTTATCAAAGGCATATAGTACTGCAAGTAACTCCTTTTCTGTAGTTGTGTACTTCAATTGGGCATCCGTAAAAGTTTTACTTGCGTAGTATATGGCGTGGAATATCTTCTCTTGGCGTTGACCTAAAACAACCCCTACTGCATAGTCGCTCGCATCACACATTAGCTCAAATGGCATATTCCAATCCAGTGCGATGATACATGGAGCTGCACTTAATTTATTCTTCAACTGCTCGAATGTTAACTTACAATCCTCATCAAACTTGAAAATTGAATCTTTCTCTAAGAGACTGCACAATGGTATTGCAATCTTAGAGAAATCTTTTATAAATCTCCTATAGAACCCGGTATGTCCAAGAAAGCTATGGATTCCCTTTACTGAAGTTGGTGGTGGTAGATTTTCAATGGTTTCCAACTTTGCTCTATCAACCGCTAATCCCTTCGCTGAGACCTAGTGCTCCAAGATTATTCCTTCTTCGACCATAAAGTGGCAGTTTTCCCAGTTAAGCACCAAATTTGTCTCTACGCATTGCTTCAGAACCATGATCAAGTTCTCTAAACAGATATCAAAATTATCTCCATAGATAAAGAAGTCGTCCATGAAGACTTTAACATTTTTCTCTACCATGTCTGAGAAGATGGCCATCATACATCATTGGAATGTTGCGGGTGCATTACACAAGCCAAAAGACATTGTCCTAAATGCAAAGGTGCCATATGGGCATGTGAAAGTGGTTTTCTCTTGATCTTCAGGAACAATGACTATTTGATTATACCATGAATACCCATCCAATAAGCAGTAAATATTGTGCCCCGCCAACCTGTCCAACATCTGATCGATAAAAGGTAGAGGAAAGTGGTCTTTGCGGGTTGCCTTATTTAGCTTCCTGTAGTCCATGCAAATCCTCCAACCGGTCACAGTCCTCGTCGGAATTAATTCAATGTCATCATTCTGTACTACGGTCATGCCTCCCTTTTTTGGTACACATTGAACGGGACTAACCCAAGCACTGTCTGAAATTGGATAGATGATTCCCGCATCCAACCACTTCAGAATCTATTTCTTCACCATTTATTTAATGATCGAGTTTAGCCTTCTCTGTTGTTCCACTGTTGGCTTTTCATCCTCTTCCATAAGAATTTTGTGCATGCAGAAGGATGGACTGATTCCTTTGATATCTGCTATTGTCCATCCTATAGCCGATTTGTATTCTCTAAGCACTCTCAACAACTTATTTTCCTGCATTTTATTAAGCAAAGAAGCAATAATAACTGGTAACATATTTGAATTTCCTAAATATGCATACCTGAGGTGTTTAGGAAGTGGCTTAAGCTCAAGTGTAGGTGGCTCCTCCAATGAAAGTTTCATCCTTGTCGTGGCTTTGTCCTCCGTGTGTAATGGCTCAAATGGTGCCTTAAATCTACTAACTCGTGGTAAGGAATCCAGCATATGCAAATAATCTATAAACTCTGGATTATCTAAATCTTCATCCCCCAGTAGTGTAGTCTCCAATGGGTCATTAGCCAAACTTTTAACCATGTCTTCATTGACTATCTAATCAATAACATCCACCCGAAAACACTCTTCTTCATTAGTAGGGAACTTCATGGCTTTAAATACGTTGAAAGTAACTTCCCTCATAGTTAGTTCACCTTTTTGGACATTGATGAGAGTCCTACCCATAGCCAAGAACGGTCTCCCTATGATGATTTGGATGTTCTTATCTTCCTCAAAATCCAGAATTATGAAGTCTGCTGGAAAAATGAATTTGTCCACCTTGATCAAAATATCCTCCACAATACCTCTTGGCTACATAACTGACCTATCCGCTAACTGTAAAGATCTATTGGTCGGGTACGGAGCTAGTAAACCCGATTCAGTGTATACTGATAACGTCATAAGGTTCACACTTGCCCCCAAATCACATAAACACTTTTGGAACGCCATGTTCCTAATTGTGCACGGTATTGTGAAACTCCCCGGATCTTTCCAATAGGAGTTTGGATGAAAGAGTTATGACATTTCTACCAACGGATGTCGTTGAACTTCATTGTTTTGGGTGGCCATTTGTATAGTAGTCACTTCCAGTGCAATTTCGACCTTCATCCGTTTGTTATTTCTAAAAACTCAAAGAATGAAAGTTGTAGATCTCATCGATAGCTTCGATTTGATAGGTCTCGGGCCCCGTAACTCCTCCCGGTTTAAAAGTTATAGCAGTGTTAGCAGAGGAGGTTCTAGCAGGAAAAGTGATTGGCAGAATACCACCAAGCCGGTGCTGGACCTTTTGTGCCTTAGGATCCAGCCGGGGCTAGGGGTCTGGGCAGAATAGCAGGCCATTAGCAAGCCGGGGCTGGACTTTTACAAGGGAAATAGCAAGCCGGGGCTGGGTATGCGCGGAAAAGAGTAGATTTTGTCCGAATTTGAGTCCGAAAAGGATTGTTTCGAGTTGTTTGATTCAAGGATTTCAAAGAGGAATTAAATACATATTAAGAGACATATAAAAGGAGGAGATTTACAAGGAATATAGGAGAGGAGAGAGAGCAGTCCATTAGATTAGATTAGCGTAAATTAGATCAAAATACTAGTCCTAATTAGATTTGGAGATTGAAGCAACTTGAAGACCATTGAAGATCAAGAGCAGGAGCTTGAGGAAGATCGGGATTTGCTGACAACAGATTCAATTCTTTACTCTAATCTTATTCTTATCTTTTATTGTGTATTTAATTGTGAATTCTTAGTTTTAATTCAATAATCATGAACTAATTCTTTGTTTGAGATTACAATGGATCTTATTGTGTAGTTTATTTTAATATGTTTCACTATCAATTATTATTTCTATTATGAGAATTGTATATTGTGGTTTGGACTTAATTGTTTAATTGACTGGCCATCAATTACCGTGATAATCTATATGAACTCGAGAGATGAAGTATAGATTTAGATCTGATCATGATAGCATGTGTTCAGGATTTTGTTAGTAGCTTAAACTTGATGAGTATTAAGGTAGAGATATGCTTGACATCGCATGTAATCGGATAGAGAACTTATTCTTCAACCTTCTTCAATTGTAATTCCCATAGAGATATAGTGGGTTAGTTGATTAAGGTGTTTAACGGATTTCTATCTTAATTGTGGATTGACGTTAATACGGTATTAGTGCATCGAGAGGTGGTTAATACTACTTTCGTGTTCTTGATTAACAATTCAGGATAGAGAATAATTGATGAGAAATGTGTTAACCTAAATGAAGCAATAAGTGAAGTTGTGATCTTAAATCTCCATAATCTAATTTTTAATTAGTTGTAATTAGAATTATTTTAGTTAAATATTTTAATTTATAACATTAAATTCATTCGTTTAAATAAGATTGAGTTGGTTACGGGTTAGTACTTGGTGATTTTTATTAAATAATTCTCTGTGGGAACGATACTCAACTTATCACTTTATTACTTGTTGACCACGTATACTTGCGTGTTGTGCGTAATTAGATTTTACCCAACAAGTTTTTGGCGCCATTGCCGGGGAGTTAGTGTAATACATTTTTATCAATATTAGCTTCAATCAAATTAGTCTTAATTTAAACATTTTTATTTTTATTTTTAATTCTCTTCCTATATTTCTCTCTTGTCAAGTACCATGGATGAATTTGCGTATCAATGGCCATACACGAACATGACTCAACCAAAGGAAGCGGAGATTGACAGACTCGCGACACTCTCCACAATGTCAGCACAAATTGAAGAACTTTCGAGGAAGTTGGACGTTATCGCAGCCCAACAAAGTCAAAGGATGGCAGTTACGTGTGGCTATTGTGCTGGAAACCATCCAAGTCATCAATGCACCATCAATCTTGGGCCGGTACAGTATGGTTGTAATGACCTCAATCAGTATGCATATGATAATTACCATCAAGTTTGGGGGTATCACCCGGATTCGTTATGGAGCTACAATTATGAAGACTAATACTACGCTCCAAATTCAACATACACACCAGAATTTTCATGTCCACCTCCATTACCACAAGAAGAAAAGCCAAATCTGAGGGATGTAATGTTGAAATGCATAGAAAACATAGAGGAGATGAGTATTAGCCAAGAGTTGTCAACCCAAAATTTTAATAATTGGATGGAACAACGTGTCACAACCTCAACCAATGGTCATCAGTACATGGCTTTCGAGACTGAAACAGAAGATTCAAGGTTGGAGGAATTATTTTCCAAGTTCGTAGCATCAACTGAGGAGAGAATGAAGAATTTAAAGCGATCAACTCAGAATCAAGAGATATCAATTCAAAATCTGCAGAATAAGATAGATCAAATGACCAAAGCCATAAGCAACCTTCCTCCAAACACTTGGCTTTATGACAAGGATGACGAAATTGACGGAGAACCCGAACCAAATCTACAACTGGAAGAGCCTCGAGATGTTGAAAAAGAGGAGACAAGTGGGGATAATGACAACAAGGTCGGTTAAGAGCTAACTATGAATACTAACGAGGATGAGCCGATGTTCTTAATGCCTCAAGTGCATTCTTCGCCAAAGTTCAAGAATCCGGTTAGATTTGCAAAACATTGTCTGCTAGGTAGTCATGTCGTCGACGAAGCTCTTTATGACATAAGAGAGAATACAATTTTGAATCCATGGTGGGACAAGAAAGAGAAGATAGATGAAGTTCCCATTGTGTATGACAAGCTTCCATGCCCCAAAGTGATCACATACACAATGGAGAAAACACCTAGATGTTGGACGTTCTTGATTGTATTCTTATCTAAAGAAATCATGCTAGGTGACTTTAATACAATGGCTATCACAAATGGGAACCTACCAAAAGCTATATTATTTTCGATGGATGGAGGGTTCCTCAACTTTCGACGGGGAATTGGATAGCATTGACCAGACAAAGTCAGGCTGAAAGACTATAAATCAAGCGCTGACTGGGAGGCAACCCAGGAATTTTTATATTTATATGCTTTACTGGTTTATTTAGTAGATAGGAATTAATTTTCTTATTAAGCTCTCTTATAATCTAATTCATGTTGTCTCTTCATTGCAGGTATTGGAGGTTCAATGGATAGGAAAATGATCGTCGCCGCCATCGCCACCATCAACTCACGCTTAGCTGATTACAGGGAAGTTCTCTTCTACTTATCGCTATATTCTTACAATGAGGACACTGTAATTGCTAAGTTTGGGGGAGTTTAGTTTAGTTCGTTATTGTATGTTTAGTTTCATGTTTATGTTATGTTATTTTGCATATGTTGTTAATATAGTTTAGGTTCATTATTAAAAAAAAAATTCAAATCAAAAATTCAAAAATAATAGTTAGTTACTATGAGTCCAGCTGTTTGATATGTACAGTTTGTTTTGACTAATGATGAGATTGGAATTGAGTAGACAAGTATAGTACTAATTATTAGAGCTTTGATGTGATTTCTTGTTATGAATTGAGTCTTTTTCTGTTTGAAACTGGTATAATAAGGATAGCACAGTAAAAACAACTTGTTGATGGATTGAGTTTAAATTGATATATAATGGGACTCTAAAGGATAATGCTAGTTTAAATGAAAGAATGACAAGAATAAGTAGTGATGGCTAAAGTTAGATAAGAACCTAAGTTTGGGGGAATATTTGGGGTATATAAGCTATATATATATATATATATATATATATATATATATAAAAGAAAAAAAAATTTAGTATGAATAAACACCGTGGTGTGCTTGTCTAGTTTTGTGGCCTTTGTTACTTTAGTAAGTAAGCTTGGGGGATTGTCTCACACCTAGCGCCCTAAGGTCTTAATGGTGCAGGAGTCATTGGTGAAAGCTCGTTAAGGTAGCATTGAAAAGCCTAAGGGAATAAGACATTGCACAGCTATGTGTATAAAAAATACAAAAGAAAAAAAGAAGAAGAATAAAACGGGAAATAAGAGCAAAAAAAGCCCCCGTAGATGAAAAATAAAGCATAAGTATCCCATGTTGACCCTCGATATTGGTAATTGTTTGATTTTAGTTGGATCTAGCTTGGTTTTGGATTTCTTGAGTTTACATTGTATGATGCCTTCGAAGAGACTTGTTATGTGTTAAATTTGATTTTATATCAGTTAACATTGTTGTGGAGCACACACGCACTATACCAGTAATAACAATTTAAGACCCGATTATTGACTAGGAAATTGTTGATTGGTTTTGATATGAAGTATTATCGTGTTTGCTTGATTTCTCTAAGGCCAGTTGAATAGACTTGTCTTTGTTAATATTGCTGGATTCGTAGGCATATAGATTAGTTGCATTTCATTGCATTGCATTTTTGTTTTGTTTTTGCTTGAGGACAAGCAAAGGTTTAAGTTTGGGGGTATTTGATAAGTCGGTTTTATACCTACTTATCCGGTATCTTTTACTTGAATTAGTTGCTTATATTCATGTGTCTTAGTTACTTGTCATGCATTTTGTTTCCATTTTGTAGGTTATACGTTTGGAAGCGGTGTGAGTGACTATTGGTAAGGAAAAGCACGAAAAATGCAAAGAAAAGAAATCCGGATATTGTTTGTGCTTTCATGTCATTTCATGTTCTTGGCTTAGAACTTGGATTATATTGAAGATCTTCTCCTTAGCTTTTTAGAATATCTTGAATCATTCCAATCGGAGTTCGGATGAAAGAGTTATGACATTTCTACCAACGGACGTCGTTGAACTTCATTGTTTTGGGTGGCCATTTGCATAGCAGTCACTTCTAGTGCAATTTCGACCCTCATCCGTTTGTTATTTTAGAAAACGCAAAGAATAAAAGTTGTAGATCTCGTCGATAGCTTCGATTTGATAGGTCGCAGGCCCTGTAACTCCTCCCGGTTTAAAGGTTATGGCAGTTTTAGCAGAGGAGGTTCTAGCAGGAAAAGTGATTGGCAGAATACCCCCAAGTCGGGGCTGGACCTTTTGTGCCTTAGGATCCAGCCGGGGTTGGGGATCTGGGCGGAATAGCAGGCCACTAGCAAGCCGGGGCTGGATTTTTACAAGAGAAATAGCAAGCTGGGGCTGGGTATGCGCGGAAAAGAGAAGATTTTGTCCGAATTTGAGTCCGAAAAGGATTGTTTCGAGTTGTTTGATTCAAGGACTTCTAAGAGGACTTAAATACATATTAAGAGACATATAAAAGGAGGAGATTTACAAGGAATAGAGGAGAGGAGAGAGAGCATTCCATTAGATTAGATTAGCGTAAATTAGATCAAAATACTAGTCCTAATTAGATTTGGAGATTGAAGCAACTTGAAGACCATTGAAGATCAAGAGCAGGAGCTTGAGGAAGATGGGGATTTGATGACAACAGATTCAATTCTTTACTCTAATCTTATTCTTATCTTTTATTGTGTATTTAATTGTGAATTCTTAGTTTTAATTCAATAATCATGAACTAATTCTTTGTTTGAGATTACAATGGATCTTATTGTGTAGTTTATTTTAATATGTTTCGCTATCAATTATTATGTTCTATTGTGAGAATTGTCTATTGTGGTTTGGACTTAATTGTTTAATTGACTGGCTATCAATTACCGTGATAATCTATATGAACTCGAGAGATGAAGTATAGATTTAGATCTGATCATGATAGCATGTGTTCAGGATTTTGTTAGTAGCTTAAACTTGATGAGTGTTAAGGTAGAGATATGCTTGACATTGCATGTAATCGGATAGAGAACTTATTCTTCAACCTTCTTCAATTGTAATTCACATAAAGATATAGTGGGTTAGTTGATTAAGGTGTTTAACGGATTTCTATCTTAATTGTGGATTGACGTTAATACGGTATTAGTGCATCGAGAGGTGGTTAATACTACTTTCGTGTTCTTGATTAACAATTCGGGATAGAGAATAATTGATGAGAAGTGTGTTAACCTAAATGAAGCAATAAGTGAAGTTGTGATCTTAAATCTCCATAATCTGATTTTTAATTAGTGGTAATAAGAATTAGTTTAGTTAAATATTTTAATTTATAACATTAAATTCATTCGTTTAAATAAGATTGAGTTGGTTACGGGTTAATACTTGGTGATTTTTATTAAATAATTCTCTGTGGGAACGATACTCAACTTATCACTTTATTACTTGTTGACCACGTATACTTGCGTGTTGTGCGTAATTAGATTTTACCCAAAAACAACTGACTTGTCATCTAACTTTGTCTGTTCAACTTGCTTTTCCTCTCCATGTTTTTCTTCAACCACTTTGTTTCCATCAACTTTGTCATCCGTTCTAACTGAATTTTCTGCAGTTGTCCCATCTAACTGTTTTCCGCTTCTCAAAGTGATTGCCTGATACTGCTAGTGATTTCCCTTCGGATTCTTTTCTGTGTCACTTGGTAGAGTCCCTTGCGGCCTATTATTCAATGCAAGGCAAGCTGTCCCATCTATTTTTCTAAGTTCTTGATGGATATTACTTGTGATTTCATAACCGCCTCGTTACTCATTATATATTTCGACAACAACTCTTCTAAATTTGTTTTTCTATCTTGATATTGAGCTGTTTGTTGATGTTGATTCTGAAATCCCGGGGGATAAGAAGGTCGTGGAGCCTGCTGATTTTGATTGTTGCTCCATGAAAAATTAGGATGGCTCATATTCCCCGGGTGGTAGGCATTTTGATACATATTCTGTGGCAGAATCCTATTGTAGCTGCCCACAAACCGAACCGTTGCTGGGTTGATGGCACACTGCTTCATAGGATGTTCTCCTACACATAACTCGCAAACGTATGTCACCTTTTGTGGTTGTGCACCCGTCAGAGTATCCATTTTCTTTGATAAAGCAGCAAACATTTGATCCTTAGTGTAACTGCAGGAGGACACCACGATTACAGCCAATGCAAATGTCTAAAGTTGGCAGAGGAACTCCCCAGCAGTAAAGGCCAAATGAGATATCAGTGTAAATCACTTATAAAGTATTTCATCTGGAAAGCGCCTCAGGGACAAACCTGACCCTTAGCTCACTCTAAGAGGTCGGCCCTTCCTGAGCTACCTTAACCTAGAAGGATTGCTTAGTCAAGTTCATCTCAAGGACCAAGACAGTCAACGATCGTAGAGTAGAGGTTGAAGAGAACTCCACGATCGTAGTTCAACCTCAGCGATCGAAGAAGCAGACTCGACGATCGCAGTCTTACCAGAGGATACTCTAGCTCATGAGGAGCTTGGAAGAACGGGATAATTTCTCAACCATTCATATTATGAGGAGATAAGTTCGAATACAGTTTGGAAAGAAATCATGCAAACGCACCTTAGAACTTAAGTGCCCAAACTGGCTTAGGGTACATTAGTGGTCAAGCTATGCAGTTTCAAGATGACGATTAGTGTTAAAACCATCCACTGCAGCATCTCTCAGAAGAAGATCGTTGAGTCAACAAAGGAAAATATAGAGTCCATAGCTACCTCACCAAGATACTCTACGAACCAAAAAGGTCAACAGTCAATCCACGTCAGTAATGCTTATTCTCTTAAAAGGAATATAAAACCGAAAAGGTTATGGGGAGTTACAGATAAAAGTATTCAATTTTTCTTATAATTAATATTCAGTAAATGGTTAAATTGATAAAAGGTTAAAGTTAAGAGTGATATATGTAAATATTTTAAATAAGAAAGTGGTTATAAAATACTCATTGTTGTCGGGGAATATTCGTACGACGGCGCAACCTTTTTTTGCGCCCCATAACGGAAAGCGATTGGATGAAGAAAACGACAAGTATGAGTTTTTATAAATAACGGCGTAGTTGTTACCATTAACACTGTTAGAATACCCGGTGGTTAAAATACAGTAATACACATCGTTGCCGTAAAGAATAATACCAGATTGCACAGTATTTTTGAATTATTGATTCTTACGTAAGAAGGCACTACTCAATAATTGTTACAGTAATTACTGTTCAATATTTTATTTTATTGGTTCAATAATTGCTACGTTGATATTTTATATTATTATTGAATCAATAATTGTCACTACACAATATTTTCCATTACCAGATCAATAATTCATATTATTTTAATAATATTACTAGATAACATTATTGGCAATGTCTAGAAAGTTCTGTCTAAGGAGAGGTTTGGTCACCTAATTGCGAGCCAGTAAGGAGAAATCCTTATTGGAAAGCCCCCTCTTTCCTGGGAACAGCCTGGTTGTCAGTATTGTGATTCTGTAATATTATTTGTGAATAATTAATTATTAATTTATATGATAAAGAAAATATTTATTTATGTGAATATAAATGGAGAAATTTTTAGAAAAGTGACAATTATTGAAAATTGATATTTATCTTTTCTGATAAAATAATTTATTATTATATTATAATAATATAATAATGGGGATATTTTTATAAGAAATGTGTGATATATGAATAAATGAGGAGGAGGAGTATTTTTGTTACAATAAATACTAAAAACATGTTAAACATATTGGTGGACCCCATTTTTTTGACTGAAATTTGATTATAGCATTTAAAATCGTTCGTATGTGAATTTCGGTGAATTTCTGCTTGAAATTTGTAAAAACTTAAACTTACAAAGTTGTAGAGAATTGAATTTCCTATGGAATGGACATAAGATTTGAATTTTTTTTTCTGATAAAAGGGCTATTTATTATGAATTATTGAAGTTCTAGAATAATTGATTTTTTAAGTTTTAATTATTTTTTTTATGAAAAACATTTTTGTTATGATTGGTGGCCCCACTTGTTGTTAAGCATCCTGAATTCAGAATTTCAAAGTGAGGGTAGAAAATTTCAAAATAATAATAATATTTTATTAAATTTTCTTCTTTGGTGTTCTAAGCATTTTCCTATAAATAGGGTGCTTAGGTTAGAATTGAAAATCACACCATAAACTAAAGTTTTCTCTCTCTATATTATCGAGCATATTTTTGTGAGTATTTTGATACTTTGAGTGTTGCTATTCGGTGCAAGTTCCTTTCAGCGTTATATCTGATATTCTAGCCAGAAGTACTATTCTTTTGAGGTAAGGGATGTTATTTTCTTCATAAATGATATTATTTCTTTCAATATCATTATACTGGAATATTGGTATGAATTTTATTATGAAATTTTTACCTTTTCATGTCAAAGTTACTATTCATGAGTTACTATTCATGAGTTACTATTCGTGAGTTACTATTCACGAGTTACTATTCACGAATACTATTCACGAAGTATGATGATTTTTCTTATGAAATTTCTACCTTTTTGTGTTGGGGTTACTATTCACGTATACAACACTATTCACGTATACGACACTATTCACAGAAAAATTAAATTTTAGTTCTTTGTCCAAGATGTCTATTATGGTTACTATCTTTGATTGTATCCATGTTTTGATCTTCATTCTTGAATTTTACTCCACTATGGTTTATTAAGAAGTATTTTTGAACTCAAATTGTTTAAAGTACGAATCCTTAATCTTTGTCCTTTTATTTCACTGGATTCGTTTCTTTAAAACTATTTTTCATCATCTTCAGTCCTAATTGATGATATTACTGAATATCTTTGGCCTGTAGTGCAAAGATGAATGATTAACTGATGAATATCTTTGGCCCATAGTACAAAGATGAACAGGTGTTGAGATGAACATGACCAACTGGTGATACAAATGAATATCTTTGGCCTGTAGTGCAAAGATGAATATTTGATTCAAGATGTATATTGATTGATGTTATAGGGATAAAATATTGATGACAGACTTTTAAATCTGAGAAGATAGTAGAATTCATTCTCTACTTGACTCTTCTAATGGATTGTTGTTTCCGTTGCAGTTGTTGATCTAAAACTTGTTGTTTATTATATTCTATCAAATTTTTCCCTGTTGAAGACTAATGATAATTTGTTGTATATTATCTTAGTCATAATATTCTTTACTAGGCTAGTTGAGCTCATAATTTTCCTTTTTGTTCCATTTTTCTTCTCAGGAGGTGAGAATTTAGCAGGAACTAGCCGGGGTATGGAGTGATGCTTCTGGATAGTTATTTTAGTAGTCCTCACTATTTTGTAAAATAGTGTATCAATAATTGTAATGAGGACTTATTTGAGTATGGATATTGTCTAGAAGACGATATTTATATTTAAACTCACAGTTTATGTGTTGTCGTATTTTGCACGGCAATTGTATTAATGAGCTTGTAGTTGTTTCTGTACCATGCATTTGGCGACTCAGAATGGGTGATGTATACTTATTTTGGGGGCATCACAGTTGGTATCAGAACAATAGGTAAAGATGTGACGCCCCCAAAATAGGTATACATCACCCATTCTGAGTTGCCAAATACATGGTACAGAAATAAATACAACTTCAGTAATACAATTGTTGTGCAAAATACGACAATACATATAATGTGAGTTTGAATACAACTATTGTCTAATAGAGAGTATACAAACTCAAAAGGAATCCTCATTACAATTATTGATACACTATTTAAAAAAATAATGAGGACTACTAATACAACTATCCTGAACCATCACTCCATACCCCGACTAGTTCCTGCTATGTTCTCACCTCCTGAGAAGAAAAATAGAACAAAAAGGAAAAGGGTGAGTTCAACTAGCCGAGTAAAGAATATTATGACTAAGATAATATACAACAATTTATCATTACTCTTCAACAGGGAAAAATCTGATAAAATATAATAGACAACAAGTTCTAGATCAACAACTGCAGCGGAAAAAGCAATCCATTAGAAGAGTCAAGTAGAGAAAGAATTCTACTATCTTCTAAGATTTAAAAGTCCATCATCAATATTTTATTCCTGTAACATCAATCAATATACATCTTGAATCAAATATTCATCTTTGCACTACAGGCCAAAGATATTCATTTGTATCACCAAATGGGTCATGTTCATCTCAATACTGCTCATCTTTGCACTCACGGCCAAAGATATTCATTAGGTAATCATTCATCTTTGCACTACAGGCCAAAGATATTCATCAGTTAATCATTTATCTTTGCACTACAGGCCAAAGATATTCAGTAATATCATCATTTTGGACTGACAATGATGAAAAATATCTTAAAGAAAACAAATTTAGTGAGATAAAAGATTAAAGATTAGGGATTCGTACTTTAGTTTATCCAAGTTCAAAAATACTCCATAATAACCAATTGTGAGCAGAATTCAAAAATAAAGATCAAAACATGGATACAATCAAAGATAGTAACCATAATAGACATCTTGGACAAAAAGAAGAAAATTTCATTTTTCGGTGAATAGTGCCGTATTCGTGAATAGTGTCGTATACGTGAATAGTGTTGTATACGTGAATAGTAACCCCGACACAAAAAGGTAGACATTCCACAATTAAATCCATACAAATATTTCGGTATAATGATATTGAAAGAATAACATCATTATGAAGAAAATAACATCCCTTAACAGTACTTCTGATCGGAATATCGGTATAAGGCTGAAGGAAACTTGCACTGATGAATAGCAACTCACAAAGTATCTAAATACTCACAAAATACACTCGATAATATAGAGAGAAAAAGAGAGAAAACTTGTTTATGGTGTGATTTTCAATTCTAACTAAGCACCCTATTTATAGGAAAATGCTTAGAACGCCATAGCAGACTAACCTGCTACCTGATGGCTTTACCTGCTACTATTCAAGCCCACCACTTTTGAAAATAAATTCCAGCACATTTCATTTCTCACCATTCAAAAGTGGGGCCCACCATATTTTTAATAAAAACATTTATTTCTGAAACTTTAATAATTCATAATAAATAGCCCTTTTATCAGAAAAATTCGAATCTCGTGTCTATTCCGTAGGAAATTAAATTCTCTACAACTTTGTAAGCTTAAGTTTTTTCAAATTCCAAACGAAAAATGACCGAAATCCATATACGGACGATTTTCAAAACTTCCATTCCGACAAAATACTGATAAAACACCTCAGCATTAATTCCTTCATTGATAACCACAATAAATATATCCATCATTTATATCCACATAAAATAAATATTTTCTTATCATATAAATAAATAATTAATTATTCACAAATAATTTTACAGAATCACAATTATGACAACCAAGTCGTTCCCAGGAAAGAGGGGGCTTTCCGATAAGGATTTCTCCTTATTGGCGCACAATTAGGTGACCAAACCCCTTTCCTAGATAGAACTTCCTTAGACATTGCTAATAATGCTATCTAATAATATTATTCAAATAATATGAATTATTGATCTGATAATAGGAAATACTGTGCAGTGATAATTATTGAAACAACAATAGTATAAAATATCAACGTAGCAATTATTGAATCAATAAAATAAAATATTGAATAGTAATTACTGTAACAATTATTGAGTAGTGTCTTCTTACGTAAAAATCAATAATTCAAAATTATTGTGCAACATTTGTGTCTGCTATTATTGCAACCACGCAGCGTATTCTTATATTTTAACCAAGGGTATTCCAACGATGTTAGCGGTAATAACTTCTGTGCAATTATTTATAAGAACTCAAACTTGTCATTTTCTTCATCCGTAGTTTTTCCGTTATGGGGCCCACAAATGGTCGCTACTGGTAAATGCGAATATTCCCCTACAGAAAGAATATTCCACGACCAGACGAATATTCCCCGACAACAATGAATATTTTATAACCATTTGCTTATTTTGCAAAATTTGCACATTTCACCCATAACCAAAACATTATATCAAATTAACACTTTATTATTCACAATAATAAATAGAGGAAATTCGATTTTATTCATTAAAAAGTTGGGGTCTTACAAAAGAGCCCCGAGCCTCTATCTGGTGACTTCCTATTGATGAGGGATGCAATGAAGCCAGACTCTCCGTAGCGGACGCCGTTTTGCGATGGCAAGCTGATAGGTATCCATGTGAGGTGCTGACACAAGTTAGTGTTCAAAGTTACAGTTGGTATCAGAGCTTAGGAATATAGTCTTTGGCGGAGATCAGGGAATAGGACTAGGAGGGGAGAGACGAGTAATATCCTTCGCTAGTGTATGTCCTACCTAAGCTAAATTTTCTTACTTAAGTTAACAAATTGTGATATGTCAATTAACCTTTGTTTTGAAGCTGTATTCTAGAATGATATCTGAAATACAGGAGATGAGCAATGGAGAAATCATGATGACCGGGGAGATAGAATCTGAAATGAAAGCAAGGTATTCTCAACTCTTCAAAATACCAGGTACATAAATTTTGGGGACTTAATTTCATAAGACGGGGAGATTGTAAGACCCCAAATTTTATGAAATAAAACAATTCAATTTTTGTTATAATTAATATTCAGTAAATGGTTAAATTGATAAAAGGTTAAAGTTAAGAGTGATATATATAAATATTTTAAATAAGCAAGTGGTTATAAAATACTCACTGTTGTCGGGGAATATTCGTTTGGTCGTGGAATATTCTTCTTGTCGGGGAATATTAAATACGACCAGTAAACCTTTTTTTGCTCGCCTCATGTGAAAGCGATTTGATAAAGAAAGCGTATTTAGTATGATTTTTTATAAATAACAACGTAGTTATTACTGAATTAACTTGTTAGAATACCCGATTGGTTAAAATACAATAATCTGGCGTCGTTGCTTGCGGTAGATACACGGTATTGCACATTATTTTTGAATTATTGATTCTTACGTAAGAAGGCACTACTCAATAATTGTTACAGTAATTATTATTCAATATTTATTTTATTGGTTCAATAATTGCTACGTTGATATTTTATATTATTGTTGAATCAATAAGTATCACTACACGGTATTTTCCATTATCAGATCAATAATTCATATTATTTTAATAATATTACTAGATAACATTATTGGCAATGTCTAGAAAGTTTTGTCTAAGGAGAGGTTTGGTCACCTAATTGCGCGCTAGTAAGGAGAAATCCTTATTGGAAAGCCCCCTCTTTCCTGGGAACAACCTGGTTGTCAATATTGTGATTCTGTAATATTATTTGTGAATAAGTAATTATTGATTTATATGATAAGGAAAATATTTATTTATGTGGATATAAATGGACGAATTTTTAGAAAAGTGACAATTGTTGAAAATTGATATTTTATCTTTTCTGATAAAATATTTTTTTATTATATTATAATTGTAAGACCCCGAATTTTATGAAATAAAAGTATTCAATTTTCTTATAATTGTTATTATATTTATTAAATGGTTAAATTGATAAAAAGGTTAAAATTAAGGGTGATATTTATAAATTTTTCAAAGTAAGCAAGTTGATATAAAATATTCGTTGTGTCGGGGAATATTCGATTGATCGAGGAATATTCTTTTTATCAGGGAATATCTGTACGACGACACCATCATTTGTGGACCCCATAATGGAATAACTATCGGAGTTAGAAAATGACATAAATGTCTTTTTATAAAAATAACGGTGAAAGTTTTACCGTCAACAATTGAACTACCCGGTGGTAAAAATACAGTAATACGCGTGGTTGCATAGTAGTACACGGTATTGATTATTGATGCTTATGTGAGAAGTCACTCAGTTTACTCAATTATTGCTACAGTAATTGTTGCATAGTATCTCACGTTATTTGATTCAATTATTGTCACAATATCATCTGCATAATATTTTATATTATTAAATTAATAATTGAGACAACAAAGTTGTAAGACCCCAAATTATTAATAAATAAAATTTAATTTCCTCTATTTATTATTTTAAAATAGTAAGGGTTGATTTGATTAATGTGGTTAGTTATGGGTAAAATACGAAAATATTTTAAATAAGCAAGTTGTTATAAAATATTTATTGTTGTCGGGGAATATTCGTTTGGTCGTGGAATATTCTTACTGTCGGGGAATATTCCTACGACGGCGCAGCCTTGTGTGGGCCCCATAACGAAAAGCAATTGGATGAAGAAAACGACAAGTATAAATTATTTATAAATAACGGCGTAGTTGTTATCGTTAATCTTGTTTAAATACTCTGGTGGTTAAAAACACGTTGCTTTGCAGTATTGCACCAATTATTGATTCTTACGTAAAGGCACTACTCAATAAATGTTACGGTGATTCTTGTTCAATATTTTATTTTATTGATTCAATAATTGCTACGTTGATATTTTAAATAACTGTTGTTTCAATAATTGTCACTACACAGTTTTTTCCATTATCGGAGCAATAATTCATATTATTTGAATAATATTATTAGATAACATTATTGGCAATGTCTAGAAAGTTCTGTCTAAGGAAAGGTTTGGTCATCTAATTGCGTGCCAGTAAGGAGAAATCCTTATTGGAAAGCCCCTCTTTTGAGGGAGGGAACTACCGGTTATCGATGATTGTGATTCTGTAATATTATTTATGAATAATTAATTATTGATTTATATGATGAGAAAAATATTGATTTTATGTGGATATAGATGGAGAAAATTTTTAATGTAAAAATTGTTGAAAATTAATATTTTATCTTTTTTTGATAAAATAATTCATTTAAATATATTATTATATTATATTAATATAATAATGGTGATATTTTTGCAATGAATGTGGGATATATGAGTATACGAGGAGGAAGAGTATTTTTGTTATAATAAATGTTAAAAACATGTTTTTCATGTCGGTAGACCCTATTTCTTGACTGAAATTTGATTATAGCTTGTAAAATCGTCCGTTTGTGGATTTCGATCAATTTCTGTTTGGAATTTGGAAAAACTTTCTTCTGCAAAGTTGTAGAGAATGGAATTTCCTATGGAAAGGACATGAGGTTTGAATTTTTTTGATAAAAGGGCTATTTATTATGAATTATTAAAGTTCCAAAGTTCCGAAATAATTAATTTTTGGAAGTTTTAAATATTTATTTTAACAAAAACGTTTTTTTGTAATTTTGGTGGGTTGGTGGCTGATGTCTAGACCAAAAAAAAGTGGGCTAAGGAAATTTATATAAATATATTAATATTTTATTAAATTTTCTGCTTTGGTGTTCTAAGCATTTTCCTATAAATAGGGTGCTTAGGTTAGAATTGAAAATCACACCAGAAACTGAAATCTTCTCTCTCTTTCTCTCTCGATATATTGAGCGTATTCTTGTGAGTATTTTGATACTTTGAGTGTTGTTATACGGTGCAAGTTTCCTTCAAAGACTATATTCGATTATTCCAAACCCGTAAATACTATCCTTTCGAGGTAAGGGATATTATTTTTAAAAAAATAATATTATTTCTTTCAATATCATTATGCCAAAATATTGAGAGTATTTTTCTTGTGAAATTCTTGTCTTTTAGTGTCGGGGTTACTATTCACGTATACGACACTATTCACGTATACGGCACTATTCACGAATACGACACTATTCATAGAAAAATTAAAATTTTCATTTTTCGTCAAAAATATCTATTATGGATACTAGCTTTGATTGTATCCATGTTTTGATCATTCTTGAATTTTACTCCACTATGATTATTTATGAGGTATTTTTGGACATGGATACACCGAAATACGAATCCTTAATATTTGTTATTTTGTTTCACTGGATTCGTTTCTTTTAAAATATTTTTTATCATCCTCAGTCCTAAAGGATGATATTACTAAATATCTTTGGCCTGTAGTGCAAAGATGAATGATTTCTGATGAATATCTTTGGCCCGTAGTGCAAAGATGAACAGGTGTTTAGATGAACATGACCAACTGATGAATATCTTTGGCCTATAGTGCAAAGATGAATATTTGATTTCAGATATATATTGATTGATGTTACAGGGATAAAATATCGACGATGAACTTTTAAATTCATATATAGAAGATAGTAGATTTCATTCTCTACTTAACTCTTCTAATGAATTATTATTTCCGCTGCGAATATTGATTTAAAATTGGTTGTCTATTGTATTCTATTAGATTTTTCCCTGTTGAGGACTAACGATAATTTGTTCTATATTATCTTAGTCATAATGTTCTTTACTGGGCTAGTTGAGCTCACCCTTTTCCTTTTTGTTCCATTTTTCTTCTCAGGAGGCGAGAATGTAGCGAGAACTAGTCGGGATGTGGAATGATGGTTCTAGAAGTTATTTTAGTAGTCCTCACTATTTTGTAAAATAGTGTATCAATAATTGTAATGAGGACTTATTTGAGTGTGGATATTGTCTAGACGACAATATTTGTATTTAAACTCACAGTTTAAGTGTTATCGTATTTTTCACGACAGTTGTATTAATAAAGTTGTAGTTGTTTCTGTACCATGTATTTGGCGACTCAAAATGGGTGTTGTATACCTAGTTTGGGGGCGTCACAGTTGGTATCAGAGCTTAGGGATATGATCTCTGGCGGAGATCGGGGAATAGAACTAGGAGGGGAGAGACGAGTAAATCCTTCGCTAGTGTGTCCTACCTAAGCTTATTTATTGGTCGGTCATAATATATGGATATTATGTGATATGTTAATTTGTTAAATTAACCCTTGTTTTATGGCAGTATTTGAGAATGTCGACTGAGAATGTTAATAGTGGAGTAAATGAGACCGTGGAGACACCTTTGCTCACCAATGAGGAGAAGCGTAGCAGCAGTGGCAATGTTCCTCCCGTAAACAACACCACCGAAAGTGGGCGATGAGCGATGAGATGTTTAGAAGCTTTTTGCGATTCATGAAAAACTAGGCGAAGGAGATTCCTGTTCAAAATATAGGAAGAAACAATGGCAACGCATAGCTGGTCACAGCCAAGCAGTTCAAAGAGTTGGGACCACGAGTGCATTTCTCGAAAGCGGATCGATTAAGGTGGAGACGTGGGTCAAATAAATTACCAAGATATTCGATGTCTTGGGATGCACGGAGGAACGAGAAAGTTCTATTCGCCACTTTTATGTTCGTAATGAGGCAGATTCTTGGTGGGAATCGTGAAGCGTACTCCATCCAAATAGCAAGGCCGGCATGTCTTGGGAGACATTTCAAAATCATTCAATGACAAATACTTTCACGAAAGTGTATACATCATATGAAGGAGGTAGAGTTTATTAGATTGGAACAAAACAACATGACGGTGTCCCAGACGAGGTGAAGTTCGCGGAGTTATCCAGGTTTGCACCTCATTTGGTGGAGAATGAGGAACGTATGACGCGGATGTTTCTGAGAGGTTTGAAACCCGGCATACGTCAATATCTCATTTCTCATAAATTTTCTCTCTATTCAGATGTTGTCAACAGGGCTCAGTTATTAGAGCGAGATAACGAGTACGGTCAACCGAGGGACCACAACCAGGATCATACTCGGGTGGCGATCATCCGGAACAATGATAACCAAATGGAGAAAGAAGAATACGAACAAGAGCGGCAACCACTCTGGTGGTAATCATGGCCATGAGAATAGAATAAGCGAGTCGGGGGGAGATTTTAAAAAGAGGAGATTTAACAATGACAATGTGAAGACGTCAGCACCAGCAGCAACTGGTTCTAAGGGAGGAGAACGACCACCGGTCGTATGCTATAAATATGGAAAAGAGGGACATATCAGCCCAAACTGTCCACACCAGTTCAAGGTATTCTATAATTATGGAAAGGAAGGACATATCGCTCGAGATTGTACTGTAGCGAAACCAAGTCCAGTGGGGATGGTGACTCAAAAGGCTATCCCAGAAAAGTCTAAGTCAACGGTTCTTGGAAGAGCGTTTGTTGTGACTGGTCAAAATGCGAGGAACCAAAACGAGGTGATCACTAGTAAACTAATCATAAATTCTTTTGAAGTTTATACCTTACTAGATACCCGTGCTACCCATTCATTTATCTCTCCTACTTGTGCTCAACGTTTAAATTTGACTCCAGAGAAATTAGACTTTGACCTATCTGTGGAAACTCCGTTAGGAAAAACTTTCATCACATCCACTGTTTATAAATCTTGTTTGATCCAAGTTGGCACCATCACATTACCTGTTGACTTTATCTCTTTAAAGATACTTGCTTTTGATGTGATTTTAGGGATTAATTGGTTAACTACTCATCATGCCAAAATTGATTATTTTCGTAAGGTTGTTAGTTTTCATATTCCTAAACAACCTGTTGTTCGAATTCAAGTAACTAAACCATTAAAATTAATCATTGTTATATCAAGCCATAAAGCCATTCGTTTATTAAAAAACGGATGTCAAGCTTTCTTAGCCCATGTTATGGATTTGAATAAAGACACGTCAGATTTAATATTCCTGTTGTTAGTAACTTTCCTGACGTATTTCCTGAAGAACTTCCCGGTCTACCCCAGAACGTGAAGTTGAATTCTTTATTGATCTTGAACCTGGTACAAAGCCCATTTCTAAAACCCCATATCGAATAGCTCCTATTGAACTTCAGGAGTTAAAGGTCCAACTACAGGAGTTATTGGACATCGATTTTATTCGTCCTAGTACATCTCCTTGGGGTGCTCCTGTTTTATTTGTAAAGAAGAAAGACAGGAGTATGCGACTTTGTATCGATTACCGGGAATTAAACCATGTCACTATCAAGAATAGGTATCCGCTACCTCGCATTGATGACCTGTTTGA
Source organism: Panax ginseng (assembly GCA_020205605.1). NCBI lineage: Eukaryota > Viridiplantae > Streptophyta > Magnoliopsida > Apiales > Araliaceae > Panax > Panax ginseng. The sequence goes on along the minus strand of CM035136.1, from coordinate 85,692,228 downwards.
CCACTTGCAAGGAGCACAATTCTTTTCCAAAATTGATCTTCGATTCGGATATATCATCAAATTTGAAGGTTAAAAGCGAGGATATTTCAAGACGCGCCTTGAGAACTTCCAGACGGGCATTATGAATTCCTAGTCATGTCTTTTGGATTGACTAATGCTCCTGCGGCTTTAATGGATATGATGAACCGAGTATTCAAGGATTATTTGGATCAGTTCGTTGTTGTCTTTATTGATGACATCCTCATATATTCCAAAAGCCGTAAAGATCATGAGCACCATTTGAAGCTGGTACTACAAAGGCTTCGTGATAACAAGCTATATGCCAAGCTAAAGAAATGCGAGTTCTGGCTTGAGGAAGTAGCATTCCTTGGGCACGTGGTGTCAAAACATGGAGTATCTGTTGACTCGGCGAAGATTGAAGTAATACAAAGTTGGGAGCAACCAAAATCGATGACCGAAGTACGTAGCTTTTTGGGCTTAGCTGGTTATTATCGGAGATTTATGGAAGGATTTTCTCGAATGCTACTCCATTAACTCAGCTGACTCGTAAAGATACAAAATTCGTATGGAGCGAGGAATGCGAGAAGAGTTTCCAAGATCTCAAGAGGAGACTAATTTCGACACCTGTTTTGACAATACCATCTAGTTCGGATGGATTTGTTATCTACAGCGATGCTTCAGGCAAAGGGTTAGGATGTGTTCTCATGCAACGTGGGAAAATCATAGCCTATGCCTCGCGACAACTTAAAGAATATGAGAGGAATTATCCTACTCATGATCTAGAGTTAGCGTGATCGTTGCCAGCGCTAAAGATCTAGAGGCACTATCTATATGGGGAGAAAGTGGAGATATATTTAAACCATAAAAGCCTCAAATATTTCTTCACCCAAAAAGAACTCAACATGCTAAGCAATGACGTTGGCTCGAAATTTGTTGAAAGACTACGACCATACCATTCAATACCATCACGAAAAGCGAGCGTGGTGGTAGCCGCGCATTGAGTAGAAGATCATCACAGCGCGGAACGAGTGTGATGTTGTCAACACAAAGGCCCATTTGGTGTGATTTACAAAAGATGAAGATAGAATTCAAGACTCCAGGGACCCATGCAATGATGTCAAGTATACGTATAGAACCAACTTTAATCGAAAAAGTTAAAGTTGCTCAAGCCACGTAACCCGGGTGAGTCGCGTATTAAGAAGAAAGTGCAAGAAGGTGCTATTCCAGAAGCAATAATCGATGAAGAAGGAATACTTCGAGTCCACTCCAGACTTTGTGTTCCTAACGATTCTGATTTGAAGTATAAGATTATGATGGAGGCACACAATACACCATTTGCAATACATCCCGGAAGTACCAAAATGTATCGTGATCTTCGACATACATTATGGTGGAACAATATGAAGAGAGAGATTGCAAAGTTTATCTCGAGCTATTTAACTTGTCAATGTGTAAAGGCGGAGCATCAAGTGCCTAAGGGTCCATTGCAACCACTTGAGATTCCGAAATGGAAGTGGGAACATATTACCATGGATTTCACTACGGGTCTTCCCACGGTTTCTCAAGGCATAAATGCTAGTTGGGTTATTGTTGATAGATTAACCAAGTCTTCTCATTTCTTGCAGATACGGGAGACTTATTTCCTTGAACGTCTTGCTCATATGTATGTAAATGAGATTGTGAGATTGCATGACATGCCAGTATCCATAGTTTCAGATCGTTACCCAAGATTCACTTCAAGATTTTGGGTTAGCTTGCAAAAAGCTATGGGAACGGATTTACGATTTAGTTCTGTAGCACCCCCAAATCTGGGTATCTTCCAACCCGACAGATGGTGCTATACTGTACAACATTCATACATTCATTCAATTGAAAAGTCTTAAAGAACGAACATAACTTCTATATATTTAAAGTAATATTTATATTTCCCAAGTTCTATACCCATTACAAAGGTTCTTTGTCATAATATCGATTACATTACAACAATAGACCTATACTATTACAAACATTTCAATAATCGCCTTAGCTTTTCCCTTATCCTTTTCGATCCTTCTGGACGTTAGGTCTTTAGTTGCATTCATATGGTTCAAGCATGAGCGAGCATAACTAGCTCAGCAAGTATAACAATTTAATAACAACATGCTTGACACATACAAATCGTATATCTTCAATAACTGAACAATAGTTATGAAGTACTATTGATAATTAAAAATAGCACTTCATCTTTTCTTTCAAAATGTTTTACAATAATTACAATATTTAGTAAAACATTCACTCCGGTCAAAGACCTCGAGTACGCATTCTTTATTGGAAAAGGATAACTCGGAAGCAAGTCCGTAAGCCCGATATTACTTACGAGCACTTCTAGGTGATCAGTCTATTGTACTCTATGTTGATCAACATTACATCCATTAAACGTATGCATGTTTAAGCATTTGGCAACCTCACGTGCCTATCGTTTTACTGACAAAACATTTGTTTAACATTTCAGTCTTCTTTTGAAAACCATATCAAGTAGTTGACAAAAGATAGCAACATTTGATAATAAATGAATAGATTATCAATACATCAAGTCTAGCCAAAGGAATTGGCTTTAACTTCAACATACCTCAATTCATGCGAAAGAATACATGAACCTCAAAAACTTGTTCAGATTGAACTGAGACAAGAGTTAAAATACTTGCCTTTAGCGTCTGCTACGGTATATTAACTTTATGTTCAAGTCTTTCAAGTCTCTATAATACATGATCACATAATGCCTTACATTAGGTCACATATAATCAAGTATGTATATGACTATATCATACCCTCATCTCAATCTAATTGTGTATTAGATTCAGTTATTATCTGTTCCAGTTTCTCATTATCCTTGCATTTATATTCAACTAGGTTATCTCAACCATTATACAACATCCTTAAGGTTTAACAAAGTTTAAACAATGTTACATTTCCTTCCTTAGGTTGTGTTTACTTTCAAATCAATTAGCTTTCCTTTCTTTATACTTAGAAACCTTCATTACTATTCTTGTTCTGAGACTGGCTCTGCGGCGCGAGTCCTTACTTATTGTGCCACGCTGCGGCGCCACACTCCAGAGGATTTTTGTACTGTACATGGCGCTGCGGTGCCACGAATTGTACTATGGTTCGCGCTGCGGTGAACTCTTGCAGTGTGCTCGGACGGACTTTATGCAGCGTTGCGTTCAGTGCGACTCATTTAGTTTAGGGTTAGCCTTGTGGCCAACTCTATGCACCAGAAAACAATTTCAGTTTTTGAATTTTGTGAACTTCCCGGACGCAAAACTTCTTCATTATAAGTCTGAATTGGCTCATTCAAAAGCCTACGGTTCACAAATTACGTAATCTACATGTTCATGCAAGAATTTTATCTATTTGACTTTGTTTGCTAAAAATTCACCTATTGGTTCATTTTTAATGAAAACGATAAACGTTTGTGAATGTTCAACGCTCGTTTCTTCGTTCTAAGTCAGAATTCGGTCATTTTCGAGTTCGTAACTCTTAAATACCAAATATGACTTGTCTCCATTGGAAAACAATGGTTCTGAGTTCAAACACAAAATTTGACTTCTATTCAGAGAATTTTACGAATTCGACGATTATAAATCAATCGCACAATTTAAAAGTAAATCTTCATTCTTATGATTTGTTTAACATTACAAATGAACTCCATTCATCATGTGAACATCTTAACATACTTATTACAACAACCTATATTTATTGTTGGATTTTTGACTTATTCTTCATGAGCTTATAACTTGTCAAATTATAAACTACTCAAGATTTTATTATTCATGACTTATGACAATTAAAGTTTCTTAATCATCATACTTTACATGTTCTTCACATATAACTTTACTTATGTATACATGATACATATGATCATATAAGTTCTTAATTCACTTCTCTTAATAAACTCATTATAAGTTCATAATTTTCATACTAACATTCAAAGTTAACTTATAATAAGTTTATAACTTTTATAAGTTCAAATGACTTATTGCCAACTTATGTGGCTTAAGTTCATGACTTACACATTCTTCTTGCTTCTTATCATTCATGTTTCTTAATCCATCTTTTCTTATAAACCTATCATGGTAGAGATAAAAGATAATTTAGAGAAGAAGTCTTACTTTTGAATTCTTGGTAAGGTAGCTTTCTTCTTCTCCTTACAAATGAAATGACTTATTTGTAGCTTATTCTCTCTAACACTTAAGCACTTTATAACATTTGGATTATTTGAACAACTAACAAATGGCTTGTAAGCCTTCTCTATTGATAGAATTTGCAAGGTTAGGGTAGTTTAGTCATTAAATCTCCCCACCTCTTTTAAGCCACCTCCTTACTATTCATTACTTGTTAATCACAACACTTATCATACGCTTGGCCATTACTTCAAAGTCTTGGTCACCACATTAACTTGGTCACCGCATTTAACCATATTAATATGGTGTGCCCCATGGGTCAACCAATTCATTTCACTCTAGCTTGGGCTTGGACCAACTAACTCTTTGGGCTTTGCATTAATAAACACTAATTGGTTCATTAATTAATGATTGGGCCTTAACATTTATTCACTTAGACTTGTAGTAATTCCAATCAATCTTTCCAAGTCCATTAACATTACTTAATACATATAAATATAGTTTATGTATTATTTTCGTATTCTAATTCATATAGAATTTATATACTATTTTTTATCCTTCATACAAACTCGTATAATACTTCGTATTATACTCATTTTCATTACTTTGCACAATACCAAGTATCATACAATTATTACTTATTCATTACTACTTCGCCTTCCTTAATGTTTATAAATTAAGTCATAAGTTTAAATATTACATTTTCCATAACTAGATTTTTACTACATAATCCATCTTACCTTGTTATTCCATCATTACATATTTCTCGGAAACTCAAAAATATATCCCGAGCAAATACCGATGAATAATGTTTTTCAGAAAATTTCTCGGAAAACTTTTATTTTCGTCTTGGAAATTCAAACACTTTAATTCATCCACGTAGCTTAAATACTACGACATTCTAACATCAATAGGTTATACAATGACAACCATCTTGATAACACATAGAATATGATATTATTATTATTTAATTTAATAAAATCATTTTACAATATGATCCGAATTTCTCGGTCGTTACATTCTTCCCCCCTTAAAAAGATTCTGTCCCCAGAATCTCGTCTTATGTTTAATCAAATAGATGGGGAAAATTTTGCTTCATCTTCTCTTCTAATTCCCACGTTGCTTCCTCAGCATTGTGGTTCTTCCATACTACCTTTACTGATGGTATTATCTTGTTCCTCAGAACTTATTCCTTTCTATCAATGATCTGCATCGGCGATTCTTCATATGTTAAGTCTTTCTCGATATGAATTGGCTCATATTCGATTACATGCTTATAGTCCGGCTTATATGGACGTAATATAGATACGTGAAACATGTTATGTATCCGTTCTAGGTCTGGAGGTAATGCTATCACATAGGCTCCCTCTCCCACCCGTTTTATTACTTCAAAAGGTCTTATAAACCTTCGACTTAACTTTCCTTTCTTTCCAAAGCGTATCTTTCCTTTCCAGGGAGATACCTTTAAAAACACATACGAGCCCACCTCAACCTCTCGACTTAGCTCCATGTGAGTCCGCATACTACTTTACATGCGTCACGAAATGTGATGAGACACATCCGAATTAACTTTACCACATCCGCTGTCTGCTGTACCAATTCTGGTCCTAGCATTCGGCGTTCTCCCACCTCATCCCAACACAATGGTGTTCTGCATTTCCTTCCATACAAAGCTTAATACGGTGGCATGCCTATGCTTGCATGATAACTGTTGTTATATGCAAACTCTACTAGTGGTAGGTGATCATCCCAACTACCCTTGAAATCCATGACGCACGACCTCAACATGTCTTCAAGCGTCTGAATTGTTCTCTCGCTCTGCCCATCGGTTTGTGGATGATAGATTGTGCTTAACCTCAGCTGTGCTCCTAACTGTTCTTGCAAACTCTTCCAAAAGTTCGATGTGAATCATGGATCACGATCTGACACAATCGATACCGGTTCTCCATTTCTGGAAATGATTTCCTTAACATAAAGTTTAGCTAACTGGTCTAAGTTATACTTGACCCTAATTGGCAAAAAGTGAGCCGACTTCGTCAACCGGTCCATTATTACCCAAATCGAATCGAACTCTTTATGCATCGTCGGAAGTCCCACCATGAAGTCCATCGTGATATGCTCCCACTTCCATTCTGGAATCTCCAATGACTGTAATGAGCCACTGGGTCGTTGATGTTTGGCCTTAACTTTTTGACAAGTCAAGCACCTACTCACATACTCTGCTATTTCTCTCTTCATGTTTGGCCACCAAAAACTATGTCGAAGGTTTTGAAACATCTTTGTGCTACCAGGATGTATCGAGTACCTCGAACTATGAGCTTCTTGTAACACTTGCTCCTTTAAATCTGTCTCATTCGGAACCCAAATTCTTCCTTCAAATCTTAATAATCCCTCATTATCAAGACTATACTTAGTATCTTCCTTCTCGGATAACCGCTTCTTCATTTGGTTACACTTGTCGGTCTTGAGTTGTACCTCCTTGACTCTCTCTATGATCGTAGATTGCATCTCCGTCGCAAAGAGTATCTGTCTCAAATCACTTGTCATCTTTACTTCTATTTCCATCCTAGCCATCTCTGTTATTAACTCATTTTGAGCCGTTAACACAGACAACTTATCCCGACCCTTCCTACTTAAGGCGTCGGCAACTACATTGGCCTTTCCAGGGTGATACAAGATTTCGCAATCTTAATCCTTTATCAACTCTAGCCATCTTCTGTCTCATATTTAATTCCTTTTGAGTGAAGATATACTTTAGACTTTTATGGTCCATATATATCTCACATTTTCCCCTATAAAGATAATGTCTCCATATCTTTAGGGCAAACACTACTGCTGCCAGTTCCATATCATGAGTAGGATAAACTTTCTCATAATCCTTCAACTGCCGAGATGAATACGCAATGACTTTGCCATGCTGCATAAGCACACAACCAAGTCCTCTATGGGAAGCATCACTATACACTACAAAATTTCCTGTGTCATCTGGCAATGATAAAACAGGTGCTTCACTTAATCTTTTCTTCATTTCTTGAAAATTGTCTTCGCATTTATCCGTCCATACGTATTTCACCGTCTTCCTAGTTAAATTAGTCAACAAGGTAGCTATCTTCGAAAAATCTTGGATAAATCTTCTATAGTACCCTGCTAACCCTAGAAAACTCCACACCTCAGTCGGCGTTTTCGGTTGTTCCCAATTCATTCTTCGCTTCCACCTTATTTGGATCCATCGAAATCCCCTCTTGGTCAATGACATGACCTAAAAACTGTACCTTTTCCAGCCAAAATTCATATTTGGTGAATTTCGCATATAACTTCTCCTTCCTTAGTGCCTCTAACACTAATCTTAAGTGTTCAGTATGATCTTCTGGCGTCTTAGAATAGACTAGAATATCATCGATAAACACCACGATGAACTTGTCCAAATATAGTTTGAACACTCTGTTCATCATATCCATAAATGCAGCAGGTGCATTCGTTAACCCAAATGACATCACCAGAAACTCGTAATGACCATAACGAGTCCTGAATGTAGTCTTTGGTACATCTTCCTTCCTAACCTACAACTGATGATACCCCGTCCGCAAATCTATTTTAGAAAAATACTTTGCCCCTTTTAATTGATCAAAGAGATCATCGATCCTGGGCAATGGGTATTTATTCTTTATCGTTAACTTGTTCAACTCCCGATAGTCGATACAAAGCCTTAACGATCCATCTTTCTTCTTGAAAAACAACACTGGTGCCCCCCACGGAGAAACACTTGGTTGAATGTACTTTCTGTCTAATAGTTCCTGTAGCTGAACCATTAGTTCTTTTATTTCCACAGGCGCCATACGGTACAGTGCCCTTGAGACTGGTGCCACTCCTGGCACAATATCTATCATAAATTCGATCTCCCTATCCGACGGTAGACCCGATAACTCACTTGGAAATATATCTATGAACTCGTTTACTATAGGTATTTGTTCCATGGTTGCTCCCACTCTCTGGGTATCAACAACATGGCATAGGTAACCTACACAACCCCTCCTTAAAAGTTTTCTAGTTTATGTAATCGTAAGGCAACACGGACGTCCCGACAATTTACTACCGTAAAATACTACAGGAGGTTGCTTCAACGCCCTGATACTCACACATTTCTTTTGGCAATCTATAATTGATCCATGGTTAATCAACCAATCCATTCTGAGAATTACGACGAATTCTCCTAACCTTATCGGTATTAAATCTACCGATAACTTACGACCACGTACATTTACACAACAACTCCTATGAATATCTTTAACAAGAATTATCTCTTTGTTTGCTACCTTAATGTTCAAAGGTATAGGCAATTTTTCAGGAAATAATTCTAGTCGTCTAGCAAAATCACACGCTATAAACGAACAAGTAGCACCCGAATCAAATAGCACGTATGCATTTATATTGTTGATCGGAATAATAGCTGCGACTACATCCCCTGATGCCACCGCATCTTGGACCGTCATATTAAAAGTGCGGGCCATTGATTTCCCCGGCTGAGCTAGACCACTAATAGCTAACTTACCGCCATTAGTTCCCTTATTTCCTTCTGTCCCCTTCTTCGGGCAGTTCTTTGCTATGTGGTCAGTTGATCCACATACAAAGCATCCGTGATTTTTCTTCAAATTTGGACAGTTAGGCGAAATGTGCCCTTCCTGTCCACAATTATAACATATTGCCTTTTCCTTGAGGCGAGACTCTAAGTGAGTCTTCCCTTGAGTTTCTGAGCCTCCATCCTCCTCTTAGAGTCCCCTTATTTTCCTCCGGTATTCCCAGAGTTAAATCCCTTCCTCTTTTGATCGTTGCCACTTCCACTGGCTCCCTCGGTTTTAGTTCCTCCATCAACCTTGCCCTTATTTTTTTATCCTTGTGGTATTGGCTGAGAGCCTCATTCCCACCTTTGACAATTATTGCCTTTTCTAATATGGTTCCAAAGGAAGTACTTTGGAATACAGAGATTTGGCTATAGAGCCAGGGTTTCAAGCCCTGCTCGAATCTCCTAGCCTTTCTCACTTTAGTGTCCACTTGATGTGGAGCAAATCGTGCCAGTTCATTAAACTTGGCGTTATCTTTGGGAAGCTATCATCTCCCTTTTTCAATTCAAGAAACCTCATTTCCATCCTCCCTTGCATACTCGTGCGAAAATAGTTCTCGAAGAAAATCTCCTTAAACCTCTCCCACGTTAGGTTTCCTATATCGGCCCTAGCCTGGTTTGCCTCCCACCAGTAGTTGTCCTCTCCTTTCATCAAATAGGTTGCAAAGGCAACCTTTTGACCCTCATCAACATTTGCTATTACAAATGCTTTCTCGATTTCTTTTACCCAAGTTTGGGCTTCTATAGGGTCCGTAGTTCCTTTGAACTTTGGCGAACCTACACTTTTAAAATCCTTAAAAGTAGTAACTCGTATTACTCCAGGAATCACGGGTACATTAGCCCCCGTTCTATTGAATGCAGCCGTTAAAAGATTAATGAACTCCTGCATTGGATTAACTGGACCACCCTTTGGTTGGTTAACATTAGCGCCCTGATTTCGTTGTCTCCTTCTTGGCGGCACTTTGTTGTAAAGAAAACAACACATCATTATTACTTTAGTCTTGTTGGTTTGTTATTATTTGTAATACAACCACAACTCATACTCATTACTCAACATATTCCATAAAAAGACTTATATTGATTCATAACTTGCAGTATAACACTACATTGTTTACATTACTCAGCCATAGCTGATTACATTACCATCCCGCAATTACTTTCCAAAAATTGGGATTTACAAAAGACTACCCTTTGTTATACAAAAGAGGGTTTTCGTCACTACTAGATATATAATATTTACATATCTAATCTACTCTAGCTATTGCTTGATTACATCGACGTAGGGCATTCTCAAAATCTTTCTTTGGCGGGCCGAATAACATCTCTCTTGATAGTATGTCGAGGTGCATCTACTTCTATCTCGATACCCGGCTACCGTCATTGAAATCCATATGAGAACTCCTATGTATATAGGACATCCTCTACAACTTCATTGTTTTAGTCTTTAGCTCTGCTGAGGTGAAAGACCTCACATTTCGACTCTCGGACCTTGTCCTTAGCTAGAACTCTATCATCATGCTCCTCTTCCCACATTCCTCCATGCTAGCCTTGTCCTCACGGACGACTTGGAGTTCCTCTTTAACTCCTTAACCTCTTGGCAGTAATGGACATTCCTATCCAATACCGACATAAATAGTGCCTTCATTGATTCCCCCGTAGACAACTCCTCTGTAGGTGGAACCTGGTCAAAGGACATCACGTCCACCTCCTCCTCTAGCATGCCATCAAATATAGACATGTAGTCTAAATCGTCCGAGTCTCCAGACTCGATTGTCACCAACTCTGGTTCTACTGCTACGGGATTTGGTAGTATCTCTACCCGATTAACCGAATCCTCGCTCACTACATGTATATCTCTATACATATCATTTTCTCCTGACATCTACAATAAAACAATATATTTTGATTAGTACACGTTAGTAAAATAATAGAAATACATAACATAATATAATGCATTTTTATAGGGTTACTGTGACGCCCCCAAATCCGGGTACTTGAAACCCGAACTCGGTGCTTCACGATACCATTTCTATAAGCTGAATAATACTAATAATAGTATAACATTCAAACTTAATTTACATATGCATCAAAGTTTACTCCCAGGTACGAGACCTTTAAATACATTCCTTACAATACATGATATTAGATATATATATCATTGTCTTAATAAACTATAACTATTATACAACATATTATAATCTCATTCGAACCACTTTCCTTTCCCCTTGTTCGTGCCTGACCCTTCAGGTTGATCATACATAACTGAAAACATTTAATTTAATCAAGAGTGAGCATTTGAGTGCCCAAATAAGTAATAGCAATTATATATATGGTCAAAGAATTTAAATGTTTTCTTTACATAACCCTTCTACAACGAATCAATAGTTGTGAAGTAATCTGAATCGATAATAATAACATAACAACCCTCTTTCAAATTTTTGAAACTACGTACTGACTATAAATGGGGTTTAAGTAACATACTATGAACATTCTTTTCATTTTCGAAAAGGTTTAGCAGAACTTCATCCGCAAACCGTCATAACTTACGGGCACGGAGGGTGATCACCAGATTGTACCTCAGATTGATCAACACTACATTACAAGAACGATGTTATCGTTCACTCTGTCCGCTTTGGGCGCATAAAACGTTTTCCTATATAAGGGATGTTTATACTTGTCAGGGTTCCAAACCAAAGGTTTTTATCTTGCTAAACAATAATCTATAATTCAACATATATATATATATATATATATATATATATATATATATATATATATATATATACGGGTAATTGACAAAGGTATATCAACATGTGAATAAATACCATGATTATCCAAGTAGGGACACTTGTATAACCATTTATAAAAATTAACGAACATAATATATATCTGAATTATCATATACTAACATGTTGATAGTCAATGAGTGTATATAATATAAAGTTAATAATCTATACAGTAATAATATAATTCTGAAACATTCTTACTCATGTCCATTGCATAAAGAAAATGCAAAGGTAGGATACTTGTCTAATCTGCTGCTTACAATTCTCAACTTAGTTCTATCTCTTTTATCACGACCTATCATTAATCAGATCATTCGTTCGATTAGAGCAATATATCATAACACATAGTACTGCCTATTACAGTCAGCACATAATCTAATCACCTTGAAACACATATTCCATAGTCATTGAATCACAAACAATCAGTAATACAGTCAAAATATCTAAGTCTAGATCAATTTTTGAAATATGTCGGTGTACCGACAGCTTTATCGGGTAATAATCGAGTCTAAGACTCTATTCTGTATCTCAATATCCGTAAGTATCAGTCATATTATTTTTAAATGACTTCAAATAATTTTTAAACACTTATAATAATTTATCAAGAATTTTCAAACATCGGAATCATAATTAAATGATTTAAACATCAAACAATTCTATTATCATTAATATTTAATTATTAATGAAATTATCATTTATATATTAAAAGTTATATTTTATAACTTAAAATATCTTTAAACACTTTATTTTCATTTAAAATGATTTTTAAAATAATAAAATCATTAAATAACTTTAATATCATTAATAATAATTAATTAATGAAATTCATCACAAAATATTAAAAGTCCTTAAAAATATCTTCAAATATTTTCTTATACCATAATATAATTTTAAATGATTTTTAAATATTAAAATCATTTTTAAATCATTTATTTAATATTATAATTAAATAAATTAAATATCTTTAATATTCCAAAATATTAAATATTTATGAAATATATCCAAAATAATTAAAATATAATTTTGGACTTTAAAATAATTTTTAGGAATTTATTTGGTATTTTTAATAATTTAAAACAAATTAATATTAATTATTTAATCATTTTCGAAAATAACAGAAAATAAAATAAATAGGAACCGTCGCTATAGGCTATAGCGACGTTTATCTGTTGCCTTAGGTGTTCTTCACCAAACCCAGAACACACAATCAGTGAACGAGTGGGGTACTTTGACCAACAATAAATCTCCATCTATGAAGTTTCTAGGAAAGCTATAACTTGGATCTTGTAGTACTAGTGCAACACTATATGTAACAATCAATAAACATGTCATATAACATCACAATCAAAAGTTATTAAGCCTTAAACTAGCTGTCAACACTGTTTTTGAAAATTCTGGGTTACCCAGAATTTCCGGTCAACGCCTTTCATGGCTTAATATTTATCAACCGGTTCATGTTTTTGGTGGTCTAGACGTTGGGCTGTGTACATAATCGTACAGACAACATGTTACAACCAATTTTCAAGTCTAAACATCAACAATCACATAGATCTAGGTCTTCAAACTTACTGTCAGAACATGAACTTCAATTCTGGGTTTTTCCAGAATTTAAAAACAGATCGAGTAGCCTACTTTGGATCTTTATATTTCTCATTCTGAGTTTGATATAAGTGATATATTGATTCCAGGTTGTAGTTAACATGTAATACTACAACTCTATTACATAAAAAATATATAACAACAATAGATCAAGCGAGATAGAAGGCAATTCGACCAATGCTCGGTCGAGAACTTCATGTTCTTGATTTTCTGGAATTTCCAGAAAACCAATTCGTGAACATCTGTGCTAGTTTGACCATTCATTAATTACAATCTGTTGATTATTTGAGTGATGTAAAAGCATGGATATGTAGTACATATGTAGTACAACTACCAGGATACATACTGGATACAACAACATCACCAAAACATCTAACACCTGACAGATATAGGCTTGATAAAATGATGTAGAGCCTTTGTTTTTGAGTTTCGTGCTTGAAACTCTTGGTCGTGCTTGGTCAACTGAGTTTGACCATGAATAACTTCTAATCTACAATAGATATGGACTTGATTCTTTTTGGAGATTAAAGACAACATATCAGGCTACACAGATCAACGTTTAGAACACAAAACACATTAAAGAGCACAGAGATATAAGGCTTGACATTCACTGTCAAACATCAAAAAATAATTTTCCAGATTTTTGAAAAACTTAATTTTGAGCAGTTTGATGTTATGGATTCAACAAATACCAACCCAGATCATCAAAATAGACTATAACTAACATGTTTTAACAATCAATCATAACATCTAACACAAAAATCAAATTTCTAAATTAGGGTTTACCTCTTTTAAGCTTGATTCTGATTTCTGCTCTTCTGATTTGATATTGGTGTTAGTGGGGCTTGGTTATAGACTGATATAGCAAGGAAATTTCGTAGGTTTGAGCTTGGAAAAATATGGCCAAGTGTTTGTGAATAAATAGGCCAAATAATGTACATTTCTCTCTCTTAAATTATATAATTAATTAATCTAGATGCATTGGATGCTCACAATGGCTGACTCAATCTGAATAATTGAGTATTGGATGCTCAATTGGTAGGGTAGGAGTGTTTGCTAGCAATAATGTACAATAATTCACTAATAATACACTAATGGGACAAAAAGGGCATTTTGGTAATTTCACTTAAAATGTCAAGGACATTCTTGTACAAGGTAATTAAATCTAGGATTTATTATAAATCTTACACTTTCCCAAATAATTTCTAGGCTTTGACAAATTAATTGTGCAATAAAATCTTAATTAAACACAATCATTCACAATTAGGGTTTTCAAATAATAATTAGGGTTTTTCCTAATTATCAGCATAAAATAGTAATTAGGGTTTCTTCTAATTACAGAAATTCTAATACACAGTAGAATTCATATAACATAACTACTACCCAGTCTTATCTCATAACTGAGTTTAATAATTAGGGTTTAACAACACAATATTAGGCTATGACCCAATTTACCATAATTAACCAATCATTATCTGTCCACACATATACAATACATATTTATAGTACTAAAAAATTACAATATAAATAATATTATGATATTATTCTCATCTCTTGATCACAATCCCAATTTAGGATTTGGATTTCATATATCGACTTATCCTTCAGATCTGAGATCAATAATCAAGTTAAAATAATTAACTTAAATATTTCGAACAAATTCATATAATAACATATTTATTATTATAATTCTAATTGTCACTTCATATATTATTTAAATAATATATAAATTATATTTTCATGGAAAATAAATAATAAAAACATTTTCGCTTACGTAAATTAATTACCATAAGAATATAATTTATAGTAATTAATAATTCTAAAATTATTTCTAATTTTTCAAGTAATAAATATATTCGCATTTATCGTTCACATTACTTGACACTTATCCTCATCATTAAATAAAAAAAAAATTATATGCAAAATTTCTTATTTATTTTTATAGAAAATATCGGGTTATTACAGTTACTTTCCATCTTTTACTTCTTTATTCTGTCTTAAGGCTATGACTTATGGTTCTACTTTCCCCCATAAGTTTTATAACCTAGGCTTTGATACCAACTTGTAGCGCCCCCAAATTCGGGTATCTTCTAACCGGACAGATGGTGCTATACTGTACAACATTCATACATTCATTCAATTGAAAAGTCTCAAAGAACGAACATAACTTCTATATATTTAAAGTAATATTTACATTTCCTAGGTTCTATACCCATTACAAAGGTTCTTTGTCATAATATCAGTTACATTACAACAATAGACCTATACTATTACAAGACATTTCAAGAATCGCTTTTTAGCTTTTCCCTTATCCTTTTCGATCCTTGGACGCGTTAGGTCTTAATTTGCATTCATATGGTTCAAGCAAGAGTGAGCATAACTAGCTCAACAAGTATAACAATTTAATAACAACATGCTTGACACATACAAATCGTATATCTTCAATAACTGAATAATAGTTATGAAGTACTATTGATAATTCAAAATAGCACTTCATCTTTTCTTTCAAAATGTTTTACAATAATAACAATATTTAGTAAAACATTCACTCCGGTCAAAGACCTCGAGTATGCATTCTTTATTGGAAAAGGACAACCCAGAAACAAGTCCGTAAGCCCGATATTACTTACAAGCACTTCTAGGTGATCAGCCTTTTGTACTCTATGTTGATCAACACTACATCCATTAAACGTATGCACATTTAAGCCTTTGACAACCTCACGTGCCTGTCGTTTTATCGACAAAACATTTGTTTAACATTTCAGTCTTCTTTTGAAAACCATATCAAGTAGTTGACAAAAGATAGCAACATTTGATAATAAATGAATATATTATCAATACATCAAGTCTAGCCAAAGGAATTGACTTTAACTTCAACATACCTCAATTCATGCGAAAGAATACATGAACCTCAAAAACATGTTCAGATTAAACTGAGACAAGAGTTAAAATACTTGCCTTTAGCGTCTGCTACGGTATATTAGCTTTATGTTCAAGTCTTTCAAGTCTCTACAATACATGATCACATAATGCCTTACATTAGGTCACATATAATCAAGTATGTATATGACTATATCATACCCTCATCTCAATCTAATTGTGTATTAGATTCAGTTATTATCTGTTCCAGCTTCTCATTATCCTTGCATTTATATTCAACTAGGTTATCTCAACCTTTATACAACATCCTTAAGGTTTAACAAAGTTTAAACAATGTTACATTTCCTTTCTTAGGTTGTGTTTACTTTCAAATCAATTAGCTTTCCTTTCTTTATACTTAGAAACCTTCATTACTATTCTTGTTTCGAGATTGGTATTTGGTATGAGTCTTACTTATTGTGCTTGCAATGCTGCCCACACTCAGGAGAGGATTTTCAGATTGTATACATGGTAAATCTTATGCCTATTTAATTATACTATGGTTCACGCTGCGACGAACTCTTGCAGTGTGCTTGGACTCTGTTACATCTTTGCACATGCGACTCATTTAGTTAGGGGTTGGTAGGCCAACTCGCGGCACCGTAAAATAATTTCAGTTTTTGAATTTTGTGAACTTCCCGGACGCATAACTTCTTCGTTATAAGTCCGAATTGTCTCGTTCAAAAGCCTACGGTTCACAAATTATGTAATCTACATGTTCATGCAAGAATTTTATCTATTTGACTTCGTTTGCTAAAAATTCACCTATTGGTTCATTTTTAACGAAAACGATAAACGTTCGTGAACGTTCAACGCTCGTTTCTTCATTCTAAGTCAGAATTCGATCATTTTCGAGTCCGCAACTCTTAAATACCAAATATGACTTATCTCTATTGGAAAACAATGGTTCCAAATTCAAACACAAAATTTGACTTCTATTCCGAGAATTTTACGAATTCGACGATTATCGTCCAATCATACAATTTTCGGCAAATCTTCATTCTTATGATTTGTTCAACATTACAAATGAACTCCATTCATCACTTGAACATCTTAACATACTTATTACATCAACCTATATTTATTGTTGGATTTTTGACTTATTCTTCATGAGCTTATAACTTGTCAAATTATAAACTACTCAAGATTTTATTATTCATGACTTATGACAATTAAAGTTTCTTAATCATCATACTTTACATGTTCTTCATATATAACTTTACTTATGTATACATGATACGTATGATCATATAAGTTCATAATTCACTTCTCTTAATAAACTCATTATAAATTCATAATTTTTATACTAACATTCAAAGTTAACTTATAATAAGTTTATAACTTTTATAAGTTCAAATGACTTATTGCCAACTTATGTGGCTTAAGTTCATGACTTACATATTCTTCTTGCTTCTTGTCATTCATGTTTCTTAATCCATCTTTTCTTATCAACCTATCATGGTAGAGATAGAAGATAATTTAGAGAAGAAGTCTTACTTTTGAATTCTTGGTAAGGTAGCTTTCTTCTTCTTCTTACAAATGAAATGATTTATTTGTAGCTTATTCTCTCTAACACTTAAGCACTTTATAAACTTTGGATTATTTGAACAACTAACAAATGGCTTGTAAGCCTTCTCTATTTATAGAATTTGCAAGGTTACGGTAGTTTAGTCATTAAATCTCCCCACCTCCTTTAAGCCACCTCCTTACTATTCATTACTTGTTAATCACAACACTTATCATACGCTTGGCCATTACTTCAAAGTCTTGGTCACCACATTTAACCATATTAATATGGTGTGCCCCATGGGTCAACCAATTCATTTCACTCTAGCTTGGGATTGGACCAACTAACTCTTTGGGCTTTGCATTACTAAACACTAATTGGTTCATTAATTAATGATTGGGCCTTAACATTTTATTCACTTAGACTTGTAGTAATTCCAATCAATCTTTCCGAGTCCATTAACATTACTTAATACATATACATATAGTTTATGTATTATTTTCGTATTCTAATTCATATAGAATTTATATACTATTTTTTATCCTTCATACAAACTCGTATAATACTTCGTATTATACTCGTTTTCATTACTTTGCACAATACCAAGTATCATACAATTATTACTTATTCATTACTACTTCGCCTTCCTTAATGTTTATAAATTAAGTCCGCAAGCGAAATATTACATTTTCCATAACTAGATTTTTACTACATAATCCATCTTACCTTGTTATTCTATCATTACGTATTTCTCGGAAACTCAAAAATATATCCCGAGCAAATACCGATGAATAGTGTTTTTCAGAAAATTTCTCGGAAAACTTTTATTTTTGTCTTAGAAATTCAATCACTTTAATTCATCCACGTAGCTCAAATACTACAACATTCTAACATCAATAGGTTATACAATGACAACCATCTTGATAACACATAGAATATGATATTATTATTATTTAATTTAATAAAATCATTTTACAATATGATCCGAATTTCTAAATTACGTTACATTCTTCCCCCTTATAAAGATTACATCCCCGAATTTCGTCTTTACGTTTAATCAAATAGATGGGAAAAAATTTTCTTCATCTTTTTTCTAATTCCCACGTTGCTTCCTCTCACGATCGTGGTTCTTCCATACTACCTTTACTGATGGTATTATCTTGTTCCTCAGAACTTGTTCCTTTCTATCAATGATCTGCATGACTCACGATTCTTCATATGTTAAGTCTTTCTCGATATGAATTGGCTCATATTCGATTACATGCTTATAGTCCGGCTTATATGGACGTAATACAGATACGTGAAACATGTTATGTATCCATTCTAGGTCTGGAGGTAATGCTATCACATAGGCTCCCTCTCCTACCCGTTTTATTACTTCAAAAGGTCTTATAAACCTTCGACTTAACTTTCCTTTCTTTCCAAAGCGTATCTTTCCTTTCCAGGGAGATACCTTTAAAAACACATACGAGCCCACCTCAACCTCTCGACTTAGTCTATGTTAGTCGCAGATACTTCTTTACATGCATCACGAGCTATGATTTAGACGCATCCGAATTAACTTTACCACATCCGCTGTCTGTTGTACCAATTTTGGTCCTAGCATTCGGCGTTTTCCCTCCTCATCCCAACACAATGGTGTTCTGCATTTCCTTCCATACAAAGCTTCATACGGTGGCATGCCTATGCTTGCATGATAACTGTTGTTATACGCAAACTCTACTAGTGGTAGGTGATCATCCCAACTACCCTTGAAATCCATGATGCACGACCTCAACATGTCTTCAAGCGTCTGAATTGTTCTCTCGCTCTGCCCATCGGTTTGTGGATGATAGGTTGTGCTTAACCTCAGCTGTGTTCCTAACTGTTCTTGCAAACTCCTCCAAAAGTTCGATGTGAATCGTGGATCACGATCTGACACAATCGATACCGGTACTCCATGTCTGGAAATGATTTCCTTAACATAAAGTTTAGCTAACTAGTCTAAGTTATACTTGACCCTAATTGGCAAAAAGTGAGCCGACTTCGTCAATCGGTCCACTATTACCTAAATCGAATCGTACCCTTTATGCGTCGTCGGAAGTCCCACCACGAAGTCCATCGTGATATGCTCCCACTTCCATTCTGGAATCTCCAATGACTGTAATAAGCCACTGGGTCATTGATGTTCGGCCTTAACTTTTTGACAAGTCAAGCACCTACTCACATACTCTACTATTTCTCTCTTCAAGTTTGGCCACCAAAAACTCTATCGAAGGTCTTGATACATCTTTGTGCTACCAGGATGTATCGAGTACCTCGAACTATGAGCTTCTTGTAACACTTGCTCCTTTAATCCTGTCTTATTCGGAACCCAAATTCTTCCTTCAAATCTTAATAATCCCTCATTATCAAGACTATACTTAGTATCTTACTTCTCGAATAACCGCTTCTTCATTTGGTTACACTCGTTGGTCTTGAGTTGTACCTCCTTGACTCTCTCTATAATGGTAGATTGCATCTCCGTCGCAAAGAATATCTGTCTTGAATCACTCGGCATCTTTACTTCTATTTCCATCCTAGCCATCTCTGTTATTAACTCATTTTGAGTAGATTAACACGCATAACTTTTCCGACCCTTCCTACTTAAGGCGCCGACAACTACATTGGCCTTTCCAGGTGATCTGAGATTTCGTAATCATAATCCTTTATCAACTCTAGCCATCTTCTCTGTCTCATATTTAACTCCTTACGGTGAAGATATACTTTAGACTTTTTTATAGTGCAGATATTTCTCACATTTTCCCCATAAAGATAATGTCTCCATATCTTTTAGGGCAAAAACTCTATCTTTGCCAGATTCGGATAATGAGTAGGATAAACTTTCTCATAATCCTTAAACTACCGAGATGCATACGCAATGACTTTGCCATGCTGCATAAGCACACAACCAAGTCCTCTATACGAAGCATCACTATACACTACAAAATTTCATGTGTCATCTGGCAATGACAAACAGGTGCTTCACTTAATCTTTTCTTAAGTTCTTGAAAACTGTCTTCGCATTTATCTGTCCATACGTATTTCACCGTCTTCCTGGTTAAATTAGTCAACGAGGTAGCTATCTTCGAAAAATCTTGGATAAATCTTCGATAGTACCCTACTAACCCTAGGAAACTCCGCACCTCAGTCGGCATTTTTGGTTGTTCCCAATTCATTACTGCTTTCTCAAACGGACGGACAATCAGAGAGGACTATTCAAACTCTTGAAGATCTATTAAGACTCTGTGTCCTAGATTTCAAAGGGAGTTGGGATAAGTATTTACCATTGGTGGAATTCTCCTACAACAACAGTTATCAGGCAAGTATAGGTGTGGCTCCATTCGAAGCATTGTATGGAATTCTCCTACAACAACAGTTATCAGACAAGTATATGTTGGGATGAGGTGGGTGAAGCAACATTGTTGGGACCCGAGTTGATACGTATGACTACGGAAAAGATCCAAATGATTGGAAAACGTATACAAATGGTACAGGATCGACAAAAGAGTTATG
This sequence comes from Panax ginseng, assembly GCA_020205605.1. Taxonomy (NCBI): domain Eukaryota; kingdom Viridiplantae; phylum Streptophyta; class Magnoliopsida; order Apiales; family Araliaceae; genus Panax; species Panax ginseng. The sequence goes on along the minus strand of CM035136.1, from coordinate 85,671,105 downwards.
CGGATCTTCATCGAAAGGACGTGGAATTTAGTATTGGGGATCACGTATTGTTGCGTGTTGCTCCATGGAAGGGAGTTACAAGATTCGGGAGGAGAGGAAAGCTCAATCCACGATTTATTGGTCCATTTCAGATTCTTGACCGAGTAGGAAATGTGGCCTATAGACTCGCGTTACCTCCAAGTATATCTCGTGTTCATAATGTTTTTCATATATCTTTGCTACATAAATATGTGAAAGACCCGAACCGCGTTATTGAGTTAGAACCGGACGAGATAGCCGAAGACTTAACGTACGAGGAGGTACCTGTCAAGATCTTGGATAAAAAGGAGCATGTCCTATGCACAAAGGTCATACCACAAGTTAAAGTTTTGTGGAGGAACCATGCTATTGAGGAAATGACCTGGGAGTTGGAAACGGAAATGAAAGCGAGGTATCCTCATCTTTTTGAAACACCAGGTACATACGTTAATTTCGAGGACGAAATTTCATAAGGAGGGGAGGTCGTAAGACCCCAAATTATTAATAAATGAAATTTAATTTCCTCTATTTATTATTTTGAAATAGTAAGGGTTGATTTGATTAATGTGGTTAGTTATGGGTAAAATAAGCAAATATTTCAAATAAGCAAGTGGTTATAAAATATTTATTGTTGTCGGGAAATATTCGTTTGGTCGTGGAATATTCTTACTGTCGGGAATATTAAATGACGGCAGCGAAATATATGTGAGCCCCATAACTGAAAAGCGATTGGATGAAGAAAATGACAAGTATAAGTTGTTTATAAATACTTGGCGTAGTTATTACAGATTATCTTGTTGAAATACTCGGTGGTTAAAACACGGTAGCTTTGCAGTATTGCACCAATTATTGATTCTTTTACGTGAAGGCACTACTCAATAAATGTTACAGTGATTCTTTGTTCAATATTTTATTTTATTGATTCAATAATTACAACGTTGATATTTTATATTCTTTGTTGTTTCAATAATTGTTACTACGGTATTTTCCATTATCGAGACAATAATTCATATTATCTGAATAATATTATTAGATAAAATTATTGACAATGTCTAGAAAGTTCTACATTTCAAGGAGAGGTTTGGTCACCTAATTCAGCGCCGACTTGAGGAGAAATCCTTATTGGAAAGCCCCCTCTTTCTCGGGAGCTACTGGTTGTCGAAGATTGTGATTACGTAATATTATTTGTGAATAATTAATTATTGATTTATATGATCGAGGAAAATATTGATTTTATGTGGATATAGATGGAGAAAATTTTTAATGTGACAATTGTTGAAAATTAATATTTTATCCTTTTTTAATAAAATAATTCATTTAAATATATTATTATATTATTTTAATATAATAATGGTGATATTTTTGCAATGAATGTGGGATATATGAGTATACGTGGAGGAAGAGTATTTTTGTTACAATAAATGTTAAAAACATGTTTTTCATGTCGGTAGACCCCATTTATTGACTGAAATTTGATTATACCCTGTAAAATCGTCCGTTTGTGGATTTCGATCAATTTTTGTTTGGAATTTAGAAAAACTTTCTTCTGCAAAGTTGTAGAGAATGGAATTTCCTATGGAAAGGACATGAGATTAGAATTTTTCTGATAAAAGGGCTATTTATTATGAATTATTAAAGTTTTGAAGTTCTGAAATAATTGATTTTTGGAAGTTTTAAATATTTATTTTAACAAAAACATTTTTTTTTGTATTTTTGGTGGGTTGGTGGCTGATGTCTAGACAAAAAAAAAGTGGGCTAAGGAAAATTTATATAAATATATTAATATTTTATTAAATTTTCTACTTTGGTGTTCTAAGCATTTTCCTATAAATAGGGTGCTTAGGTTAGAATTGAAAATCACACGAGAGCGCTAAATCTTCTCTCTTCTCTCTCGATATATTGAGCGTATTCTTGAGAGTATTTTGATACTTTGAGTGTTGTTATCTGATTGCAAGTTCCTTTCAAAGATTATATTCATTATTCCAAACCGTAAATCTTATTCTTTCGAGGTAAGGCATATTATTTTTTAAAAAATAATATTATTTCTTTCAATATCATTATGCCAAAATATTTGGAGTATTTTTCTTGTGAAATTCTTGTCTTTTAGTGTTGGGGTTACTATTCACGTATACGGCACTATTCACGTATACGGCACTATTCACGAATACGACACTATTCATAGAAAAATTAAAATTTTTATTTTTCGTCCAAAATATCTATTATGGATACTGGCTTTGATTGTATACATGTTTTGATCATTCTTGAATTTTATTCCACTATGATTATTTATGAGGTATTTTTGGACATGGATAAACCGAAATACGAATCCTTAATATTTGTTATTTTGTTTCACTGGATTCGTTTCCTTTAAAATATTTTTCATCATTCTCAGTCCTAAAGGATGATATTACTAAATATCTTTGGCCTGTAATGCAAAGATGAATGATTTCTGATGAATATCTTTGGCCCGTAGTGCAAAGATGAATGATGTTTAGATGAACATAACTTAATTGATGAATATCTTTCATTGTAGTGCAAAGATGAATATTTGATTCAGATATATATTGATTGATGTTACAGGGATAAAATATCGACGATGAACTTTTAAATTCATATATAGAAGATAGTAGATTTCATTCTCTACTTAACTCTTCTAATGAATTATTATTTCCGCTGCGAATATTGTTTTAAAACTGGTTGTCTATTGTATTCTATTAGATTTTTCCCTGTTGAGGACTAACGATAATTTGTTCTATGTTATCTTAGTCATAATGTTCTTTACTGGGCTAGTTGAACCCACCCTTTTCTTTTTTGTTCCATTTTTCTTCTCAGGAGGCGAGAATGTAGCGAGTAATAGTCGCAGTGTGGAATGATGGTTCTAGAAGTTGTTTTAGTAGTCCTCACTATTTTGTAAAATAGTGTATCAATAATTGTAATGAGGACTTATTTGAGTGTGGATATTGTCTAGACGACAATATTTGTATTTAAACTCACAATTTAAGTGTTATCATAATTTGCACGACAGTTGTATTAATAAAGTTGTAGTTGTTTCTGTACGATGTATTTGGCGACTTAGAATGGGTGTTGTATACCTATTTTGGGGGCGTCACAAATTTATTCATATTATTATTTGCAATATTGACGATGTTTAGAAAGTTCTGTCGAGGAGAGGTTTGGTCACCTAATTGCGGCTTGATAGGAGAAATCCTTATCGGAAAGCCCCCTCTTTCCTGGGAATGATCTGGTCGTTAAATATTGTGAGTTAGAATATTAATGATGAATAATTGTTGAAGTATTAAGAATGTGTTTATTGAACATAAGTGAATTACAAAAGTTAGAGGGGAATAATGCAAACTTGGAAAACTTTAGGGGTACTAAAGTGTAATAAGTTAAATCAATCTGGACCATTGGTGGTGGTTTTAATAGTAAAATAATTTGGACCATTGGTGGTGGTTTTAATAGTAAATCAATCTGGACCGTCGATGGTGGTTTTAATAGTAAATCAATCTGGACCGTCGGTGGTAATTTTAAAAGTAAATCAATCTGGACCGTCAATTGTGGTTTTAATAGTAATCAATCTGGACCGTCCGTTCTAATAGTAAATCAATAGACCATTCGTGAATTAGTTACTATTTAGTCATTTCTCCTATAAATAGAAGCTTAATTCTTCTTTCATTCTCACCAATTCACTGAGACTCACAAGAAAAACTATAGAGAGCAAGAAGAAGAGTATTCTGCTACTTCACTATTGCAGTATCCAGTCTTCTACTAAGGTAAGGGGTATTATTTCTTTCGTATTCATCCTTTACTATGTCGGAATAACACTTCACTTAGATGCACGTATTAGTATATTTGGTGAAAATCCATTTGCAGTTTCGTATGTTATTTCTTTTCATATTCTTAATTCTAAACTTACTATGGTAAGTATTGCTTCTATAATCCTTGAAATTAGTGGAATATCCTTGAGTTGTGTGCTTCATCCAGTATCGTTTCGTTGGAATATTGATCTGAACTTTCTTATTAAATATCAATATTTTCATCGGGGTACTATTCACCCGATTACTATTCACTAAAATATTATTCACTCGGGTATTCGGGACACTTTTTATGTCGGGGTACTATTCACTCAAATATTATTCACTCGAGTATTCGAGACACTTTTCATGCGGGGGTACTATTCCCGAAGTACTATTCACGGGGTAATATTCATCGAAAAATTTCTTTCTTTTCTGTCCAAATTATTTTTGATACATGGATATTATTTTTGAATTTTACTCCACAAAGCAGTATAATGTTGACAATTTGGATATTATTGAATTCTAGATAAATTAAATTATAAATCTTTAAAATTTATCATGTGCTTTATTTTAATTGAATTCTTATATCATTGTCATCATCCTCATGCTTATATTGTGATGAAAGTCGTCTTTGACTTACGTGCATAGATGGACTGTTGTTTGGTATGATTATAACCAGGGATCATTCGGTATAATCATGACCCATAATGATACAAATGATTTGGTAAAAATCCTTATTGGCCTGTAGTGCATTGATGGACAGTTGTTGGTATGATTATGACCAGGGATTATTCGGTATAATCATGACCATTGATGATTACATGAATATCATTGGCCCGTAGTAGAGGGAGGATTCGATCATGTGGTTTATTTATTTAGCTGAGTCTCAGCGATATGGTTGATGAAAACCTTTTTAAATTATAGAAGATAGTAGATATCATGCTCTACTTGACTCTTCTAATGGATTGCTTGTTCCGCTGTAGTTAAACTTGTTGTCTATTATATTCTATCAGTTTAACATTGTTGAAGGCTAACGATAACTTATTCTGCATTATCTTAGTCATAATATTTCTTACTCGGCTAGTTGAGCTCACCCTTTTCCTTTCATTATTCTCTTCAGGAAATGAAAACATAGTCGGGACTAGTCGGAGAATGGAGTGATGGTCCGAGATGGCTGTTTTAGTAATCCTCACTATTTAGTGTGATAATAAATGTAATGAGGATTGAATTTGTGTTTGGATATTGTCTATGAGACGATATTCGTGTAAAAACTCTCAGCTCTTGTTGTATAATTAAGTTTATATTTGTATTCAGTACCATGTATTTGGCGACCCAAGATGGGTGATGTATACCTATTTTGGGGGCGTCACAATAATAATATAATAATGGGAATATTTTTACAAAAAATATTTGATATATGAATAAATGAGGAGGAGTATTTTTGTTACAATAAATACAAAAAACATGTTAAACATGTTGGTGGACCCCATTTTTTTGACTGAAATTTGATTATAGCCTGTAAAATCGTCCGTATGTGAATTTCGGTCAATTTCTGCTTGGAATTCGAAAAAACTTAAACTTACAAAGTTGTAGAGAATTGAATTTCCTATGAAATGGACATAAGATTCGAATTTTTTCTGATAAAAAGCTATTTATTATGAATTATTGAAGTTCCAAAAAAATTAATTTTTGAAGTTTTAATTATTATTTTTATAAAAAACGTTTTTGTTATGATTGTTGGGCCCCACTTGTTGTTAAGCATTCTGAATTCAGAATTTCAAAGTGGGCGTAGGAATTTTAATAATAATAATAATATTTTATTAAATTTTCTGCTTTGGTGTTCTAAGCATTTTCCTATAAATATGGTGCTTAGGTTAGAATTGAAAAGCACACCAGAAACTTAAGTTTTCTCTCTCTATATTATCGAGCGTATTTTTGTGAGTATTTTGATACTTTGAGTGTTGCTATTTGGTGCAAGTTTCTTTCAGCGTTATATCTGATATTCTAGCCAGAAGTACTATTCTTTTGAGGTAAAGGATGTTATTTTCTTCGTAAATGATATTATTTCTTTCAAAATCATTATACCAGAATATTGGTATGAATTTTATTATGAAAATTTTACATTTTAATGTCGGAGTTACTATTCATGAGTTACTATTCATGAGTTACTATTCACGAGTTACTATTCATGAGTTACTATTCACGAGTTACTATTCACTAATACTATTCACGAAGTATGATGATTTTTCTTGTAAAATTTCTACCATTTTGTGTCGGGGTTACTATTCACGTATACGACACTATTCATGAATACGGCACTATTCACAGAAAAATTAAATTTTCGTTCTTTGCCTAAGATGTCTATTATGGTTACTATCTTTAATTGTATCCATATTTTGATCTTCATTCTTGAGTTTTACTCCACTATGGTTTATTAAGAAGTATTTTTGAACTCGGATTGTTTAAAGTACGAATCCTTAATCTTTGTCCTTTTATTTCACTGGATTCGTTTCTTTAAAACTATTTTTCATCATCCTCAGTCCTAAATGATGATATTACTGAATATCTTTGGCCTGTAGTGCAAAGATGAATGATTAACTGATGAATATTTCCGTATTGCAAAGAACAGGTGTTGAGATAAACATGACCAACTGGTGATACAAATGAATATCTTTGGCCTGTAGTGCAAAGATGAATATTTGATTCAAGATGTATATTGATTGATGTTACAGGGATAAAATATTGATGATGGACTTTTAAATCTTAGAAGATAGTAGAATTCATTCTCTACTTGACTCTTCTAATGGATTGATGTTTCCGTTGCAGTTGTTGATCTAAAACTTGTTGTCTATTATATTCTATCAGATTTTTCCCTATTAAAGACTAATGATAATTTATTGTATATTATCTTAGTCATAATATTCTTTATTGGGCTAGTTGAGCTCAGCCTTTTCCTTTTTGTTCCATTTTTCTTCTCAGGAGGTGAGAATTTAGCAGGAACTAGCCGGGGTATAGAGTGATGGTTCAGGATAGTTGTTTTAGTAGTCCTCATATTTTGTAAAATAGTGTATCAATAATTGTAATGATGACTTATTTGAGTGTGGATATTGTCTAGAAGATAATATTTGTATTTAAACTCACAGTTTATGTGTTGTCGTATTTTGCACGACAATTGTATTAATGAGGTTGTAGTTGTTGTTGTACCATGTATTTGGCGACTCAGAATGGGTGATGTATACCTATTTTGGGGGCGTCACAAGTTGAAACATCACAGCGTATGCAGAGTCAGAAGGGACTGCCATAAAGAAAAATTCAAACTCTACAAACGGTTACCAAAAACTATCAAATCTCTCTCCCTCCCATTTTCAAACCCTAGAATCTTCTTCGAAGCGAAAATCAATTAACCCTCCAGAGCTTTGCCCAAATCACAATCACTAATCACTGGCATTCAGCTCGGAACCAAGTCCTTTGAGAAATTCGAAAAGAAGTTCAGAGACATTCTTGAACTTGTGAAGAAAGTTGGATTCTCAGAATGTCTTGAGGCAAACACTCGAGTATATGCTGAACTGGTTAAGGAGTTCTACTCAAATGCATCCATAAATTCCGAAACCCTTTCTACCAAGGTCAAAGGTCAGTCTCTAAAGCTGAAATCATCCGATATCAATCAATGCTTAGGTTTTCTTGACCTAGGACTGAAAAGCCTTGATGAGATCGACACTGAACAAGCGAAGAAGATTATGGGGTACCAAAGAAACCCTAGTCTGAAGGACATGAAGAAGAAGGAGTTTCCTAAGGAATTCGAGTTCCTTGGTGAGATATTGGGAAAATGTATACTATGCAATGATACTGCACATGACACTGTGCTTGATCAGCAGTTGAAGATTATGTCTGCAATAGTTCTGAAGAAGCGAATAAACTTTTGGAGCTATCTTGTTTGATCATATCTCCAAATGGTTGGAAAGGGCTGAGTTGAAGAAGTCTACAGAAAAACCCCTTACAAAGGTGTTTCATGGAAGACTGTTGAGTATAATGCTAAAGAAGAAACTGGGAAGCAAAATCAAGGATGATGAGGGAGCGCCTCTAAATGTTCACAAAGTGATCTCTCCTCAGCTGTTTATAAACTTGAAGAAGAACCCAAAGGAAATAGGAGGCTAACAACAACTGGGAGCAGAAACAAGGTCTCTATATAGAAGAGGAAGGCGAAAGAGGCGAAAAGTTCTGAATCTGGTGACTCTGCACCAGTAGCAGCCACACCAGTAAGGAAGAGATCCAGGAGTGTGAAGAAAATAGAGGCTCCGCCAAGAAGTCTGTAATAACCCGAGAATTTCTATATAAAATAAATAAGAAATTTTGCGTATAATTTTTTTTTATTTAATGACGAGACTAAGTGTCAAGTAAAGTGAACGATAAATGCGAATACATTTATTACTTGAAAAATTAGAAATAATTTTGGAATTATTAATTACCACAAATTATATGGTAATAAATTTTACAAGTTTAAATGTTTTTATTAATTATTTTCCATGAAAACATGATTGGAAATAATATATGAAGTGATAATTAGCTTTATATAATAAATATTTTATTATATGAATTGTTCAGAATATTTAAGTTAATTATTTTAACTTGATTATTGATGCTGTGTACGAAGAATAAGTCAGACATGAGATCCAAACCCTGGATTGGGATTGTGATCAAGAGATGAGAATAATAATATTATATTATTTATATAATGATTTTACAGTACCATAATTATGTACTGGGTATGTGCAGACAGATAATATTGAGCAATGACGGTCAATTAGGTCATAGCATATTACCGTGCTGTGAAACCCTAATTATTAAACTCAGTTATGGGGTATTTCTGAGTAGTGACTGTGTATATGAAGTTTCTTGTGAATAAGAATATCGGTAATTAGAAGAAACCCTAATTCTTTCATCATTACGTCGATAATTAGGACAAACCCTAATTATTATAACCCTAAACTGTTGAAATTAGAAACCGTGAATTAATCGTGTTAATAACATACAGATAATTAAAGAACCACTAATGATCAATTAGAAACCCTAATTGATGACGTTGAGAAACCCTAATTTTAATTTGGGTTTAATTTCGATGTTATTGTATAAGTGTTTTAATTTACCAAAGGATAGAAGTTAATTGGTAAATTATAAGAATTAAATCTAGTGATTAAATATTACATTTAATTTTCTTGTACAAGATTGCCCATACACTCTTAAACAAAGCCCAACCATCACCCATAACAAATCAGAAGCAAGAATCACGAATTTTTGGCAAAAAGGGTATAAGAACACTAAACCTAGAAATCCTTTGATTCGATGTTATTTGATGCAATTGATTGTTTAAAGTTGTGCAATAGAATGCTAATTGATGATATGGGTTGATAAATCAAAGACCCATAACATCAAAGTGCACGAATTTGAAGATTTAAGCAAGTTGGAAAAAACCGAATTCTGTTATTTTCACCAAATGTCAAGGGCCATAACTCTTTGCTCGATCATGAGTTTTGTTCTTCAAAAGTTGTTATGTGTAGCCTGATATGTGGTCTTTAATCTGCAAAAAGAATCAAGTCCATATCATGTATAGATTAGAAGTTATAGATGGTCAAACATGGTTGACCGATCATGATAAACTATTTTTGGGCAGTCTGTAATGGGGGCATTCTTGTCCACTTTTTGTGCTTTAAAAGGTCTGGGCTTTTGATATGTTGTAGTGCACTGAGTTAGGAAGCCATAGGCTTTGGAATGACCTCATTCCGACCTCGGATGAGGGAATTACGGTGATTGGAAGGAAATGTGTCAAATTTCTCAAAATTGAAAGTCAGCAGCGGGATGTGCTATTCGGGACACTGTTTCGATCAGTTAATGTTTCCAAAACCTTCTGGGCTTTTGGTATGTTATAGTACACCGAATAAGCTTTCCATAGACTCCAAAACGGACTAAATCCGATATCGGAGGAGAGAGTTATGACATTTCAAAGTAGTAGTGTCAAAACTTCCCAACAAGTGCGGTGCAGTCCATTTGAACGGAATTTCTGGGCTGATGTGTTCGGAATTTGGAAATGGTCAAAGAATAAAAGTTGTAGCCCCAGAAGTTAGCTTCGCGTGGGCTCAAGAATCGCTCAAAAATGTTTTAAAATGAAAGAGTTATGACTGTTTTAGCGGAAGAGGGTAAAGCTGAAACGAGATTGAAAACTGTTATGAACGTCCACTTTTGACGCACTGTTTGGGCTACCTAATGAACCCGAATTGGGTAATTCGTATTTTTTAAAAATAGTCTTACATACCATGTATAACATATCCAAAAATCAGATTAATCGGAGTTATGAGCAATGCGTTAGAAAATCGTAAAGTGAGCTATTGAAAAATTAGTATAAATCAAGTCCCACATCGACTAAATTGAGAACTTCACCATTTTCTAAACCTATAAATAGAAGGGCTTGGCCTTTGTTTCATTCACCAACAATAAGGCCTCCAATTTTTGAGAAAGGCTTTGTTGTGGGAGAACTTTTTATAAAGATCTCCTTAGTTAAATTTTTGGCGTGGAAGTGCGTATTCATCTGTGAAATTCAGTATTTAGGGTATGTTTCTTATTTAATTTTTGTAATGTTATTATTTTTAATTGTTAGTTAAAGTTTGAATTTTGAAGTTTAGTTAGTGTTGTTAATAAACTAGTTAGTTTACTATGTTTATTTTGGCTTGGAATTGATTATGTAAATGAGTTATTTGTGATGACTTTTAATATTTTGTGATGAATTTTATTAATTAATAATTATTAATGATATTAAAGTTATTTAATGATTATATTAAATAATTTAGTTTAAAAATAATTTTAATATTATAAAATCATTTTAAATGAAAATAAGGTATTTAAAAATATTTTAAGTTATAAAATATAACTTTTAATATTTAAATGATAATTTCATTAATAATTAAATATTAATGATATTAAGATAATATTAATGATATTTAGTTTATTTAATGATTAATATTAAATAAATAGTTTAAAATGGTTTTACTTATTTAAAAACCATTTAAAGAGGATATTAAGGATTTAAAATATTTTAAGTTATAATTAATGACTTTTAATATTTGGATAAATAAGTACATTAATATTTAAATATTAATGGTAATTATTTAGGTAATATAAATGTTTTAAAAATAGTTTGAGTTATTATAAATAACTTTTATATTTTAGTAATGGTTTCATTAATAGTTTAGTATTAATTAAACTATTAATGATAATGGAATTGTTTAATGTTTAAATCATTTAATTATGATTCCGATATTTGAAAGTTATAAATTTTACCAAACTAGTCGACTTGAGAACCGATTATGAAGTTCTCGAATTTGAAGAACATTTATAGTAAATGATTATATCACTATAGGCCCTTTAGTGATGATTTGAATTATTTTAAAAATTTTAATTTCGGAAATTGCGAAAATGATTAAAAATAAGATGTCCGATATTTACTGAGATGTTGAGGTATAGAATAAGAGTCTTAGACTAAAAGATTTACCCGATAAAATTTTCGATACGTGGCAAACAAATGTCGGACCTTATATAAAAGAAAAAAAGACTACTGTAAGAGCATGGATGAGATATTTGAAAAATGTATAAAAATATTTCAAGTATAGAATAGGAACTAAAAGTATGATCACTGTGATTATGTGATTGGACTATGTGCTGACTGTAATAGACAGTACTATGTGTTAAGATATATTGTTCTAATCGAACGAATGATCTGATTATTGATAGGTTGTGATAAAGAGATAAAACCTAAGTTGAGATTTGTAATCAGCGAATCAGGCAAGTATCTTACCTTTGCACTTCCTTTATGCAATGGACATGAGTAAGAAGTTTCAGAATTATTCTATCCCTGTACAGATTATGTACTCTTTGATTATCGACATGTTAGCTCAGATATATATTATGTTCATTGATTTCTATAAATGGTTATACAAGTGTCCCCACTTGGATAATCATGGCATTTGTTCACATGTTGATACACCTTTGTCAATTACCCGTATATATATGTTGAATTACATATTATTGTTGAGCAAGATTAAAAACCTTCGGGTTTGGAACCAGGCATGTATGAACATCCCTATATGGGAAGATTTTGCATAAGGCGGATAGAGTGAGCGATGAATTTCATTCAAGTTATGTAGTATTGATCAATCACAGGTACAATGGGGGTGATCACCCTCCGTGTTCGTAAGTTATGATTTGGTTTGAGGATAGAATTCGCTAAACCTTTTCGAAAATGAAAAGAATGTTCATAGTATGTTTCTTAAACCTATTCAAGGGTAGAGCCAGAGCCAAATTTAAAGAATTTGAAAGAGAGTTGTTATGTGAATTTTTATCAAGATCTGATTACTTCACAACTTTCAATTCGTTGTAGAAGTGTTATGTAAAGAGAATACTTATATTCTTTCAACTTATATATAATTACTTATTATTTGTCGGGCACTTAAATGCTCATCCTTTCTTAAATTAAATGTTTTCGATTATGTATGAGCAATATGAAGGCTCGAATACGAACAAAGAAAAAAGGAAAGGTGATCGAATAAGTGTGTATTATGAGTTAATGGTTATAGTTGTATTGGTATCTATTCAAGTATTATAAGGAATGTATTTGAAGGTCACGTATTATCTAGGGAAGTAAACTTTGATGTATGTAAATTAAGTTGAATGTATTATTATTTAGTATTATTGACTTAAAGAAATGGTATCGTGGAGAACCGAAGTTCGGGTTTCAAGGCACTGGATTTGGGTAAATCACAAAGTCTCTCCACTGAAGACAAAGATAAAGGTGAAAAGGTCTTAACTGCACCAGAGACCACAAAGAGAAGAAGCAATAGACTGCTTCAAGGGCCATCAAGAAAGAAAGCTATGGTGGTAAATAAGCCAACACTAGTTCCCCAAGAAAGTCCATCTGACAAAGAAGAGGACGTAGAGTCATAAGAAGAGAAGGGAATTGATAGACTCAAGTTTGAGTCCCCAAAGAACAAATCCAGCAATGAATGTGAAGCTGGATCAATGAAAGAAAATGCAGACCCTGATGTTGAAGAAGAATGTACAAGCTCTACGGCTAACTCTCAAAGCATTCACTCTGATGATGAAGAAAACCTGCAAGATGACTGATGTGATAAAAATATGTAACTGCAAGTGCACAGTGTCTAATTGAAGAACTGGCAAGTACAGGTCGAACCCACAAAGACTAGATTAATTTTAATATTTCCTTACTATCTATTTTAGGCGAATTAGAAATAAATATGGTGGAGAGAATTTATTAAGTAAATTATTCAAACTACTAATTAATAACGGAAACTATTAATGAGAAAAGATACATATGAATCAGAATCCACCAAATATTAACATAATAAATAATTTATTATTTCCTAAATCAATTTCCAAATTATTCTCCCTTCCCTCTAAAAATAATGATTCATATAATTAATATGGGCAAGCATAAGTTATGAAAAATTCACAGATTAACTATAACTTATTAAAACCTCGCAATTAATATAAAAATCATATGTAATTTATACGGAGGAAAATATGAAGGTGAAAATAATTAGGCATTAATTATGGAACGGAAAGAAAATATAATTATGAAATACTTAGTTTCATCATAATCCTAGGTATTAGAAATTTAGCTAGCCATGGAATTAAAAACAAAAACAAATAATATTAGTACTACAATTCGTATGAAATAAGAACAATAATTAAAAAGAGAATTTCTATTATATAAATAAAATAAAATTACAAATACTCCCTAGCAGTAGTTCCACACATGATTGGAATAAGAGAGACAAACTCTAAATATCTTCTCCTTCTACACTAGTGAAAAACGAAGAAAATAAAATAACAAGTGATTTTCTTCTCTAAAACAAGAGGCCTATTTATAGGAAAACAACTTTGAACCCTAATTGAATTTGGACACTTTTGTTCCTTTTCCATGTAGGATTCAACTTCCTAGTGGCAATCAACTTCTCAAAAAGATCTTCTAGATAGATTTTCCTTTCTCTTTTTGGATCTGACTTGCACACCAAGATTGTTCCACCTCTTTCCTTCTCCTTGTAGAATTCTTCTTGAATATTTATTATATGAATAAAAGCATTAAATATCCTTTGATCACCAAGATTTTGACTGTATTACAACAAATATTAAATCCTACAAAATAAAATAAAACATATTAATTTAATAAACTAATATAATTAAAATGACAAAATTAGGGATAATAAAATGTATGAATTACGTGTCTATCAAATACCCCCATACCTAGCTTTTCCTCGTCCTCGATTAAAATAAAAATAAAAATAAAAATAAAACAAAAATTACACTACCCCATTTTCGTAGGAAACACGATTGCACTTAGCATATGCAACAAGCCTTTAAACCCCAAAGTTACCCCAAGTGGACGAGTTGTGTCTCGTGAGGGTTTGCAGTAAATATACCCACAAAATTCAAAAAATAATTTTGGATTCAACAAATTATGAAATTGAAAGAAAACTTCTAAATATCTATAGGCATTATACATAAGCAAGACTAAATTCAAAATCACACTTTTACCTTATCAAAAATACTCAATCTTCATTTTAGACACCATCCTTCATTAAATCAATTCGATGTGATGCATGCATGTGTATATGATGTAACTCTTAGTAGGAATTTTTACCATGAAAATCAAGCAAGCTCATCTTTTCTTTTTCTTTTTCTTTTTTTTCCATCATTTTTTTCAATTTTGATTCTTAACTTGTGTAATATCTCATTTTCTTAGGCTTTTCAGAGTCACCCATGTAGAGCGAGCGTTGGACCAATGACTCCCAAACCAGATGACTTTAGGGCACTAGGTGTAGAGACACCCTTAAGGGCTTACTTACTCGAGTAACAAAGGCCACAAAATAAGACTAGTCAAGCTGCTTTTATCCATCACACTTTTTAGCGTGAATATCGATGCTTCCTGAGGCTTAGATACCCAGTTATTTTGATTAATGGACATTGAAGCAGTTATTTATTCGTTTTTTCAACTTTTTCTTTTTTCAAAAATTTTTTTCATTCTTTTTTCTTTTCTTTTTTTTTTGAAATTACTCGAATCATGGTTTATACTCTACAACTAAGAATTAGTTCAAACGTGAAGTGCAAAAATGCTTGTGAAATCAATTTTAATCCAGATGGTGTTTCAAACTAAGATTTTGTATCTTATCAAAAATTCAAGAGTTCTAAATCTTTCAATCTTACTCATGAGTTTTGCTCTACAAACACTTATTAGAATTAATTCAATCCATAAAAAGTCAAACAAAATTTTTATTACTTTTTTTAAAATTTTTTTTGTGTTTTTTACTATTTTTTCCTAAAAAGAAAAACAATATAATACAATAATACAAAACAAACTCCCCCCATACTTAAATCATGCATTGTCCTCAATGTATGCAAATGAAGAAAAGAGAACAAAGATGTGAAAGAATTGTACCTTGTATGAGGGCCATTTGTTCTGCAAGAAAATGTGGTGAGAAAGAAAACAAATGTACATATCTACAAATTTTAAGCATCCTAAAAACTATGCGACTGTAAATGATCAGTGATACAAACAGACAACCTATAGTGGATTTCGTATGATTTTCAGGAGGTCTGGATAATTGGAAATAGTTAGAATTTACAACAGAAGAGCAATTGTGAGCATACCCGACTGATTCTTTTAAAATTGAGTCAGGGAATGATAACGAAAAATGATAGTTCCTTTTGAAAAATTCTAACTTCATAAAATCTATCCAAACTTGCCATCCAAATTCGTTACTAAGGGGCACTAAAACATTTTCATCATTTTGAATAATTGTTATACCAAGATGTTTAGACACCACTGGATTATCACATGCATTATCTGAAATGGGAGATATGATCTCATTATCTAAACATGGAAGATTATCATTGTCCATAACCTTTGGTTCATTTGTTAAATCACATTTAGTGTTTCTGGAAGATGCTTCAGATGGACCCATGGTAGACATAAACTGATCATAAGAGGATTTAAGGTCAATTTGATTATCTTGAAAATGCTCAAAATGTGTGAAACTTGATTCAACTATAGGTTCTAATCTAGAGTAAGATTTTTGGGCTGTTGAGTCCAACATCTCATTGACCTCATTCAAGTATTCAGTTTCATCCCAATTTTGACCAAAATGATTTAGACAAAAGTTAATAATTTCATCTTCCCCCATAAGTTCATTTCCTGAATCATGTTCACTTCAACGGACTGGTCAAACAAATTACTAGGTTTCTCTCCCACATTAAACACATTTAAGTCAATTGTCATGTTTCCAAATGTCAATTTCATTAGCCCATTTCTACAATTAATTAATGCATTAGAGGTTGCTAGAAATGGTCTACCTAAAATGACAGGAATTTGACCATTGGGATTGACAACAGGCTGAGTTTCAAGAATAATAAAATCAACAGGAAAGACAAAATCACCAACCTTAATGAGTACATTGATGAGTAGGTTTTTAATCTATGATTTATGTTCGTTTAGCTTGATATATTGTTAGTCTTCGGTAATTTCATGTTACTTTTGATAGGTTATTTGTTTGTTGCAGGATAATCCATGGGCCTATCAAAATGTTATAATTGGAAGGAGATTTTGAGCAATTTTAGAGTTTCTGACTACCTAGCGTGGGGTCTTATTTGTCTTTGCATAGGGAAATAGCGTGGGGTATTTGAACGAGATCACCTCTGGGGACGCTAATGGCCTTGGTAGCGCGCGTCGGGATTTGTGTTGGGCGAATTTTGCGGATTGGCGAGAAGTTGGGCTATGCTGGGAACTAATAATTTTTTATGTAATATGTCAGGATTAGGATTGTGGGATGGTTGTTAGTTTATTTTGTGGGAGTCTTTGACTTTTGAGTTGTTGATTTTGAAAAGGTTTCATGTCTCCATTTGATTTCTTATGAGGAGAGTTAGAGTTGGATTAGGAGAGAGGTGTGGAGCTGAATTGAGATTACTTTTATGTTAAGTGTGGAAGAAGAGAGAGTATCGAGACACACTACGATTATCGAGATTTTGAAGAACAAGAGCTTGGAGGAAAGAAAGAAGGAGATTAATTCCACGAAGATTACAGAATGGAATGCCGAGAAGGGTGGTGTATTACTATTCTCCTTAATTTCCTATATTCTGTAATTGGGATGATGTGTTCTTCTATTATTTCAGTTTTTAATTCATTTGTTATGAACTAATTCGCTTATTAGACTTGTGATGAATCTTTGAGTGAAATGATGATTCTATAACTTTGATTTCCAATTCAATAAAATATTTTCAGTTTATCTATGTTAATTCGAGCGTGAATTTATGAGTTGCTTGATCACCAATTCCTTGTGGATTTGAATGGAATCGAGAGAGGATATTCAAATCTAGACCTAGTTAATATAGCATGTGTCATGAATTTTGTCAATAGCAAATTTTTGATTATTATTAAAGTAGAGATATGCTTGACATCACATGTAGTCGGATAGAGAACTTGAGCTTAAACCTTCTTTAATTGCAGTTCACATAGAGATATATTGAGTTCGTTGATTTAGGTGTTTAACTTATTTCTATCTTAATTGTGGATTTTAGTTAATATGGTATTAGTGCATCGAGAGGTGGCTAGTATTACTTTCGTGTTCTTGATTAATAAACTGGGATATTAAATTGAGTTGGAATAAAGGTTTGCAAATCAGAGTGAAGCTCAGGGTGAAATCATAAGTCTAATTCTCCATTAATTGTTTGAAATTCCGGATTTTGATATTAGCGGTTGTTTTTGTGATAGTTTACTTATTTATTAATTTAGTTTCTATAATTTTAAACCAATAATTTGAATAGTTTAATAGAATTAGGATTAATATGAAATTGATAATTGTGAAGTTAAAATTCTTGCTAATTTATCTTCGTGGGAACGATACTTTATTCACTACAATATTACTTGTTGACCACGTACACTTGCGTGTTTTGCGCGTATCGATTTTACCCAACAAGTTTTTGGCGCCGTTACCGGGGATAATTTAGCCTAGATTTTAGTATTTTTTACGATATCAGTTTAATTAGTCCAGTTTTACTTAAACAGTTTTTGTTTTGTTTTTGTTACTCCTATTTCAGGTTTTTGACATTTGTTTATGAAAACACGATCCAAAAATCCAGACTTGCTTCCTTTTGAGGACGACATTGAAAGAAGATTTCAGAGGTTAAGTAAGTGGATTGAGGAAACAAAGAATGAATTCGAAAACTCGGATAAGGAAGAAGCAATGGCTGCCGAAGACTAGAAAGCGTTGAGGGATTTTGCAACACCTAAGGTGACTGATCTGCAGTCGAGCATCACTAGGCCTACAATAGTTGCAAATACTTTTGAAATCAAGCCTGGGACCATTCAGATGATGCAGAATTCAGTTCAGTTTAGGGGAATGGCAAATGACGATCCGAACGAGCATTTAATCAGTTTTTTGGAAATGTGCGACACCTTCAAGTACAATGGAGTGTCAGATGAGGCAGTGAGACTTCGCTTGTTCCCATTCACTTTACGGGACAAGGCGAAGAGTTGGTTACATTCTCTGTCGCCGGGGTCGATAACTACGTGGGAAGACTTGGCTCAGAAATTTCTTGCCAAATTTTTTCCACCGGCAAAAATTGCTAAAATGAGGAATGACATAACGATGTTTGAACAGCAAACTGGGGAGTCACTATATGAGGCATGGGAGAGGTACAAGGAATAACTTAGAAAGTTCCCACATCATGGATTGCCCAAGTGGCTCCAACTGAACACCTTTTATAACGGACTAAATAGGAATGCCAGAACTGTAACGACCCCAAAATTCATACCATTTAAATCTCAATTTTGGTCGTTAACCATACATTAAATCTCTAATTTTACATCATTATTCGATATTAAAAACACTAAATTTTCAGAATATTTAAAACGTTTATACATTTCCTTCTTTCTTGCTCTGAATCGCAACCTTAACATTACATCTCTTTGATTCAATCTTATATCATGAATCATTACAACAAAATGACTATACAAAGTCTTACATCATAACTAAATATCCATATACATTGGATAGCTCAACTTACAATTCAACAACATGTTACGTTCAAAATGTGAAATACATTTCTCATAAAACATAAGTAATCTTCGTGAATATAGATCTCTATAACTCACTTAGCACATATCTTTACCTTAAAATCTTGACCTGCAAAAGTGGTTATTTGCAAGAGTGAGCTCGACAGCCCAACAAAATCTAACAGTTTTCATGCATCACATAACACATAATAACATGCTCGATATACATCTCATTAAAGTAACATGGCATACATGCTTTTAATTCATATAGCAAATATAACGATTGAGTTCCTTACTCAATCCTCCTTATTTAACCAAAATAATGTAGTCATAAATTGACTTTAACATTTCATGATTTCAACATGTATAACATATCATGCAATTTAAAATAGTTCATCAAGTCTACGTAACAAATAGGAACCGAAAGACTTGCCTTGATCGTTGTTTACCAATAATAGACTATCTACGCTTCACGTGCCCTACACAATTATATAATCATACACATCAACTATTAGTCACATAACAATACATAGTAATTGTAATGTAAACTCTACTCCACATCTCATAATCTTTCCTATTAATTAGCATACAATGTTCAATTAGATTGTGTTAACTTTTCGACTTATATAATATTCGAAATTCATTCAAGTGCTTAAGTCTTGCTAGGACTACTTATTGGTTTTATATTAAATCCATTCCATATCTTATAATATTCATTTCAATTGAATTGAAATACTTTTTTAAGTTGATTAACACTATACAACGTCTTACGTTCAATCATCAATAGATATCTCTTGTGTATGCTTACTATGCTTCTATAACTTATCTAATACATCATTTATTAATGTTCATCATCATTATATTTACTAAAATTCATGTTTTATAACTTAGGACATCATCTTTCTAACAAACTACACAAAGTCTTACATCATGAATAAATATCATTGGATATAACTCAATTCAACAACATATACCTTCAAAATGTGAAATAATTCTCATAAAACATAAGTAATCTTCGTTAATATAGTGGTATAAATCACTTGCAAGATCTTTACCTTAAAATCTTGACCGCAAAAGTGGTTATTTCAAGAGTGAGCTCGACATGCTAGCAACATAATAGTTTTCATGCATCACATGCACATAATAACATGCTCGATATACATCTCATTAAAGTAACATGGCATCTATGCTTTTAATTCACATAGCAAATATAAAGATTGAGTTCCTTACTCAATCCTCCTTATTTAACCACAACAATGCAGTCATAAATTCACTTGAACATTTCATGATTTCAACATGTATAACATATCATGCAATTTAAAATAGTTCATCAAGTCCACGTAACAAATAGGAATCGAAAGACTTGCCTTGATCTGTTTACCAATAATAGATTAACATCTTACAGTTATCTATACTTCACGTGCCCTACACAATTATATAATCATACACATCAACTATTAGTCACATAACAACACATAGTAATTGTAATGTAAACTCTACTCCATATCTCATAATATTTCCTATTAATTAGCACCCAATGTTCAATTAGATTGTGTTAACTTTTCGACTTATATAATATTCAAAATTCATTCAAGTGCTTAAGTCTTGCTAGGACTACTTATTGGTTTTATATTAAATCCATTCCATATTTTAAATTTTCATTTCAATTGAATTGAAATACTTTTTAAGTTCATTAACACTTGGCACGGCGTTTCGACGTTCAATCGTTACACGCCCGATTTGCCACTCTTGTGTATGCTTACTATGCTTCTATAACTTATCTAATACATCATTTATTAATGTTAAGCATCATTATATTTACTAACATTCATGTTTTATAACTTAGGACATCATCTTTTATGGTCAGGAGCACTACACATGCATATATGTATGCCCGACGCCCTCCGATTGCCCCCGAAAACATAATAGTCGTAAAGATGACCATTTTGACTACTGTTACAGACCTCAAATTGAAAAATTTAAAGAACAAAAATTGTAGGTCTACTCGTCCTCGTTCCGAATAATCTTGAATCACCTCAATCGGAGTTTGTATGAGAAAGTTATGGCTATTTTACTACAGGAGGCCAAAGCGTAGGACTCAGACTTACATCCCACACATTTGTGAGTGCGAGAACTAGGCTAACCAAAGGGCGCATTAGCACGAGATTGGCGCTGGGGAGTGAATTTCAGTGTTGGGGCGCGAATTTACTCGAATCTGGGCGCGAATTTTGGTATTTGGGAGCCAAAACTAATGTAATGAAAGCACGAAGACCATTTTCGGTCTGTTTAAGAAATTCTAGCAACTAATTACATACATATAACTGATGTAATTTACACATAACCTCAACAAGCATACATATATTAACTTAAAACTACTGAACACCAAATTTAGAAAGACTAAATCCGTAAAAACAATGTTTTAAAATTAAAACTCCATGTTTAACATTTGTTAAACACAGTGAACACTGTAATACCCATTATAAACCAAATTAATTTATTTAAACTACGTTTCTCTGCAGTTCCTACCCAATTAACATACAATCACAATTCAATTTCATAATTAGGATACAAATCAATTACTAATTATGGTACTCCTACAAGTCATTGCAACACATGTGTTCACTGTAAAAACCAATTCCCTTCCTTTAATACGTAATTAGCATGCATACATACATACATACATACATACATACATACATACATACATACATATATACATAACTATATATATATATATGCTAGTTTAAATTACAAATACATGTAATATCATAACCAATTATAAAAACATGGTTTACTGAGAATTTTGTAAAAACTTTATACATAAGTGAAGAACACAGAGACTTAGGCATAATGACGTAAAACATATATACTTACATATATTAAAGTTATAGCCACATACCTTTTGTTGCTTAAAAAATCCTTGCTAGAATACTTGAAATCCACAACTCTCAATTCTCTCTCAAAACTCTCTCAAACCTTTCTTTGTTTCTTTTTCTATAACTTCTTTTCCTTTCTTTTCTTAGTTATCAGTATAACCTAAATACATTATACGTAAACTAAAAATAAGACAACCCAACGCCCACTTTTCAAATGTAAAAACTGACGCTATATTAAATACTGCTAATAAGTTATTAGTTACTAATATAACGTATAATTATATTTGATTTATTATTAATTCAAAATTTATAAACCAAAAGCCATAGGGCTTTGTTTGGCAAAAAAATTTAAAACTTAGAGACTTAATAAACTTAAGCCTTGCTTGGCAAACTAAATTAAAATCACTTTAATTTATTTTAATAACCACTTAAAATATAGTTATTTGTCACACTTCTAATTAATTAAGTTTTTATACTTAATTTAATTAATTCTAATAATAATTCATTGCATAATATAATAATTTATTTAATCATTATAAACTCTCTAACTTAATTATTAAATTAAATTAGATTACTATTTCAAAATAATTACTTTCCTTAACTCATTAATTATTTATTAAACAAATAAATAATCAAATCAATTAAACAAATACTTATTCAATGATAAACACATCCATTAAATATTTATATAATTCAATAAATATTTAAATATAATAATTAAAAATCTGGATTGTTACAAGAACCAGTATTGATACAGCGTCAGGCGGAGCATTCATGGCGAAGAGTTACGAGGAAGCCTACAATTTGATCGAAACCATGGCGACAAATAACTACCAGTGGCCCACAACAAGAATGACACAGGCAAAGGCAACTGGTATGTTTGAAGTAGATGGGGTGACAGCTATACAAGACCTGATTTCTGACTTTGCCCAAGAAGTTTGATACTATGAATGAGAAGGTTGATACTATAGCAGGGCTCAAGTTCAAGAAAGTTGCAGTAGTATGTGAATTTATGCGGGTGATCAAAGATACGGATCAATCGCTAATTAACCCAAAGATCAAATCCTGTTTCATAGGTAACTACTAATGTAATTCCATAAAATACGTATCAAAACACCTACAACCAGGGGAATAGGAACCACCCAAACCTCTCATGGAGTAATAACCAGCAAACTCAAGCTCCACGATCATCATATCCCTCTAGTTTTTAGAGTCACCAACAACCGGTTCAACATCAGGAAAGGAAATCAAATTTCGAGAAAATGGTGTCGAAGTTCATAACTAGCAGTGAGGCAACAATAAAAAATCAAGCAACGACATTGAAAAATCAAGAGATGATAATGAAATCACAAGAGATGGCTATCAAGAATTTAGAAAATCAGATAGGATAGATGGCGTTAGCGTTGAATAATAGACCACAAGGAACATTGCCTAGCGACACTGAGAGAAATCCGAAGGGTAGTCATGAGCAATGTCAAGCAGTTATGTTGAGAAGTGGAAAACATCTTGGGGGTAATAGTCACGAGAAAATTCAAGAACACCGAGAGGAAAAGTTGATGTGAAGAACGTGGTGGAAGGTAACAAGGGTGAGGAAATTAAGTTAAACAATGAGCCAATTGTTTATCCTCCACCGCCGTTTCAGCAGAGGGTTCAAAAACAGAAATCAGATAAGCAGTTCGCAAAGTTTCTAGATGTGTTCATAAAACTCCAGATTAACATCCCATTCGCAGAGGCCCTAGAGCAAATACCGAGTTATGCGAAGTTTATAAAAGGAATTCTGTCGAGGAAAAAGAAATGGGAAGAATTTGAAACAGTAGCACTAACAGAGGAGTGTAGTGCGGTGTTACAGAAGAAGCTACCACCAAGACTCAAAGACTCGGGGAGCTTTACTATCCCATGCACGATCGGGTAAATATCGTTTAACAAATGTTTATGTGATTTGGGGGCAAGTATAAACCTGATGCCATTGTCAGTATACTCCGAATTGGGTTTGCCTGCGCCAAAGCCTACAAATATTTCATTGCAGTTAGCGGATAGGTCACCATATATCCGAGAGGCAGAGAGGACATTACGTTAAGGTGGATAAGTTTATATTCCTGCGGACTTTATCATTCTGGATTTTGATGAGGATAAGAACATCCCGATTATCCTAGGGAGACCTTTCTTGGCCACGGGAAGGACACTCATAGACGTGCAAAAAGGAGAACTTACTATAAGGGTACAAGATCAAGAAATAAAATTTAATGTGTTCAAGGCCATGAAATACCATATGGATGAGGAAAAATGTTTTTGGATGGATTTAATTAAGCAAATCACCAGCGAAGATATGAGAAAGAGTTTGGTCAACGATCCGTTAGAAACAACCTTATTAGGGGATGAAGAAAAAGACGACCCAGAATCTGTGGACCTATTACAGATGCTAGACTCATTACCACTAGTTAGCCGATTCAGAGCACCGTTTGAACCTCTGCACACTGAGGAGATAGCTGCAGAAAAATTGAAACCATCATTGGAGGAGCCACCAACATTGGAACTTAAGCCACTCCCTAAACATCTCAAGTATGCTTACTTGGGCAATTCAAATTCTTTACCTATAATTATTTCTGCTGCACTTAACGAATTGCAGGAAGAAAAGTTGCTGAGGGTGCTTAGGGATCATAAATCAGCAATTGGATGGACGATTGCGGATATAAAGAGAATTAGTCGGTCATTTTGCATGCACAAGATTCTGATGGAGGATGATGCAAGACCGTCGGCGGAGCATCAACGTCGACTTAACCCAATTATGAAAGAAGTGGTCAAGAAGGAAATTCTAAAATTATTAGATGCCGGTATCATATATCCAATTTTCGACAGTAAATGGGTAAGTCCAGTTCATTGTGTGCCGAAAAAGGGGGGAATGACGGTGATAAAGAATGAGGACAATGAGTTAATTCTAACAAGAACAGTGACAGGATGGAGGGTGTGCATTGACTATAGGAGGGTGAATAAGGCAACCCGAAAAGATCATTTCCCGCTACCATTTATCGATCAGATGTTAGACAGATTAGCGGGACATGAGTTTTACTGTTTATTGGATGGATACTCGGGCTATAACCAGATCTCCATCGCTCTTGAGGATAGAGAAAAGACAACATTCACATGCCCTTACGACACATTTGCATTCAGGAGGATGTCATTTGGGCTATGCAATGCACCAGCAACTTTCCAACGGTGTATGATGGCCATTTTTTCAGATATGGTGGAGAAGAATGTTGAAGTCTTCATGGACGACTTCTCGGTCTATGGAGACAACTTTTATACTTGCCTAGTGAATCTAGTCATGGTTTTGCAGCGATGTAAGGATACAAACCTCATACTCAATTGGGAAAAATGCCACTTCATGGTTGAAGAAGGCATAATTCTGGGCCATAAGGTGTCGGCTCAAGGATTGGAGGTGGAAAAAGCAAAGTTGGATACGATCGAGAATTGCATTGCATTGCATTTTGCTTGAAGACAAGCAATGATCAAGTTTGGGGGAATTTGATGAGTAGGTTTTTAATCTACGATTTATGTTCGCTTAGCTTGATATATTGTTAGTCTTCGGTAATTTCATGTTACTTTTGATAGGTTGTTTACTTGTTGCAGGATAATCCATGGGCCTATCAAAATGTTATAATTGGAAGGAGATTTCGAGCAATTTTCGAGTTTCTGACTACCTAGCGCGGGGCGTGCTGTGCTGCATAGGGAAATAGCGTGGGGGGCGTTGGAACGAGATCACCTCCTGGGACGCTAGTGCGAAGCCATTGTTGGTATGCATTTCAGAGTACCTGGGCCAGCGCCAAGGCTTGGATTTGTGTTGGTAATTTTCTTTGATTGGCGAGAAGTTGGGCTATGTTGGGAGCTAATAATTTTTTATGTATTATGTCAAGATTAGGATTGTGGGATGGTTGTTAGTTTATTTTGTGGGAGTCTTTGACTTTTGAGTTGTTGATTTTGAAAAGGTTTCATGTCTCCATTTGATTTCTTATGAGGAGAGTTAGAGTTGGATTAGGAGAGAGGTGTGGAGCTGAATTGAGATTACTTTTATGTTAAGTGTGGAAGAATAGAGAGTATCGAGACACACTACGATTATCGAGATTTTGAAGAACAAGAGCTTGGAGGAAAGAAAGAAGGAGATTAATTCCATGAAGATTACAGAATCGAAGGCCGAGAAGGGTGGTGTATTACTATTCTCCTTAATCTCCTATATTCTGTAATTGGGATGATGTGTTCTTCTATTATTTCAGTTTTTAATTCATTTATTATGAACTAATTCACTTATTAGACTTGTGATGGATCTTTGAGTGAAATGATGATTCTATAACTTTGATTTCCAATTCAATAAAATATTTTCAGCTTATCTATGTTAATTTGAGCGTGAATTTATGAGTTGCTTGATCACCAATTCCTTGTGGATTTGAATGGAATCGAGAGAGGATATTCAAATCTAGACCTAGTTAATATAGCATGTGTCATGAATTTTGTCAATAGTAGATTTTTGATTATTGTTAAGGTAGAGATATGATTGACATCACATGTAGTCGGATAGAGAACTTGAGCTTAAACCTTCTTTAATTGCAGTTCACATAGAGATATAGTGAGTTGGTTGATTTAGGTGTTTAACTTGTTTATATCTTAATTGCCAATTTAAATTAATATGGTATTAGGTGGCTAGTATTACTTTCGTGTTCTTGATTAATAAACTGGGATATTAAATTGAGTTGGAATAAAGGTTTACAAATCCGAGTAAAGCTCAGGGTGAAGTCATAAGTCTAATTCTCCATTAATTATTTGAAATTCTCGATTTTGATATTAGCGGTTGTTTTGTGATAGTTTACTTATTTATTAATTTAGTTTTTATAGTTTTAAAACCATTGAATTGAATAGTTTAATAGAATTAGGATTAATGGAAAATTGATAATTGTGAAGTTAAAATTCTTGATAATTGTTCCTCGTGGGAACGATACTTTATTCACTACTATATTACTTGTTGACCACGTACACTTGCGTGTTTTGCGCGTATTGATTTTACCCAACATACATCTTCAACTATTCCTTTTGGCACTTTAACGGAGCAGTCAGCTCGTTGGAGTGTGACACTTGTCTTTTTTAACTCCCCTAAGCCTAAGGTTTGGTACACAGAAAATGGTAATAGGTTCACACTAGCTCCTAAATCAAGTAAAGCCTTTTCAATTAAGGTGTCACCTATGATGCATGAAATAGTAGGACAACCGGGGTCCTTATATATATTTCACAAGGACTTGACATGACAAGATAGAACTAATATGGGCTGTTAGAAAAGCTTTCTTAGGAACATGAGTGGTTCTTTTGTGTGTGCACAAATCTTTTAGACATTTAGCATATGAGGGAACTTGTTGAATGGCATCTAGAAGAGGAATGTTAATTTTTACTTGTTTGAACACTTCTAGAATCTTGTCCAACTGGGTTGTTCGCTTGTTCGAAATAAGTCTTTGAGGAATGGGGCTTTTAGTTTAAAGACTTTTTCATTTAATTGTAAGATTTGGTTTGATCATTTTTTGACACAAGCTTAGTAGATGGACCTACTACTTTCGAGAGTTTGTGGGCTTTTTCAGTCAATGACTTTGAAGATGGATTGTTAGATTCAACATTTTAAATTTTTTCTTCTTCATTATCAATGCCAGCATGATTATTAAAATAATTTCCAGACCTTAAAGAAATTATAGAATTCACATGATTGACTTGGTTGTTTTCAAGTGAATTAGCATGATAAGGTTTTTGATTAGGGACTGGAAATTTTGGATTGGTCTCGGGTTGACTGGGAAGCTTACCATTCTCTCTTTCACTAACTATAGTGGCCAATTGACTTATTTGGATCTCTAGGCAAGATAAGGTTTGGTTAGTGCTTTGCATGAAATTATTATGAGATTTCATTAAAGTTTCTATGCTCTTCTCTAAAACGTTAAGTCTCTTCTCACTTTCATTAGAAAAACATGGTGGATACTGGGTTGTTGAACTTGAATTTTGGTACGAACCAGGGTTTGACTTTTGCTAAGGTTTAAAAGATTGATTTAGAGACTGATTGACCTGATTTGAAGAATTATTTGGGTAAGGTCCTTGGTTCCATGAAAAATTAGGATGATTTCTCCAACCTGGATTATACATGGGTGCAAATGGGTCATTCCCAGGTCTTTGAAACATTGCATTGACTTGTTCATATTCTTCAGGTTGGGGCATGACTCTAGAACATTCATCAATCACATGGCTTGGTGAATTACTTAGACACAAAGGTGTTGGTGTTGAGACTTGGTTCACGTGTGATTGTCCCCTAGTTTCTAAAGCTTCAAGTCTTTTAAGTAAACTAGCCAACTTAGCTTCGGTAGCAATTGAATTGTCAATTATATGAACACCCCTAGATGAACTAGGTTTATCGATCTCTCGGGTGGTTTCCTATTGCATGGTTTTTTCTGCTAAGTCTTCTAAAAACTCCCAAGCTTTTTCCTCATCATTATTCAAAATATCCCCTTGACACATTAACTCTAACATTGTTTTAGTGGGATAGTCTAAACTTTCATAAGCTATTTGACACAATCTCCATTTCTCAATTCTGTGGTGTGGGCACTGGGATAACGAATGTTTAAATATATCAAAATATTTCCAAAAGGACTCTTTTTCAAGTTAGCAAAATTGATGAATTGCAGTCCTAATTTTAGCAGTTTTATGATTTGGAAAATATTTTTTTAGAAATGTAACAACAAATCCCTCCCAGGTTGATATGGAATTATTTAGTAGGCTATATAACCATTTTTTAGCATTATCTTTTAAAGTAAATGTTATAAATCTTAGCGTAATTGAGTTGTAAGACCCCAACTTTTTGAATAAAGATTAATTTTCTCGAAATATATTTTTGAATATTATGGTGTTAATTTGATATAATGTTATAGTTGTGGGTAATATTTACAAATTTTTCAAAGTACGTAAGTTGTTATATAATATTCGATTGGTCGGGGAATATTCGTTTTAACATGGAATATTAAATGACAACCAAGACAATCATTGGTGGACCCCCACAACAGAATTATTGTCGGATTGAGAAAATGACAAAAATACTTTATGAAAATAACGGCGGAAGTTTTACTGTTAACTGTTGAAACACCCGGTGTTAAAAGTACAGTAATACGCGTGGTTGCATAGGAGCACATGATATTGATTATTGATGCTTACGTGAGAAGTCACTCAGTTATACTCAATTATTGCTACAGTAATTGCTGCATTATATCTCACATATTATTGATTCAATTATTGTCATAGTATCATTTCCATAATATTTTATATTATTAAATCAATAATTGAGACGACAAATGTAAGACCCCAACTTTTTGAATAAAGATTAAATTTTCTCGAAATATATTTTTGAATATTATGGTGTGGATTTGATATAATGTTATAGTTGTGGGTAATATTTTCAAATTTTGCAAAGTACGCAAGTTGTTATATAATATTCGATTGGTCGGGGAATATTCTTTTTAACAGGGAATATTAAATACAACCAAGATAATCATTGGTGGACCCCCACAACGGAATTATTGCCGGATTGAGAAAACGACAAAAATACTTTATGAAAATAACGGCGGAAGTTTTACCGTTAACTGTTGAAACACTCGGTGTTAAAAGTAAAGTAATACATGTGGTTGCATAGTAGCACACGGTATTTATTATTGATGCTTACGTGAGAAGTCACTTAGTTATACTCAATTATTGCTACAGTAATTGCTGCATCATATCTATCATATTATGGATTCAATTATGGTCAGTATCATCTGCATAAAATGTTTTTTTATTAAATCAATACTTGAGATGACAAAGTTATTCATATTATAAACTGCAATATTTACAATGTCTAGAAGTTCTGTCAAGGAGAGGTTTGGTCACCTAATTGCGCGCCAATAGGGAGAAATCCTTATTGGAAAGCCCCCTCTTTCCTGGGAACGACCTGGTTGATAAATATTGTGAGTTATAATATTAATGATGAATGTTGTTTGGAGTTGAATTTGGAGACGCGGACGTGATATTTGAGTCCGAGCAACGAAATTAGTAAAATAGTCTATAAACACAAATTTTCCGGATTCACTATTTGGTCAGAAAAAGTCAATGATTGACTTTTTTGGGAAAAGTCAAACTTCAAAATTTCAAAATTTATATTTTTGATAAAAATAGTTTCATTATGTTGGAATTGTTTGTGTTAGTGAAAATTGACATTTATTCCGATGATAATTGATGTCTAGGGGTTATATTGATAAATCGGGTAATTTATCGGATAAATGAGCAATTAATTGCTACTAATTCACATGTTTATATAACTATTTGTTCACATATGTGTACTATTGAATCACACTATTTACTATTAGGGGAGTTGGTCCAAGATTGATAATACTTGCATGACTAAGTTAAAAATTGAGGTATAGATGGAGGTACTATACTGTAATTCGTATTTTTTCACATGATTATACTATTGATTCACATGATTGAACTATTGATTCGCATTATTTACTATTAGGGGAGTTGGTGCAAGATTGATAATACTTGCAGGACTAAATTAAAAATGAAAGAAAAGTTGGAGGTATTGTATTGTAATTTTCGAGCCCCAAAACGTGCAATTATCGAAACTATATTTTCCTATAAATAGAAGCTCATTCTTCCTTCATTTCTCACCAATTCACAAAAGCTTTAGAGCGATTATTATAGAGAGAAATTATAGAGAGAAAGAAGAAGAGAAATCTGCTACTCACTTATTCCAAAGATCCGCTTTTTTCCAAGGTAGGGAGTATTATTTCTTTATTATCTATGAAGAGAACTTACATTATTCCATTCTAATTATTACATTGGAATAACTCAGATACGCTGCTACCCTATACTTGGTGAAATTCTTTGCTTTTTCCATTCTTTATTATTCATTGGAATATCCTATCCATGCGTTCTACTTGGGACACGATTTCGTCTTTATTATTACATTGGAATATCATGTTCTCATGCGTTTTACACTGGGACCGATTCCGTCTTTATTATTCTATTGGAATATCCCATGTCATGCGTTTTTACGCGGACCGATTCCGTTATTTATTATTCTATTGGAATAACTCGCGTATGTGCGATCTATCGCATGCTCGATGATTTCTTTTGTTATTCCATTCCTTATTATACTCGATTAGTTAATTTTTTGACTTCTATACTCCATGAAATTAGTGGAATATCCTTGATATTTGCGCTTCATCCAAAGATCTTTTCGTGGAAATATTCTTCCGAGCATTCTTGAATTTTACTCTACAAAGCAAAGATCATGTTGACAATTTGGACATTATTAGTTCTGGATAAAATAATTCTTGAACTTGTTTTATTGAATTCTTATATCATTCTCATCATCCTCATGTTTATATTTTGTTGAAAGTCATCTCATGGGCCTATAGTGCATAGATGGACTTGGTATGATTATGACCGGGATTATTGATTGTAATCATGACCGTAATGTTACAAATGATGTGGTAAAAGTCCTCATTGGGTCCGTAGTGCATTGATGGATGATTGTTGGCATGATCATGACCATTAATGAATACACAAATATTCTTGGCCCGTAGTGCATGGATAATTGTGGTCGTGATACTAAAGAATATCCTCGTCAGAAAAGTGCGGGGTGATTCGATGATGTGGATTATTTATTAAGTGGAGTCCCAGCGATAAAAGTAATGAAAAACCTTCTAAATCATAAAAGATAGTAGATTTTATTCTCTACTTGACTCTTTTAATGGATTGCTTGTTCCGCTGCAGTTAAACTTGATGGTTGTTATATTGTATCAGTTTAACACTATTGAAGGCTAACGATAATATATTCTGCATTATCTTAGTCATAATATTTCCTATTGGGCTAGTTGAGCTCACCCTTTTACTTTTATTATTCTCTTCAGGAAATGAGAACGTAGCAGGGACTAGTCGGGGAACGGAGTGACGGACCAGATGATAGCATTAGTAGTCCTCACTATTCTGTGAAATAGGGTAATAATAATTGTAATAAGGACTCCTTTTGAGTTTGTATAATCTCTAGTATACAATATTTGTATTCAAACTCACAGTTTATGTTTTGTCGTATTGTATACGACAGTTGTATTATTAAGTTGTATTTGAATTTTGTACCATATAAGTGGGGACCAAAGATGGGTGACGTATACCTAATTTTGGGGGCGTCACAACAAAGTTATTCATATTATTATTTGCAATATTGACAATGTCTAGAAGTTCTGTCAATGAGAGGTTTGGTCACCTAATTGCGCTGGCATAATAAGGAGAAATTCTTATCGAAAAGCCCCCCTCTTTCCGGAATGACTCAGTTGTTAAATATTGTGAGTTATAATATTAATGATGAATAAGTTGTGTTGGTTAAAAATGAATTTTGATAGTTCCATTGTGTTGGGATTATTAGTGTTAGTGGAGATCGACATCTATTCCGATGATAATTGATGTCTAGGGGTTATATTGATAAATCAGGTAATTTATCGGATAAATGAGCAATTAATTGCTACTAATTCACATGCTTATATAACTATTTGTTCACATGTGTGTACTATTGAATCACATTATTTACTATTAAGGGAGTTGGTGCAAGTTTGATAAAACTTGTATGACTAAGTTAAAAATGAAGGTATAGATGGAGGTACTATACTGTAATTCGTATTTTCACATGATTATACTATTGATTCACATGATTGAACTATTGATTCACATTATTTACTATTAGGGGAGGTGGTGCAAGTTTGATAATACTTGCAGGACTAAATTAAAAATGAAAGAAAAGTTGGAGGTATTGTACTGTAATTTTTTGAGCCCCAAAATGTGCAATTACCGAAACTATATTTTCCTATAAATAGAAGCTCATTCTTCCTTCATTTCTCACCAATTCACAAAAGCTTTAGAGCAATTATTATAGAGAAAAAGAAGAAGAGAAGTCAGCTACCTCACTATTCCAGTATCCAGTTTTTCCAAGGTAGGGAGTATTATTTCTTTCTTATCCAAGAAGAGAACTCCTGTTATTCCATTCTTTATTATTCTATTGGAATAAACTTTGATATCATGAGCTACCCTATACTTGGTGAAATTCTTACATTATTCCATTCTTTATCATTTTGTTGGAACATCCCAGACGTAATGTTTACTGGGACCGGGTTCCATTATTTATCATTCTGTTAGAACATCCTATTCTGTGCATTCTCTACGGACTGGTTCCGTCTTTATTATTATTCGTTGGAATATCCCGTCTGCATGCGCTTTTACTGCCGGACCGATTCCATCTTTTTATTATTCATTGGAATATCACATGCATGCGTTTACTGTTTGGACCGATTCCGTTATTTATTATTCTTTGGAATAACTGCATGTATGCGGTCTATCGCATGCCTGGTGATTTTTTTTGTTATTCCATTCCTTGTTATACTCAGTTGGTTAAAGTTTTGACTTCTATACTCCATGAAATTAGTGGAATATCCTTGATATTTGCGCTTCATCCAGTATCTTTTCATTGAAATATTCTTCTGAGCATTCTTGAATTTTACTCCACAAAGTAGTATCATGTTGACAATTTGGACGTTATTGATTCTTGGATAAAATAATTCTTGAACTTGTTTTATTGAATTCTTATATCATTGTCATCATCTTCATGTTTATATTTTGTTGAAAGTCATCTGTGGCCTGTAGTGCATAGATGGACTTGGTATGATTATGACTAGAGATTATTCGGTGTAATCATAACCGTAATGTTACAAATGATGTGGTAAAAGTCCTCATTGGCCCATAGTGCATTGATGGACATTTGTTGGCATAATCATGACCATTAATGAATACACAAATATTCTTGGCCCGTAGTGCATGGATAATTGTGGTCGTGATACTAAAGAATATCCTTGGCCGTAGTGCAGGGGTGATTCGGTGATGTGGATTATTTATTAAGCTGAGTCTCAGCGATAAAAGTTATGAAAAACCTTTTAAATCATAAAAGATAGTAGATTTTATTCTCTACTTGACTCTTTTAATGGATTGCTTGTTCCGCTGCAGTTAAACTTGATGGTTGTTATATTATATCAGTTTAACACTGTTGAAGGCTAACGATAATATATTATGCATTATCTTAGTCATAATATTTCCTACTGGGCTAGTTGAGCTCACCCTTTTACTTTTATTGTTCTCTTGTGAAATGAGAACGTAGCGAGGGGACTAGTCGGGAAACAGAGAGACGGACCAGATGATAGCATTAGTAGTCCTCACTATTCAGTGAAATAATGGGAAAATAAATGTAATAATATTGAATTTGAGTTTGTATATTGTCTAGACGACAATATTTGTATTAAAACTCACAGCTTATGTTTTGTCGTACTTTGCATGACAGTTGTATAATTAAGTTGTATTTGTATTACGTACCATGTATTTGGTGACCGAATAGGTGATGTATAAATTTTTGGGGGCGTAATGGTTGGTATCAAAGCTTAGGGATATGATCTCTGGCTAAGATGTGAGACTAGAACTAGGAGGGGAGAGACGGGGAATTCCTTCGCTAGTATGACCTACCTAATTTTTTTGGTATTTAATTGGTTGGTCAGAGTATAGAGATAATATGTTGCATGTCAATTAACCCTTGTTTTGTAGCAGTATTTGAAAATGGCATCCGAGAATATTGAGAATAGCAATGGGGCACAAGAGACCGTTGAGTCTCCATAGATCAACAATCAGAATAATGTGCATCAGGAAGGCGACAATCCTCATGCAAACAACAACACTGACCAAATGATGAATGATGGAATGTTCAGAGGCTTTATACAATTCATGCAACATCAGGCGAGAGTGGCTCCTGTTCAAAATACAGGTGGAAACACTGGAAACTCTCGAACGGTCACTGCTAAACAGTTCAAAGAGCTGGGACCACCCGAGTTTATTGGAGAGCCAAAACCACTTAAGGAAGAAGCGTGGATAAAGCAGATCACCAAGATATTTGATGTCTTGGGATGCTCCGAGGAGCAAAAGGTTCCCTTCGCCACCTTCATGTTGCGTGACGCACTCAAGATGTCTTGGGAGAAGTTCCAAGAGCTATTCAACGACAAGTACTTTCTCGAAATTATTCGTCACATGAAAGAGGTGGAGTTTATCTAGTTGGAGCAAAACAATATGACCGTGTCGCAATACGAGGCTAAATTTGCGGAGTTATCCCGGCTTGCATCCCATTTGGTTGATAATGAGGAGCGAATGACACGAATGTTTTTAAGAGGTTTGAAACCGGAGATACGTCAATATCTTATTTCTCATAAACTGTGTTTGTACTCAGATGTTGTAAATAAGGCTCAGTTATTGGAGCGCGGTAACGAGTCAACGCAACCAAGAGAAAGCAGCCGGCAGCATGAAAATACCAGTGGTATTAGTCATCGAAGCGGTGACAACAAACATGGAGGGAATCAACATGCCAGAAATGGTAACCACTTCGGTGGTAATCATGGCCAAAATAGTAAAAATGGATATTTCAAGAAAAGGAGATTCAACAATGATGGAAAGACGTCAGCACCAACAACCGTGGTTAAGGAAGGAGAACGACCACCTATCATATGCTTCAAATGCAGAGGGGAGGGATATATCAGTCCAAACTGCGCGATGCCATCCAAAGCGTGTTATAATTGTGGAAGAGAAGGTCACCTAGCCTGATTTTGTCATTCACCGAAGACAAGTTCAGCTAGGATGGAGGTACCAAAGGCCGTCCCAGAAAAGTCAAAGTCGGTGGTGCAAGGGAGAGCATTTGTTGTGACCTCCCTGAAAGCAAGAAACCCGAACGAGGTCATCACGGGTAAGCTTATCATAAACTCTAGCGAAGTCTATACCTTATTTGATACCGGTTCTACCCATTCTTTTATTTCTCCTACTTGCGCTTAACGATTAAATTTGACTCCGGAGAAATTAGACTTTGACTTATCTGTTGAAACTCCGTTGGGAGAAACCTTCATTTACATCCACTGTTTATAAGTCTTGTTTGGTTCAAGTTGGTAACCTCACATTACCTGTCGATCTTATTTCATTGAAAATACTTGCATTTGACGTGATTCTAGGGATTGATTGGTTAACTACTCATCATGCAAAAATTGATTATTTTCGTAAGGTTGTTAGCTTTTATATTCCTAACCAACCTATTATGCGAATTCAAACAAATAAACCATTAAAATAAATCAATGTCATTTCAAGCCATAAAGCTATTCGTTTATTGAAAAACGGATGTCAAGCTTTCTTAGCTCATGTCACAGATCTAAACAAAAATACGTCAGTTTTGAATGATATTTCTGTTGTTAATAAATTTCCTGACGTATTCCCCGGAGAACTTCCTGGCCTACCCCCAGAGCGTGAAATTGAATTTTGTATCGACCTTGAACCCGGTACAAAACCCATTTCCAAAGCCCCATATAGAATGGCTCCTATTGAACTTCATGAGTTAAAGACCCGATTCTGCGAGGAATTGTTAGACATTGGTTTTTCATTCCCCTAGTACGTCTCCTTGGGGTGCTCCTATTCTATTCGTGAAGAAGAAAGATGGGAGTATGTGACTTTGTATTGATTATCGGGAGTTGAATCATGTCACCATCAAAAATAGCCACCCATTGCCACGTATTGATGACCTGTTTAACCAGTTACAAGGCGCCAAATTCTTTTCAAATATTGATCTTCGTTCAGGATATCATCAATTGAAGATTAGAACCGATGACATTCCAAAGACGGCTTTTAGAACTCGGTACGGGCATTATGAATTCCTAGTCATGTCCTTTGGATTGACTAATGCTCCTGTTGCCTTCATGGATATAATGAACCGAGTATTCAAGGAATATTTAGATCATTTTGTGGTCGTCTTTATTGATGACATCCTCTTATATTCCAAAAGCCATGAAGATCATGAGCAACACTTGAGGCTGATACTCCAAAAGCTTCGTGAAAACAAGCTATATGCCAAGTTGAATAAATGTGAGTTTTGGCTTGAGGAGGTTGCATTCCTTGGGCACATGATATCAAATCATGGGATATCTGTTGACCCGGCAAAGATTGAAGCAATTCAAAGCTGGGAGCAACCTAAATCAGTGATCGAAGTACGTAGCTTTCTCAGCTTAGCTGGTTATTATCGGAGATTCGTAGAAGGGTTTTCTCGAATCGCTATTCCATTAACTCAGCTGACTCGAAAAGATACAAAATTAGGTTGGAGCGTGGAATGTGAGATGAGTTTTCAAGAACTCAAGAGGAGACTCATTTCAGCACCTGTTCTGACAATACCATCTGGCTCGGAGGGATTTGTCATCTACAGTGATGCTTCGGGCAAAGGGTTAGGATGTGTTCTCATGCAACATAGGAAAGTCATAGCCTATGCCTCACTAAGAACTCAAAGAATAATATGAGGAATTATCCTACTCATGATCTAGAGTTGGCAACTGTCATTTTTGCGCTTAAAATTTGGAGGCATTACCTGTATGGGGAGAAAGTGGAGATCTATACGGATCATAAAATCCTCAAATATTTCTTCACTAAAAAGGAACTCAACATGCGGCAACGACGTTGGCTCGAATTGTTGAAAGATTTTGATCATACTATTCAATACCATCCTGGAAAAGTGAACGTAGTAGCTGATGCGCTGAGTAGAAGATCATATGCGGGTACGAGTGTAATATTGTCAACGTAAAGACCCATTTTGTATGACTTGCAAAGGATGGAGTTAGAGATAAAGACTCCAGGGACCCATGTGATGATGGCGAATATACGAGTAGAACCGACTTTAATCGATAAAGTTAAAGCTGCTCAAGCTACAGACCTGGAGCTGATGCATATGAGGAAGAAAGTACAAGAAGGTGCTATGCCAGAAGCAAGAATCGATGAAGAAGGAATACTTTGAGTCAACTCCAGACTTTGTGTTCCTAACAACCCTGATTTAAAGTATAAAATCATGATGGAGGCGCACAACACACCATTTGTAATCCATCCTGGGAGTACCAAAATGTATCATGATCTTCGACATACATTTTGGTCGAGCAATATGAAGAGAGAGATAGCAGAATTTATCTCAAGGTGTTTAACTTGTCAACGAGTCAAGGAGGAACATCAAGTACCAAAAGGTCCATTGCAACAACTTGAAATTCCAGAATGGAAGTGGGAACACATTACCATGGATTTCATTACTGGTCTTCCCAAGGTTTCTCAAGGCATAGATGCAATTTGGGTCATTATTGATAGATTGACTAAGTCTGCTCATTTCCTACCTATACGAGAAACTTATACACTTGAACATCTTGCTCGTATGTACATAAACGAGATTGTAAGACTGCATGGTATGCCAGTATCCATAGTTTCTGATCGAGACCCAAGATTCACTTCAAGATTTTGGGTTAGTTTGCAAAAAGCTATGGGCACGGATTTACGATTTAGCTCGGCATATCATCCTCAGACGGACGGGCAGTCGGAGAGGACCATTCAAACTCTTGAAGATCTATTAAGACTCTGTGTCCTTGACTTCAAGGGAAGTTGGGATAAGTTCCTACCATTGGTGGAGTTTTCCTACAATAATAGTTATCAAACAAGTATTGGCATGGCTCTATTTGAGGCGTTGTATGGAAGAAAGTGTCGTTCTCTAGTATTCTGGGATGAGGTGGGTGAAGCAACGTTGTTGGGACCGGAGTTGGTACGTATGACTACGGAAAAGATTCAAACGACCCGACAACGTATAAAAACCTCACATGATCGACAAAAGAGTTATGCTGATCTTCATCGAAAGGACGTGGAATTCGATATTGGAGATCATGTATTATTACGTGTTGCTCCATGGAAGGGAGTTACGAGATTTGGAAAGAGAGGAAAGCTCAACCCTCGATTCATTGGCCCATTTTTAATCCTCGATCGAGTAGGAACTGTGGCGTATAGACTCGCTTTACCGCCAAGTATGTCTCGTGTTCATAACGTTTTTCACATGTCTATGTTACGTAAATATGTGAAAGACCCGAACCACATTATTGAATTAGAACCAGACGAGATAGAGGAAGATTTAATGTATGAAGAGTTACATGTTAAAATTTTGGATAAAAAGGATCATATTCTACGCTCCAAGGTTATACCTCAAGTCAAAGTTTTATAGAGAAACCACGATGTGGAAGAAATGACCTAGGAGTTAGAATCTGAGATGAAATCAAGGTATCCTTACCTCTTCGACATACCAGGTACGTACCTTAATTTCGAGGACGAAATTTCATAAGAAGGGGAGGTTGTAAGACCCCAACTTTTTGAATAAAGATTAAATTTTCTCGAAATATATTTTTGAATATTATGGTGTGGATTTGATATAATGTTATAGTTGTGGGTAATATTTACAAATTTTGCAAAATCACGCAAGTTGTTATATAATATTCGATTGGTCGGGGAATATTCATTTTAACGAGGGAATATTAAATACAGCGACACAATCATTGGTAGACTCCCCACAACAGAATTATTGTCGGATTGAGAAAACGACAAAAATATATAATACTTATATATATATATATATAAAACAAAATTGAGATAACTTTCCACCGACAATTTTGAAAAATGGGTAAGTGGGGTCCACCAATGATTGTGTCGTCGTACGAATATTCCCTATTAAAACAAATACTCCCCGACCAATTGAATATTATATAACCACTTGCTTACTTTGCAAAATTTGTAAATATTACCTACAACTATAACATTATATCAAATCCATGCCATAATATTCAAAAATATATTTCGAGAAAAATTAATCTTTATTCATAAAAGTTGGGGTCTTACAACTTGGACTAGCTCTTCATTGGCCTTCTGTGCTCGTAGAGCTTCTGCCTTCTGATCATGTATGGACTTCAAATTGATTTGATCTCTCTCTTTGATTTTGAGAGATACATCAGCCATAGTGGCTTGAAGTCTATTTTGAACTGAATTATTTCCTACTGTTGTCAACATCTTTGACTCTTCATTGATTAGAGAAATCTTCTCAACCAGTTCATCAGAATTTTTCAATAGCTCCTTCTCCATGGGAATTTGGTCATCTAGTTGGGCATCTTCTTGTTGAACACCAGATTGGACTCTACGATTTTCATCTTTGGACAGATTTTTGAAAGCGTTGAGGATCTGAACAATCGTTGAGTACCAATCACTATTGGAGGATGAAGGAATGGCAGATAGCTGTGCTTGGGCAGATGGAGGCTTCTCATTCTGGACTTGAACACCATCAGTGGTAGAGTGAACAGACTCTACGATTATCTCCTTGGCCATAATCCTTCTGCCTTCAGAGACCACTCTACGATCATAGGGAATATAGTGGTTGTCAACATATTTGTAGACTTTATAGTGGGGCTGGTCTTTGATCATCATTGTTGCAAATCTCTTCACCCGTAGGAGGTTCTGTGCCACCAGCTCCATGCTTGGAAACTGAGAGTAGCACCAGCTGAAGTAGCTTCCATCTCTTTCAGTATGTGCCTTTAACCAAGGCATTCATTGGAAAAACCATTTCATCAATAAATCATCAGAATTGTAGAGGAAAGTCGTGCAGTCTAACTCCATGTTGTTCTAATTTTTGAACACATCATGTGCAGTCACCCTTATAACCTTGAGTTGTTTATTGCCATATCTTACCCATCTTTCTACTGGGAGTTCTGCTGGTTCATCAAAAACTTCTACCACTATTCTTCTGCTGATTATTGCTGGAGAGAGGACATGATAGTGTGCTGGTTCCTCTAATTCCTTATTTGCAGAACCATAATCTTTCTCCAATTCTTCACTTTTTGAGCTTGAATCTTGCTGACCCCTTTCGTCAGATTCATCAGTGAATTCCTCTTGCTGAATTTCATTACCAGACCCTTCTTCAGCAAAATCTTCATTGGATTCATTTTCTTCATTACTAGTTCCATCTTCAGCACTTTTCTCCTTTGATTCAGATTCATCACCACTTACTTCAATGACTGCAGTGGAGTGATCACTTTTCTTCTTAGGGGCAAATTTAGCAAGTAGTCTGAAGCTCTTTCTTCTCCTTGGAGGTTCAACTATAGGAGAGTCAGACTCTTTTTCCTCTTCAGACTCTAAGGCCTTTGAATCATCAGGCATACTTCCTTGACGTTCAGTATTGGCAGGGGCAGGTCCTTCTTCGGACTCATCGTCATTTTACCTATCATGTGGGCTAGTTGGAGCATTTGCATTTGGAGATACAGCTGGGTCATTGATAGACACGTAATTCATACATTTTATTATCCCTAATTTTGTCCTTTTAATTATATTAGTTTATTAAATTAATATGTTTTATTTTATTTTGTAGGATTTAATATTTGTTGCAATAAAGTCAAAATCTTAGTGATCAAAGGATATTTAATGTTTTTATTCATATAAGGAATATCCAAGAAGAATTCTACAAGGAGAAGGAAAGAGGTGGAACAATCTTGGTGTGCAAGTCAGATCCAAAAAGAGAAAGGAAAGTCTATCTAGAAGATCTTTTTAAGAAGTTGATTGCCACTAGGAAGTTGAATCCTACATGAAAAAGGAACAAAAGTGTCCAAATTCAATTAGGGTTCAAAGTTGTTTTCCCTATAAATAGGCCTCTTGTTTTAGAGAGAAGAAAATCACTTGTTATTTTATTTTTCTTCGTTTTTCACTAGTGTAGAAGGGAGAAGATATTTAGAGTTTGTCTCTCTTATTCCAATCATGTGTGGAACTACTGCCTGGGAGTATTTGTAATTTTATTTTATTTATATAATAGAAATTCTCTTTTTAATTATTGTTCTTATTTCATGCGAATTGTAGTACTAATATTATTTGTTTTTGTTTTTAATTCCATGACTAGCTAAATTTCTAATACCTAGGATTATGATGAAACTAAATATTTCATAATTATATTTTCTTTCCGTTCCATAATTAATGCCTAATTATTTTCACCTTCATATTTTCCTCCGTATAAATTGCATATGATTTTTATATTGATTGCGAGGTTTTGATAAGTTATAGTTAATCTGTGAATTTTTCATAACTTATACTTACCCATTTTAATTATATGAATCATTATTTTTAGAGGGAAGGGAGAATAATTTGGGAATTGATTTAGAAAATAAGAAATTATTTATTATGTTAATATTTGGTGGATTCTGATTCCTAGGTATCTTTTCTCATTAATAGTTTCTTTTATTAATTAGTAGTTTGAATAATTTAGTTAATAAATTCTCTCCACCATATTTATTTCTAATTCTCCTAAAATAGATAGTAAGAAAATATTAAAATTAATCTAGTCTCTGTGGGTTCGACCTGTACT
Organism: Panax ginseng; assembly: GCA_020205605.1. Lineage (NCBI taxonomy): Eukaryota > Viridiplantae > Streptophyta > Magnoliopsida > Apiales > Araliaceae > Panax > Panax ginseng. The sequence continues at coordinate 85,628,958 of CM035136.1, read as the reverse complement.
TGCCAGTTCTTCAATTAGACACTATGCACTTCCAGTTACATATTTTTATCACATCAAGTTTTTGGCGCCGCTGCCGGGGACCAGAATTAATTTTTATTTATTCCTTAATTTGTATTTATTCGAATTATTTTTAACTCTAATTTTTTTTTCTTCTTCCAAGATTATTGAAGCGGATCGAAGGAGCGAATAGATAAAGATTTTTTTGTTGCGCTTTCTTCGGTACTTCGTATCTCTATATTATTTTTTTTAAAAAATATTAAAAAAATAGTTTAGTTTTTTTTTTATTATTATTAATTTTTTTTTATTTGCCACATTCATGCATTCACTCACGTAGAGCACATCCTGTTAGGTTTTTATTTATATATTTTTATTTTTATTTATTTTTGTCAAATATAAACTGTGGTGATTGCTGGAGGATTGAGGTACGTTAAAATTTCTCCTTCTTTCGTAATTCACATAGTTTTAGGACACTTTATTTGTTTACAGTTTATTTTATTATTTGTGCATTTTCATCTTTAATCTAACAATAAGGGCACGACCTGTAACAAGATAAGGTGGGGATTTCATCAACCTTCCTTGGCCCACAAACAACCCAATTTGCATTTTGCATAACCATGACCTAATAAAATCAAGTAGACGTTGGCCCCTAGGACTCTCGAGATCAATTAGGACAAGAAACTCCAAGAGGAGTCTGAATTTTAAATTAATCAAACTACTGGTGTCTAGGCAAGTGGTTCAAAAGGTATACGCCTAAAGATTGTGTGGTTATTCAATTAGTCACCATTTCTACGGAGAGACTCCCGCCTTTCTTACACTTACCTGGCTAGTGGTGTGATTAATTTCGAATTTGGTGGACCTTGCGGTGTAACTTGGAACAATTAGGAGCTGTCTAGATTTTATTTAGGTTAACCTTAGAAGTAAATTTATTTATTTTATTTATTTATTTTTTTTATTTTTTTTTGTTTGTTTGTTGTGGTTATTTGCTTATTTGTTAAGTAGTGTATGCAAAAAGTGTGGATTAGGGACGAAACATCCCGATTAGTGAGAAAACTTGAATTTTCGGATTTCACTTTAAAAGATCTCACTTTAAGAAAAATGGAGGTCGCACAAACTGTTTCTTTAAGGATCGATGTTATCCTTCTCGCTTGCCCTTGACCTTCGTGTATCGATCTACCACCCGTGAATCAGTAATGATTTTGAACTTAAGCCACAATTTATAAATATGTTACCTAGGTTCACAGAGATAGAAGATGCGTATTTAATTATTCAGAAATTTGAGGAAGTTTGTGCCCTAATAAAAATTCTACAATTGTCTGATGACTCATGTGACGCCCCCAAAATAGGTATACATCACCTATTCTGAGTTGCCAAATACATGGTACAAAATACAAATACAACTTAATTATACAACTGTCGTGCAAAGTACGACAAAACATAAGCTATGAGTTTTAATACAAATATTGTCGTCTAAACAATATACAAACTCAAATTCAATATTATTACATTTATTTTCCCATTATTTCACTGAATAGTGAGGACTACTAATGCTATCATCTGGTCCGTCACTCTGTTCCCCGACTAGTCCCTGCTACGTTCTCATTTCCTGAAGAGAACAATAAAAGTAAAAGGGTGAGCTCAACTAGCCCAAGAGGGAAATATTATGACTAAGATAATGCATAATATATTATCGTTAGCCTTCAGTGATTGTTAAACCGATATAATATAACAACCATCAAGTTTAAGCTGCAATGAACAAGCAATCCATTAAAAGAGTCAAATAGAGAATAAAATCTACTATCTTTTATGATTTAAAAGGTTTTTCATAACTTTTATCGCTGAGACTCAGCTTAATAAATAATCCACATCACCGAATCACCCCGCACTACTACTGCCAAGGATATTCTTTAGTATCACGACCACAATTATCCATGCACTACGGGCCAAGAATATTTGTGTATTCATTAATGGTCATGATCATGCCAACAAACTCGTCCATCAATGCACTACGGGCCAATGAGGACTTTTACCACATCATTTGTAACATTACGGTTATGATTACAATCGAATAATCTCTAGTCATAATCATACCAAGTCCATCTATGCACTACAGCAAATGCAGATGACTTTCAACAAAATATAAACATGAGGATGATGACAATGATATAAGAATTCAATAAAACAAGTTCAAGAATTATTTTATCCAGGAATCAATAACGCCCAAATTGTCAACATGATCCGCTTTGTGGAGTAAAATTCAAGAATGCTCGGAAGAATATTTCAATGAAAAGATATCTTTGGATGAAGCGCAAATATCAAGGATATTCCACTAATTTCATGGAGTATAAAAGTCAAAACTTTAACCAACCGAGTATAACAAGGAATGGAATAACAAAAGAAATCACCAGCATGCGATAGGAGCCGACAGCAAAAGTTATTCCAACGAGAATAATAAATAACGGAATCGAGTTCAACAGAAACGCATGCGGACATGATATTCCAACAGAATAATAAAGAGCGGAATCAAGTCCGGCGTAAAACGCATGTGATGAGGATATTCAATAGAATAATAAAGACGGAACCGGTCCCGTGTAGAGCACGCATGTAGCAGGATATTCCAACGAATGATAAATAATGGAACTAGGTTAAAGGCGTAAATGCACGCAGACATGGATGTTCCAAATGTAATGATAAAGAATGGATTAATGGAAGAATTTTACCAAGTATAGGGTAGCTCCAGCGTATCTGAGTTATTCCAATAAAATAATAAAGAATGGAATAACAGAAGTTTTCTTCATGGATAAGAAAGAAATAATACTCCCTACCTTGGAAAAACTGGATACTGGAATAGTGAGGTAGCAGACTTCTCTTGTTCTTTCTCTCTATAATAATCTCTCTAAAGCTTTTGTGAATTGGTGAGAAATGAAGGAAGAATGAGCTTCTATTTATAGGAAAATATAGTTTCGATAATTGCACATTTTGGGGCTCGAAAAATTATAGTACAATACCTCCAACTTTTCTTTCATTTTTAATTTAGTCCTGCAAGTATTATCAAACTTGCACCACCTCCCCTAATACTAAATAATGTGAATCAATAGTTCAATCATGTGAATCAATAGTATAATCATGTGAAAAATACGAATTATAGTATAGTACCTCCATCTATACCTCCATTTTTAACTTAGTCATGCAAGTATTATCAATCTTGCACTAACTCCCCTAATAGTAAATAATGTGATTCAATAGTACACACATGTGAACAAATAGTTATATAAGCATGTGAATTAGTAGCAATTAATTGCTCATTTATCCGATAAATTACCCGATTTATCAATATAACCCCTAGACATCAATTATCATCGGAATAGATGTCGATTTCCACTAACACTAATAATCCCAACACAATGGAACTATCAAAATTTATTTTTAATCAACACAACTTATTCATCATTAATATTATAACTCACAATATTTAACAACCAGGTCGTTCCCAGGAAAGAGGGGGCTTTCCGATAAGGATTTCTCCTTATTGGCGCGTAATTAGGTGACCAAACCTCTCCTCGACAGAACTTCTAGACATTGTCAATATTGCAAATAATAATATGAATAACTTTGTCGTCTCAATTATTGATTTAATAATATAAAATATTATGCAAATGATACTGTGACAATAATTGAATCAATAATATGAGAGATATGATGCAGCAATTACTGTAGCAATAATTGAGTATAACTGAGTGACTTCTCACGTAAGCATCAATAATCAATACTGTGTGCTACTATGCAACCACGCGTATAGTAGCAGGTAAAGCCATCAGGTAACAGGTCAAGTCTACTTCGGTGTGCTAACATTTTCCTATAAGTAGAGGGCTAAGTTAGAATTGAAAATCACACTAGAAACATAAGCTTTCTCTCTTCTCTCTCTATATTATCGAGTGTATTTTGTGAGTATTTAGATAATTTGTGAGTTTCTATTTATCAGTGCAAGTTTTCTTCAACCTGATACCGATATTCCAGTTAGAAATACTGCTCTTTTGAGTTAAGGGATTTTAAGGGTTGTTATGTTTTTCAGTTTTGTAATTTTTCTGACCTTTAAAAATTCTGAGAAAAATATATGTTCAATATGGGACTATATTCTGCTAAATCCCAGAAAAGAAATATTTTTGGAACTGATTTGATATTTTTCATGAAAATGGACTAGTTATGAATGAATGAATTAAATATGTTATGTGAAGGAAGAAAATTGGAAAATATGATTTTATGGCTTGAGAATCATATATGTGGTATATGCAGATTTTTGATGAGGGTTTTGGTTATTGGTGATGAAATCTTATGAGTTTGACATTTTATGATGATTAAATGCATTAATTATAAAGTGTAAACAATTTAAATAAATTATTTATTTAAGAAATTATTAAATATTATTGTAATATTAATAATATTAAGATTTTGATATTATTAAGTGATTTATAACATTTGGATTAAGGTGTTATAAATATTGATATGAATTTTATTGTGAAACTTTACCTTTTTGTGTCGGGGTTACTATTCACGTATACGGCACTATTCACCGAAAAATAAAATTTTCCTTTTTGTCCAAGATGTCTATTATGGTTACTATCTTTGATTGAATCCAGGTTTTGAAAATATTGTTTTTATTATCATATATAACATTTTTATAATCCTAGTGAAGAAATTTCTCTTTGACTTGAGTGTAAAGATGGGTAGATTATTGGTATGATCATGACTATGGGTTCTCTTTAACCAGTAGTGCAAAGTTAAATCGTTGACTGGTATGATCATGACCATTGAATTTACAATTGAATATTTTTAGCTTAAGTGCAAAGGTGAATGGATCAACATGGTTATAATTATGGTTTATATAAATTCTGAAATGATTATGTATTTCTTTGAGATATTAATATCTTTGGCCTGTAGTGCAGAGATGAAATATTGATGAATATCTTTGGTCCGTAATGCAAAGATGACCTATTGTTGAATATCTTTGGCCTGTAGTGCAAAGATGAAATGATAATGAATATCTTTGGCCTGTAGTGGAAGGATGAAATGATAACGAATATCTTTGGCCTGTAGTATAAAGATGAATTTATTAGTATGATTATAAACAGGAACTTTGATTTGGTATAACCATGATCTTTGATGTTTCAAGTGAAGACAGGTGATAAAAATTATCTTCGTACTAGATGAGAAGAGGAATTTAGAATCACAATTATGATTATGAGTTATTCATATGATTGTGGAAAGGAACTAATGATTGATGTTACAGGGATAAAACATTATTGGTGGACTTTTAATATGGAGAAGATAATAGACTTTATAGTCTATTTGACTCTTCTAATGGATTGCTTGTTCCGCTGCAACTATGGTTGAAAATTTTTATCATCTACCATATGTTCTAAATCTCTGATTTATTACTGTTGAAAGCTATTGATAATTTATTTATCTTTAGTCATGATATTCTTTACTGGGCTAGTTGAGCTCACCCTTTTGCTTCACAATTCCTTTCAGGTAATAAGAGTGTAGCTGGGTCGAGCGGGGGTAACAAGGGAATAGAATGGTGGTCTCTAGCTGTGGAGTTCTCCCTAAACAGTATAGAAAAGTGTGTTGTATTTTATACATCATTTAGTAATTATATTTGGTGAATCAAATAGGGTAAGGCGAACCCAACGTTGGAAGGGTGTTTTGCCACTATCATACAAGATGTCTAATGACATACAACCTTGTGTCATCATAAGGCATGGTTGTGCTCATCCACTTGCTGAGTATATCTACGAGCACTAGCTATATGATCTTGGAGTTTATTTGAAATATAATTTTCAACTGGAGACAGTGGAGATAGTTATATGTCAAGAGAAGACTCACCATTTGAAGGAACATGATAGTAATCTTCTCATTTTTCTTTGGGGTCTATTGGATCAACCAAGGATAATTCTGTGGGCATATGATATCTATTATAACCTTGACGCATGGCCTCCCATGTACGAAGGTTTCCTTGAGCACTTTCCAAAGATTTTAATTTCTAAAACAATTATTGACTGTACCTTTATGTAAGGTGCCATTGTGACATGCTATCCAAGGTTGGGACATGAGTCACAGTTGGTATATATTTGTATCAAAACTCACAGCATTTGTGTTATTTTATTTTGCACGACAATTGTTGTAATAAAGTTGTAGTTGTTTTCTGTACCATGTATTTGGCGACTCAGAATAGGTTGGATGGATTCGACCTATTTTGGAGTTGTCACATAAAGAATCGCTAGGCAACTTAGAGTTCAGTATAATAATGTAAGATAGTATAATGACATTGGAGAACGAAGATCAAACAATAGTTATTAGTAGCTGAATAAACACATTTCTTACAACAACATTACAGACTTTGAATAACCAAAGTAATCTCGTTTGGAATAAAGAAATAAAGATTAATTAACTTGCTCAACAGTAAATGTGATAACCCAGTATTTCGAATAATTAAAATTTTACGAATAATTTTTTTTTATTAATATTATTATTAATTATTAATATTGTGTTGTGTAACTGTGATACGAGTTTGGAGAATGAGTCAATTTGTGTATTGACTAATAAATATAGAGTGGAGTTGCGCTTAACAAGATTAGAAACCCTAACCCTAATTTCTGGGTAGATATTCGATAGAAAATATAATTAAAATAATTATATTAATGAGTACGCATTTGTATTGTTTAGAATTTTGATCAATGATTGATCAGATAAGGTTTAAAATTATAAACCTTAATAAGAAATTAGAAACCCTAATCTCAGGATTAGAAACCCTAACGTACCGTTAGAAACCCTAATCGAATGACGGGAAACCCTAATTTAAAATTAGGGAATCCTAAACCCTAATTAGGAAACCCTAATCCTAAGTGGCATGTATAAGGCGTTTATTAAACTTAAATATGATTAGAAAATCCTAATTATATTTTAGTTATCTTAATTTCTATTTTTCAAACCCTAATTATAATTTAGAAAATTTATTTATCTAATTAAAACCCTAATTCGTGGGTTATAAACTCTAATGACCATTTTGACCCTAATTGCTAAATTAAGCAATTTTAATTAGGAATATTAATCCTAATTAGCAAGATTGAATTTTATGATTAGGAAATATTAATTTAATTATTGAATACTAATTATAATTTTGAAATATTAATTTTCTATTTTGAAAATCAAAATTCGAAAATCTTGGAAATTAAATTGCAAACCTAAAGGGTTTAAACCCTAAACCCAAAAGGATTCAAACCCTAAACCCTAACCCAAACCCAAACCCTAAGGGTTTGGCTAATTGACAAGATTGCCATTAAAATCAATTTGTAAATAACCAAAATGCCCTTTTTATTTTTTTTAATTAGCTAACTTGTAAAAAATATCAAGAGCTTTAGTTGTTGAACAACTTTGTTGACTTTGGGGATAAAAATCTGCAGCAAAATTCGTCCATAACATCAGCCATAGCAACATATCATAATATATATATAGGTTATGAGAGAGAAAAAGTCACAAAAGTTAGTCATTTTTCACCAAAGCTCTCCACAACTCATTCTCTCTCAAACCCTCCGAAGTGGCTAAATAGATCAGTCACATAAACACCTCCTAGAAACCCAAGATCAGATTGGAGAGTATAGATCAAAGATTTGAAGAAAGAAGGTATACACCTAAAACCTATTTTGATCCAAGTTGCTAAGAATTTTTTTGTGTTTAAGTGTTTATAATCTTGCTAATGGATGTTTTATGAAGATCTATGATGATCTATCATGAATCCATAGCATTAAAGTGCCTTAAAATGATGTTTTTCAAAAACTGTTCTTGAGCATTTTTAGTGGTCTGACAAGTAATGTTAGTCACTCTAGATCTTTTTGTATGTATGGTTTTTGTTGTTTGATCTTTTGTATTGGTAGTCTGGTATGAGGTCTTTCCTCTGCAAGTGGTAGAAAAGCCATTCGATGTCTTGATTTGAGTTATTCTGGTCAAAACCCGTTATTAGGGCATGACCGATAAAATTTGGGCAACCCGTAAAGGTTAGAAAGCGTTGTCGACAACATCTTTTAGGCTCATTGATCCGCCGGGTTTTATGCGTTTTTATGATTTTTGTTGTAACCAGATTATAGTCGGGTGTATGTACGCGAGATCCATGTTTTTATAACACTATAACCGTTAACAGATCAAAAGAAATAAGTGGTCAAAATAGGCCACTCGAACACGAAGCACGTTTCTGGGATTTCCAGAAATTGTATGAACAAGCTGTCTGACAATGTTTGACCGATTCACAACTTATGATTGTGTTATAGTTGGGTGATACGTGGTAATATATATGTTATATATGACTAAGACCTGCTGATTTGCTCCATGAGAACACTTAATTAATGACCAGAACTAAGCTAAAATCTAACCACAAAGTGGTACCTCGTGACTGTCTGGGTTTCTGGGTTACCCAGAAAACCCAGATAATGTCTGACAGTTACTTTGGTACATTATATCTTGCAGTTATGATGTTTTATGACCCAACTTGTTAGTGTTAATTGTAGTACTACATGTGTATTACAAGATCTAAGTGTTAGATTTGACAGAAACATGATAAGCAGAAAATTACACGTGGTCAAAGTAGTAGCCTTGAACACGGGACTGTTAGTGTTCTTGAGGCTCAAGAACAGTAACAGTCATACTGTCGCTAAAGACCTTTAGCGACGGTTTATTTAATATTTGAATTTCTGAATTTCCAAAAATTATTTAAAAATAGAAATAAATTCTAAAAAATACCAAAAATGGTTTTAAAAATTATTTTAAATTATGAAAAATAATTTTTGACCAATTAGAATATTTTTCTTTAATATTTATAATTATTTAAATATTAAAAGTATTTAATTTATTTAATTAGTGTATTAAATAAATTAGATAAAAATGATTCAATATTATAAAAAATCATTTTAAATAAGAATAATGTATTTAAAAATATTTTGAGTTATAAAATGTGACTTTTAATTTTGGAGAATTTTCATTAATAAATTAATATTAATGATATTAGATTTATTTAATTATTAAATTAAATAAATAAGATAAAAATGATTTTATTGATTTAAAAATCATTTTAAATAAGAATAAAGTGTTAGAAAATATTTTGAATTATAAAATATAATTTTCAATATTTTTGGAGAATTCTCATTAATTAATTAATATTAATGATATTAGATTTATTTAATTATTATATTAAATAAATGAATTAAAAATGATTTTATTAATCTAAAATCATTTAAAAATGAGAGAAATGAATTAAAAATATTTTAAGTGATAATTAATTACTTTTAATATTTTGATGATAATTTCATTAATATTTAAATATTAATGGTGATGATTTAAAAATGATTTTAATTATTTTAAAAATCATTTAAGTAGAATATTAATGATTTAAAAATGATTTTAATTATTTTAAAAATCATTTAAGTAGAATATTAATGATTTAAAAATATTTGAAGTTATTAATAATAACTTTAATATTTTGACAAGTATAACATTAATATTTTTATATTATTAAATATTAATGATAATAAGATTATATGTTAAATAAATCATTTAAAAATGATTTAAGTGTTCAAAAAATTATTATAAATTATAATAATTGTTTATAAATTATTAAAAGCTTTCGAAAAATATTATAAACGATATTTGACTTATCTAAAATAATATTGAAGCTTAGAGACCAAATTTAAGTGACAATGAATGTGTTAATTGTCGGATAGAGTAACCAGAATACCGAGAATGGACCAAAGTCCAACCAGACCAAACTAGTTAGACTTGATAAGTGTTTATATAGGTTATAAACACTGATGTGACTATGTGGTAATGTGTCTAGGAGAAGATTTACTGTGAATTACACTATTGTGCGTTATGAAATAGTGTACTAATTGTGAGACCGACATTATTGATCATAGGTCTTACGAACGCAATTAATTATATTGTGTAGCAGTAATCAACTCGAAAGACAAGTTTCCTAACTCAACTTGAGTTACTATTTTATAAGCATGGTAGTGAATAATTATTGATAGTTATTCACATCTATAATGATTGTTGTAATTCGTACGTAGTGAAATTGAATAATGTTCTATTATTTGAACTATTTATAATTCATGCCTTAGCTAATTATTTTGGCGAGACTAATATTTGTTAAATCATGAAATATTATGAACAGAATTGTTATCGGAAGATCTATGCCATCGATTTCGGCTATTATTAATTATTGAAATCATAGTGTTTCTTTGAAAGTAATCCAAACCATATTGTTGTGGTACGGACTCGTGGAGTAAGACTGAGATGAATAAATTTTACTGTCGTAAATCGACCTATGCGCTATTATTGAGTATTATGCATAATATAGGGTACAAAGGAGTTGGCCACTCCAGGTACTTGCAAAAGAGTATAGTTTAGTTTTTATAACTAATTTATATTCTTGTGGTAATTTAGTTTTAATAACTAAATGATTCCTCTATTAGTTCATGATCCTCTGTGATCACTCAGTATGAAATCTGGGTATATCCCACTTTATTGAATATCGTTGCAGTATTGTTAATTCCTTTTATTCAAATGAATATTATTGAATCTTTGAAAGAATTATACTCTTTCATATCGGATATGTTAATCAATATGAAATAGTAGAAAGTCTTATTATTGAGATTGAATTATTATTCCGCTATCTCAAAATCGTTTGATTGTTGCTGAAGTTCGTTACAAGCTAGACTCTTCTATTCATGATAGATATATCATTTATTGTATATCTTAACTTGCGGGGCAAACTTGTTGCTCACCTTTACTAAATAAAATATTTCAGCTATGAACGATGAGGCCAGCGGGGCTAAGAAGAATAAAGGCAAAGGCATAGTGCTGGAGTAGTTTTATATTAAGCATATTTACTATGTTGTTTTGTAAACCGTTTTTGTATATCTAAAGGGTAAATTTGTAATGTTAAGGTTAGATGACCTGGGATAATGTTGTTAACCTATTAATTCACTTTATGTAAGTTTATATTCATCAATGAATGGGTAGTTATATGTTATTATATTATAGATCGTGAGCACCAAACTCGAGGGTCAGGTAACCCAGATTTGGGGGTGTCACAGGTTGGTATCAAAGCTGTAGTGACCAAGGTGTCACAAGTTGGTAGAAGAGCTATAGGTTATAAACCTTAAGTGGGGAGGGGGAAAACCCTATGATTATAACCATACGCGAGATAGAGAAAACTCCTTTAGAGTTCTAAGTGAGGGATTGCCGAAGTGCATCAATAATGAGATATGTGGACACATAGTGTGAGGAGTTTGTACTAATAAAGTACTAATCAAGTTATTTAAACTGATTGTAGGATGTCTGGAGAAGATCAAATGAGTGCGGAGATGCTAGCGGTTGTTGCACCAATGCCAGAAGCCGAGGTGTGCGTAGCAAAGTTTAATCGATTGAGAAGTTGGGAGAAGACGAACCCATGGTAAATCTAGCAAGCGATGACGAGTACCCTGAGATGGAGCTGGATGAAGAAGAAGAAGTATATTCCAAAGAGACAAAAGTGGAGCCAGAAATAAAGATCAAAGATGGGGAAAAAGGAAAAGTAGCAATCAAAGAAGGCCAAACATCTGCAGAAGTTCAAGACTCAAGGACTAAAGTACTTCTTCTGGAGGAATTATGGAAGACCGAAAGAGCATTACGCGAGATGACAGAAGAACAAAGTAATTTGAAGGCACAAGTCGATAGAATGAGGGTTAAGTGTAGTGTATTATCTAAAGAGGTAGGTAAGAAAAAGAAGAGTAATAAAAGGAAGAAGAACTACGACAGTGACAACAACACAGAGAATTCGCATTCAAGGAAGAATCTAGTATGTGGCAAGTGTGGAAAGAACCATGTGGGAGAATGTATGTGGGGTAAGAATGTGTGTTACAATTATGGTCAGGAAGGACATCTATCACCAAATTCTCCTAAACCAAAGAAAGAAGGATGTTTTGCATGTGGTGGAACGAGTCATAGGGTTAAGAATTGTCCAAAAAGGAAGAAAGATGGATTAAGTGGATGGAAGAAAGATTATGTGTGAGGATTATAATATTTTGGAGCATAAAATTCTCTTTGGTAGCAATAGGAGATAACTTTTGTATGCCTCCACTTTTTGTGTAAAGTTGTAGTAATGAATCCCGACTTTTGTCACAATGGGATAGTAACCGTTTGTAGTTGTATGTGCAGTGTACTGAAAAGTACTATGTATTATTTACATGAATATAAATGCAATAATATGTTTGTTTGAATGAAATCTTTATTTTTCTATATGAATATAAGATTAAGATTACTTTGTAAGTTCTTAAAACTCATACTTATGTTAAGTTCATGACTCATAATTATATGAAATGTTTTGAACCCCTCAGCGAATGGACGCCAAAGGTCTGACTAGGATAAGTTCATACACTCATATAATTGTGGCAAGTTCCTGAACTCATAAGTGTGGTAAGTTTGACGAACTGGGAATAACTATGTGAATGGAGAATAACAACTTTTTGTGTAAAGTTGTGTTGTTAATCCTTATAAAATTTAAAAAGGGATAGTAATATGTGTCAAGTACTAAATGTGCTATGAACTATTTGAATAAATATTCGTTGATATATGACAATTATGTACTAAATTCTTATTGTGTTAAGAATTTGTATAGAGCAAGAGAATTAATGTTAGATTTTTATTTAAATCAGATCATGTCGCCTAGACGACATAATCGAAATCAAAGAGAAGAGCAGTCGATAAATAATGAAGGGGGTCAAGCTGACCCAATGCAAAACTTTGCAAATATGATAGCCGAAGCTATGGAAAACAGAGCTCCAGCTGAAAGAGGAAGAGCGAGAAATCAACCAACTAAAAGATTGGCACATTTCAAGGACTTTAAAGCGGTAGGACCGCCTGAATTCAAAGGAACCACGGATCCAATTGAAGCCCAAACTTGGGTAAAGGAGATGGTGAAAGCATTCGTCATTGCGCGAGTGGCAGAAGAACAGAAGACGGCCTTTACAACACACTTAATGAAGGGAGAAGTTAATTATTAGTGGGAGATAAATTAGGCGAGAGCCGGTACAAGAGTAGTAACCTAGACAAGGTTTAAGGAATTATTTTTTGAAGATTATTTCTCAGAAAGTATGCAAGCAAGAATGGAAGTAAACTTTTTGGAATTGATGCAGGAGAATATATCGGTTACGGAATACTCCGCCAAATTCAACGAATTAGCAAGATTTGTACCTCATCAGGTGGATACAAAATTACGGAAAGCGAGAAGATTCGAGAATGGGCTGAAGCCAGGGATATTCACCAAGGTAGCGGTATTGCAGATTAGTACGTTCGCGGCTTTATTGGAGAAAGCATTAATTGCTGAAGGAGGGAGCGAAGCTGCATCTCGATTTCATCAGGATAATAAGAAGAAGACAAATGATGGTGGAAGCAGTGGTGGTAGTAATCCGAATAAGAGGAAATGGAGCGAGAATACCCAGTCGGGTAATAAGACTGGAGATAATAGAAAAAGAGGTGAGCCATGTGCAAGTTGCGGTAGAAAGCATCCAGGAATATGTTTGAAGGGGAAAGGAGTGTGTTTTAACTGTGGACAAGAGGGACACATCTCTCCAAATTGTCCAAGTCCAAAGAAGATATCAGGTTGGGATCGCTAGAACATCAAATTCGTAATTGTCCAAAGAAGAATGTAGAACGAGGAAGCAACAATAAAGGAAATAGCAGTGGAACACTGGCGATCAAAGGACCTGCTTTCGGTAGGGAAGACCGATATTTCGTACATTCAATATGGTAATGAGGATGCGATGGTTTATTCGGGGAGGTGGCAACAGTAACGATTTAAGCAATACTTAACTTACGCGAGTAATATTGACTTAGATAATTACTGTGAATTGTTTTCTTTTATAGATTCAAGTCACATATTAGAATTTGAAACACAAATGAATATTGTGTTGATAAAAATGAATTGATGATACAACTTTAAAAGATTGTAGAGAATAAGAAAGTGGTGATTCCGAGGATGGAATCCTTTTAAGGAGGGGTGAATGTGATAACCCGGTATTTCGAATAATTAAAATTTTACGAATAATTTTTTTTTAATTATTAATATTAATTATTAATATTGTGTTGTGTAACTGTGATACGAGTTTGGAGAATAAGTCAATTTGTGTATTGACTAATAAATTTAGAGTGGAGTTGTGCTTAACAAGATTAGAAACCCTAACCCTAATTTCTGGGTAGAGATTCGGTAGAAAATATAATTAAAATAATTATATTAATAGGTACGCATTTGTTGTAAGACCCCAACTTTTTGAATAAAGATTAAATTTTCTCAAAATATATTTTTGAATATTATGGTGTGGATTTGATATAATGTTATAGTTGTGGGTAATATTTATAAATTTTGCAAAGTACGCAAGTTGTTATATAATATTCGATTGGTCGAAGAATATTCGTTTTAACAGGGAATATTCGTACAATGGCACAATCATTGGTGGACCCCCACCACGCAATTATTGTCGGATTGAGAAAACGATAAAAAATACTTTATGAAAATAACGGAGGAAGTTTTACCGTTAACTGTTGAAATACCCGGTAGTAAAAGTACAGTAATACGCGTGATTGCATAGTAGCACACAGTATTGATTATTGATGCTTACGTGAGAAGTCACTCAGTCATACTCAATTATTGCTATAGTAATTGCTGCATCATATCTATCATATTATTGATTCAATTATTATCACAGTATCATCTGCATAAAATGTTTTTTTTAAATCAATACTTGAGGCGACAAAGTTATTCATATTATAAATTGCAATATTTACAATGTCTAGAAGTTCATCGAGGAGAGGTTTGGTCACCTAATTGCGCATGAATAGGAGAAATCCTTATTGAAAGCCCCCTCTCTGAGGAACGACCTGGTTCATAAATATTATGAGTTATAATGTTAATGATGAATGTTGTTCGGAGTTAAATTTGGAGACGCGGACGTGATATTTGAGTCCGGAACGACGAAATTAGTAAAAATAATCTATAAACACAAAATTTTCTGGGATTCACTATTTGGTCAAAAAGTCAATAGTTGACTTTTTTGAGAAAAGTCAAACTTTGAAATTTCAAAATTTATATTTTTGATAAAAAATAGTTTCATTATGTTGGAATTGTTTGTGTTAGTGAAAATCGACATTTATTCCGATGATAATTGATGTCTAGGGGTTATATTGATAAATCGGATAATTTATCGGATAAATGAGCAATTAATTGCTACTAATTCACATGCTTATATAACTATTTGTTCACATATGTATACTATTGAATCACATTATTTATTATTAGGGGAGTTGGTGCAAGATTGATAATACTTGCATGACTAAGTTAAAAATGAAGGTATAGATGAAGGTACTATACTGTAATTCGTATTTTTCACATGATTATACTATTGATTCACATAATTGAACTATTGATTCACATTATTTACTATTAGGGGAGTTGGTGCAAGATTTATAATACTTGCAGGACTAAATTATAAATAAAGGAAAAGTTGGAGGTATTGTACTGAAATTTTTCGAGCTCCAAAACGTGCAATTATCGAAACTATATTTTTCTATAAATAGAAGCTCATTCTTCCTTCATTTCTCACCAATTCACAAAAGCTTTAGAGCGGTTATTATAGAGAGAAAGAAGAAGAGAAATATGCTACCTCACTATTCCAGTATCCAATTTTTCCAAGGTAGGGAGTATTATTTCTTTCTTATCTATGAAGAGAACTTTTGTTGTTCCATTCTTTATCATTCATTGGAATCATCTCTCAAGCGTTCTCTGTTGGACTCGGGTTCCGTCTTTATTATTCTGTTGGAATATCTTATCTACATGTGTTTTCGTGGGACTGATTCCGCCTCTTTATTATTACATTGGAATATCACTGTTTGTGCGTTTCTACGCCGCACTGATAAAAGTCTTTATTATTACATTAGAATATCCCGTCATGCATGCGTTTTACGCCGGACCTGATTCCGTTATTTATTATTCTATTGGAATAACCTGCATGTGCGGTCTATCGCATGTCTGGTGATTTCTTTTGTTATTCCATTCCTTATTATACTCAGTTGGTTAAAGTTTTGACTTCTATACTCAATGAAATTAGTGGAATATCCTTGATATTTGCGCTTCATCCAGTATCTTTTCATGGAAATATTCTTCTGAGCATTCTTGAATTTTACTCTACAAAGCAGTATCATGTTGACAATTTGGACGTTATTAGATCCTGGATAAAATAATTCTTGAACTTGTTTTATTGAATTCTTATATCATTGTCATCATCCTCATGTTTATATTTTGTTGAAAGTCATATGTGGCCTATAGTGCAGAGATGGACTTGGTATGATTATGACCAGGGATTATTCGGTGTAATTATGACCGTAATGTTACAAATGATGTGATAAAAGTCCTCATTGGCCGTGTAGTGCATTGATGGATAGTTGTTGGCATGATCATGACCATTCTTTGAATACACAAATATTCTTGGCTCGTAGTGCATGGATAATTGTGGTCGTGATACTAAAGAATATCCTTGGCCGCATCGCAGGGGTGATTCGATGATGTGGATTATTTATTAAATTGTCGAGTCCCCAATGATAAAAGTGTTGAAAAACCTTCTAAATCATAAAAGATAGTAGATTTTATTCTCTACTTAACTCTTTTAATGGATTGTTTGTTTCATTGCATGATTAAACTTGATGGTTGTTATATTGTATCGTTTAACACTTTATTGAAGGCTAACGATAATATATTACGCATTATCTTAGTCATAATATTTCCTATTGAGATAGTTGAGCTCACCCTTTTACTTTTATTGTTCTCTTCAGAAAATGAGAACGTAGCAGGGACTAGTCGGGGAACGGAGTGACAGACCAGATGATAGCATTAATAGTCCTCACTATTTTGTGAAATAGTGTAATAATAATTGTAATAAGGACTCCTTTTGAGTTTGTATAAACTCTAGTAGACAATATTTGTATTCAAACTCATAGTTTATGTTTTGTCGTAGTGTACACGACAGTTGTATTATTAAGTTGTATTTGAATTTATGTACCATGTAAGTGGCGACCCAAGATGGGTGACGTATACCTAATTTTGGGGGCGTCAAATTTGTATTATTTTAAATTTTGATCAATGATTGATCAGATAAGGTTTAAAATTATAAACCCTAATAAGAGATTAGAAACCCTAATCTCAGGATTAGAAACCCTAACGTACCGTTAGAAACCCTAATTGTATGACGGGAAACCCTAATTTAAAATCCCGGAATCTTAAACCCTAATTAGGAAACCCTAATCCTAAGTGGCATGTATAAGGCGTTTATTAAACTTAAATATGATTAGAAAACCCTAATTATATTTTAGTTATCTAAATTTCTATTTTTCAAACCCTAATTGTAATTTAGAAAATTTATTTTTCTAATTAAAACCCTAATTTGTGGGTTATAAACCCTAATGACCATTTTGACCCTAATTGCTAAATTAAGCAATTTTAATTAGGAATATTAATCCTAATTAGCAAGATTAAATTTTATGATTAGGAAATATTAATATAATTATTGAATCCTAATTATAATTTTGGAATATTAATTTTCTATTTTGAAAATCGAAATTCGAAAATCTTGGAAATTAAATTGCAAACCTAAAGGGTTTAAACCCTAAACTCAAAAGGGTTCAAACCCTAAACCCAAAAGGGTTCAAACCCTAAACCCTAAACCAAACCCTAAACCCTAAAGGTTTGGCTAATTGACAAGATTGCCATTAAAATCAATTTGTAAATGACCAAAATGCCCTTTTTATTTTTTTTAATTAGCTAACTTGTAAAAAATATCAAGAGCTTTAGTTGTTGAACAACTTTGTTGACTTTGGGGCTAAAAATCTGCAGCAAAATTCGTCCATAACATCAGCCATAACAACATATCATAATATATATATAGGTTATGAGAGAGAAAAAGTCATAAAAGTTAGTAATTTTTCACCAAAGCTCTCCACAACTCATTCTCTCTCAAACCCTCCGAATTGGCTAAGTAGATCAGTCACATAAACACCTCCTAGAAACCCAAGATCAGATTGGAGAGTATAGATCAAAGATTTGAAGAAAGAAGGTATAAACCTAATACCTATTTTGATCCAAGTTGCTAAGAATTTTTTTGTGTTTAAGTGTTTATAATCTTGCTAATGGATATTTTATGAAGATCTATGATGATCTATCATGAATCCATAGCATTAAAGTGCCTTAAAATGATGTTTTTCAAAAACTGTTCTTGAGCATTTTTAGTGGTCTAACAAGTAATGTCAGTTGCTCTAGATCTTTCTATATTTATGGTTTTTGTTGTTTGATCTTTTGTATTGGTAGTCTGGTATGAGGTCTTTCCTCTGCAAGTGGTAGAAAAGCCATTCGATGTCTTGATTTCGAGTTATTCCTGGTCAAAACCCGTTGACCGGGCATGACCAGTAAAAATTTGGGCAACCCAGAAAGGTTAGAGCAGTGTCTGACAACATCTTTAGGCTCATTGATCTGTCAGGTTTTATGCGTTTTTATGATTTTTGTTGTAACCAGATTATAGTCGGGTGTATGTACGCGAGATCCATGTTTTTATAACACTATAACCGTTAACAGATCAAAAGAAATAAGTGGTCAAAATAGGTCACTCGAACACGAAGCACGTTTCTGGGATTTCCAGAAATTGTATGAACAAGCTGTCTGACAATGTTTGACCGATTCACAACTTATGATTGTGTTATAGTTGGACTGATCTGTGGTAATATATATGTTATATGACACGAAGACTGCAGATTTGCTCCATGAGAACACTTAATTAATGACCAGAACTAAGCTAAAATCTAACCACAAAGTGGTACCTCGTGACTGTCTGGGTTTCTGGGTTACCCAGAAAACCCATATAATGTCTGATAGTTACTTTGGTACGTTATATCTTGCAGTTATGTTGTTTTATGACCCAACTTGTTAGTGTTAATTGTAGTACTACATGTGTATTACAAGATCTAAGTGTTAGATTCGATGTGAAACATGATAGATAGTAAAATTACACGTGGTCAAAGTTCAGCCTTGAACACGGATCGTTAGTGTTCTTGAGGCTCAAGAACGAAGAATGATCATCTTGTCGCTAAAGACCTTTAGCGACGGTTTATTTAATATTTGAATTTCGAATTTAGAAAATTATTTAAAAATAGTAATAAATTCTAAAATTACAAAAATGGTTTTAAAAATTATTTTAAATTATGAAAATAATTTTTAACCAATTGAATATTTTTCTTTAATATTTATAATTATTTAAATATTAAAAGTATTTAATTTATTTAATTAGTGTATTAAATAAATTAGAGAAAAATGATTTAATATTATGAAAAATCATTTTAAATAAGAATAATGTATTTAAAAATATTTTGAGTTATAAAATGTGACTTTTAATATTTTTGGAGAATTTTCATTAATAAATTAATATTAATGATATTATATTTATTTAATTATTAAATTAAATAAATAAGATAAAAATGTTTTTATTGATTTAAAATCATTTTAAATAAGAATAAAGTGTTAGAAAATATTTTGAATTATAAAATATAATTTTCAATATTTTGGAGAATTCTCATTAATTAATTAATATTAATGATTTTAGATTTATTTAATTATTATATTAAATAAATTGATTAAAAATAATTTTATTAATCTAAAAATCATTTAAAAATGAGAGAAATGAATTAAAAATATTTTAAGTGATAATTAATTACTTTTAATATTTTGATGATAATTTCATTAATATTTAAATATTAATGTTGATGATTTAAAAATAATTTTAATTATTTTAAAAATCATTTAAGTAGAATATTAATGATTTTAATTATTCTAAAAATCATTTAAGTAGAATATTAATGATTTAAAAATATTTTAAGTTATTAATAATAACTTTAATATTTTGACAAAGTATAACATTAATATTTTATATTATTAAATATTAATGATAATAAGATTATATGATAATTAAATCATTTAAAAATGATTTAGGTGTTCGAAAAATTATTATAAATTATAATAATTGTTTATAAATTATTAAAAGCTTCCGAAAAATATTATAAACGATATTTGACTTATCTAAAATAATATTGAAGCTTAGAGACCAAATTTAATTGACAATGAATGTGTTAATTGTCGGATAGAGTAATCAGAATACCGAGAATGGACCGACGTCCAACCAGACCAAACTAGTTAGACTTGATAAGTTTTTATATAGGTTTTAAACACTGATGTGACTATGTGGTAATGTGTCTAGGAGAAGATTTACTGTGAATTACACTGTTGTGCGTTATGAAATATTGTACTAATTGTGAGACCGACATTATTAATCATAGGTCTTATGAACGCAGTTAATTATATTGTGTAGCAGTAATCAACGCGAAAGGCAAGTTTCCTAACTCAACTTGAGTTACTATTTTTCAAGCATGGTAGTGAATAATTATTGATAGTTATTCACATCTATAATTATTGTTGTAATTCGTACGTAGTGAAATTGAATAATGTTGTATTATTTGAACTATTTATAAATCATGTCTTAGGTAATTATTTTGGTGAGACTAATATTTGTTAAATCATGAAATATTATGAACAGAATTGTTATCGGAAGATCTATGCCATCGATTTCGGCTATTATTAATTATTGAAATCATAGTGTTTCTTTGAAAGTAATCCAAACCATATTATTGTTGTACGGACTCGTGGAGTAATACTGAGATGAACAAATTTTATCTTGTGTAAATCTAATTTATGCGCTTATTATTATTGAGTATTATGCATAACATAGGGTACAAAGGAGTTGGCCACTCCAGGTACTTGCAGAAGAGTATAGTTTAGTTTTTATAACTAATTTATATTCTTGTGGTAATTTAGTTTTAATAACTAAATGATTCCTCTATTAGTTCATGATCCTCTGTGATCACTCAGCATAAAATCTGGGTATATCCCACTTTACTGAAGATCGTTGCAGTATTGTTAATTCCTTTTATTCAAATGAATATTATTGAATCTTTGAAAGAATTATACTCTTTCATATCGGATATGTTAATCAGTATGAAATAGTAGAATGTTTTATTATTGAGATTGAATTATTATTCCGTTATCTCGAAATCATTTGATTGTTGCTGAAGTTCTTTACAAGCTAGACTCTTCTATTCATGATAGCTATATCATTTATTGTATATCTTAACTTGCGGGGCAAACTTATTGCTCACCCTTGCTAAATAAAATATTTCAGCTATAAACGATAAGGCCAGCGGGGCTAAGAAGAACAAAGGCAAAGGCATAGTGCTGGAGTAGTTTTATATTAAACATATTTACTATGTTGTTTTGTAAACCCTTTTTGTATATCTAAAGGGTAAATTTGTAATGTTAAGGTTAGATGACCTGGGATAATGTTGTTAACCTATAATTAACTTTATGTAAGTTTATATTCATCAATGAATGGGTAGTTATATGCTATTATATTATGGATCGTGAGCACCAAACTCGAGGGTCAGGTAACCCAGATTTGGGGGCGTCACAGTAAATGAGGGTTAAAGAACTTGCATAACAATAAATTGCTCAACAAGAGATTAGAAATAGAGATCTTGCAAAAGTATATTATGACAGTGAAAAGTAACCTTGCTGAATAATAAAGTAGCAAAGGTTAGGGAACTTGCCTCTTGCGTCAGCTATACAATTATAACTCACGTACTCCAATATCCTACACATACCATTAGGAATATCACATGAATTAGCTACATACCTTAACCTCAAAGATTTATTTCTTATCTTAGTTAAGTTATAACCTATAGTTTAAGGTCTATCCATAATACTAAACAACATAACATGAATCTGAAAACTCACTAACACTTACATAAGACTTTTAACATCAAAATCACATTTTCAACTCTTATTAATCAATACTACACTTCTCCTTAATCGAACTTGAAGTTCAACCAAGTATTTAAGTCTTCCTAGGACTCAATGGTTTTATATTAATCACCTTCCATATCTTAGTGCTCACTTCAGAAATCACAAGTGTTAACATCACAAGACTTATTCACTATTCATTGTATACATTAACTCATAACGCGTTCGTAACTTACTAATCCTTTACAACTTTGAAATTATCAATGACATGACACAATTCTGTTTTAACCTCCATGTTACATGTTTATTACATTAACACACCCTTAGACCAAGTTACACCGATATCCCAAGTCTGCAGCAGCAGCAGAAGCCACTGTCTCAGATCAGTGTATGGTGCAACTGCTCCATACACAAAATCTGGAGAGACGGTAGCAATGCTGTTTTTTTCGCCTTGCACTTAGGCAAGGCGGTACTGCACTGCCGTATGCACAGAACCGAGAGACATAAGTGAAGCGATGGCAGAATTTTAGCCTAACTAACATGAATTTCACCCACAAAATAGTGAATTTAACACAAACAATTGATATATAACTATCACAAACATGTTTCCTCACATATTCAACCACTTAGAACAATTTAACAACAACTTCAACTAATTAAATTCCTTAAATTTCATGTTTTTACACAAAACTCCATTTTTTGACATTCTCTATAGAATTCATCACTGTGATCACAATTCTTGTCCAAATCACTTCGTTCAAACTACGTTCTCTTCGTTTCTTAGTGGACTAGCATAATCAAGACTCAATTTACAGATTATCATACAAATTGACCAACAAATTTTGTACTTTGATAAACCATATGAAAAATATTCACGGTAAACACTTTCTTCCTTTTTAACCGTAATTAGCATCATAGTTCTTGTCTAAATACCATCTCTAACATCACAATTACCCACAAAGGCAACAACTCAATTCATATAACAATAATTCAAGGAAATTAAATTCACAAAAACTTGGAAATTATGCCGTAAAACATATATATATATATATATATATATATAATATTAAGGTTATGTAAATACCTTCTCTTGCTTTGAATAATCCTTGCAACCCCCAATAGTTTCTATGGAATTTTCAGACTTTTCCTCTCAAACCCTCTCTATTCTCTCTCAAGCTTCTCTGCAAACTTTTTCTCCTTTTCCCAGTATAAGCCAAAGCCTTACGTAACATAAAAGAGACGCACCCAACGTATGAATCGCCAGTATACTTATTATTATACTAATTACATATCAGTTATAAAATATATTTATATTTATTATTTGATTTATTTTATTTATTATAATAAAAATTCAAAATTCAAAAGAAATAAGGTTTTGTTTGGCAAAAACTCTTTAAAATTAAAGACTTAATATTTTAAGCCTTATTTGGCAAAACTAAATTAAACTCCTTTAATTTATTTTAATAAACAATTTAGTTTATAATTTATAATCACATATTATTTATTTGGATTTCCATATCCAACATTAATCAAATAAATTATTTACACATACTATATTTTAAATAAATTTTCCACTTAAATAAATATCATAAAATTATAATCTCATTATAATTTAGTTTAATAATTTAACATACCATTTTAAATTATTAAATTAAAACAACCATATTACATCTCATGTTATATTACAACTCTCTAAATTATAAATTTAGAATATTATCTAATAAATTTAATTCATAAATATTTACTAACAAAAATCACATATTCATTTAATTTAAGAAATATTTTAAATTACAAAACAACAACTTCATCAATAATCATCAATAAAATATTTATTTAATTTAATAAATATTTTAAATTACAAATAAAATCTTGAATTGTTACATCCTTCCCTCCTTACAATAATTCTGTCCCCAGAATCATAACTCAAACAATCAAATCGTCACATTCTTCACTCCTTAAAAAGATTATGTCCCCAGAATCGAAGACACATATTAAACAAATAACTCAGGGTAATTCTTTCTCATTACATCCTCAAGGTCCCACGTAGCCTCTTCGACATTGTCGTACTTGATCACATGATTGCAGTCGAGCTTGTTCGATCATCTCACCGAAACATGAAAAACATTACGAATGCGCTCTAACTATAGAGGTAAGGCTACCTCAAAACCATCTTTCACTTCATCAATGCTTCCTATACTATAACCGTTTTATACCCAATATAGTTCATCAAACTTACCACACTTTGGAAATCCAGGAACTTGCCATAATCATATGAGTTTAGGAACTTATCCTAGTCAGACCATAGGCGTCCATTCGCTGAGGGGTTCAAAACATACCATATAATTATGAGTCACGAACTTACCATATGCTTTAGTTTTAAGAACCGAACCTAATCTTAATATCATCTAACTTAATCTTAAAAACCTCTAACGATCAAATATATACATGAGAAAAGAATCACCTTTCCACCACATATACATTGATAGCGCGATACCGATATACTAATGATTATCAATGTGATAAACCAAGTATATGCATAAAACCTATGCCCATACCAAGGTTTGTGTGAATTAGTCACCATATGAGTCCTCAGTTGAAATCCCACCTAATCATTACCTTACTTTTAAATTATTTTAACTTACCCACATCTTGCTCAATGCGGATTCCTCGTATGACATTATTGAAAACTTCTCGTGCGCTTAGCACGCCTTCCGATGTTTGGACTTCCTTTTAGTTTTGCAATCGATTTTGCAAACGATATGACATACTTATTTCTAATTGCGTTCCACACGTTCTTGCAAACCCTTTTGAAAATTCGATGTAAATCGTGAATCTCGGTTTGACACGATTTATACTGAAACACCGTGCCTTGAAATAATTTCGTTAATATATAACTTCGCACACTGATCGACAGGTAATATGCTAACTTTGACATACCAAAAATCTATCGCCATATCTTTCCACCAATAGTAATATCGAAGGCAATATATAAATTTCGTGCTTCCTAGTTGATTCAATATATAAATTTTATGCAAAACTTTATTGTCAATTCCTGGTACTAGCGAAACCTAGTTTTTTCCTTCTAATTTCAACTATCCTTTAGTATCGATTTTGAATTTGACACCTTTATCTTGGAGCTACTCTTCCTTTACTCTATCCAACAAAGTTGTACGGTTTTCCATCTGAAAAACTTCTCCTCCAATTTTTCCCCCTCACACTACTACTCAAAAATAACATCGTTAAATCCTCAGGGCAACCACTAATACCTCTACTCTGAATCGTGAGTCGAATACCCTTTCACATAAAAATTTTAATTGATGCGATGTGTGAGAAATGACCCTGTCGTTCTGCCTAAACACACAGCCTATTATATTATACGACGCGTCGCTATACAACACAAAGTTTTCTGTATTTTCTGGTAGAGACAACATAGGAGCCATACTAAATTCTCCTTCAATTCTTGAAAATTCATTCCATGATTTCCTGACCTTATAACTTCCACTGAGTTACTTGTCAAGTTAGCTAACGAAGTGGTTATCTTGAACTTCGCGTATCCCACACAATATTTTCTTAATAACTTCTTGATTTACAACATCAATAGATAAATTTACCGTACAGACGTCTTTCAACTAAAAGAACAAAATACTACCTTTGACTTCCTCAGAGTCTTAAGGTTTATGCACTTTTTTTTGACAATGACTTATCACCACCTGGTTTAACAACTTCAGAGTTTCATAAATCAAATCGAAAATAAATCCATTGACATCACTTGGCCTTTAATACCAATACGACAATTCTACACATCAACTTAAAAGGAATCACTATCCATACTTTCTATATTTAGGGAATAGTCTAACTCTTCCCGAAGCGAATCTAGTTTCTAAACAAATTCATCAGGCATAAATTAACAAGTGGCAGTTAAATTAAATAACACGCAGCCGTATATATAACTAATCGGAACCATACCTTGCATTGTGTCTTGGATCTTTATGTTGGATGATTGTTCAGTTGGTCGACTCGGCGGAGTTGACTCTACAATAACCAGTTGTCCATTGCCCCCTTTGCTTCAACTTGTTTTTCCTACCGCTTTCTTTGGACAACCTCGAGCCAAGTGCTCCTTCGATCCACATGTGAAGCAGGCTCCCTTCCTTGGTCTTGAACATTTTAGTGCAATATGGCCCTTCAAGCCACAATTAAAGCACACCCTTTTCCCCCTTAAACAAACACCCACATGTTTATTTCCGCAGTTGCTACACGCCTCTACCTTCTTCGTTTCCTTCCCTTGCTGATTTTCAGCGTTAATATTATTATCCCACTTTCTTTTACAAGCGTTACCAGTACAACTATCACCCACCTTATCATCTTCACTCTTCTTTCCCTTTTGCTCTTGATTGTATGCCAACGTATTAACTTCCCCGTTTACATCAATCGTTCTCTCTAACCCTGTTGTAAATGAATTTGGTTGGAACATCGAGATTTGATTATACAGCCAGAAATTCAGTTGATTTGCCAGTGCTCCCACCATCAAATTCACTAATTATGGCATTGGATTTGCGTTAGCCTCCCTATTGTATGCATATTCCTTAGGGCTCTGTTGACGCTGTTGTCTTCTTCTAGGCGGCATCTTACTGTTTAAAACTTAAACTATTAGATCATCGTTCATCCACACATTAACATTTTCAAACTTATCTTAACCACTTAAAGATAACACATAATATATCTTAATAAACAATGATAATACTTTATTCATTTATTATACCACACATAACAAAATAGCCTTGCTACTATTTATATTATTTATCCCGAAATAATAAAATTCTAGGATTACTTCATCACATCCCACTATTTAATTCAAAAGTTAGGATTTACATTTTATTAATTTTCATCGCGATGTATATAATCTTAATGTTTTTCCTTGCAATCTACAAGAACATTCCACATTGTACAACTTTATTGCACTCTTGCTCCATGATACGAATCGTTGGTGACCCATCACATACAAAAGATAAATCTCAACCTATACAGAAAATAGAATACTAAATTCTAAGTTCCATCATTCGTTTGGCCTTCTTTAACTTGTCTTCAACACGATCTATGCGTTTAGAAGCCTCCACCCATGCGTCTTTAGCTCTCGCACGCTTTCCAATACCAACTTTACTCAGACTATACGAACTTCTCAGGCTCCCAATCCTTATCATCATTCATCAATCATTCTAACAACAAAGTTTTTAATAACTGCTACAACTGGATATGTATAATACTCGCTACTCCTAAGTACTCATGAGCACATAAGTCATTAACACATAAGCACATAAAGTCTTTTATCATTTTATCTTCAATGAATGTCCTTAATTCACTCCTTAGATCTCGATGAGAGTTTATCACCTCTTTGTTCTCGATCTCCTCGAAGGTTATAGACTAAGGTTTCTCCACCTAAGGTTCACAACCTAAAGCTTTGATACCAACTTGTGACACCCCCAAATTCGGGCACTTCAATCCCACAGATTTGGTGTTCACTATCCAATTAAATCATAACTAACTACCCATATTCAAAGGATAAAATTAACTCAAAAGTTTAAACAATCAATCTCCCATTAAAGGTTTACATAATCTAAAATAAATCCCAGGTCATCTAACCTTTATTACAATCATCAGCGGAAAATTAAAACATGATCATAATTAAATCTATTACATAAGCTTCATAAATAAAAGGTAAATTAAACGTTGTCGTCTAATCAAGCACTTTGTCCTCGCCTTTACTTATAGAAAGCTCTTCAAACTTCTTAACTTTATTTGCATTGTTTTGTGCAAGATTGAGCAAACAATTGTCCACCAGAAGGATAATATACAATAACGTTCTATGAATGACAATTAACTGAGCTTGCAATGGTAAAGTGTTCTTACCAGATTTAATTCAACAACTATGAGTTCAAAGGAATAATGAACGTTAATTTAACAATAAATATCAACATCAAAGAATACACTGAGGGTCACAAGACCACGAACTATACTCTTGGTTTCTAATATTTCTACTTTAACCTTTAACATTCTAAAAGACTATAATAATCATCTATGTCCTAAGTTAACATGTGTTTCAACTGTAACCTTTAACAGTCTAAACGACTATATGGACCAGCATCCCGTACTCTAGGTGATCAGCCCTTTGTACTATGTATTGCGCAAACATTTTAACGCTATTACGTAGTTCTAAAATAATCCCATAATATAGGGTTGTTCATCTCAGCTTAGATTATCAGGTTCTGAACCAAATGAAGTTTGGTTGGGAATTAGCTTCAAAGGAATTCTAGATCTTTAGAATGCTCATCAACCAAGTACAGGTTGAATCAGATAGAGACCAATAACTATTCAAGAGTTTGATTATAATATCTTCATGAACAAGGTATATCGATGAATCAATAAGAGCTAGAGTATTAACAGTTTCTAAATTGAACAAATGTTATCATTGACAACATGCTTTCAAATTTGTGTGAGTATATAAGCAAACCAAATGAAGTTTGGTTTGGGTTGACTTCAAGGTAATTTAGAGTTTAGAACATTCATCAACTAAGGATTAGTTGAATTGGTAAAGAATCGCTAGGCAACTTAGAGTTCGGTACAATAATGTAAGATAGTACAATGATATTGGAGAACGAAGATCAAAAAATAGTTATTAGTAGCTGAATAAACACATTTCTTACAACAACATTACAGACTTTGAATAACCAAAGTAATCTCGTTTGGAATAAAGAAATAAAGATTAATTAACTTGCTCAACAGTAAATGAGGGTTAAAGAACTTGCATAACAATAAACTGCTCAACAAGAGATTAGAAATAGAGAACTTGCAAAAGTATATCATGACAGTGAAAAGTAACCTTGCTGAATTATAAAGTAGCAAAGGTTAGGGAACTTACCTCTTCCATAAGCTATACAATTACAACTCACGTACTCCAATATCCTACATGTGACGCCCCCAAAATTAGGTATACATCACCCATCTTGGGTCGTCAGATACGTGGTACAAAATTCAAATAAAACTTACTAATACAACTGTCGTGTACAATATGACAAAACATAATCATGAGTTTGAATACAATTGTTGTCTACTAGAGATTATACAAACTCAAAAGGAGTCCTCATTATAATTATTAACACACTATTTCACGTAATATCGAGGACTACTAATGCTATCCTTCCGGACCGTCACTCCCGGTTCCCGACTAGTCCTTACTATGTTCTCATTTCTGAAGAGAACGGTGAAAGAAAAGGTGAGCTCAACTAGCCCAAGAAGAAATATTATGACTAAGATAATGCAGAATAAATTATCGTTAGCCTTCAATGGTGTTAAACTGATAAAATATAACAACATCAAGTTTAACTGCAGCGGAACAAACAATCCATTAAAAGAGTCAAGTAGAGAATAAAATCTACTATCTTTTATGATTTAAAAGGTTTTTCATGACTTTTATCGCTCGGACTCAGCTTAATAAATAATCCACATCATCGAATCACCCATGCACTACGGCCAAGGATATTCTTTAGTATCACGACCACAAATTATCCATGCACTACAGCCAAGGACATTCGTGTATTCATTAATGGTCATGATCATGCCAACAACTGTCCATCAATTCACTACGGGCCAATGATAACTTTTACCACATCATTTGTAACATTACGGTCATGATTACACCGAATAATCCCTGGTCATAATCATACCAAGTCCATCTATGCACTACAGGCCACAGATGACTTTCAACATTATATAAACACGAGGATGATGACAATGATATAAGAATTCAATAAAACAAGTTCAAGAATTAATTTATCCAGGAACTAATAATGTCCAAATTGTCAATATGATACTGCTTTGTAGAGTAAAATTCAAGAATGATCAGAAGAATATATCCATAAAAAGATACTGGATGAAGCGCAAATATCAAGGATATTCTACTAATTTCATGGAGTATAGAAGTCAAAACTTTAACCAATCGAGTATAATAAAGAATGGAATAACAAAATAAATCACCATGCATGCGGTACTCAGATGCATAGGCGAGTTATTCAACAGAGAATAATAATAACGGAACGGGTCAGGCAAAATTTTGCACCGGATGGGATGTTCCAACAGAATAATAATAACGGAACCAGGTCCGGTGTAAAACATACAGACATGATGTTCCAACAGAATAATAATAAAGATGGAACCAGGTCCGGTGTAAAACACAAAGACAGGGTGTTCCAACAGAATAATAATAAAAGCGGAACCAGTCAGATGTAAAACACATGCATGGATGTTCCAAGCGAATAATAATAAAGAGCGGAACCAGTCAGATGTAAAACACATGCATGCAGGATGTTCCAACAGAACAAGAGAAGAATGTCACCAAGTATAGGGTAAAGCTAGCGTATCTGAGTTATTCCAATGGAATAATAAGCAATGGAATAACAACAGTTCTCTTCATGAATAAGAAAGAATAACACCCCTTACATTAGTAGTAGATTGAGTCTTTGCGGTAGTGTAGTAAAGAATACTCTTCTTCTTTCTCTCTTATTCTCTATACTTTCTCTCTATAGCTTGAATGAATTCGTGAAAAATAATGAAGCACTAGGCCTCTATTTATAGAAGATTTCTAGCTTAGCACTTGAAATGTGAAAAGGCAAGTGGCTTGACATTTGGTGATGTGAAAAGAAAAGTGGTTTGACACTGTAATGTGAAACGACAATTGGTTCGGCCTTTTGTAATATGAAACGACAAGTGGTTTGACGTCTGGTAAAGGTAGTTACTATTGATGAAGGTAATTACTATTGACGAAGAGACTCTTAGATGATGACATATGGGCCCCCCATAACATAACCAAACTTACCACAACCGTCTCATAATAGACTCTTTATATCAAGGATTGAATAAATATTACCACAAATAATTTTATTTTTAATCAACACATATTTAATCTTTCAACAATTATTAATCATTTAAAACTTGTCGTCTCAATTATTGATTTAATAATATAACATATTATACAGATGATACTATGACAATAATTGAATCAATAATATAAGAGATATGATGCAGCAATTATTGTAGCAATAATTGAGTATAGCTGAGTGACTTCTCATGGAAGCATCAATAATCAATACTGTGTGCTACTATGCAACCACGTGTATTATTGTACTTTTACTACCGGGTAGTTTAATAGTTTTAACGGTAACACCTCCGCCGTTATTTTCATAAAGTATTTTTGTTGTTTTCTCAATCCGACAATAATTCGTTGTGGGGTCCACCAATGATTGTGCCGTCGTACGAATATTCCCCGACAAAAAGAATATTCCCCGACAAAATGAATATTTTATAAAACCTTGCTTACTTTGTAAAAATTATAAATATTACCCACAACTATAACATTATATCAAATTTACTCCATAATATTCAAAAAAAATATTTATAGAAAATTCATCTTTATTTATAAAAGTTGGGGTCTTACAACCTCCCCTTCTTATGAAATTTCGCCCACAAAATTAGGGGGTGCGTGCACGGTATGTCGAAGAGGTAAGGATACCGGATTTCATTTTGATTCTAACTCCCAAGTCATTTCCTCAACATCGTGGTTTCTCCACAAAACTTTGACTTGAGGTATAACCTTGGAGCGTAGAATATGTTTCTTCTTATCCAAGATTTGAACAGGAACTTCTTCATACGTCAAATCTTCCAATATTTCGTCTGGTTCTAACTCAATAATGTGGTTCGGGTCTTTTACATATTTACGTAACATGGATATGTGAAAAACGTTATGAACACGAGACATACTTGGCGGTAAAGCGAGTCTATAGGCCACAGTTCCTACTCGATCGAGGATTAAAAATGGGCCGATGAATCGAGGATTGAGTTTTCCTCTCTTTCCAAATCTCGTAACTCCTTTCCATGGAGCAACACGCAACAACACATGATCTCCTATATCGAATTCCACGTCATTTCGATGAAGATCAGCATAACTCTTTTGTCGATCTTATGAGGTTTTTATATGTTGTCGGATCGTTTGAATCTTTTCCGTAGTCATACGTACCAACTCCGGTCCCAACAACGTTGCTTCACCCACCCACCTCATCCCAAAGACATCTTTGGAGAATGACACTTTCTTCCATACAACGCTTGAATGGAGCCATGCCAATACTTGCTTGATAAGCTGTTGTTGTAGGAAAACTCCACCAATGGTAAGAACTTGTCCCAAATTCCTTGAAATCAAGGACACGAGTCTTGATGGATCTTCAAGGGTTTGAATAGTCCTCCCATTCGTCTGGTCCGTCTTCGAGGATGATATTTAGAGCTAAATCGTAAGTCTGTGCCCATAGCTTTTTGCAAACTAACCCAAAATCGTGAAGTGAATCTTGGGTCTCGATCGAAACTATGGATCTTAAGCATACCATGCGATCTTACAATCTCTTTTATGTACATCTGAGCAAGGCGTTCAAGTGTATAAGTTTCTCGATCGATAAGAAATGAGTGACTTGGTCAATCTATCAACAATGACCCAAATCGCATCTATGCCTTGAGAAACCTTAGGAAGACCGGTAACGAAATCCATGGTAATGTGCTCCCACTTCCATTCTAGAATTTCAAGTGGCTGCAATTGACCTTTTAGTACTTGATGCTCCGCGTTAACTCGTTGACAAGTTAGACACCTTGAGATAAACAACATTATCTCTCTCTTCATATTTCTCCACCAAAATGTATGACGAATATCATGATACATTTTGGTAATCCCAGGATAAATTGCAAACGGTGTGTTTTGCGCCTCCATTATGATTTTATACTTTAAATTAGGGTCGTTAGGAACACAAAGTCTGGAGTTGACTCGAAGTATTCCTTTTTCATTGATTTTTGCTTCCGACATAGCAGCTTCTTGCACTTTCTTCCTCATACGCATCAGCTCCAGGTCTGTAACTTGAGAAGCTTTAACTTTATCAATTAAAGTTGGTTCTACTCGTATATTCGCCATCATCACATGGGTCCCTAGAGTCTTTAACTCTATCTCCATCCTTTGCAAGTCACACAAAATGGGCCTTTGCGTTGACAATATCGCACTCGTACTTGCATATGATCTTCTACTCAATGCGTCATCTACCACGTTTGCTTTTCCAGGATGGTATTGGATGGTATGATCATAATCTTTCAATAGTTCAAGCCAACGTCGTTATCGCATGTTGAGTTCCTTTTGAGTAAAGAAATATTTGAGGCTTTTATGATCCGTAAAGATCTCCACCTTCTCCCCATGCAAGTAATGCCTCTAAATCTTTAGTGCGAAGACAACAGCTGCCAACTCTAGATCATGAGTAGGATAATTCCTCTCATATTCTTTGAGTTGTCTTGAGGCATATGCTATGACTTTTCCATGTTGCATGAGAACACATCCCAACCCTTTGCCCGAAGCATCACTGTAGATGACAAATCCCTCCGAGCCAGATGGTATTGTTAGAACAGGTGCCAAAATGAGTCTCCTCTTGAGTTCTTGAAAACTCTTCTCACATTCTTCGCTCCAATCGAACTTTGTATCTTTCCGAGTCAACTGAGTCAATGGAGTAGTGATTCGAGAAAATCCTTCCACGAATCTCGGATAATAACCAGCTAAACTAAGAAAGCTACGTACTTTGGTCACTGATTTAGGTTGCTCCCAGCTTTGAATTGCTTCAATCTTTGCTGGGTCAACAGATATTCCATGACTTGATACTACGTGCCCAAGGAATTCTACTTCCTCAAGCCAGAATTCGCATTTTTTTAACTTGGCATAAAGCTTGTATTCACGAAGCTTTTGGAGTGTTAACCTCAAGTGTTGCTCATGATCTTCACGGCTTTTGGAATAAATAAGGATGTCATCAATAAAGACGACCACAAAATGATCCAAATATTCCTTGAATACTCGGTTCATCATATCCATGAAGGCAGCAGGAGCATTAGTCAATCCAAAGGACATGACTAGGAATTCATAATGCCCGCAGGAGTTCGAAAGCCGTCTTTGGAATGTCATCGGTTCTAATCTTCAATTGGTGATATCCTAACGAAGATCAATCTTTGAAAAGAATTTGGCTCCTTGCAATTTGGTCAAACAGGTCATCAATACGTGGCAATGGATACCTATTTTTGATGGTGACATGATTCAACTCCCGATAATCAATACAAAGTCGCATACTCCCATCTTTCTTCTTCATTAATAGAACAGGAGCACCCCAAGGAGAAGTACTAGGATGAATAAAGCCAATGTCTAACAATTCCTGCAGTTGGGTCTTTAACTCTTGAAGTTCAATAGGAGTCATTCGATATAGGGCTTTAGAAATGGGTTTTGTATCGGGTTCAAGGTCGATACAAAATTTAATTTCACGCTCAGGGGGTAGGCCAGGAAGTTTTTCGGGGAATACGTCAGGAAATTTATTAACAATAGAAATATCGTTCAAAACTGACGTATTTTTGTTTAAATCTGTGACATGAGCTAAGAAAGCTTGACATCCGTTTTTCAATAAACGAATAGCTTTATGGCTTGAGAGGACCGTGATTGATTTTAAGGGTTTGGTCGCTTGAATTCGCATAATAGGTTGATTAGGAATATGAAAGCTAACAACCTTACGGAAATAATAAATTTTTGCATGATGAGTAGTTAACCAATCAATCCCTAGAATCACGTCAAATTCAAGTATTTTCAATGAAATAAGATCTACAAGTAATGTGAAGGTACCGATTTGAACCAAACAAGACTTATAAATAGTGGATGTAATGAAGGTTTCTCCCAACGGAGTTTCCATAGATAAGTCAAAGTCTAATTTCTCCGGAGTCAAATTTAATCGATGAGCGTAAGTAGGAGAAATAAAAGAATGGGTAGAACCGGTATCAAATAAAGTATAGATTTCGTTAGAGTTTATGATAAGCTTACCCGTGATGACCTCAGTCGGGTTCCTTGCTTTCTGGGAGGTCACAACAAACGCTCTCCCTTGCACTACTGATTTTGACTTTTACGGGGATGACCTTTAGTGCCTCCATCTTATTTGAATTTGTCTTTGGTGAGCGACAAAATCGGGCTAAGTGACCTTCTCTTCCACAATTATAACATGCTTTTGACAAAGATCGCAGATTTGGACTAATGTGCCCTCCCTCCGCATTTGAAACATATATGAGGTGGTCGTTCTCCTTCTTTAACGACAGTCTTTGGTCTTGACGTCTTTCCATCATTGTTGAATCTCCTCTTCTTGAAATGTCCATTTTATTGCTTTTGCCACGATTACCACCGAAGTGGTTACCATTTACGCTTTGTTGATTCCCTCCACGCTTGTTTTCACCGCCGATGATTTCTCTCATTGGTATTATCATTTTTCTATTTGCGTTGACCCGTTATCGCGCTCCACTAACTGAGCCCTATTTACAACATCTAAATATAAACACAGTTTATGAGAAATAAGATGTTGACATATCTCCGGCTTCAAACCTCTTAAAAACATCCGTGTCATTCTCTCTTCATTATCCACCAAGTGGGACACAAACCGGGATAACTCCGCAAATTTAGCCTCGTATTGCGACACGGTCATATTGTTTTGTTCCAACTTGATAAACTCCACCTCCTTCATGTGACGAATACTTTCAGGAAAGTATTTGTCGTTGAACAACTCTTGGAACTTCTCCCAAGACATATTCAGTACGGCAGGTTGAGTACGTTTTATCGATTCCCACCAGTAATCTGCCTCTCCGCGCAACATAAAGGTGGCAAAGGGAACCTTTTACTCCTCGGAGCATCCCAAGACATCAAATATCTTGGTGATCTACTTTATCCATGCTTCTGCCATAAGTGGTTTTGGCTCTACCTTAAACTCCGGTGGTCCCAGCTCCTTGAACTGTTTAGCGGTGACCGCCCGAGAGTTTCTAGTGTTTCCGCCTGTATTTTTGGACAGGAGCCGCTCTCGTTTGCTGTTGCATGAATTGCATAAAGCCCCTGAACATTTGATCATTCATCATTTGGTTAGTGTTATTGTTTGCATGAGGATTGTCGCCTTCCTGATGCACATTATCCTGATTATTGATATGTGGTGAATCAACGGTCGCCTGTGCTCCATTGCTATTCTAAACATTCTCGGATGTCATTTTTAGATACTGCCACAAAACAAAGGTTAATTGACATGTAACATATTATCCCTAAATTCTGACCGACCAATTAAATACCACATAAACTTAGGTATGTCATACTAGCGAAGGAATTCCCCGTCTCTCCCCTCCTAGTACTATTCTCACATCTTAGCCAGGGATCATATCCCTAAGCTTTGATACCAAATGTGACGCCCCCAAAATTAGGTATACATCACCCATCTTGGGTCGTCAAATACGTGGTACAAAATTCAAATACAACTTACTAATACAACTGTCGTGTACAATATGACAAAACATAACTGCGAGTTTGAATACAATTGTTGTCTACTAGAGATTATACAAACTCAAAAGGAGTCCTCATTATAATTATTAACACACTATTTCACAGAATACTGAGGACTACTAATGCTATCCTCTGGACCGTCACTCCGTTCCCCGACTAGTCCTTACTATGTTCTCATTTCCTGAAGAGAACAGTGAAAGAAAAGGTGAGCTCAACTAGCCCAGTAAGAAATATTATGACTAAGATAATGCAGAATAAATTATCGTTAGCCTTCAACAGTGTTAAACTGATAAAATATAACAACATCAAGTTTAACTGCAGCGGAACAAACAATCCATTAAAAGAGTCAAGTAGAGAATAAAATCTACTATCTTTTATGATTTAAAAGGTTTTTCATGACTTTTATCGCTTCGGACTCAAACAATAAATAATCCACATCATCGAATCACCCACGTACACTACGGCCGAGGATATTCTTTAGTATCACGACCACAAATTATCCATGCACTCTGACGAGGACATTCGTGTATTCATTAATGGTCATGATCATGCCAACAAGCGTCCATCAATTCACTACGGGCCAATGATAACTTTTACCACATCATTTGTAACATTACGGTCATGATTACAACCGAATAATCACTGGTCATAATCATACCAAGTCCATCTATGCACTACTGAAGCCACGAGATGACTTTCAACATTATATAAACATGAGGATGATGACAATGATATAAGAATTCAATAAAACAAGTTCAAGAATTAATTTATCCAGGAACTAATAATGTCCAAATTGTCAACATGATCTTTGCTTTGTAGAGTAAAATTCAAGAATGATCGAAGAATATATCCATAAAAAGATACTGGATGAAGCGCAAATATCAAGGATATTCTACTAATTTCATGGAGTATAGAAGTCAAAACTTTAACCAACCGAGTATAATAAAGAATGGAATAACAAAATAAAACACCATGCATGCGAAGATTGCGACAGACAAAGTTATTCCAACAGAATAATAATAACGGAACCGAGTCGGGCAAAATTTTGCAAGCGGTGGATGTTCCAACAGTAATAATAAAGAGCGGAACCAGTCCGGTGTAAAACACATGCAGGATGTTCCAGCAGAATAATAATAAAGACGGAACCAGGTCCGGTGTAAAACACAAAGACAGGGTGTTCCAACAAAATAATAATAAAGACAGAACCATGTCCGGTGTAAAACACACAAACAGGATGTTCTAACAGAATAATAATAAAGACGGAACCAGGTCCGATGTAAAACACATGACGAGGATGTTCCAGCGAGAATATGAGAAGAATGTCACCAAGTATTGGGTAAACTGCAGCGTATCTGAGTTATTCCAACGAGAATAATAAGCAATGGAATAACAACAGTTCTCTTCATGAATAAGAAAGAATAACACCCCTTACATTAGTAGTAGATTGAATCAACGCAGTAGTGTAATAATGAATACTCTTCTTCTTTCTCTCTTATTCTCTCTATACTTTCTCTCTATAGCTTGAATGAATTCATGAAAATAATGAAGCACTAGGCCTCTATTTATAGAAGATTTCTAGCTTAGCACTTGAAATGTGAAAAGGCAAGTGGCTTGACGACTGGTGATGTGAAAAGAAAAGTGGTTTGACACCTGTAATGTGAAACGACAATTGGTTCGACACCTATAATATGAAACGACAAGTGGTTTGACGTCTGGTAA
Source organism: Panax ginseng (assembly GCA_020205605.1). NCBI lineage: Eukaryota > Viridiplantae > Streptophyta > Magnoliopsida > Apiales > Araliaceae > Panax > Panax ginseng. Next base: position 85,590,871 of record CM035136.1, on the reverse strand, counting down.
AGGTAGTTACTATTGACGAAGGTAATTACTATTGATAAAGGTAATTACTATTGACGAAGGTAATTACTATTGATGAAGGTAATTACTATTGACGAAGGTAATTACTATTGACGAAGTTAATTACTATTGACGAAGATAATTACTATTGACGAAGAGACTCTTAGATGATGACATATGGGCCCCCCATAAAATAACCAAACTTACCACAACCGTCTCATAATAGACTCTTTATATACATCAAGGATTGAATAAATATTACCACAAATCATTTTATTTTTAATCAACACATATTTAATCTTTCAACAATTATTAATCATTTATAACTTGTCGTCTCAATTATTGATTTAATAATATAACATATTATCTGAGATGATCTTTGTGACAATAATTGAATCAATAATATAAGAGATATGATGCAAACAATTCTTTGTAGCAATAATTGAGTATAAATTTGGTGACTTCTCACTAAGCATCAATAATTAATACCGTGTGCTACTATGCAACCACGCTTATTACTGTACTTTTACTACCGGGTAGTTCAACAATTTTAACGGTAACACCTCCGCCGCTATTTTCATAAAAAAGTATTTTTGTCGCGTTTTCTCAATCAAACAATAATTACATTATTAGGTCCACTGATGATTGTGTCGTCGTATGAATATTCCCTGACAAAAAGAATATTCCCCGACAAAATGAATATTTTATAACAACTTGCTTACTTTGCAAAATTTATAAATATTACCCACAACTATAACATTATATCAAATTTACTCCATAATATTCAAAAATAATATTTATAGAAAATTCATCTTTATTTATAAAAGTTGGGGTCTTACACTACACATACCATTAGGAATATCACATCAATTAGCTACATACCTTAACCTCAAAGATTTATTTCTTATCTTAGTTAAGTTATAACATATAGTTTAAGGTCTATCCATAATACTAAACCACATAACACGAATCTGAAAACTCACTAACACTTACATAAGACTTTTAACATCAAAATCACATTTTCAACTCTTATTAATCAATACTACACTTCTCCTTAATCGAACTTGAAGTTCAACCAAGTATTTAAGTCTTCCTATGACTCAATGGTTTTATATTAATCACCTTCCATATCTTAGTGCTCACTTCAGAAATCACAAGTGTTAACATCACAAGACTTATTCACTATTCATTGTATACATTAAGTCATAACGCGTTCGTAACTTACTAATCCTTTATAACTTTGAAATTATCAATGACATGACACAGTTCTGTATTAACCTCCATGTTCCATGTTTATTACATTAACACACCCTTAGACCAAGTTACATCGATATCCCAAGTCTCTGCAAATGACAGCAGAAGCCTTAACGCTTAGATCGATTGTGTATGGTAGCGATTCGCCATACACAGAAATCTGGGACTCCTTGCAATTGCGTCGTGCGTAAACGTAACTAGAGACATCAGTGAATAGTATCCGACTTTAGCCCAACTAACACGAATTTCACCCACAAAATAGTGAATTTAACACAAACAATTGATATATAACTATCACAAACATGTTTCCTCACATATTTAACCACTTATAACAATTTAACAACAACTTCAACTAATTAAATTCCTTAAATTTCATGTTTTTACACAAAACTACATTTTTTTGACATTCTCCATAGAATTCATCACTGTGATCACAATTCTTGTCCAAATCACTTCGTTCAAACTATGTTCTCTTCGTTTCTTAGTGGACTAGCATAATCAAGACTCAATTTACAGATTATCATACAAATTGACCAACAAATTTTGTACTTTGATAAACCATATGAAAAATATTCACGGTAAACACTTTCTTCCTTTTTAACCGTAATTAGCATCATAGTTCTTGTCTAAATACCATCTCTAACATCACAATTACCCACAAAGGCAACAACTCAATTCATATAACAATAATTCAAGGAAATTAAATTCACAAAAACTTGGAAATTATGCCGTAAAACATATATATATATATATATATATAATTAAGGTTATGTAAATACCTTCTCTTGCTTTGAATAATCCTTGCAACCCCCAATAGTTTCTATGGAATTTTCAGACTTTTCCTCTCAAACCCTCTCTATTCTCTCTCAAGCTTCTCTACAAACTTTTTCTCCTTTTCCCAGTATAAGCCAAAGCCTTACGTAATATAAAAGAGACGCACCCAACGTATGTAACTACCGTTTACTTATTATTATACTAATTACATATCAGTTATAAAATATATTTATATTTATTATTTGATTTATTTGATTTATTATAATAAAAATTAAAAATTCAAAAGCCATAAGGCTTTGTTTGGAAAAAACTCTTTAAAATTAAAGAGTTAATATTTTAAGCCTTGTTTGGCAAAACTAAATTAAACTCCTTTAATTTATTTTAATAAACAATTTAGTTTATAATTTATAATCACATATTATTTATTTGGATTTCCATATCCAACATTAATCAAATAAATTATTTACACATACTATATTTTAAATAAATTTTCCACTTAAATAAATATCATAAAATTATAATCTCAATATAATTTAGTTTAATAATTTAATCGTAACATTTCGAATTTTTTAAATATAATTTTAAATATTTATTGAGTTATATAAATCTTTAATGGATGTGACTATCGGTAAATGAATATTTGTTTTATTGATTTAATATTATTTGGAGAATTATTTGTTAAATAAATAATTCATGAATCAATGAAATGATTATTATATTGATATTTCAATTAAATGATATATTATTGGTATTGTGTTATGTGATTAAAGGATTTATTTAATTGTGATTTGAGTTAATTAAGATAAATATGAAAGCTTGATTAAATATAGTGTGACAAATAACTATATTATAAGGAGTTATTAAAATAAATTAAAGTAATTTAATTTAGTTTTTTGCCAAATAAGGCTTATTATATTAATTCTTTAATATTTAAAGGGTTTGCCAAACAAGCCTTATGGCTTTTGGAATTTCTAGATTTTTAAAATAAATATAATATTGAAAATAATAAATATAATATAATTACAACTTATACGTTATTTTATATAACTGATACCCTAATAAGTATACGTATTAGTATTATATCAGTTTTAATTTTTTTACGCATTCTAGTAGTTGTCTAGTCTAAGCCTAAGGGAGGAAAGCTAAGAAGTTCAGAGAGATTTGAGAGAAAACTTGTAAATCTTCACGTCAATTCTAGTGTGGTTAACAAGAATTTCTGTCAAGCAGCAAAAGGTATGTTCATAATTGGATATTATTTATGATCATGAGTATCGCGGCAAAACAAAATTGCATGTTCTGTGAATTATTTTTCTTCCGAATTTGTTATGTAATTTAGTTATTATGATTATACATGCTTATGATGCTAGAGTTTATGTTCAAACAATAAATCGCATGCTAAATTCGTTTGACAGTGGAAGAAAAAGTTTTGACAGTGTATGTTTATCTATATGTTTTCATGTGTTCATGAAAAGTACCAATTTAGATGGTCAATTCTTATATTAAACTGTAAATTGGGGATTGCATATGTTAGTTCATTGAGGTATGAGTATAACGTAATTGGAATGAGGTAATTTGGACAAGAATTGAAATCACAGTGTTCAATTTTGTGAAGGGACTCGAAAATGGAGTTTTTGTTTGAAAAACATGAGTTTTGAGAAATTAAAATAGTTGTAGTTAGTGTTAAATTGTGCTAGTTGGTTGTATGTGAGCAATCATGTTTATGATATTGTTGTATTTATTCTATGTGTTAATATTACTATTTATTGGGTGAAATTTATGTTTGTTGGGCTAAAATAAACCATCGTTCATAGCCTTCTCTGCCTCAACGAACAACACTGGCCAAGCAGTCTTGCTTGGTGTCATGTAAAAAGCACAAGCAATTGCTTGGCGGTCCCAAGTTTTCTGTATAAGTGCAATTGCTAGCCATACTACAGTTTGAGATGTTGACTTCTGCTAATTCTACAGAATTGGGGAAATGTCGTAACATGATCTGAGATTTTGTTAACATGTTAAATATTTAATGTTAAGGTTAACATAACTGTAGACACTCGAAATTTACTGTACTACTGTCACTAACATTGCAGGAGGAAAGATTCGTCTTTTAAGAGGGAACCATAAAAGACAATCAACATCCATATCGGATACTACCGGAAGTTCAGCATCAACCCCAAAATACACTATGGGAGTAACAATTCCAACCTCGGAGATAACCCCGAGGCGTGCAGATCCAATACCGGAACACACACCGAAGAAGACCGATTAATCTCGGAGATAACCCCGAGGTATCCAGTCTTAGTACCAACCATGGGAATAGCCACCAACCTTGGTGATAACCCTAAGGAATGCAGTTTCGGCGATAACCTCGGAAATGCTTGTTTCAAATGCGACCAGCTTCAATCTCGGTGCTCACAACGAGATACACTGTACCAGCTTGGAGATAATGTCGGGAGGACAGACACACCTCAAAGAATACAATGAGGAACGTCTGCTTTATCAGCCCAATACGGCAATAACACTAGTGAGGGGCAACATCGTCATCTCGCCAACGCGATGCCATGCCACGTCGTCTCAACATCTCTACACAATGATGTCCCACAAGACTAACCAATCCCGAGTGACTATTGTGCGGGGTAACGGATAGAATTTGAAGCTTGAAGATCGGAGGGCATCATCCCATCTTCAATGACTTCGTACAAACTCTAATCACATGCCATCGTACAACCCTCGACAATGGCGGTCCGAAATAGGTCCTATATACCTCAAACGGATGCCCGGATTTCACTTCTGAAAGTTCGAGTGGACAGTAAAGTGCCCGAGTGTACGTACTACGAGACGTTCCGACCCGAGAAACCCGGGCCCACCCGGGTTGCCTCTGATACACCTGCGGCTCAGCCGCAGGTACACCTGCGACTACTTTGTCTATAAATAGAGGGCTTGGGGTGCCCATTTTGCAAGAGAAAACGACGAGGAAGCCCTACCCAATTTGCTCTGCACGAACCCCATGCAGTGTATTTTCTCATTTTAAACACATGTGAGCTCATATATAGCTTCTTTTGTACCTACAAAAGCCAGTGTCTACCCACTTTAAAGATATAGAAGTCTTCTTTGGCAGTCAACTGTAAGCCTTCTCACACAATTTAGAGTCTTTCTCTTCATCCCTACACACACCCTTCTTCACGTTGAGAGTCGTATTGCTTGCTTTTGCCCGGACTTAGGTCCGTGGTTTCATTCCGCTCGTGTATATATATATATATATATATATATATATATATATATATATATATATATTTACATATATATTGACTAACATTATCGAGTTATGCCTCGATTGAGCCTGAACTTGATGCGGAGCATTTATTTGCTTTATATATATATATATATATATATATATATATATATATATATATGAACTATGTGTCGAACTTTGTTTGATGAGCCTAGACTCGATGCAGTGCGTTTACTACTCGCTTTAATATATATATATATATATATATATATATGAACTATGGTAGGACTTTGTTCGATGAGCACAGATTTTTATATCAAAATGCGTTTCGCTAGCTTATATATATATATATATATATATATATATATATATATATATATATATATATATATATATATATATATATATACATTTTCGCCCCACACAGAGTTCACTTACGTGGTGGTTGATCGCTTATGACTTTCTTTATGTTTCATTCTCGCTTTGGAGTTTACTTAAGTGGCGGTTGATCGCTTTGTACAGCTTTCTTTACATTTTGTCCCGCTTGGAGTTTCCTTCATGGCGGTTGACCGTATTTATAGCTTTATTTACGTTTTGTCCCGCCTGGAGTTTTATCCGTGGCGGTTGATAACTTTTACAGCTTTATTTATATTTCTGATCCCCCATGGAGGTGCTTCGTGGTTGGTGATCATGTCTATATATATATATATATTTACAACTTTTATATATATATATCTGCTTACTGCTTTCATAGAAATTGCAGTATCATGTGCGCCTAGGAATCATGTGATCACAGATTCAACCTATTAGATCTAGATTCGGTTCCTGTGATGGACATTTTCAGCTGTAAGCAACTTGTAAATTATTCTGTGATGTCTGAACTTCCTCAGATGGTTCTCATACCCACGAGGAAGTCGGCATTATTTTGTACATTATTTTCATACGGTTGCCTCGCATCTGTAAAATAAAATCAATCAAGCCGATCACTTAATAAAATGGGAGTGTAAAAGGTCTCAATTACTATTGAGCCTCAGGGTTTGAAAAACCTTTTTTATAAAACATCATTCCCATATCTTGCTTAAAATTGAATTTTTATATAAATTAAAACCCAGTGTATATAGGTGCGAAAGAGGCCTCGCACTACTTCCAAATAACAGCACATTGACCCACACACACACACACATTCAGATAACAGTTTCTTGAAAATAGGCGGTCACCGTGGAAACACGGATGTCGAGGGGTGCCGAACACCTTCCCTCCGCATAACCAAGTCCCTGGACCCTAATGAATCTCGGTTTCACCGACCCGTTTAGCGGTGTCACATCACTGGGTCAATGTGTAAACCTTTTCTCGGTTGTGTTGGTACAACCATTTAAAAAACCAACTGGCGACTCTTAACAGTCCATCGTCGACATTATACATGTCGGACCTTTTTCACTTGTTTTTTCAAACAAATCTCACCTAAAATGAGAACACCAAAGAAAAAGTAACGGAAAGGGACATCTAAAAATCCCGACGTCGACAGGTGGTGACTCTGCTGGGGATACTCTAGTAAGAGGACTTAAGCCGCTATTACAATTTTTGCAAAACTGTTATCTGCTTGTGTGTGGATGTTTCATTTACATTTATGATGAATGTGTACGAATGCATTTCTTTATTGCACTTAGTGCCTCGCACCATAACTGCTTGTGATATTAGTGTTTCGCACATATCATCATTTTCATACGGTGAGACGCGATGTATGTGAATGTATGTTGTGTGGTCCCTCCACCAGGAGGCTATCACGTCGGTGTTTGATTATTGGACTCGTGAGAAGACTAATTCTCCGAGGCTCAGGAAAGGCACCATCCAAATTCGCTCTAGTTGAAAGACCGGATTAATTTCCTGTTGAGTAAATTGCGATGATTTGGGAACCTTCATGCCAAAAAGCCGCGAGAGTAACCTAAGATAGGTCAGCCTATGATAAACCCAAAACGGAGGAAAGTCTCTTCATGCTCTCATTTCAATTACTTGTAAACACAATTACTTGTAATTTCATTCCATATATATCTCCATGTAATGAGAAATATGAAGAAATGTGTACATATACATATTTTAATTAACATGCAACAAACAGCTGACATCCGTTTTGCAGGATAAAATTCCTAAAATGGACACATCACATAGCATGTTATTATACACATTCCCTAAGGACTAAACTATGCAAGTCTTTCGCAGGGAACCAATCGGACCTACTACCCGGTCAAAAGTCCAAAAAGGCAACAGGCCTACAGCCAATCTTGTCGTCATCCAACCAGACTGAACTTAATCTAGTTTCTCGCAAAGAATTCGATGGATTAAGCAAACAAATTACAGATTTGGCTATTCTACTCAAAGAATTACACCAGTCTAATCAGGGTCCAAAAATACCCATACATGCTGAATACTCCACATAAGGGGGAACCCAGGTCATTACAATACCTGAACTGCAGTTGGATACGACCAACAAAACTCATGATGCTGCCCATCCCACTGGAGATCCAGATACTGGTGACATCAAAAAAAAGTCCTCCAAATGGAAGAGACCCTTCGTGCTATCAAAGGAATTGGAACACACGGGAGTGTTTCATATGCTGATCTTTGCATTTTCCCTGGTGTTCATTCTCCAGAAAAGTTTAAAACTCCTGACTTTGAAAAATATGACGGGTTAGGAGATCCTTACACACATTTAAAAGTGTTTATTGGAGAACTTGGATCTTATACAGAGGACGAAAAGCTCAGAATGCAATTGTTCCAAAAAAGTCTAACTGGAGAAGCCTGTTTATGGTACACAAGATTAGACAACTCCAAGATCCATAGATGGGAAGAGCTAGCACATGATTTCCTCACTCAATCTGACTTTTCAATCTCGATGATGGCTCTGATCGGTATCAAATTACCAAGATCAAGAAAGCAGCCTAACGAGTCTTTCAGAGAGTATGCTCAAAGGTGGAGATGCCTGATTGCCCAAGTTAGTCCTTCCATGACAGAATCAGAGATGGTCATAACTTTCATAGACATACAAGAAGCTCCGTTCTATGAAAGAGTTTTAGCCGGCATCGACAGACCATTTTCTGAAATGGTCAAACATGGGGAGATGGCTGAGATGGGATTGAAGTCCAAAAAGATTCAAGACCTATCTGCACTTAAAGTTGTTGCTGATCACATCTAATCCAAAAATTATGGAAACAACCCCCAAATGGTCCATAAAAAGAAAGAGGAATATGTTTCCCTGATACTACAGGGTCAAAAAGGCAATCAGAACATGCCTATTCAAAGGAAAAACTACACTCCCTTTCAAGGACAGTCTGCGAAATCTCCAATATCAAAAGGTGGAGAAGTTAAACGCCCTTGAGTGTTTACACCCTTAGGGGATACCCTCGAGAACATTCTCACTCTTCTGATAACACAGAAGAAAATTACACATCTTCTTCCACCAGCCAGCCCTAATGGACGAGGTTTCAATCTTTGCTTTCGGAAATGTGCTTATCATCTTGGGGCACTGGACATGATATCGGGGATATTGGACCTTGAAACACAAGATCCGGGACCTGATAGACAATGGGGAAATCGTTGTCACCAAACCAGATCAGCCTCACGTTCAAGACAACCCTCTTCCTCAGCACAAAGAAGAAGAGGTCAACATGATCAATTGGAGCAACGGACAGAATTCCAATTTCAGCTGTGAATCCTCCCAGACCCTCAAAGACGATGATGATAGATGGGATTATGCCAAGTTCCAGTTCATAATGTAATGAAAAATGAAAGCTCTATGCAAGCAAATTGAACAATTGGCGGAGCTGGTGACTTATCAGCATCAAGTGACACATCAATTAATCAGCCAGGAGCATGCTAGTCTCTTACCTCTTGTCATGAATATTCCCTCATCATTTTCAGAAAATGAAATGCTGGAAGACTAAGTGACAAAGAGAGCAAATGCCAAGGCCCATTGGGATTTCTCCAACAAAAGGGAATTCACCTATTTGGGCCAACCTATGGAGGAAATCCTTCATATGTTAATCAATGAAGGAAGGATCAGTTCCCTTCTACCTCCAATCAACCCCCATTTAGGGTGGTACAACTCTGATGGAGTATGTCAATATCACTCCCAGTCTCGCGATCACAGCACAGAAGAATGTTGGGCACTCCGCCACCTTATTCAAAATCTAATTGACAGTGGTGTCCTGCACTTAGCAGACGATGATACTATGTTACGTGCAAGTGAGAATTCAGGTCCTACTAAGTGGAAGAGTGTGGTAGCAGTCATATCCACTGAAACTGATGGGATTAACAAATCACTCACAATGCCAACAATTCAACTCAAGGGAAGCAAAAATCCTTTAAAAGTGGCCGCTCCCAAGCCAATCAACTTGCCATTCAGAGCACAATATCCTATTGTTAGCTTGCGCAAAGTTTCGTGGAATTATGGAGAAGGTGAAGGATCCACCTCACATACAACTGCTGCAGTGTCGAAGGAAAATCCATTGTATCTCCCCCAACAGGTGATGAAGTCTACCATCAAATCAAAGGGGAAAATACCCATGGAGAAGATTGAAAAATTCCTCCGCACTATGGGTCATAACGAAGCCACGGTGGTTTTAAGCTTAAAAGAAGTTCCACAACAAATATCAATTCTAGACTTGGTCCTAACTTCCGAGGATCACCGGACTATCTTACTGAAGGTTTTAGAAGAAGCCTACTACCAACATCAGTTGATACGGAAAAATTTCAACATCTGGTTGATCACATTTTCAACAACAATGTGATATCCTTCACTGATGACGACATACCGCCTGAGGGGACCGGTCATTGCAAGCCATTGCACATTGCGGTCTTATCCTCTGGATACATGTTAGCTGGAGTCTTGATAGATGGAGGTTCCTCTCTAAATATCTATCCATACGCTACCTTGGTGAAGATGAATATCAATCTCAATCGAATTCGGAGTAGCCATACTATCATCAAAGCTTTTGATGGAGCCCGTCGGAATTCGATCGGAGTAATTGAACTGCCAATCGAAATTGGTCCTCATACATTCTGCGTATCTTTCCATGTACTCAAGATAGATTTAGGATACAACCTGCTCTTGGGACGACCATGGATTCATATAGCTGGGGCAGTCCTCTCCACTCTTCACCAACAATTAAAATACATTATCAATAATAGCCTGGTCACGGTCAACGCTGAACTAGAGTTTCCTCAACACAAGGACATGCCATTCATCAATGCTAATGCAGATGTTGAACCAATCAGTTTTCATGCCTTGGAAGTAAGCAATACCCAATACCATGCTATTGGAATGCCATTACCCGAACCCATGATTTCTGCCGAGGTAATGTCGGCTACTCAGGAAATGATGTCATTGGGTCATAAACCGGGACAAGGACTGGGTAAAGATTGCCAGGGTATCAAATACCCAATTCGATTAATCAAGTAAACTGGAACAGCTGGACTAGGCTATTCTGCCAGTTCTAGTCACAGGAATCCTCATAAGCATCGACAGATTCCTTCAGCTTCAAGCATGTGGCGTTTATCTTCGCCTTCAAACTCTGAGTCCGCACAACCTCCTGTAAAGGTGCCAGCCAATGTAATGGCTATGTTATTTCCCAAGCCGATACCAGTAAAGGAGAAAGAAGTCTTTGTTCCAAATCCCAAAGTTAAAGATGAGGAACGAAGAATCAAGCAAGACGTCATCCGAATGATGTCAGGCATACGCATCATCATTCATGATGAACATACCAATAGATACACCCCAGACGATGATTGCCCAGACGTAATGGCCATCATTTGGGACAGGGAGGATGATGACAATCCCTTCATCACTGCGGTCCACCCAGACTTTGCCCTTGCCAATTGGAACAGCACTCCTTGCATTAGTCGTCAAGGGTAAAGTGGGCAGAAACTCTTTCTGCCTTGTAGATATAATAACTTCTTACTTTTCTGTATAGTATTAGCAGTTTATTTTTTCAGTATATGCTAACACTGTGTATGATCAATACATTTCATATATACTAAGTGAAAGCATATTTTGTTTCAGGACTCTGAATTTAGATGTGCTTGTACTTGCTAATACGGTGCCTCTTCTCCACAAGGATTGTACCTTTGATGTAGAGATGAATTCAGCCTTGATGGATATATAGGATGACATTGAGGTCCCTCCATAAATTCAAGAATGGGTCAAAGACAAACCCAAACCCAACCTTGATCAAACCACTTCTTTTAATCTTGGAACCTTAAAAAGCCCTAAGTTAATCCAGATTGGTTCAGACCTTACCCCAAACCAACGGAATGACATGGTTACGCTATTAACCCAATTCCAGGATGTGTTTGCATGGTCTCATAAAGACATGGTGGGGTTGTCCACTGACATTGTCCTTCATCGCCTTCCCATTAAAGAGGGATTTAAGCCAGTCAAGCAAAAGCTCAGGCGATTGAAACCTGAGTGGAGTTTAAAGGTAAAAGAAGAAATTGTGAAACAATTTCAAACTGGCATCATCATGGTGTCCACATATCCTGAGTGGACATCCAACATTGTTCGCGTGCCTAAACCCGAAGGGAAGGTGCGACTTTGCGTGGATTATCGGGACTTGAACAAAGCTTGCTTAAAAGATAGCTTTCCCGTGCCATTTATCCACATTCTTATTGACAATACTGCGCAATACGATATGTACTCCTTTGCTGATTGCTTTGCGGGGTATCATCAAATCATGGTTGCTGAGGAAGATCATGAGAAAACTGCTTTCATCACGCCTTAAGGAACCTTTTGCTATAGACGGTTGTCATTCGGCCTCATCAATGCCGGAGCCACCTATCAGCGAGCTATGATGGCTCTTTTCCACGACTTAATGCACAACGAGATCGAGATCTATGTGGATGACATCATTGTCAAGTCCCAGAAGGAGGATGACCATATAGACCATCTCAAAAAGTTGTTCAACAGGTTGCGTAAGTATAACTTGAAGTTGAATCCAGCTAAATGCGCCTTTGGCGTTAAATCAGGTAAGTTGCTAGGATTTCTAGTCAGCCACAAAGTGATTGAGCTGGATCTTGCCAAAATCCAGGCCATCACGGAAATGCCCATTCCTCAGACAGAAAAGAAAATACGTGGATTTTTGGGAAGAATCAACTTCATTAGCAGGTTTATCTCTCAACTCACAGCAACCTGTAAGCCAATCTTCAAGCTATTAAGGAAGAACTCCTCCATGAAATGGAATGATGAGTGCCAGAATGCCTTCCTCACAATCAAGAAACAACTAGTCAAAGCTCCCGTGTTGGTACCACCTAGGGATGATGTTCCCCTATTCTTGTACCTATCCATAAGTGACAATGCCATGGGCTGCATGCTGGGACAAAAAGACGATAGAGGCCAAGAATGAGCTATCTATTACCTCAGCAAAAGATTCAGCAACAGTGAACACAAGTACACTCTGATCGAAAAGACGTGTTGTGCTTTAGCGTGGGCTTCCATGAGGTTACAACATTACCTCCAAGACAAAGATCAAGCCCAAAGGCTTATGGATGAAATCCATGGTGGAGTCTGTGGCCCCCACATGAGTGGCCCCCTCCTTGTCAAGAAAGTTCTCAGGACAGGACATTATTGGCTATCTCTCAAAGCTGATTGCAATGACCACGTCAAGAGATGTTATCAGTGCCAGATTCATGGGAATGCTATACACGCTCCTCCATGGGAACTCCACAACATGAGTTCACCTTGGCCCTTCTCAATGTGGGGAATGGACGTTATTGGGCCCATTGAGCCTAAAGCCAGTAATGGTCATCGATTTATCTTCACCATGATCGACTACTTTATCAAGTGGGTAGAAGCAGCCTCCTTCCCTAGGGTTACTAAAGAAGTCATCATTGTTTTCATCAGAAACAATGTCGTTTGTCGATATGGACAACCAGAGGTGATTGTGTTAGACAATGCTAAGAACCTCAACAACAAAATGATGGAGGAACTATGCAGTAAATTCCACATCAAACATCTTAACTCTGTCATCTATCGTCCGAAGATGAACGGTGATGTTGAAGCGGCTAACAAAAACATCAAGAAGATTATGCAAAAGATGTCCGCCAACAACAAAGATTGGCCTGACCTATTGCCACTGACTCTGTTAGCCTACAAAACCTCAATGCGCACTTCCACTGGGGCAACTCCCTACGCCTTAACCTATGGGATGGAAGAAGTACTCCCCATAGACTAATGGGTACAAGACAGGTATCACCAATTGTCTCTAATAGACGAAAGGCAAACCGCGGCTATCTTCCATGGTCAGTTATATTAACAAAGGATCTCCAGATCCTACAACAAAAAAGTCCAGCTACGACAGTTTAAACAACATGACTTGGTTTTGAAGAAGATCCTTGACAACCAAGATCAATCTAAGGAAAAATTCGCTCCTAACTGGGAAGGCCCATTTGTTGTCAAGGAAATATTGACAGGAGGCGCTCTCAGATTGCAAGAAATGGACGGTGAAGAATTTCCACAACTCATCAACTCAGACACCATGAAACGGTATTATGTTTGAAGTTGCCATCAAGCAAACATCCTGGTGTTGGACCATCAAATCACCAGTCATTCCAGTTCTTTAACCTTTTACCACATACAACTTTTCCACACTTTGCCCCTCAAGGAAACATACTTTTCAATCCAGCAGCCTGGCTCTTTTGCGTTCCTACGACTTAGGTCATCCCACTGCGGATTGAACCTCTCGCGTTTGCAGTTTGGCTACCTATACCTGGGATCAAACTTCTCGTACCTGCGGTTTATCCTCAACCTAGGATTAAACTTTCTCCTCCCCGCACTTTGACCTGCACATGGGATCACGCTTTTCCACTCGCGCTTGAGGGCAAACCACGCCGACCGATCTCCTCTTTGATAGAGATACGTAGAGCAACCATTTCATATGGCCCGGTCGCAATAAAACAAAAATAACAAAAACATTTCTACCCTTATAAAAACAAAAACAACAAAAACATTCATACACCATTTCTGCCATACACAGCGTTGAACCTCTTACACCAGGTTCGAACTACGCAGACCTGATCTCCTCTTCCATAGGAGTACATAGGCAGCCATTCATGGTGCGGTCTCACCCCCTACCAAAACACAAACCCTTGTCAGTTGGTACTGGGATTACCTTTCAATTCACTATGTTTCATCGGCTTCAGACCAAAGGGATGGAATTACCTGAACTCCTCCCAAATAGGAGATTCGGCGACCATCTAAGCTGCGGTCATACCTTGAAGAGCAACACCAATCCATAAGAGATGGAATTAACTAGGCTTGTCCTAAATAGAAGTACTGGCGACCATCTGTGGTTCGGTCAATCTCAGAGAGGAAAGCGACACTCCTGTCTACACTTCCATACAGAAATCAGTCCCAAGACACCAAAGATGGTAGGGATACATACAGATCGATGATCCATTATGAACTATCCAGAAATAACTCAATGTCCATCAACCTAGGAGGAATTTAGAATACATCAAGATCACAAGCCCTGAAGCATCAGGTAAAGTGTCAAGCAAGTAGCAAAGCATATCTAAAAGGGAAGTGATCCAAAAATATATTTCCATGTCATATATATAATGTTGTTTGATATACACAATGTAAACTGTACATGACAAAATGGCTAAGCTAGTCTGTGCAGGAAAATACAAGCTCATCTACAAGGCAGGATATATGTGAGTTAACAAGACCAACATGGCGCCCCTCTCAGAAGAAGGAGGCAAAGCTATGGTCTCTTGTACCAGAATATCCACACGACCCAACAGATCTGCAGCCATCTGCATGGTGACCATATGCTCATCAATGTATGGCGCCATCTCTCGCGATCATGCCGGTGGTAAGGGACCTCTATGCAAGATTATATCGTGATGGCTACATCCCGAGGCGAGATATGGCACTATCCCGCTCAACTATCATCGCATCTCCGGCGATCCGGCTCTCATCCGCTAAACAACAGCGACATCTCTGCGAGCTAATGCCTCGTCTCTCTCTAATAGAGCTGCGTCTCTCCCATCAAGGGCAGTCAACATCAAAGATCGAGCATGATCTCTTTCGAAGGTCATCAGATGAAGACTCTGCTCAAGATACTGTGTTGAGTGTCACATAACACATATCATATCCCGCGTGGATCCTCTCAAATACGTGTTCAATAAACCCATGTTAAATTATCGGCTGTCCAGATGGCAGTTGATCCTACAACAATTTGACATCGTATATATGACTCAAAAGTCCATCAAAGGTCAAGGAATTACGAATCAACTGGTCGCCGCACCTTCAGGGGATTTCAAACCCTTGGAAACATATTTCCCTGATGAAGGAGTAATGATGATGGCAAAGAACACCATCGATCAATACACGACAATCATGGAAGATGTATTTTGATGGATTAATATGGAAGGTTACGAGGCGGAGGCGGTTCTAGTATAAAATGCGGGGGAAGCGATATCCGTCGCCGTCAAATTGCAGTTTGTCAGCACCAACAACACAGCTGAGTATGAAGGCTATCTCATGGGGCTAAAACTTGCCCGTTCAATTGGCATCAGGCGGTTAACTATCTTTGGAGATTCAGAGTTGGTAATCAAATAATCCACCGAAATCTATCAAACCAAGTAACTACATTTGCTGCCCTACCATCGGCAGGTTTTGAAGATGGTTTTGGAGTTCGAAGAGATCTCCGTTCTATACATTCCTCGTAATAGGAATGACTTTGCGGACGCATTAGCTACTTTGGCCTCCTTGATTCGCATATCAGATAAGGAACACTTTCCAAGCGTCATAATTTCCCTGCACAAGGCCCCAGCCTATGGGAACTACATTGGAGAAGTATCGGATGAGCTACCTCCCATCCAACATCCTTGGTATCAGCATATCAAGGAATATCTACGAGATGGATCTACACCCGCTGAGGCGAGCCCGACTGAGAAAAGGTGGATCCATCGACTCGCTATGAAATTCTACCTGAGTGGAGATGCGCTCCACAAAAGAGATGCAGGACTAGGTCTCCTCAGATGTGTGGGCAGAGGTTTTGTGCATATGCTTGGTTTATCACGTTGATAATCATTGGAATATCGGTATCGCGCTACCAATGTATATGTGGTGGAAAGGTGATTCTTTTCTCATGTATATATTTGATTGTTAGAGGTTGTTAAGATTAAGATAGATGATATTGAGATTAGGTTCGGTTCTTAAAACTAAAACATATGGTAAGTTCGTGACTCATAAACATATGGTATGTTTTGAACCCCTCAGCGAATGGACGCCTATGGTCTGACTAGGATAAGTTCCTAAACTCATATGATTATGGCAAGTTCCTAGATTTCCAAAGTGTGGTAAGTTTGATGAACTATTAGGTATAAAACGGTTATAGTATAGGAAGCGTTGATGAAGTTGAAAGATGGTTTTGAGGTAGCCTTACCTCTATAGTTAGAGTGCATTCGAAATGTTTTTCATGTTTCGGTGAGATAATCGAACAAGCTCGACTGCAATCATGTGATCAAGTACGACAATGTCGAAGATGCTACGTGGAAACTCAAAACTAAAATGATGAAGAATTACCCTGAGTTATTTGTTTAATCTGTGTCTTCGATTCTGGGGACAGAATCCTTGTAAGGAGGGAAGGATGTAATAATCCAAAAATTTAAATTGTAATTTCAAATATTTATGGAATTATATAAATATTTAATTAATGTGTTTATTATAGAATAAAATGAATTGCTTGGGTTGTGATTCTGGGGACAGAATCCTTATAAGAAGGGAATGATGTAACATTCCAGAAATTTAAAGTGTTATATTAAATATTTATTGAATTATATAAGTATTTAATGGATATGTTTATTGTTGAATAAATAATTGTTTAATTTGATCTAATTTAATTTAGTTAATTATTTGTTAAGTAAATAATTCAGGAGTTAAGAAAATTAATTGTTATGAGATAATATTCTAATTTAATTTAATAGTTAAGTTAGAGAGTTTATAATAATTAAATGAATTATTATATTTTGAATTGAATTTGTAGATAAAATGAAGTGTTAGTTGATTAAATAAAGTTATAATTATAAAAGAAATTATAATTATGTGGTATTGATTTATGTGTTAAAGTAATTTAATAAATTAGTATTAGAATTAATTAAATTGATTATTAAAATTTAATTAAATAAAAGGGTGACAAATAACATTAATATAAAGGAGTTATTAAAATAAATTAAAGGAGTTTAATTTAGTTTTGGCCAAACAAGCCTTAATGCATATTAAGTCTTTAATCTAATAGTAGTTTATCAAACAAGGTATAAGGATTAATCCATTTATTTTAATTAGATTTACCAAACAAGGTGTAAGAGTTAATTGATTATTTTTTTGTTAGCTAGCCAAACAAGCCTTATGGCTTTTGATTTTCAAATAATTTATAACTGATGTCAGTTAAAATCTTATACTTAATATCTATATTATTACTATTATACGTTATATCTATTTGGTTAGTACGTGAATTAGAATAGAGTTAGGAGAAAGACTCAGAAGAAGAAAGAGGAGAAGAAGAAGAATACAGAGAAAAGTTGAGAAAAAGAAGGTTTTGATAAAGAGAAGAAGCTTGAGAATAGCCATCATCTTCTTCTAAATTAAGGTATCATCTTGCTCCTATTTTTCTAAAAGCTATGGTTATCTTCTTCTCCAAAAGTTCTCTGTAAAGTTTTTGTAAAGATGAATTTCTTATGTATATAGCTTTATATGATAATTGTTTGTTAAAATTTTGTTTTCATAAGTTATATATGAGTATAGATAAACTAATCCATATGTGTATGTATTTTGTGAAGAAAACTATATTACAGAGTGATTATATGAAAATATATGAATATGACTTAGTTTAAAATAAAATTAAGGTCTAATTAGTTGTTTAATTTATAAATTGACTATTGAATTTGAAAGAGGATGAATAAACATAAGCATAGTATGTTGAATTAACTGTTTTGGTTGAAAACAAAATCATAGTGATGATTTTTCACTGAAACTTTCAAAAAGTGAAGCTTTAGCAAAAATAGTGAAAATTAATGGTTGTAATTTGGATGTTTATGTTGTTTAGATGGCTAGAAACGTGTTAGAAAACATTAGATTATGTTTCTGTAAACCTATAACACATTGGGTAGGTTGGTATGGTTGTTAGAAAGGAGCTTGGAGGCCTAATTTGGCTTTCCGTAGTGTTCTAGAGCTGAAATCACGAAGTCATAGCAGAGAGACCCACCTTACGTGGCCCCCTAGTGTAAAACCCCATACAGCGAGGGGGTATTCTGTCAAGACAAAAGTTTGGAAAAAAAACTGACCGGACATAGTTTACTAAAATAAGCATAACGTTTCCATACAAACTCCGATTGATGCGATTAAAGATGATTCGAAACGAGGACGAATAGGCCTATAACTTTTATTCTTTAAGTGTTTCAATTTTAAATCGTTATAAAGGGTCAAAACGGGAATCCTTAGGACTATTGTGTATTTGGAGGCCATCGGAGGGCGTCGGGATGCGCGAATGCAAGTGCAATCCTTTGTGTATTAGTATAACCTAATGGTAACATGTTGGACATGTAATAGGATGTTGTATCAAGTTGCTAATGTGTATGTGATGCAATGACATGATCATTTAAGTAGTTGTAATAAAGCTAAATAGTGATGTTCATGAAAGATGTGATGTTGTTAGTGAGCTATATGAAACTAATATTAGTGTAACTAATGTGTATTGTCAATACATATGGTATATGTAGGACTTGTGGTGAACGTGAGTAGTGATTGTTTAACCTACGCACGAGGAAAGTTCCCTAACCTTTGCTACTTTATTATTCAGCAAGGTTACTTTTCACTATTACGTTATACTTATGCAAATTCTCTAACCCTAACCTCTTGTTTAACGATTTATTGTCATGCAAATTCTTTAACTCTCATTTATTGTTGAGCAAATTAGTTAATCTTTATTTCTTTACTTCAAATGAGATTACTTTGGTTATTCAAAGTCTGTAATGTTGTTTATTCAGTTACTAATAACTGTTGTTTGATCTTCGTTCTCCAATGTCATTGTACTATCCTACATTTTTGTATCGAACTCTAAGTTATCTAGAAATTCTTTACGAATTCAACTAATCCTTAGTTGATGAATGTTCTAAACTCTAAATTACCCTTGATCAACCCAAACCAAACTTCCTTTGGTTTGTATATGGACTCACACAAATTTTGAAAGCATGTTGTCGATGATAACATTTGTTCAATTTAGAAATTGTTAATACTCTAGCTCTTATTGATTCATCGATATACCTTGTTCATGAAGATATTATAATCAAACTCTTGAATAGTTATTGGTCTCTATCTGATTCAACCAGTACTTGGTTGATGAGCATTCTAAAGATCTAGAATTCCTTGGAAGCTAATTTCCAACCAAACTTCATTTGGTTCGGAACCTGATAATCTAAGTTGAGATGAACAACCCTTTTATTAGGGGATTATTTTAGAAATACGCAATAGCGTTAAAATGTTTGCGCAATACATAGTACAAAGGGCTGATCACCTGGAGTACGGGATGATGGTCAATATAGTCGTTTAGACTGTTAAAGGTTACAGTAGAAACACCTATTAACCTAGGACATAGATGATGATTATAATCTTTTAGACTGTTAAAGGTTAAAGTAGAAATACTTGAAAACCTAGAGTATAGTTCGTGGTCTTGTGACCCTCAACGTATTCTTTGATGTTGATATCTATTGTTAACTTAACGTTCATTATTCCTTTGAACTCATAGTTGTTGACTTAAAGTTTATTGTTCTGGTAAGAACACTTTACCATTGAAAGCTCAGTTAATTGTCATTCATAAAATGTTATTGTATATTATCCTTCTTGTGGGCAATTGTTTGCTCACTCTTGCACAAAACAATGCAGATGAAGCTAAGAAGTTTGAAGAGCTTTCTACAAGCAAGGGTAGGGACAAAATGTTTGATTAGACGACAACGTTTAATTTACCTTTTATTTATGAAGCTTATATAATAGATGTAATTATGATCATGTTTTAATTTTCCACTAATGATTGTAATAAAGGTTAGATGACCTGGGATTTATTTTAGATTATGTAACCGAATTAGGTGGTCTGTAACAACCTTAGGATAAAAATATTAAAATAAGAATTTAATGAATAAAATTCTTAAGTGTGAAATGGGTTGAATAAAAATATTTATGTGATACGAGGTATGTAGGAATGTGTTACATAGGGTAATATGAACCATGTAATATGTGATTTTTGTGATTTATAAATATATTATTATTATATATTGTTATTGATCATGAGAGATAATTGAGTTGAGATAAAAGATGTGGATAAAATTTCTATCGATATTAAATAGTTTATATGATTATTTTATCATAGTAAATGGATGACATTAATGTATAATTGTCATTTTCTTGTGTATGTGTACTAATAAGCTGGTATGATTATAATATAGGTTATTGATAGTACGTAAGTTATCCATGAATGGGTTTGGATAGTGAAACATGAGTTAGTTGAGAGAATTAACTAATAAGAATAAATATTGGTTAATTGATAGTTGAGAGTTATATTATGGAATAATATAATGTGTATATTAAACCTTAAATAACTATGGTAATATAGTACAATGTTTAATTTACTTAAGTAAATGAGTGAATTAATATGTGTGTTGAATATATGATACTTTATATATATTACTCGGGATGGTAATATGTGAGAAAGTCTAATGTACGAATAACGTTAAAATATATATACGTTATTAAAGGGAGACATAAATCATTATATCTTTAAATGGATATTTAATATTTGAAGAAATTGTTTTGGGAACAATTTATAGAGGGAGAGAGAAATAATAATTATATATTTCTAATAGAGGATATTAAAATAAATTCTAATATTGAGTTATTTTAATAAAAGGAGAAAATGTTATTTTTGAATAATAATATTACCTTATATATTTTGTATGAGGTATGATTAATAATATAGTAAATATATTAAAAGCGTATTTGCTATATGTAAATAAATTGATGGAAACAATTTATTATAATAGAAAATAAACTTATTATCTATTTTTACATATATAATATATGTACATGTGTCGTATATATAGTTAATTGATATTATATTAAGAATAATATCTTGAGACAATAAGCAAATTAATTTCTAATTGTAAATATCTTTATTCGGAGAAAACATAATATTTATGTTATGACAAAATACATAATTTCTAATGTATTTTCAAGGGAGTTAATTAATGAAAGAAAACTAAGTTATTTTAATATATTAAGTAACTTAAGTTATTATTTTATCGTGGATGTTATCATTTAAATAACTAATGGAGTATTATTAATTATTATAAGCGTAAAGGTTATACATATAATCAATTAAGGTAGTTTAACATTTAAATGCTTGAGTCACACAAATATTATATTGAAAGAATAATAAGTGTGGAGAATGAGAGAAGCTTAAGATCGAGCTTGTGAAATATGCCTAGTGTGGCAAAGTGAAGGAATAAGCATTCGTTAAATAATTTAATGAATGAATAATTGAAGGAATTAATTTGTATGTGCAATGATTTTATATTATATAGTAGCTACCTCTATATGATATGAAATGAAGTGTGACATTTAATTGGGACTAATAATATACATATGGTAAAAGTGATTAAATCATGAAGTTGATTTAAATAAGTTTTGTTATCCCATCCTAGGTGATGAGACAATTATATGTATATTACATCACACATACTACCTTGAAATGTTAAGTCATATTGTGACATTAGGTTATAAAATATGGTTGATATGTGTATTAAAAATATAACATAAGAGTGAGAAGGTGTAGGAGTATACAAGAATGCTGAGATATGGTATTGTCCCAAATTGAGAGTCCCATTTGCTCCCTCACATCGGTCACGTGTTTTAAACAAAAAGGCTAAGGCCTATGTTCTTCATTTTCTTCCAAGCTTGCTAGATCATGATCATGGAGGAGTGGGCATAATGATGATCTCCAACAACCAATTACCAACTTCTTCTTGCCCGAGGATTCCTCTTCTTTTCTTGGACAAAGCCATGAATTGGGTAAGAGCTTCTCTATAAATTGGGAGCTCCCCCTCATAAATTATGTTGCTTGAATTCTTGATAGTTATATAGAGAGTTTGTTGCTGAGAATTGAGGGAGCATAATCAGTGTGTTGAGGGAATTTAACTTAGCTTCAAGAGGTATAATTCTTAAACTATGTTCTTAAGTTCAAGTTTTACAAAGTTCTTAGAAAAAGTATCTTTTGAGTCACAAAATTGATGGCTAAGGATTGTTATAATCCATGAATTGTTGTTAGATATTGTTAATATAATCAAATACGAAATCAACGGAACTTAAACGAACCAATTTAGTTGAGAAATGAATTCGTAGTGAATGATTTCACTAAATTGTCCAAAATATGAACATTTACATGAACATGAGTTATAGATTCATTTTTGGGTTAGTTAATGTTTATGTTAGTTTATGGGTATTATGATATGTTGTAGTTCTATGAATTACGAATCCATAGAATCGAAAACGGACTAATTTGGACATGTATAACTCAAATTATAAAGGTAGAAAGGATTTTTTAACTTGTTATTTTGTAGCAGAGCATGAATCCGTGAGTTAACAGAAGCTATGCTCGCCCCGGCGGGCTATTTATAGGGCAAGACCCCCGCCCCGGTGGGGGTGGTCTAACTGCAACTACTGAGAAAAATCTGACAGAACATGTTTTGGTAAAACGGCCATAACTTTTTCATACGAACTCCGATTGAGGAGATTCAAGATGATCCGGAAAGAGAACGAATAGACCTACAACTTTTGTGCTTTAAGGTTTTTAGTTGGAGGTCATTAGGAAGGGTCAAAATAGTCATCTTTGTGACTGTTACGTAATCGAAGGACATCGGAGGGCGTCGAGCAAGCACATGCTCAAGTGTAGTGCTCTCGACGATGGAATATGTTATTCTAAGTAATGTAATATGAAAAAGCATGATAATAGACATGACATATAAGATTACCTTACTCATTATAGAATGCTTTAGCATGGCTTAGTATGTGTTTCGAAAAGAAACTTAGAGTTTTGAAAAATGAATATTGACGAACCTTGAGTCTTTGAAGTTATGATATTTTAACACATACATCTTGTTGAGTTATGAGTATACTTTAAGAATGAGAAGTGATTTAAAGTTACTTTACTTATTATCAACTTACAATAGCTTAGTTGAAAATGATTTCTAAAGAAAACTTGAAAATTTAAGAACGAACTTAAAGTAATTTGTGTACTTAAAGTTCTAAACATGATAACATATATTCATGGATTAGTTAGCTATGAAATGAGATTAAAATTTGAACCTAGTTGCTTGACCTTGGCCTAGAATGACTTTTAAAAATGAACTTGAACGCCTTATGCCCCTAGACATGGCGATTATGTTCATCTTTTAGCTAAGCATGAATTGGACGTTTCAAGTGTGGTTTAAAATACATTTTCAAATAAATTAACTATATATATACATGTAAGCATACTAGTAGAGGCTTATTAGTACCAATATATGGTTTAAAAGCTTATAACATCGAATCTTGTTAAAGAAAGTTGTTAAGCTTTATTGATTGAAATAAATCATTATAAAACTAAGTAGTTTGAATATGAGCAGCGTAGATCACATATCTATAAACTTTAAATATGTGTTGAACACATAGCGAGTCAAGTGTGTGATAAATGTATATGAAGTTGATGTCAAGTATGGTGGTTAAGGTATACCTATACATACCTAGCTATTCTAAGAGTATGATGAGAAAGTGAAATGAAGGTTTTACAAACCTAGTTAGGAGATGTAATATTTGTTCTTATATTAAGGCGTATGAAATGTATGACTAATGGATATGAATCCATGATTATATAAGCTGGTAGTAGGAATACGAAGTGTAGATAAGCTTTAAGTAGTTAAGTCGTAGTTGATAAACTACTGAATCGTGAAAGTCTTCGAGTTCTATTTGATATATGAATTTGATAAAGCATTAGTTGAGCTATATTATGTTATAAGAATGTTGATGTACATATATGAAATACATATGAGATATGTATGAAATTTGAAAGTTGATCTTTGATGATATGCTTGTGATATAAATCTCTATGTTTGTTATGTGAGAAGTAACATGCATAGTTAATATTAATTGATTATGAATGCATGAACTGAATATGCTATTATATGCTATGTGCTGCATGAAAACTGTTAAAATTGTTGGGTTTTCGAGCTCACCCTTGCAAATAACCACTTTTGCAGGTTAAAGACTCACGGTAAAGATTTCGTGCTTCTTGGTTGACAAAGTAGATAGTTTCGCAACGAAGGATACTATTTAGATTATTACTTGAACCATGTTTAGGTTCTAGGAGTGTACTTGATATATACTTACGATGTTTAATACTTGTTGTATTGTAAGGATGTATTAGTTAATACATAGAGGATATCGAATCAAGATGTAAAATCTTATCTGAGAATTCAATATAATGAACCATATTATATAGTTGATTCAAGAATTGTAATTGGTTCAAAGTTATGAAATCAATAAAAGATTTTATTAAGGAGATTGAAAAAGTTTAAATTATTTCGCATTTTTATAATATCGAATGTGATGTAATACAGAATAGTAAATGACCAAGATTGTGAAACTTATAAAAGTTTGGGGTCATTACATGCGAGATCCTAGAAATGGAAGAAATTATATTCTAAATTGTAATAAGTAAAGTTTTATTCATTAAGTTATCGTGGTGAATAAAGGAAACGGATATAAATAGTTTGACGATAGTCTAGTATTGCCATTGCCATTCTTAAATACTGCCATAAAACAAGGGTTAATTAACAAATTAACATATCACATATTAACCATATGCTCTGACTGACCAACCAAATAACAAATAAACTTAGTCAGGTCATACTAGCAAAGGAATTCCCCGTCTCTCCCCTCCTAGTTCTTGTCTCACATCTCAGCCAGGGATCATATCCCTAAGTTTTGATACCAACTGTGATGCCCCCAAAATAGGTATACATCACCCATTCTGAGTCGCCAAATACATGGTACAGAAACAAATACAACTTTAGTAATACAATTATCGTGCAAAATACGACAACACATATACTGTGAGTTTGAATACAACTATTGTCTAATAAAGAGTATACAAACTCAAAAGGAGTCCTCATTACAATTATTGATACACTATTTTACAAAATAGTGAGGACTACTAATACAACTATCCTGAACCATCACTCCATACCCCGGCTAGTTCGTGCTATGTTCTCACCTCCTGAGAAGAAAAATGGAACAAAAAGGAAAAGGGTGAGCTTAACTAACCCAGTAAAGAATATTATGACTAAGATAATATACAACAATTTTTCATTAGTCTTCAACAGGGAAAAATCTGATAAAATATAATAGACAACAAGTTTTGGATCAACAACTGCAGCGGAACATTAATCCATTAGAAGAGTCAAGTAGAGAAAGAATTCTACTATCCTCTAAGATTTAAAAGTCCATCATCAATATTTTATCCCTGTAACATCAATCAATATATATCTTGAATCAAATATTCATCTTTGTACTACAGGCCAAAGATATTCATTTGTATCACTAGTTGGTCATGTTCATCTCAACACCTGTTCATCTTTGCACTACGGGCCAAAGATATTCATTAGGTAATCATTCATCTTTGCACTACAGGACAAAGATATTCATCAGTTAATCATTCATCTTTGCACTACAGGCCAAAGATATTTAGTAATATCATCATTTAGGATTGAGGATGATGAAAAATATCTTAAAGAAAACGAATCCAGTGAGGTAAAAGATCAAAGATTAGGGATTCGTACTTTAGTTTATCCAAGTTCAAAAATACCTTTTAATAATCAATTGTGGAGAAAAATTCAAGAATGAAGATCAAAACATGGATACAATCATAGATAGTAACTATAATAGACAACTTGGACAAAGAAAAGAAAATTTCATTTTTTTCTGTGAATAGTGTCGTATACGTAAATAGTGTCGTATACATGAATAGTAACCCCGACACAAAAAGGTAGAAATTCCACAATAAAATTCATACCAATATTTCGGTATAATGATATTGAAAGAATAACAACATTATGAAGAAAATAACATCTTTTACTTCAAAATAACAGTACTTTTATCCGAATATCAATATAAGGTTGAACGAAACTTGCACTGATGAATGAATAGCAACTCACAAAGTATCTAAATACTCACAAAATACGCTTGATAATATAGAGAGAGAAAGAGATAAAACTTGTTTCTGGTGTGATTTTCAATTCTAGCTAAACAACTTATTTATAGGAAAATGCTTAGAACGCCATAACAGACTAACATGCTACCTGATGGCTTTACCTGCTACTATTCAAGCCCACCACTTTTGAAAATAAATTTCAGCACATTTCATTTTTCACCAACCAAAAGTGGGGCCCACCATATTTTTAATAAAAATATTTATTTCTGAAACTTTAATAATTCATAATAAATAGCCCTTTTATCAGGAAAATTTGAATCTCATAACTATTCCATAGGAAATTAAATTCTCTACAACTTTGTAAGTCTAAGTTTTTCCAAATTCCAAACGAAAAATGACCGAAATCCACATACGGACGATTTTCAAAACCTCCATTCCGATAAAATACTGATAAAACACCTCAACATTAATTCCTTCATTTATAACCACAATAAATATATCCATCATTTATATCCACATAAAATAAATAATTCCTTATCATATAAATTAATAATTAATTATTCACAAATAATATCACAGAATCACAATTGACAACCAGGTCGTTCCCAGGAAAGAGGGGGCTTTCCGATAAGGATTTCTCTTTATTGGCGCGCAATTAGGTGACCAAACCCATTTCCTAGACAGAACTTCCTTAGACATTGACAATAATGCTATCTAATAATATTATTCAAATAATATGAATTATTGATCTAATAATAGAAAATATTGTGCAGTGACAATTATTGAAACAACAATAATATAAAATATCAACGAAGCAATTATTGAATCAATAAAATAAAATATTAAGCGAAGAATTATTGTAACAATTATTGAGTAGTGCTTTTTACGTAAGAATCAATAATTCAAAAATATTGTGCAATACTGGTAGTGCTCTTCTCATGCAATAACGCGTAGACATCAGTATTTTAACATAGGGTATTCCAACGAAGATAATTGGTAATAACTACGCCAAGTTATTTATATAAAACTCAAACTTGTCATTTTCTTCATCCAACCGTTTTTTTTCGTTATGGGGCCCACAAATGGTCTGCAAGGCAGTCCGCACGAATATTCCTCGACAGAAAGAATATTCCACGACCAAACGAATATTCCTCGACAAAAATGAATATTTTATAACCACTTGCTTATTTTGAAAAATTTGCACATTTCACCCATAACCAAAATATTATATCAATGTAACACCTTATTATTCACAATAATAAATAGAGAAAATTCGATTTTATTTATAAAAAGTTGGGGTCTTACAAGTACCCCGTGAATAGTACTTTGTGAATAGTACCATAAAAATGAATACTACTATTGCCTCTTTTTCAGTTCTAATAAAAGAGCTCTAACTCATGCAAGTATACATGCGTCAACAAGTAATACAGAGTAAGTCGAATATCGATCCATAGGGAATTAACTAATAAAATTTACCAAGCATTAACCCATAACCCTCTCAGTCTTATTTAAACGAATGATATTATATTTGATATTTAAACTATTAAATTAAATAAACCTAACTATTCCTAGAGCAAGACTAGATAATAAAGACCTGAGATTACAATTTCATCTATTGACTCATTTATATACATACATTTCATGTTAAGCCAAACTAGTTGTACCGGTTTGTTAGTAGAGAACACTAAAGTAAAGTATAGCCATCTTTCAATGCACCATACCCATATCACATATAATCCACAATTGATAGAATACACATGAACACCCACATTACCTAAATCACTATATGTCTATGTGATTTACTAATAATTAGGGTTTAATTCCAAGTTCTCAATTGATCGACTACGAGTGGTGCTTCGGTATATGTCTATCCTAAGCACAAATCATACATCCCATCACAACGTAGAATATACAATCACAAGCTATCAAGATCAGATCTAAACCCATACTTCGTCTTTCAAGTTCATATGGGTTATCACAGTAATTGATGGCCAATCAACTAAGCAATTAAGCATGAATCTTAATAGACAAATCCATAGAAATCAATAAGGCTAACAATGAAACATATAAGAAATAACTAATCCATAGAATCCATTGCAATCTCAGAATAGAAGTTAAGTCATAATTGAATTAATGTTATTATCCACATATTGAAGACACATCATGAGATACAAGAAGCAATCAAAGAGAGAATAAGGATAGAGAATTGTAGTGCAAATCTGTTCTCTTGAGCCAAGGTTGAATCTCTAATGATTTCCAATTGCTTTAAGTCTCCAATCCAATCAACTCTAGAAAATACCTACACTAATCTACTCTATTCTATTATTGAAATTAGAGAGAGAAGAAGACAATAGCTGCATCCCCCAAGGGGTGGAATAATGTTTACATGATGAGAATATGTCTAATATATAAGCCCTAATTGAATCCCCCTCTCAATTACGCTTCAACTGCTCTGTTTAGTGAAAAGTCATCTTTGGTCAACACTTTCGAAGTCATGCCGCCAAGCAGAATTGGCTTTGAGTTAGGCGTGCCCGCATAAAAAGCTCAAAAAATCGCGTATTTTTGCTACGGTAAGTATCGCGGCCGCGCGGAATTCGCGCACCCGCGCGCGGGTGATTTTCTGCTGTAGTCTGCTCTGGTAAAATGGCCATAACCTTTGATCCGGGAAGAGTTACAGGGCCTACCACCTATCAAATCGAAGATATCGACGAGTTCTACAACTTTCATTCTTTGATGATTGAGAAATTCTGGCCGGATGAAGGTTGAAATCGATCTGGAAGGGACTGCTATGAAAATGGCTAACCAAAACAGTGAAGTTTGACGTCCGTTGGTACAACGATCATTACTCTTGCATCCGAACTCCGATTAGAGCAATTCAAGATGTTCCGAAAAGCTACGAAATGCTCTACAATGTAGTCCAAGTTCCAAGCCAAGAACATGAAGTAATATGAAAGCCCAAATGATGTCCGGATTGCCTTTTCTTTGCATTTTCTTTGCTTTTCCTTACCAATAATCGCTCACACCACTCCAAAACGTATGACCTACAAAATAAACACAAAATGCATGAAAAGTAACTAAGACACATAAATATAAGCAACTAATTCAAGTAAAATATACCGGATAAGTGTATATAAAATCCACTTATCAACTACTCCTGGATAGTACTCCGTCATGAAAAGCTTAAAATTTAACAAGAATGTGCAGAAAATATTCTTGTGAAACGATACTAGATGAAGCGCAAATTTCGAGGATATTATACTAATTTCACGGAGTATAGAAGCAATACTTTAACAAACTGAGGGTATAATCAGGAATACTGTAACGCCCCGAAATCCGGTCTATTTTCACATCCGGATTCCGTACGTCACGATCCCATCTTCTTCCAAACATACATCATTATATAGCTAAATATAACGACATATATTCTCAAATCCCAGGTTCTATAACCATAAAACCTCTTTCATTACAAATAATGATAATTACATTATTCTTTACATCTTGTACACGTGACTTTTATCCGCCACCAAAGATACATAATCGTTCATTAAACTATTCTATAGTTTAATTCTATCATTCTATATTACAAGTCTTCGCTTGATCCTCACGCTCATTCATATAATGAATGGCACATCATCTGGATACCGATCAGCTTGATCTTTATGGGATCCTTAAGTTCTTTCTAACATCGTTCGCTGAAAATGTTTTTATTTAAAGCAAGTGTGAGCATTCAATTGCCAAGCAAGTCATACAGTTGAACAAACAACTTTAAGGATTCAACCATTCTTTTAAGACCTCAATAACCGAACAAAGGTTATGAAGCAGCTTGAATAATAGGAATAGTCTTGATTCCTATCATCTTAAAACATCAGTTATATGCACTTTGAAATACATTCATTCTCTACTCTCTTTCATGCACATTCTGTCTGGCTAGAATAAATAGCACAAACTTATCAATAACGGTTCATGTAAAAACAGAACATGCTCATATTGAACAGTTCAATCACAGAATAATTCATATCATAGAAACACCGAAGTGTTCACATTTTGGCACAAGGCCTCATACATTTTACCACCTTGTACAAATATCATACATTTGCACATAGACAGAACTTCTCAAGTTCAACATCTGAGATGTTTTAGAAACTAGCATTCATTTAAAATATGAATGAAGTTAGGAAACTTGCCTTACGCACAGCTACAACATACGCTGAACTTCTCATTTCAAATCCCTATATAACACATAAGGAAATAACACGTACACCAATTAGTCATATATTTGACTTACGCATTGGTTTACTTAACTTTACTTCTTAGGGTTCGCGTTCTTACAATATAAGTTTACGCGAGTAGCTTTCATTTCTAGTTTACGGCTTCATGACATACGGAGATGTCTTACTCAAAACGTTCATCATCTTTGATGATTTATATTCTTATCTTCTTCTTATAACTCCTATAGAACTCAGCACACATCACTTTTCTGCTAGTAGTCCATATGGTACTCTGAGTGGTTTCCCACAAACAACCAACAAACAAGTTCCCATCTCATCTACACTGCCCACACAGTGAGTTTGATCGGTTGCCAGTTTTGTATATACCTTCGCTCTCTGAAGGAATTGTTTAGCCCAGCTCCCATATGTCAACCATCAAAGGTTACGGTTGTACTACAACCTAACTTACCTTAACTTGTCTGAACTATTAAACTATAATGTTTGTTAAGTCAAATTCATATTCCTTATGGCTTTCTGGCAACTAATTGTCATACCTCAGGATTCATTCATCATTGTCTAAGTCATACAGTCTTTTGTATACTCAGAACGATCATTTCATATTCATTCTACACATTTATCGCGTTAAGCATTTTATGTTACCTTATTCTTATCTTACAACGTCCGATTAATTCGACTCGGAGCGTCATCCAAGTTATAAACATTAACTCGGCTTCTTTTATATTATACGTACTTGTCTTTAAATAAGCTTCTTCATTGCTCACAGCTTTAATCAATGGTCTTCATTATTCTACAGTCAAACCATACACGGGGTGTAGGTTCTACCCGTTTAATATTCGCGTACACTCAACCTTCACATTGGTTAAAGTATTCAACGCTTACCTTTCATTCTAACATTCTCATCCGACTTATATTCGGCTTTCAGTAATATTATTACTGTTCGCTACAGCTCTCTTGATACCATTCATATCTTCCTTACTACTTCATCAACGTCTAATTCATACAATTATTGTACACTTAGAACGTTCGTCCGACGTGAATACGATTCACGAGGATTGTTTACGTATTTAACGTTCACGTTGCTCGTCTCTTAATTTCTTACTCAACCTTTATTCAAGGTTTCAATTGCATTCATCGTTATCCATCCCATGAACCCCATGTTCATTATTCTTTTTTAATGTCAAAGCCATACGGTCCGTTGTATACTAAGACTGATCGTTCATCGCAACAACATTGCGTTCATAGCGTTTATACGCTTTACACTTATCTCTCATTACCATGACATAACATCGGAATGTTATTCTTTACCTACGTCACTCAACGTCTAAGGAATCACAATCATAGTAATCCCTCATATTCGTTCATCGCGACTACGGTCCCCGGATATCGGTTTCATAATCTAGCGTTTACATTCTTTTAGTCTCGTTTAATCTTTCCGTTCAACCTTTACTAAAGGTCTAACTTACTAGCTTGAGCATTATTTTAGGTGAACTAGATGTTCATACTTCTTTCTTACACATCCCCCAGTATCTGAGAAATTAAAATCTCATTTACAGGCATTGCCCCACATGCTGCCGTAACAAGGCCTGGTGCCTTTCTTCTCTCTCTCATGACTGCGGCCTGGTGCCCTACTTCTCTCTCCTCTCTTCCCGATGCTGGTGTCTGGCGCCAAGTCCTTTTTTCATCTCTATTTGCATGGCCACTCTCGAAGTTTATGTGAGAGCTCGCATCATGTGCCACTACTCGAAGTCATCCGTGACTAAGGCTGCCACGAGACAAAACCCTAGAAAATTTTTCTAAGTCTTTCATCAAGTTTGAGACGCGTATTTTACGATCTCATAACTTCTTCGTTATAACTCGGAACGAGGTCGTTCCAAAGCCATTCTCTTCCTTATCCTACGTACTTCAGTACCCCTCGAACAGAACTTCGTTCTGAATCCGTTAACGTGCCATTCAATTGGCTTAATCTTCATTCTTTGTTCATTTTTACGCTTTTAACGTTCTTCGCTCGTTCGTCCGTAATTCGGTCATCCGAACTCGAAACTCATTCGTTCTTGAGTCTACGACTCACGTTTTCTACATTCTCTTACTTCTTTATGGAACCCTACACGTTCGGGTTTATTTACTTACTTTCTAATTCTCGTTCTTCTTTTACAAAAATTTTGCCATAACTTCGTTATAGCTCAATTTTAATCCATTCTTCATGAACGTTTGTCAGTCCTCGACCCTACTCTTTTTGATCCAGCTATCCGATATGCAATTCCCCAATGACTTACCCGTGGGAATACTAGACAGGAGATAGAGTACAGGGGACCTAACCAAGCAATAAGCAACTAACTTATACGCGATGGTTTTAAATTTGTCCATCAACAACAATTACACTACGATGGTTTTAAATTTGTCCATCAACAACGTTCTTCGTGTTCTTCGCGTTCTTCGTTCGTTCTTCATTTAAATCGATATTTTGGATTACGATTCTACTTTTTCTCTGAATTTGATGTTATAGAACATCATTCCTTACTAATTTGACCTACTCATTCATAAGATTCATTCAGATCGCTCAAAATCCTTACGAATCTTATACTTCTTTAAGAAATTTATAAACCAAATTTTTAATTCTTATTTCTTCATTTTCTCATGATTTCAACCATATGAAATCATTCTTAACTTCATCTACTTCTTATCTTCATTAAGTTATGTTTTTAAACATAAAAACTTAAAGAAAATTCAGAAGAAACTAGGGTTCGGATTACCGTTCTTCTTTAATCTCCTTCCGTTGGACAAAACGTACATTCATGCTAGCTTTTCCTCTTCCTCTTCCTCTTCCTTCTCTTCCCCCATCCGAAGTCTCTCTCTCCCTCTCTCAAAGTTGGTTGAAATTTTCTAACAAAATGAATGAGCTTAAGGCTTGTTTATATAGAAAACCAAAGCTAAGGGCATTTTAGTCATTTCACCCCCACCTCCTTACTATTCATGGCTTTAGCCACCAAGTTTACTTGGTGGCCAAGTGGCCTCCCCTAGCTAGCTTCCCTTGGAAGCTTCGTGCTTCCGTAATTCAGAATTCGTCCGACAGTTCGAAAACTGCGATTCTCGGAATCCAAATATTTTTGGACATTTCGTCTTTCCTCTACCGATTAACTTTTACATATTCTTCGAATCTCCGAAAAACTAAAAAACACTTTTCCACATTAAGCGTTTTCCTTCACGTTTTCCCCTATGTAGCTAAACGAATGAAAAGTACACAACAGTACTTTTCGTCGTTTTAATTTCGTCTGATTTCTTCACGTTTTTCGAGAAAAACTTTTATCGGCTTACTTAACTTTTCACGATATATTATCGTCAAATCTTTCGACAGAATGTCATTACGACATACCGAACTCTCGGAAAGGCTTAGATTATTCAAACACTAACCCTTATATTTCGTCGGGTGAATAGTGCCTATTTCGTCTTTTTCCCCGGAAATATTTTTGTTCTCGAAATTTTTTTATTTTTGTCTTGAAAATTCTTACTCGTTCAGTCTAGCTCGTAGCCAGAATCCTCCCGATTAATAATCATTCTAGGTTATAGAACGATTAATGAACACATAACACAGAATAATATTAATAAAAATTCATTTTATTAATAACTAATTCTTTAAACTTAAATTCTTGACAATCCGATTTTTCGGGTTGTCACAAATACGAGATGAAATAATATTACTCACATACTACATAGTATGGAAGAAAATATTATTCCTATGAATATTGAACAAAATAATATCCTTTACCTCTGAAAAAGACTGGATACTAGAATAGTGAGGTAGTAGACTTCTCTTCTTCTTTCTCTCTATAGCTTCTCTCTCTATAATTGCTCTTGTGAGTCTTAGTGAAATGGTGAGAATGAAAGAAGAATGAGTTTCTATTTATAGGAAAATATAGTTTTGATAATTGCACGTTTTGGGGCTCAAAATATTACAGTATAATACCTTCATCTTTTCCTCCATTTTAAATTTAGTCATGCAAGTATTATCAATCTTGCACCACCTCCCCTAATAGTATATGCATGTGAGTCAATAGTACACACATGTGAACAAATAGTTATAAGCATGTGAATTAATAGCAATTAATTGCTCATTTATTCGATTACTTACCCGATTGGTCAATATAACCTTCAGACATCAATTATTATCGGAATAGATGTCGATTTCCACTAACACTAATAATCCTAACATAATGTAAATATCAATTTCATCTTTAATCAACACAAACTTATTCATCATTAATATTATAACTCACAATATTTAACAACCAGATCATTCCCAAGAAAGTGGGGGCTTTCCGATAAGGATTTCTCCCTATTGGCGTGCAATTAGGTGACCAAACCTCTCCTTGACAGAACTTTCTAGACATTGTCAATATTACAAATAATAATATGAATAACTTTGTCGTCTCAATTATTGATTTAAGAATAGTAAATATTATGTAAATGATACTGTGACAATAATTGAATCAATAATATGAGAGATATTATGCGGTAATTACTGTAGCAATAATTGAGTATAAGCGAGTGACTTCTCACGTAAGCATCAATAATCAATCTGAGTGTGCTACTATGCAACCACAGCAGTATCTTGTTTTTTACCACCGGGTAGTTCAACAGTTTAACGGTAAAACTTTCGCCGCTATTTTTATAAAAAGATAATTCTGTCATGTTCTAAATACGACAATACTTCTGTTGTGGGGTCCACCAATGATTATGCGATCGTACGAATATTCTCTGTTAAAACGAATATTCCCCGACCAATCGAATATTATATAACCACTTGCTTATTTTGCAAAATTTATAAATATTACCCACAACTATAACATTATATCAAATCCACACCATAATATTCATAAATATATTTTGAGAAAAATTAATCTTTATTCATAAAAGTTGGGGTCTTACAACATCCCCTTCTTATGAAATTTCATCCTCGAAATTAGGGTACATACCTGGTATGTCGAAGAGGTGAGGATACCTTGACTTCATTTCAGATTTTAACTCCCAGGTCATTTCCTCAACATCGTGGTTTCTCCACAAAACTTTGACTTGAGGTATAACCTTGGAGCGTAGAATATGATTCTTCTTGTCCAAGATTTTAACAGGTACCTCCTCATACGTTAAATCTTCCGCTATCTCGTCCGGTTCTAATTCAATAATGTGGTTCGGGTCTTTCACATATTTACGTAACATAGATATGTGAAAAACGTTATGAACTCGTGACATACTTGGCGGTAAGGCGAGTCTATAGGCCACAGTTCCTACTAGATCGAGGATTATAAATGGGCCAATGAATCGAGGATTGAGCCTTCCTCTCTTTCCAAATCTCGTAACTCTTTTCCATGGAGCAACACGTAACAACACATGATCTCCAATATTGAAGTCCACGTTTTTTCGATGAAGATTAGCATAACTCTTTTGTCGATCTTGTGAGGTTTTTATATGTTGTCGGATCATTTGAATCTTTTCCGTAGTCATACGTACCAACTCCGGTCCCAACAATGTTGCTTCACCCACCTCATCCCAGCATACTAGAGAATGACACTTTCTTCCATACAACGCCTCAAATGGAGCCATGCCAATACTTGCTTGATAACTGTTGTTGTAAGAAAACTCCACCAAT
This sequence comes from Panax ginseng, assembly GCA_020205605.1. Lineage (NCBI taxonomy): Eukaryota > Viridiplantae > Streptophyta > Magnoliopsida > Apiales > Araliaceae > Panax > Panax ginseng. The sequence continues at coordinate 85,554,463 of CM035136.1, read as the reverse complement.
GGTAAGAGATTGTCCCAACTTCCTTTGAAGTCAAGGACACAGAGTCTTAATAAATCCTCAAGAGTTTGAATAGTTCTCTCCGACTGCCCATGTGTATGAGGATGATTTACTGAACTAAATCGTAAATCTGTGCCCATAGCTTTCTGCAAACTAACCCAAAATCGTGAAGTGAATCTTGGGTCTCGATCAGAAACTATGGATATTGGCATACCATGCAATCTTATAATCTCGTTTATGTACATATGAGCAAGACGTTCAAGTGTATAATTTTCTCATATCGGTAAGAAATGAGCAGACTTAGTCAATCTATCAACAATGACCCAAATCACATCTATGCCTTGAGAAACCTTGGGAAGACCAGTAACGAAATCAATTATAATGTGCTCCTACTTCCATTCTGGAATTTCAAGTAGTTGCAATGGACCTTTTGGCACTTGATGCTCTGCCTTAACTCGTTGACAAGTTAGACACCTTGAGATAAACCCTGTTATCTCTCTCTTCATATTGCTCCACCAAAATGTATGTCGAAGATCACGATACATTTTGGTACTCCCAAGGTGGATCGTAAATGGTGTATTGTGCGCCTCCATCATGATTTTATACTTCAAGTTAGAATCGTTAGGAATACAAAGTCTAGAGTTGACTCTAAGTATTCCTTCTTCATTGATTCTTGCTTCCAGAATAGCACCTTCTTGCACTTTCTTCCTCATACGCATCAGCTCCAGGTCTGTAGCTTGAGCAGCTTTAACTTTATTGATTAAATTCGGTTCTACTCGTATATTTGCCATCATCATGTGGGTCCCTGGAGTCTTTAACTCTATATCCATCCTTTGTAAGTCATACAAAATGGGTCTTTGCGTTGAAAATAATGCACTCATACTCGCATATAATCTTCTACTCAATGCGTCAGCTACGGCGTTCATTTTTCCAGGATGGTATTGACCAGTTCCTAGACATGCTTTGGATTGCTGCGTACAGTTCAGACTGATTTGTCCCTCCCCTCCATATTTGAAATATACGATTGGCTGTCGTTCCCCTTCCTTAACAACAGGTGCTGGTGATGATGTCTTTCCATCATTGTTGAATCTCATCTTCTTGAAATTTTCACTTTTATTATCTTGGCCATGATTTCCACCGAAGTGGTTACCATTTCTGGCATGTTGATTCCCTCCACGTTTGTTGTCACCACTTCGATGACTGCTACATTGGTATTATCATTTTGCCGGCTGCTCTCTATTGGTTGGGTTGACTCGTTATCGCGCTCCAATAATTGAGCCCTATTTACAACATCTGAATACAAACACAGTTTGTGAGAAATTAGGTATTGACGTATCTCAGGTTTCAAACCTCTTAGAAACATCCGCGTCATTCTCTCCTCATTATCAACCAAGTGGAACGCAAACCGGGACAACTCGGCAAACTTATCTTCGTATTGTGACACAATCATATTGTTTTGCTCCAGCTTGATAAACTCTACCTCCTTCATGTGATGAATACTTTCGGGAAAGTACTTGTCGTTGAACAGTTCTTGGAACTTCTCCCAAGACATCTTCAGTGCGGCAGGTTGAGTACGCTTTACAGATTTCCACCATTAATCTGCCTCTCCTCACAACATGAAGGTGGCAAAGGGAACCTTTTGCTCCTCGGAGCATCCCAAGACATCAAATATCTTGGTGATCTACTTTATCCACGTCTCTGCCTTAAGTGGTTTTAGCTCTCCAATAAACTCCAGTGGTTCCATGTGACGCCCCCAAAATCGGTATACATCACCTATTCTGAGTCGCCAAATACATGGTACAAAATTCAAATACAACTTAATTATACAACAGTCGTGTAAAATATGACTAAACATATGCTATGAGTTTTAATACAAATATTGTCATCTAGACAATATAAAAACTCAATGGGGTCCTCATTACATTTATTATCACACTATTTCATAGAATAGTAAGGACTGCTATTGCTATTATCTGGATCATCACTCTGTTCCCCGACTAGTCCCTGCTACGTTCTTATTTCCTGAAGAGAACAATGAAAGAAAAGGGTGAGCTCAATTAGCCCAAGAAGAAATATTATGACTAAGATAATGCGAGAATAAATTATCATTAGCCTTCAACAAGTGTTAAAGCGATAAAATATAACAAACATCAAGTTTAAGCTGCAGATTGAACAAGCAATCCATTAGAAGAGTCAAGTAGAGAATAAAATCTACTATCTTCTATGATTTAAAAGGTTTTTCATGACTTTTATCATTTGAGACTCGATTTTAATAAATAATTCACATCATTGAATCACCCCTGCACTACAGCCAAGGATATTCTTTAGTATCACGATCACAAATTATCCATGCACTATGGGCCAAGGATATTCGTGTATTCATTAATGGTCATGATCATGCCAACAACTGTCCATCAATGCTCTACGGGCCAATGAGGACTTTTTCCCACATTATTTGTAACATTATGGTCATGATTACACTTAGAATAATTACGGTCATAATCATACCAAGTCCATCTATGCACTACTGAGGCCATATGACTTTCAACAAAATATAAACATGAGGATGATGAAAATGATATAAAATTCAATAAAACAAGTTCAAGAATTAATTTATCCAGAACTAATAACGTCCAAATTGTCAACATGATACTTCTTTGTAGAGTAAAATTCAAGAATGCTCGGAAGAATATTTCCATGAAAAGATCTTTGGATGAAGCGCAAATATCAAGGATATTCCACTAATTTCATGGAGTATAGAAGTCAAAATTTTAATCAATTGAGTATAATAAAGAATGGAATAACAAAAGAAATCACCGGGCATGCGATAGGCGCAGACAAAGTGAGTTATTCCAACGAGAATAATAAATAACGGAACCAGTCGGTGCCAGAAAAGCGCATGCATGTAGGTATTCCAACGAGAATAATAAAGAAGCGAAATGGTCCCAAGGCGTAAAAACGCATGCATAAGATATTTCAATAGAATAATAAATAATGGAACCGGTCATGCGTAACGCATACGGATAGGATGTTCCAATGTAATAATAAATAATGGAATAACGAAGAATTTCACCAAGTATAGGGTAGCAGCGTATCTGAGTTATTCAACGAGAATAATAAATAATGGAATAACAGAAGTTCTCTTCATGAATACAAAAGAAATAATACCCCTTATATTATAAAGAAGAGTACTCCGACGGTAGAGCGGTGATATACTTGAAGAAATTTTCACTACACTCAAAGCTTTCCTAAACGCTAAAGAAATACGCTCAAGATTATAGAAGAGAATTTCTTTAAATTTCTGGTGTGATTTCAATTCTAACTAAGCATCCTATTTATAGGAGAATCGAAGGGGTACTGTTTAGAAATTAATCACGGACGAAACAGAAAGAAATCAAATGAATCATTCATGGATGAATTTATACGCCAAGTTATCAACTAAAAACAAAATTTTAATATATTTATATGTATAAAACACATGCTATACTAGACATCTTCCACCCGTAAATCAATTCCACCCAAATCCACTATCATATATATATATATATATATATATATATATATATATATAATGATAATGATTGTACTCCCTCCACGTGAATATCAAATCCCCCCACCCAATTTGACACACACACACACACACACACACACACATATATATATATATAATACTTATATATATATATATATAAAATAAAACTGAGATAACTTTCCACCGACAATTTTGAAAAATGGGTAAGTGGGGGTTTAAATAACACGCCAAACTTACAACCAATACTTTATAAAAACTCCTCAATATTCTTAACAACACTTATCATCATTATTATAATTCACAATATTAATCGACCAGGAAGTTCCCAAGAAAGAGGGGGCCTTCCAATAAGGATTTCTCCCCATTGGCGCGCCATTAGGTGACCAAACCTCTCCTTGACAGAACTTCTAGACATCGTTAATATTGCAAATAATAATATTAATGTAAAGCCCCCAAATTCAGGTACTTGAAACCCGAATTTAGTGCTTCACGATACCATTTCTGTGAGAGAAATAATACTAACAATAATAACAATAGTATAAATATTAAACTTAATTTACATATTTATCAAAGTCTAGCTCCCAAGTATGTAACTTTTAATCATTCCTTACAATACATGATAATAAATAAATAACATTGTCTTAATAATATTAAACTATCCCACAAGATAATATTGAAATCATTCAGCAACCTTTCCCTTTCCCTTGTTTCTAGCAGAGCCTTCAGATTGCTCGCACTTAGCTGAAAACATTTAAATTAAGCAAGGATGAGCATTTGAGTGCCCAACAAGTAATAACAATTATATATATAAGCTGAAAGAATTTAAATGTTTTCTTTATACTACTCTTCTACAACAAATCAATTGTTGTGAAGTAATCTGAATCGATAATAATAACATAACAACCCTCTTTCACAATTTTGAAACTACGTACTGACTATAAATAGGGTTAAGGGGACATACTATGAACATTGTTTTCATTTTCGAAAAGGTTAAACAGAACTTCATCTGTAAACCGTCATAACTTACGGGCACGAGGGTGTACATCCTATGAACCATGTATTGATCAATACTGCATGGAAGAACGATAGGATCGTTCACTCTGTCCGCCTTGGGCGCATAAAAGTTTTCCCATGTAAGGGATGTTCATACTTGTCGGGGTTCCGAACCAAAGTAATTCGGCTGGATAACTTGTTCAACAATAATCTATAATTCAACATATATATATATATATATATATATATATATATATATATATATATATATACGGGTAATTGACAAAGGTGTTTCAACATGTGATTAAATGTAATGATTTTCCAAGTGGGGACACTTGTATAACCATTTATAGAAATTATCGAACTTAATATATATCTGAATTACCATATACTAACATGTTGATAATCAACGAGCGTATATAATATAGGGTTAATCATCTGTACAATAATAATATAATTCTAAAACATTCTTACTCATGTCCATTGCATAAAGAAAATGCAAAGGTAGGATACTTGCCTGATGCGCTGATTACAATACGCAGCTTAGTTTTACCTCTTATATCACGACCTATCATTAATCAAATATCTAAGTCTAGATATTTGATTAATCACATTGTCACACATGTTCAACAGTCATTGCATCACAAACAAACATTAATACAGTCAAAATATCTAAGTCTAGATCAATTTCTGAAATATATCGGTGTACCGACAGCTTTATCGAGTAGTTATCGAGTTTAAAACTCTCTCATGTAGTTCAATACTATCCTGGATATTTTAAATACCAGTCATATTATTCTTAAATGACTTATAATAATTTCTAATTAATTGTTATAATTTATCTTGATTTTTCAAACTTTAGAATCATTATTAAATGATTTAAATATTTGATAATTCTATTATCATTAATATTAAAATAATATTAAAATATTATCGCAACCATTGCCAAAATATCAAAGTTATTTTTAATAACTCAAAATATTTTAAAGTATTAATATTACCCTTAAATGATTTTTAAAATATTTAAAATCATTTTTAAACAATTACCATTAATATTAATATATTAAGGTATTATTCACTAAAATATTAAAAGTCATTTATAATTACTTAAAATATTTTTAAACCATTTATATCCTTTTTAAATGATTTTTAAATCAATAAAACCATTTTAAAACTATTTATTTAATTTTATTATTAAATAAATCTAATATCATTAATATTAAATAATTAATGAAATTTATCTCAAAATATTAAAAGTTATGTTTTATAACTTAGAATATCTTTAAACTCTTTATTTTCACTTAAAATGATTTTTATAATATTAAAATCATTTTTAAACTAATTTATTTAATATAATTATTAAATAAATCTAATATCGATAATATTAAGTAATTAATGAAATTTACTTTAAAATATTGAAAGTTATATTTTATAACTTCAAATATTATTAAATACCTTATTATCATTTAAAATTATTTTTAATATAATAAAATCATTTTTAGTTAATTTATTTAGTGCATTTATCAAATAAATAATATTCAAATAATTACTAATATTTATGGAAAATATGCCAAATTATTAAAAGTTAATGTTTATGACTTCAAATAATTTTTAAAACTGATTTTATAATTTTCTGAATTTATTTACTATTTTTAAATGATTTTTAGAATTTATTTCTATTTTTAAATCATTTTCCAGAAATTAGAAAATAAAAATAATAGGAACCGTCGCTATAGGCTATAGCGACAAAATCTGTCGCCTTAGGTGTTCTTGAGCTCAAGAACACTGACAAGGCAGTTAACGAGGGGGTACGTTTGACCAAGTTTAATTCGGTGTGCATAGTGTTTCTTGACTTGTTTTTGGTCAGATCGTGTAGTACTAATACAAGACTACAAGATCCAACAACAAACAAAATTATATCATGCATAACAAAGGAGATCTATGGGCCTAAAATAGTTGTGGAGAAGTCATTTCTTCATTTCGGGTTGCCCGAAATGAAAAACGATTTAATAAGCACTTTTGAGCTTCCACTACGTATTTTACATGTGTTGTTTTTGTGATCTAAAAGTTTCATCTTGTAGACAATATGTGAGACTACAAATTAATAACAAAACATAAGCAAAACATCAACAGAATATCAAGATCTCGACCGGTCAAACCTTGTCAGAATCCACGCTTATGAACTTTCTGGGTTGCCCAGAAAGTTCATCCGTGAACGTTTTGCTTGGTTTGACCAATCCCCAATTCCAGTATGTTTGTGATATAAGAGATCTAAAAGCTTTAATATGTTGTATATCTATCATACTATACCCTTAATACAACAAATAACACAAATATATAACAGATTACAAGATCCAAAGCGTCAAAAGTCTTGTCAGACCATTTCTGGGCAAGATCTGTGTTACCCAGATTTTGTCCAGTCATGGCCGGTCAACGACTTTTGACTAACAATATCTTGCAACCTGTTTAAGATATGAACTTGATTCTTGTTCCAGATCAAAGACCACATACCAGACTACATATAACCACTTAAAAACAACAAAAAATCATAAACGACCAAAGATCTGTGGCCACTGACATTTGTTGTCAGACCACAGTTTGATTTTTTTCCCAGATTTTGTAAAATGCTAGATCTGAGCCTATAGATATTATGGATCTAACATCTATCAACCCAGATCACTTAATTAGACTTCATACAACATATTTAACACAACAAACTTAACATTTAACAACAGATCAAGATCAGATTATGGCTAGGGTTTTATACCTTTAAATGAACAAGATCTGATTTCTTGGCTACTGATTAATGATATGTGTTAGTGGGGCTTGGATATATGACTGATATGCTACCAAATTTCGTTGGTTTAAGAGAGAGAGAGTCTAGGTTGAGAGTTGATACAAAATGAGCTAGCAAATGACTTAGTTTCTCTCTCTAATCTATTTATAGAAGTCTAGCAAATGAATGTGGGATTTAGCTATTATCCCCCATATTTGTGTTGTCCATTAGACAAAACTTCTTATCTTGATCTTAAGTATGCTTAGTGAGATTTTCCACCAATGAGGTGTGGACAACATTGTACTTTGTGTAAGAAAGTAAGTTCATTAGCTATTTAAGGAAACTTGATTAGCCTAATTTGTTGCCTTAAAAGGCCATTTGTGGCCAGCCATATATATCCCACTAATTCATTTATTTAGCTTTTATTTTAATGCATAAATTAGATAAATTAAAGGTCTAAAATACCATTAATTATGTGGGCTAAGTTTGGGCTTGAATTTGATTTCTTTAGGGCTCCTCACATAATTGTTTTGGGCAATGTAATAATCATAGTCTAACAATTTTAATATATGTTACCCAAATTGTTTATTTAGGGTTTAAAATAAAATATAATTAGTTTGCAAAACTTATAATTAGGGTTTTCTTAATTTGATTAGGGTTCTAATCATACATGAATATTAGGTTTTATTATATAATAATTATAATTATCCTTGCTAATTTAGCAATTAGGGTTTATAATTTTGGTAATTAGGGTTACCAAATCACAATTAGGGTTTATACTTAATAATTAGGATTTCAAGAACTTAATATATAAATGTTAATTAGGGTTAACCTAGTTAATCGCAAAATCATACAACACAGTTATATAATAGACTTAAACTCACAATTGAGTTTCAAATTAGGGTTTCCCACAGTAAACTAGGATTTGACATAATACACCATAACTGACCAATCATTGTCAATCCATATACATACAGTATATAATTATACCACTGAAAAATCAAAGTATAAACGATATTATATTATTGTTCTCATTCCTTGATCAAAATCCAAAATTAGGGTTTGGATTCCATATTTGACTTATCTGTCATACCTAACATTATTTAATTAAGTTAAAATAATTAACTTAATAATCTGTACAAAGATTCATATAATACAATAATTATTACAATAATTCTAAAAATCATTTTATATATTATATAAATAATATATGATTATATTTTTATGGAAAATAATTAATAAAACATTTCTACTATAAAATTAATTATGATAAGAATATAATTTATAATGATCAATAATTCTAAAATAAAATTATTTGTAATTATTCATATTTTTATTTATCACATAAATACATATACACATTATCTTGGCATATATCCCCCATATTTATTTTTTAAAAAAAAATTTATACGCAAAATTTCTAATTTTTTTGTATAGAAAATATCGGGTTGTTACATTCACCCTCCCTTATAAAGATTCTGTCCCCGGAATCACCGTTTTAAAACCTACACATACAAGTGTACATAGTATATATAATCATTACAAGTAGATCTTGATCATAAATGATCGTACTGATCTTTAACCTATTCACGTTAAGCTTGTCATCGGATTAAACGAAAATTTGATTTCTAAAAGAACTCAAATTCCTTCTTCAAAATTTCTTTATAAAATAGTTTACTATATATATGAAAATCGTGCATAAGAAAATAAAAGTTATACAAATAATACATAGAATTGCACCACCAGCTGCTATGGTATCCTGGACCGTCATGTTATAGACCCTTGTTGTTGATTTCGTTGGCTTGCTGGATGACGTTGGTCCCGTGATTGCCAGAGTTCCACTGCCATTGCCAGTATTCACACTTCCTGCCTCCGACCTCCTCTTCGAACAATCCTTCACCTTGTGCTCAGTCGATCCACACAGAAAACACCCACTGTTCATCCTAGGATTGGGGCAGTTGGGAGAGATATGGCCCTCCCGCCTTGCACTTGTAGCTTTACGAACTTCCCTTCAAACATTCCCCAGAGTGGTTCTTTCCACAGTTTCCACACTGCACAGCTTGCTTCTTAACTCCTTCCTGTTGTACCTGCACACTCCCAAAATTGCTTCCCTTCCTTTTGCTACTACCACCGCTACTCCCACTATTAACTTCGACCTTCCTAGTTCCTTCGACCTTACTCTTGTTCTTTCTCTCCTTGTTGTAGAGGCTTATTGCCTCACTCCCCTCCTCAGCTATAATAGTTTTCTCCATGAGTGCTGCAAATATAGGAATCTGCAACACCGCCACCTTGTTATAGAGCCAGGGTTTTAATCCCAGCTCAAACCTTCTAGCTTTCCTAGCCTCCGTATCAACTTGATGCGGAGCAAACCTAGCCAACTCATTAAATTTTGCGGCGTATTCGGACACCGTCATATTCTCCTGCTTCAACTCTAAAAATTTTACCTCCATCCTAGCCTGCATACTAAATGAAAAATAGTTTTTGAAGAACAGTGTCTTAAACGTATCCCAAGTAACAACACCCTCTCCTGTCCTCGCCTGATTCGCTTCCCACCAAAAATTTACCTCACCCTTCATCATGTAGGTGGCAAAAGCGGTCTTTTTCCCCTAAGCTACCCTAGTTACCACGAATGCTTTTTCAATCTCTTTAATCCAAGTCTGGGCTTCAATAGGGTCAGTTGTCCCTTTGAATTCGGGCGGTCCCACAGCCTTAAAATCTTTAAAGTTATCTAGTTGGTTGTCCGGATGGTTCCCTGCGACTGGAATTCCTTGCTGCATAGCTTGTGCTACCATATTTACAAAGTGCTGCATCGGGTCTGCTTGTTGTTGTCCCTCAACGTTATTGACAGACTCTTCTGCCCTTTTATTTCGAGTTTGACGTCTTGGCGGCATTATCTGGTTAAGTAAAACCATATATTATTCTTTACATTCTAAATCTTATCATATAAGTTTAGTATTTTAACTCATTTCATTACTCAAACTTAGATTCATATTCATTTAGCGAATACTTTACATAGCATAGCACATACTTCTTTACACATCATTCATCCCTTTGTGACTACAAAAGTTGGGATTTACAGCCTTGACTAATACCAAAAGTTGGGAACATTTCATTACACAAACATACTTAACATTAAACAAACCTACACAATAGAACCTATATTACCTATTCACTACGTCTTTTTCTTGGACAACCTCTCGCCTGATGACCTTCTATCCCACAGATAAAACATACTCCTGATTTATAGTTGGGACAATATAGAGTGGTATGTCCCTCATAGCCACAAAGGTAACACATTCTTTTCCCTTTCTTCTTATCGGATTTTCCTAAGTCATGGTCTTCTATCTTTCTTTTCCCGTTCTTGCTCGGAGCTGCACACGATGTGTTGCTTGTGGCTCCCATCTAATCTATTTAGATTTTAAGCTTATCTTGTTCTTCCATTGTTTCTATTAACGCCTGTCGTAGTTGACTATTTAACAGCTTTTCTATTTCCCACAGCTTTTCCAGAGAAGAAACCTTGTTCCTCAGATCCTGCACCTCTGTTAATACTTGTTCAGCTTCAACTTTAGTGTCCAAATCACTATCTGTCAGCTCCACCATCTCCGGATCTGGTACTACATTTTCTACAATAACCACTTCGTCTGAGTTGTTTTCATTGTGAACCTCTATTTCAGCTATTGGCTTCGATATTAGCTCAGGGGTATGGATTTGATCCTCCTTCATGCTATAAGCACATAACAAGCCTTTTCCACCAGACATCTAAACACATAAATTATCCTAATAAGCATATAGTATATACACACATCAAATAATAATTTTATATAAGTTATCTTTTATTTTGTTTGACGATGAATTTAGTCAATTCATCTCTTTATAAACTCCATATGAGTTATTTATATTTTCAATGTTTCCCTCTGTTCTAAGGTTATAGCCTAAGGTTTATCCCACCTAAGGTTTCTAACCCTAAGCTTTGATACCAACATGTAAAGCCCCCAAATCCAGGTACTTGAAACCCGAATTCAGTGCTTCACGATACCATTTCTATGAGCAGAATAATACTAACAATAATAACAATAGTATAAATATTAAGCTTAATTTACATATTTAAGTCTAGCTCCCAAGTACGTAACCTTTAATCATTCCTTACAATACATGATAATAAATAAATAACATTGTCTTAATAATATTAAACTATCCCACAAGATAACATTGAAATCATTCAGCAACCTTTCCCTTTCCCTTGTTTCTAGCAGAGCCTTCAGATTGCTCGCACTTAGCTGAAAACATTTAAATTAAGCAAGAATGAGCATTTGAGTGCCCAACAAGTAATAACAATTATATATATAAGCTGAAAGAATTTAAATGTTTTCTTTATACTACTTTTCTACAACAAATCAATAGTTATGAAGTAATCTGAATCGATAATAATAACATAACAACCTTCTTTCACAATTTTGAAACTACGTACTGACTATAAATAGGGTTAATGGGACATACTATGAACATTATTTTCATTTTCGATAAGGTTAAACAGAACTTCATCTGTAAACCGTCATAACTTACGGGCACGAGGGTGTACATCCCATGGACCTCAGTTGATCAACATCTTGTATGCAAGAACGATAGGATCGTTTCACTCTGTCACCGTAAGATAAAAGTTTTCGTGTAAGGGATGTTCATACTTATCGGGGTTCCAAACCAAAGCAATTCGGTTGGATAATAATAAGGTTTTATCTTGTTCAACAATAATCTATAATTCAACATATATATATATGGGTAATTGACAAAGGTGTATCAACATGTGATTAAATACAATGATTATCTAGGTGGGGACACTTGTATAACCATTTATAGAAATTATCGAACATAATATATATCTTAATTACCATATACTAACATGTTGATAATCAACGAGCGTATATAATATAGGGTTAATCATCTGTACAATAATAATATAATTCTAAAACATTCTTACTCATGTCCATTGCATAAAGAAAATGTAAAGGTAGGATATTTGCCTGATGCGCTGCTTATAATACGCAACTTAGTTTTACCTCTTATATCATGACCTATCATTAATCAGATCATTCGTTCGATTAGAACAACATACTATAACATATAGTACCGTATTTCGCAGTCAGCACATAACCTAATCACATTATCACACATGTTCAACAGTCATTGCATCACAAACAAACATTAATACGATACCAAAATATCTAAGTCAGATCAATTTTCGAAATATATCGATTAAATCGACGACTTTTATCGGGTAATTATCGAGTTTAAAACTCTCTCATGCGATTCAATACTATCTCGGATATTTTAAATATACGGTCATATTATTCTTAAATGACTTATAATAATTTCTAATTAATTATTATAATTTATCTTGATTTTTCAAACTTTAGAATCATTATTAAATGATTTAAATATTAGATAATTCTATTATCATTAATATGAAAATAATATTAAAATATTATCGCAATAATTGCCAAAATATCAAAGTTATTTATAATAACTCAAAATATTTTAAAGTATTAATATTACCCTTAAATAATTTTTAAAATATTTAAAATCATTTTTAAACAATTACCATTAATATTAATATATTAAGGTATTATTCACTAAAATATTAAAAGTCATTTATAATTACTTAAAATATTTTTAAACCATTTATATCCTTTTAAATGATTTTAAATCAATAAAACCATTTTAAAACTATTTATTTAATTTTATTATTAAATAAATCTAATATCATTAATATTAAATAATTAATGAAATTTATCTTAAAATATTAAAAGTTATGTTTTATAACTTAGAATATCTTTAAACTCTTTATTTTCATTTAAAATGATTTTTATAATATTAAAATCATTTTTAAACTAATGTATTTAATATAATTATTAAATAAATCTAATATCATTAATATTAAGTAATTAATGAAATTTACTTTAAAATATTGAAAGTTACATTTTATAACTTCAAATATTATTAAATACCTTATTATCATTTAAAATGATTTTAATATAATAAAATCATTTTTAGTTAATTTATTTAGTGCATTTATCAAATAAATAATATTCAAATAATTACTAATATTTATGGAAAATATGTCAAATTATTAAAAGTTAATGTTTATGACTTCAAATAATTTTTAAAATTGATTTTATAAAAGTGGAGTAAAATTCAAGAATGAAGACCAAAACATAGATCCAATCAAAGATAGGAATTATAACAGAAAATCTTGGACAGAGAAAAGAAAATTTAATTTTTCTGTCACTAGTGTCGTATTCGTGAATAGTGCCATATACGTGAATAGTGTCGTATACGTGAATAGTAACTCCGACACCAAAAGATAGAAATTCCACAAGAAAATCATCATGCTTCGTGAATAGTAACTCATGAATAGTAACTCATGAATCGTAACTCATGAATAGTAACTCATGAATAGTAACCCCGACATGAAAAGTTCCAAATTTGATAAAAATATTTCAGACCAATATTTCGGCATAATGATATTGAAGAAATAATATCATTTACGAAGAAAATAGCATCCCTTACCTCTAAAAGACAATACTTCTGACTGGAATACTGGATATAGTGCCGAAGGGAACTTGCACCGTATAACAACACTCAAAGTTTTAAAATACTCACAAGAATACGCTTAATATATCGAGAGAGAAAAAGAGAGAAAACTTCAGTTTCTGGTGTGATTTTCAATTCTAACCTAAGCATCCTATTTATAGGAAAATGCTTAGAACACCAAATCAGAAAATTTAATAAAATAATAATATAATTAACAAAATTCAAGCACACCTTTGAAATCTGATTTCAGCTCATTTAAATCACATGTGAGGCCAACTTAATTGCAAAAAAAGTTTTTCTTTAAAAAAATAATTAAAACTTCCAAAAATCAATTATTCTGGAACTTCGGAACTTTAATAATTCATAATAAATAACCTTTTTATTAGAAAAATTCAAACCTCATGCCATTTCCATAGGAAATTCCATTGTCTACAACTTTGCAGAAGAAAAGTTTTCCAAATTCTAAACAGAAATTGACCGAAATCCACAAACGGACGATTTTACAGGCTATAATCAAATTTGATAAGAAACAGGGGTCATCGACACACAAAACATGTGTTAATCATTTAATGCAACAAAAATACTCTTTCTCCTCATATACTCATATATCCCACATTCATTGTAAAAATATCATCATTATTATATTATAATAATATAATAAAATATTATTTTATCAGAAAAGATAAAATATCAATTTTTAACAATTGTCACTTTAAAAATTTTCTCCATCTATATCCACATAAAATTAATATTTTCCTCATCATATAAATCAATAATTAATTATTCATAAATAGTATTACAGAATCACAATACTAACAACCAGGCCGTTCCCAGGAAAGAGTGGCTTTCCAATAAGGATTTTCTCCTTACTGGCGCGTAATTAGGTGACCAAACCTCTCCTTAGACAGAACTTTCTAGACATTACCAATAATGTTATCTAATAATATTATTCAGATAATATGAATTATTGCTCCGATAATGGAAAATACTATGTAGTGACAATTATTGAAACAACAAGTAAATATAAAATATCAACGCAGCAATTATTGAATCAATAAAATAAAAAATCTTTGAGAATAATTCATCGTAACAATTATTGAGTAGTGTCTTCTTACGCAAGAATCAATAATTGGTGCAATACCGTGAGCTACTGTGCAACAACGCGTTTTACTGTGTTTTAACCGCCGGATATTCCAACAAGATTTAATCTAAGAATAACTACTACCTGCGTTATTTATAAACAACTTATACTTGTCGTTTTCTTCATCCAATCGCTTTTTTTCGTTATGGGGCCTACACACAAGGTCGCTTTGTCGCATTTAATATTCCCTATAGTAAGAATATTCAACGACCAAACGAATATTCCCCGACAACAATTTATATTTTATAACCACTTGCTTATTTAAAATATTTGCGCATTTTACCCATAACTAACCACATTTAATCAAATCAACCCCTTACTATTTCAAAATAATAATTAGAGAAAATTAAATCTTTATTTATAAAAAGTTGGGGTCTTACAATAAGAATATAATTTATAATGATCAATAATTCTAAAATAAAATTATTTGTAATTATTCATATTTTTATTTATTACATAAATACATATACACATTATCTTGGCACATATCCCCCGTATTTATTTTTAAAAAAAAATTTATACGCAAAATTTCTAATTTATTTGTATAGAAAATATCAGGTTGTTATAATTAATAACTTTGTCATCTCAATTATTGATTATAAAATATTGACAATAATTGAATCAAATAAAGTGAGATACTATGCAGCAATTACTGTAACAATAATTAAACAAAACCGAGTGACTTTTCACGTAAGCATCAATAATTAATCTTGTGTGTGCTATGCAACTACGCCAGACATCTTGTACTTTTAACATCGGGTGTTTCAACAGTTAACGGTAAAACTTCCGCCGTTATTTTCATAAAAAGTATTTTTGTCGTTTTCTCAATCCGACAATAATTCCGTTGTGGGGTCCACCAATAATCGTGTTGCCAGTTATGTACGAATATTCCACGTTAAAACGAATATTCCCGAACCAATCGAATATTATATAACAACTTGCGTACTTTGCAAAATTTATAAATATTACCCACAACTATAACATTATATCAAATTCATTCCATAATATTCAAAAATGATATTTATAGAAAATTCATCTTTATTCATAAAAGTTGGGGTCTTACAACCTCCCCTTCTTATGAAATTTCGCCCTCGAAATTAGGGTACGTACTGGGTATGTCGAAGAGGTAAGGATACCTTGATTTCATTTCAGATTCTAACTCCCAAATCATTTCCTCAACATCGTGGTTTCTCCACAAAATTTTGACTTTAGGTATAACCTTGGAGCGTAGAATATGTTACTTCTTGTCCAAGATTTGAACAGGAACCTCTTCATATGTCAAATCTTCCGCTATTTCATCCAGTTCTAACTCAATAATGTGGTTCGGGTCTTCCACATATTTACGTAACATGGATATGTGAAAAACATTATGAACACGAGACATACTTGGCGGTAAAGCAAGTCTATAGGCTACAGTCCCTACTCAATCGAGGATTAAAAATGGGCCAATGAATCGAGGATTGAGCTTTCCTCTCTTTCCAAATCTCGTAACTCCTTTCCATGGAGCAACATGTAACAACACATGATCTCCAATATCAATTCCACGTCCTTTCGATGAAGATAAGCATAACTCTTTTGTTTGGCCTTGTGAGAGGTTTTTATACGTTGTCGGTCGTTTGAATCTTTTTAGTAGTCATACGTACCAACTCCCGGTCCCTAACAACGTTGCTTCACCCACCTCATCCCAAAGATTTGGAGAACGACACTTTCTTCCATACAACGCTTGAATGGAGCCATGCCAATGCTTGCTTGATAACTATTGTTGTAGGAAAACTCCACCAATGGTAAGAACTTATCCCAACTTCCCTTGAAGTCAAGGACACAGAGTCTTAATAAATCTACAAGAGTTTGAATAGTCCTCTCCGACTGCCCGTCCGTCTGAGGATGATATGCCGAGCTAAAACATAAATTTGTGCCCATAGCTTTCTGCAAACTAACCCAAAATCGTGAAGTGAATCTTGGGTCTCGATCAGAAACTATGGATACTGGCATACCATGCAGTCTTACAATCTCATTTATGTACATACGAGCAAGACGTTCAAGTGTATAAGTTTCTCGTATCGGTAAGAAATGAGCAGACTTGGTCAATCTATCAACAATGACCCAAATCGCATCTATACCTTGAGAAACCTTAGGAAGATCGGTAACGAAATACATGGTAATGTGGTCCCACTTCCATTCTGGAATTTCAAGTGGTTGCAATGGACCTTTTGGTACTTGATGCTCCGCTTTAACTCGTTGACAAGTTAGACACCTTGAGATAAATGGCGTTATCTCTCTCTTCATATTATTCCACCAAAATGTATGACGAATATCATGATACATTTTGGTACTCCCAGGATGGATTGTAAACGGTGTGTTGTGCGCCTCCATCATGATTTTATACTTTAAATCAGGGTCGTTAGGAACACAAAGTCTGGAGTTGACTCAAATTATTTCTTCTTCATCGATTCTTGCATCCGGCATAGCACCTTCTTGCACTTTCTTCCTCATACGCATCAGCTCCAGTGCAGTAGTTTCGAAAGCGGCTTTAACTTTATCAATTAAAGTCGGTTCTACTCGTATATTCGCCATCATCACATGGGTCCCTGGAGTCTTTAACTCTATCTCCATCCTTTGCAAGTCACACAAAATGGGCCTTTGCGTTGACAATATCGCATTCGTTCCCACATATAATCTTCTACTCAATGCGTCAGCTACCACGTTCGCTTTTCCAAGATGGTATTGGATGGTATGATCATAATCTTTCAAAAGTTCAAGCCAACGTCATTGTCACATGTTGAGTTCCTTTTGAGTGAAGAAATATTTGAGGCTTTTATGATCCGTAAATATATCCACTTTCTCCCCATACAAATAATGCCTCCAAATCTTTAGTGCAAAAATGACTGCTGCCAACTCTAGATCATGAGTAAGATAATTCCTCTCATATTCTTTGAGTTGTCGTGAGGCATAGTCTATGACTTTTCCATGTTGCATGAGAACACATCCCAACCCTTTTCCCGAAGCATCATCAGAGATGACAAATCCTCCGAGCCGAGATAGTATTATCGTAGCAGTCTTTGAAATCGTCTTTTCCTGAGTTCTTGAAAACTCTTCTCACATTCTTTACTCCAACCGAATTTTGTATCTTTCCGAGTCAGCTGAGTTAATGGAGTAGCGATTCGAGAAAACACTTCTACGAATCTCCGATAATAACCAGCTAAGCCGAGAAAGCTACGTACTTCGGTCAATGATTTAGGTTGTTCCCAGCTTTGAATGGCTTCAATCTTTGTCGGGTCAACAGATATTCCATGACTTGATACCACGTGCCCAAGGAATGCTACTTCCTCAAGCCAGAACTCGCATTTCTTCAACTTGGCATAAAGCTTATATTCACGAAGCTTTTGGAGTATCAGCCTCAAGTGTTGCTTATGATCTTCACGGCTTTTGGAATAAATAAGGATATCATCAATAAAGACGACCACAAAGTGATCCAAATATTCCTTGAATACTCGGTTCATCATATCCATGAAGGCAGCAGGTGCATTAATCAATCCAAAAGACATGACTAGGAATTCATAATGCCCGTACCGAGTTCTGAAAGCCGTCTTTAGAATGTCATCGGTTCTAATCTTCAATTGGTGATATTCGGAACGAAGATCAATCTTTGAACAGAATTTGGCTCCTTGCAACTGGTCAAACAGGTCATCAATATGTGGCAATGGGTACCTATTTTTGATAGTGACATGATTCAACTCCCGATAATCAATACAAAGTCGCATACTCCCATCTTTCTTCTTCACGAATAGAACAGGAGCACCCCAAGGAGAAGTACTGGGACGAATAAAGCCAATGTCTAACAATTCATGTAGTTGGGTCTTTAACTCCTGAAGTTCAATAGGAGCCATTCGATATGGAGCTTTGGAAATGGGTTTTGTACCGGGTTCAAGGTCAATACAAAATTCAATTTCACGCTCTGGGGATAGGCCAAGAAGTTCTTCAGGGAATACGTCAGGAAATTCATTAACAATAGAAATATCATTCAAAACTGACGTATTTTTGTTTAGATCCGTGACATGAGCTAAGAAAGCTTGACATCCGTTTTTTCAATAAACGAATAGCTTTATGGCTTGAGATGAAAGTGATTGATTTTAATGGTTTGGTCGCTTGAATTCACATAATAGGTTTATTAGGAATATGAAAGCTAACAACCTTACGAAAACAATCAATTTTAGCATGATGAGTAGTTAACCAATCAATCCCTAGAATCACATCAAATGCAAGTATTTTCAATGAAATAATATCGACAGGTAATGTGAGGGTACCGATTTGAACCAAACAAGACTTATAAACAGTGGATGTAATGAATGTTTCTCCCAACGGAGTTTCCACAGATAAGTTTATGTCTAATTTCTCCGGAGTCAAATTTAATCGTTGAGCGCAAGTAGGAGAAATAAAAGAATGGGTAGAACCGGTATCAAATAAAGTATAGACTTCGCTAGACTTTATGATAAGCTTACCCATGATGACCTCATTCGGTTTCCTTGCTTTCTTGGAGGTCACAACAAACGCTCTCCCTTGCACTACCGGCTTTGACTTTTCTGGGATAGCCTTTGGTGCCTCTATCCTGGCTGAACTTGTCTTCGGTGAATGACAAAATTGGGCTAAGTGACCTTATCTTCCACAATTATAACATGCTTTGGACGACATCGCGCAGTTTGGACTGATGTGTCCCTCCCTTCCGCATTTGAAGCATATGATAGGTGGTCGTTCTCCTTCCTTAACAACGGGTGCTGGTGCTGACGTTTTTCCATCATTGTTGAATCTTTTCTTCTTGAAATGTCCATTCTTATTGTTTTGGCTCTGATTACCACCGAAGTGGTTACCACTTCTGGCATGTTGATTCCCTCCACGCTTGTTGTCACCGCTTCGATGACTGTTCTCATTGGTATTATCATTTTGACGGCTGCTCTCTTTTGGTTGCGTTGACTCGTTATCGCGCTCTACTAACTGAGCCCTATTTACAACATCTGAATACAAACACAGTTTATGAGAAATAAGATGTTGACATATCTCTGGCTTTAAACCTCTTAAAAACATTCGCGTCATTCTCTCTTCATTATCCACCAAGTGGGACGCAAACCGAGACAACTAGGCAAACTTCACTTCGTACTGCGACACGGTCATATTATTCTGCTCCAACTTGATGAACTCTACCTCTTTTATGTGACGAATACTTTCGAGAAAGTACTTGTCATTGAATAGTTCTTAGAACTTCTCCCAAGACATCTTCGGTCGGCGGAGTTGAGTACGCTTTTACCGATTCCCACCAAGAATCGCCTCTCCTCGCAACATAAAGGCGGCAAAGGGAACCTTTTGCTCTCTGAGCATCCCAAGACATCAAATATCTTGGTGATCTGCTTTATCCATGCTTCCACCTTAAGTGGTTTTGGCTCTCCAATAAACTACGGTGGTCCCAGCTCCTTAAATTGTTTAGCGGTGACCGTCCGAGAGTTTCCAGTGTTTCCACCTACATTTTGGACAGAGCCGCTCTCTTGCTGGCATTGCATGAATTGCATAAAGCCTCCTGAACATTCCATCATTCATCATTTGGTCGGTGTTGTTGTTTGCATGAGGATTGTCGCCTTCACGATGCACATTATCTCGATTATTGATATGTGGTGAATCAATCGGATCGCTTTGTGTTCCATTGCTATTCTCAACATTCTCGGATGTCATTTTCAGATACTGCCACAAAATAAAGGTTAATTGACATGTAACATATTATCCTTATATTCTGACCGACCAATTAAATACCAAATAAACTTAGGTATGTCATACTAGCGAAGGAATTCCCCGTCTCTCCCATCCTAGTTCTATTCTCACATCTTAGCCAGGATCATATCCTAAGCTTTGATATTAACCTGTGGACGCCCCAAAATCGGTATACATCACCTATTCCGAGTCGCCAAATACATGGTACAAAATTCAAATACAACTTAATTATACAACAGTCGTGTAAAATACGACTAAACATATGTTGTGAGTTTTAATACAAATATTGTCATCTAGACAATATAAAAACTCAATGGGGTCCTCATTACATTTATTATCACACTATTTCATAGAATAGTGAGGACTACAAATGCTATTATCTGGATCATCACTCTGTTCCCCGACTAGTCCCTGCTACGTTCTCATTTCCTGAAGAGAACAATGAAAGCAAAAGGGTGAGCTCAACTAGCCCAGTAAGAAATATTATGACTAAGATAATACAGAATAAATTATCATTAGCCTTCAATAGTGTTAAACTGATAAAATATAACAAACATCAAGTTTAGCAGCGGAACAAGCAATCCATTAGAAGAGTCAAGTAGAGAATAAAATCTACTATCTTCTATGATTTAAAAGGTTTTTCATGACTTTTATCGCTGAGACTCAGCTTAATAAATAATACACATCATTGAATCACCCCTGCACTACAGCCAAGGATATTCTTTAGTATCACGATCACAAATTATCCATGAACTACGGGCCAAGGATATTCGTGTATTCATTAATGGTCATGATCATGCCAATAACTGTCCATCAATGCTCTACGGGCCAATGATGACTTTTTCCCACATCATTTGTAACATTACGGTCATGATTACACGAAATAATTCCTGGTCATAATCATACCAAGTCCATCTATGCACTACAGGCCACATATGACTTTCAATAAATTATAAACATGAAGATGATGACAATGATATAAGAATTCAATAAAACAAGTTCAAGAATTAATTTATCCAGGAACTAATAACGTCCAAATTGTCAACATGATACTTCTTTGTAGAGTAAAATTCAAGAATGCTCAGAAGAATTTTTCCATGAAAAGATACTGGATGAAGCGCAAATATCAAGGATATTCCACTAATTTCATGGAGTATAGAAGTCAAAATTTTAATCAACTGAGTAAAATAAAGAATGGAATAACAAAAAAATCTCGCACATGTGATAGATCGACAGCAAAAAGTTATTCCAACAGAATAATAAATAACGGAACCGGTCCTGCCAGAAACGCATGCATGAAGGTATTCCAATAGAATAATAAATAATGGAACCAGTCATGCATAAACGCATGCATGATGGGATGTTCCAATAGAATAATAAAGAATGGAATAACAGAAGAATTTCACCAAGTCTAGGGTAGCCCGCGTATGTAGGTTATTCCAACAGAATAATAAATAATGGAATAACAGAAGTTCTCTTCATGAATACAAAAGAAATAATACCCCTTACATTATAAAGAAGAGTACTCCGATGGTAGGGCGGTGATATACTTGAAGAAACTTGCACTACGCTCAAAGCTTTCCTAAACGCTAAAGAAATACGCTCAAGATTATAGAAGAGAATTTCTTTGAATTTCTCACAGATTTCAATTTAACTAAGCATCCTATTTATAGGAGAATTGAAGGGGTACTGTTTAGAAATTAATCACGGACGAAACAGAAAGAAATCAGACGAATCACTCATGGATGAATTCATACGCCAAGTTAGCAACTAAAAACAAAATTTTAATATATTTATATATATAAAACACATGTTATACTAGACATCTTCCACACCGTAAATCAATTCCACCCAAATCCACTATCATATATATATATATATATATATATATAAAATAATAATGCTTTCCTCCACCCAAAATCCACTATATATATATATATATATATATATATATATATATATATATATATAATGATAATGATTGTACTCCTTCCACGTGAATATCAAATCCCCCCCCCACCCAATTTGACTAACACACACACACACACACACACACACATATATATATATATATATAGCTACAGACCTAGAGTTGATGCGTATGAGAAAGAAAGTGTAAGAAGGTGTTATCCCGGAAGCAAGAATCGATGAAGAAGGAATACTTCGAGGCAACTCCAGACTTTGTGTTCCTAACGATTCTCACTTGAAGTATAAAATCATGATAGAGGCGCACAACACACCGTTTGCAATCCATCTTGGGAATACCAAAATGTATCGTGATCTTCTACATACATTTTGGTGGAGCAATATGAAGAGAGAGATCACGGAGTTTATCTCAAGGTGTTTAACTTGTCAACGTGACAAGGCGGAGCATCAAGTGCCAAAAAAGTCCATTGCAACCACTTAAAATTCCAGAATGGAAGTGGGAGCATATTACCATGGATTTCGTTACTGGTCTTCCTAAGGTTTCTCAATGCATAGATGCAATTTGGGTCATTGTTGATAAATTGACCAAGTCTGCTCATTTCTTACCTATACGAGAAACTTATACACTTGAATGTCTTGCTCGTATGTACATAAACGAGATTGTAAGATTGCATGGTATGCCAGTATCAATAGTTTCTGATCGAGACCCAAAATTCACTTCAAGATTTTGGGTTAGTTTGCCAAAAGCTATGGGCACAGATTTACGATTTAGTTCGGCATATCATCCTCAAACGGACGGGAAGTCGAAGAGGACTATTCAAACTCCTCAAGATCTATTAAGACTCTGTGTCCTTCACTTCAAGGGAAGTTGGGACAAGTTCTTACCATTGGTGGAGTTTTCCTACAACAACAGTTATCAAGCAAGTATCGACATGGCTCTATTTGAGGAGTTGTATGGACGCAAGTGTTATTCTCCAGTATGCTGGGATGAGGTGGGTAAAGCAACGTTGTTGGGACCGGAGTTGGTACTTATGACTACGGAAAAGATTCAAACGATCCGACAACGTATAAAAACCTCACAAGATCGATAAAAGAGTTATACTGATCTTCATCGAAAGGACGTGGAATTCAATATTGGAGATCATGTGTTATTACGTGTTACTCTATGGAAAGGAGTTACGAGCTTTGGAAAGAGATGAAAGCTCAATCCTCAATTCATTGGCCCATTTTTAATCCTCGATTGAGTAGGAACTGTGGCCTATAGACTCACCTTATCGCCAAGTATGTCTCGTGTTCATAACATTTTTCACATATCTATGTTACGTAAATATGTGAAAGACCCGAACCACATTATTGAATTAGAACCAGATGAGATAGCGGAAGATTTAACGTATGAATAGTTACCTGTTAAAATCTTGGATAAGAAGGAACATATTCTACGCTCCAAGGTTATACCTCAAGTCAAAGTTTTGTGGAGAAACCACGATGTTTAAGAAATGACTTGGGAGTTAGAATCTGATATGAAATAAATGTATCCTTACCTCTTTGTCATACCAAGTATGTACCCTAATTTCGAGGGCGAAATTCCATAAGAATGGGAGGTTGTAAGACCCCAACTTTTATAAATAAAGATGAATTTTTCTATAAATATCATTTTTGAATATTAAGGTTTGAATTTGTTATAATGTTATAGTTGTGGGTAATATTTATGAATTTTGCAAAGTAAGCAAGTTGTTATATAATATTCGATTGGTCGGGGAATATTCGTTTTAACAGGGAATATTCGTATGATGACACAATCATTGGTGGACCCCATAACGTAATTATTGTCGGAATGAGTAAAAGACAGAAATATCTTTTTATGAAAATAACGGAGGAATTTTTACCGTTAACTGTTAAAATAACCGGTGTTAAAAGTACAGTAATACGCGTGGTTGCATAGTAGCACACGGTATTGATTATTGATGCTTACGTGAGAAGTCACTCAATTATTGCTATAGTAATTGCTGCATCATCTCTCTCATATTATTTCAATTATTGTCACAGTATCATCTGCATAATATTTTATATTATTAAATCAATAATTGAGACAACAAAGTTATTCATATTATTATTTGCAATATTGACAATGTCTAGAAGTTCTGTCAAGGAGAGGTTTGGTCACCTAATTGCACGCCAATAAGGAGAAATCCTTATCGAAAAGCCCCCTCTTTCCTGGGAACGACCTGGTTATTAAATATTGCGAATTATAATGATGTTGATACATGTTAAAAAATATTGAGGGAATTTTTATGAAGTATTGTAAATATTGGCGTATTATTTGGACCCCAATTTACCCATTTTTTTAAAATAATCGGTAGAAAATTATTTAATATAATAAAGGTTGGAGCCACATGTAAATCTGACTTATCTTTGTTCAAATCCATAACATGGGCTAAGAAAGCTTGACATCCGTTTTTCAATGATAGTGACTAATTTTAGTGGTTTAGTTGTTTGAATTCGTATGACAGGTTGGTTAGGAATATGAAAACTAACAACCTTATGAAAATAATCAATTTTGGCATGATGAGTGGTTAACCAATCAATTCCTAAAATCACATCAAAAGCAAGTATCTTTAAAGAGATAAGATCAACAGGTAATGTGATAGTGCCAACTTGGATTAAGCAAGATTTATAAACAGTGGATGTAACGAAAGTTTCACCCAACGGAGTCTCCACTGATAAATCAAAGTCTAATTTCTCCGGATTCAAGTTTAAACGTTGAGCACAAGCAGAAGAGATAAAAGAATGGGTAGAACCGGTATCTAGTAAGGTATAAACTTTGCAAAAGTTCAAGATTAGCTTACCAGTCACCTCTTGAAATTCATAACAAATTATGCCTTCATTTTTAACGGTTCAAAATTTGTGGATATATACTCAACTTATATATGTATAACATATTCAAAAATCACATCGATCTAATGGTCGGATTAAAATTATAACTCACGCAATAGAGCTTTAAGAACATCGATTTGATCTTTTAATACCTCTAATTCAACAAAATACTGATAAAACACCTCAACAGTAATTCCTTCATTTATAACCACATAAATAAATCCATCATTTATATCTGCATCAAATAAATATTTCCTTATCATATAAATTAATAATTAATTATTCACAAATAATATTACAGAATCGCAACAAATGACAACCAGCAGCGGTTCGAGAAAGAGGGGCTTTTTAATAAGGATTTCTCCTTCTTGGCGCCAAGAATTAGGTGACCAAACCTCTCATCGATGTAACTTTCTAGACATTGCCAATAATGCTATCTAATAATATTATTCAAATAATATGAATTATTGATCCGATAATGAGAAATATTATGTGTTGATAATTATTGAAACAACAATAATATAAAATATCAACGCAGCAATTATTGAATCAATAAAATAAAATATTGAGCAAGTAATTACTTTGTAAAAATTATTGAGTAGTGCCTTCTTTACGTAAGAATCAATAATTTAAAAATACATCGCAATACGGTAATGCGCTTGTGCACCCACGCCAGACATCGTATTTTAACCACCGAAGTAATCCAGCAGTGTTAATTCGTGAATAACTACGCCAATTATTTATAAAAACTCAAACTTGTCGTTTTTCTTCATCCGATAGTTATTCTATTATGGGGCCCATAAATGATCTCATATTTGTCAAGACCGATATTCCCGACAAAAAGAATATTCCACGACCAAATGAATATTCCCCGACAACAATAAGTATTTTATAGCCACTTGCGTATTTTGAAAAAAATTTCATATCTCACCCTTAACTTTAAACTTTTATCAATTTAACCATTTACTGAATAAAAATTATAAGAAAAATTGAATACTTTTATTTCATAAAATTCGGGGTCTTACACTTTACCAATTCAACTAATCCTTAGTTGATGAATGTTCTAAACTCTAAATTACCTTGAAGTCAACCCAAACCAAACTTCCTTTGGTTTGCTTATGTACTCACATAATTTTGAAAGCATGTTGTCGATGATAACATTTGTTCAATTTAGAAATCGTTAATACTCTAGCTCTTATTGATTCATCGATATACCTTGTTCATGAAGATATTATAATCAAACTCTTGAATAGTTATTGGTCTCTATCTGATTCAACCAGTACTTGGTTGATGAGCATTCTAAAGATCTAGAATTCCTTTGAAGCTAATTCCCAACCAAACTTCATTTGGTTCGGAACCTCATAATCTAAGTTGAGATGAACAACCCTATATTAGGGGATTATTTTAGAACTAGGTGATAGCGTTAAAATGTTTGCGCAATACATAGTACAAAGGGCTGATCACCTAGAGTACGGGATGATGGTCCATATAGTCGTTCAGACTGTTAAAGGTTACAATATAAACACATGTTAACCTAGGACATAGATGATGATTATAGTCTTTTAGACTGTTAAAGGTTAAAGTAAAAATACTTGAAACCTAGAGTATAGTTCATGTGTAAGACCCCGAATTTTATGAAATGAAAGTATTTAATTTTCTTATAATTATTATTTTTTTCGTAAATGGTTAAATTGATAAAAGGTTAAAGTTAAGGGTGATATGTGAAAATTTTGCAAAGTAAGCAAGTGGTTATATAATATT
The DNA here is from genome assembly GCA_020205605.1 of Panax ginseng. NCBI lineage: Eukaryota > Viridiplantae > Streptophyta > Magnoliopsida > Apiales > Araliaceae > Panax > Panax ginseng. Next base: position 85,527,121 of record CM035136.1, on the reverse strand, counting down.
CGATTGGTCTTGGAATATTCGTTTTAACAGGAAATATTCGTACGACGGCACAATCATTGGTGGACCCCACAACAGAAGTATTATCGTAGTTAGAAAATGACAGAATTATCTTTTTATAAAAACAACGGCGAAAGTGTTACCGTTAAAACTGTTGAACTACCCGGTAGTAAAAGTACAGTAATACGTGTGATTGCATAGTAGCACACGGTATTGATTATTGATGCTTACATGAGAAGTCACTTAGTTATACTCAATTATTGCTATAGTAATTGTGACGCCCCCAAATCCGTGTAACATCGATTACAAGACATGGTGCTCACGAGATAACATACATCATCATCTATTTAAGTAACTCTAATAATAATAATAATAATAATAATAATAATAATAATAATAATAATAATAATAATAATAATAATATTAACTATTACATACTTATTCAAAATAAAGTCCCAAGTCTTTACAACCTTTAATAAACTGAAACTTAAACTTAGCGTTTATCGCTACATCACATCATATGCGGAAATATAATTATTACATAAATAACTCTCATCATTTCATCTTAGACTTTCCTTTGTCCTTGCCCGAGCCCTCAGCATTATTAGCCTTAACTGAAAAGTTTAAGCAAGAATGAGCACAAATTGCCCAGCAAGTATATAAAGTAGTTTGAGAACATACATCAGAAGTAGAAGCATTAGTATGAATATTTCTCAATAGTTGAAATAAATATCAAGAGATAAACTGGAATATCAAGATAAGAGTTATAGAATTCTCAATAACATACTAAGGGGTGTTAGATACCCTAAACATTACTTTGTTTCATCAAAAACCATCAGACGGTTTAACAATCAAATAGATTGTAAACGGTCTCTGCAATTACTCCAGGTGATCAGCCTATCGTACCCTAACAAGTATAAAGTTTAAACGCATAAGCGTAAATGGGACTATATGCCCGTCATCAGTTACCCCATTATCCGGTTTGTTCATCTTAGTATTCATACGGGACCTCACCAAAGCAATTTGGATTGGTAAACATCAAATAGCTTCAAAGGATTTGAATTGTTTAAACAATATACTATGTTTGCATCAATAACATCTAGTTGGGACAAAAGCTAGAAAGCATGCTTGAATATAGTTCATTAAGGGAATACGAACTTTAAAGTATAGCAGTTGCAATAGGAACTGAATAATCATCAATAACGTTTCGCATCACAATTGAAGTTATAGAACTTTACAATAAAGGAGCTTGCACAAATGATTAATTAATCACAAGCCCAAACTTACCCTCGCTGTAAGCAACTGAATAAGAGTTGAATAAATTCATAATGAAAAATAGGGTAAGAAACTTGCCTTGATCGTTGTTTACCAATAAGCATTAACGACTTATGACTATCTCGCACTTCACGTGCCCTACATAATTGTATAATCATGCACATCAACTATTAGCAACGCATAGTAGTTGTAATATAAATTTTACTCTATAATTTTTGAGTTCACTCTATGATTTTCACTCTACTATCTCAAGACTTCTACGATTTTTTTGAGTTCACTCTACGATTTTCATCGACTCTACGATTTTCGGTGTTGACTCTACGATTTTCACTCTACTATCTCTCAAGACTCTACGATTTTTGAGTTTACTCTACGACTTTCAATCGACTCACGATTTTTGAGTTTACTCTACGATTTTCAATTTGACTCTCACGATTTTGAGTTTACTCTACGATTTTCACTAACTCTACGATTTTTTTGAGTTTACTCTACGATTTTCACTAACTCTACGATTTTCAGAGTTTACTCTACGATTTTCACTGATTCTACGATTTTCAGAGTTTACTCTACGATTTTCATTGACTCTACGATTTTCAGAGTTTACTCTACGATTTTCACTGACTCTACGATTTTCAGAGTTTACTCTACAATTTTCATTTACTCTACAATTTTCAGAGTTTACTCTACGATTTTCACTGACTCAACGATTTTCATAACTTGCTCAATTTAGCTCCCTTTCCTATGAAATTTGGACAGGTTGTACCTCATGTTACATACTATTTTATAAAATTATTACATATGTTAATCGAAGTATATACACCATGATCCCGAGGTCAAGAAAAACCCCAAAAATCACAGATTACTAGTTAAACCCAATTTGACAAAAATCCAGGGATTTTGCTTCTAGCATGTAATTAAATTATTCCTAATGTCCAGATCATCTACTCACATGTTTTCACATTTCACAACATCAAACTTCAACAAACTTCCACCTTTTTGATTAATTTAGCACCTTAGAGACATTTTATCAAAGGTAGAGCATCATTGCTTAATTCTTTGATTTTCTATGAATTTGATGCATGATTAACCCATATCTTTTGTTGTTAATGATCTATAATCATCAAACAACAATGATGAATATGGCAACACAAAGCCACAACAAATCATTTACCAATTTTATATGCATTTTCTTCTCATTTTTGTTATAAAAATAAAATAGGTTCATGAATTACCTTTTGATGAATTTCTTCTTGGTTTAATATGATGTTCCTTCTCCTTGCTTGTCAAATCCTCAGTAATCCTCCAAAATTAGTTCTAACTCTCTTAGGCTCTCAATTTCTCTCAATGTTTACTCACTTGGTGGAATTTTCTTAAAAGAAAAGTGTGTTTGTATATATGTATAGCTTTGTTAGAGTCTTTTTATTCCCATAACCCCCAACTCCCATAACCCCCAACTCTAATGATTAGTTACTCACAATACTTAATACAACAATAATATAGTTAATTAATAGGAAGAATGTGGGAGTTAGAGAAAATGAATGTGGGAGTTAGAAAAATAAAAAGAATTTTAATTTTAAGGAATAAAATAAATTACTTCCACTATAGCTATTATGTAATATACGTATACTCCCTCCCTTGTCCCAATTTAATAGTCTCATGGGTCCATCAGTTCAGCTGATTTCTATTAAAAAAAATACATATATTATTTTAATCAATTAATCAATTAATAAGCTATTTGACTATTTTACCCTTCGAAACCAAACTTTGCGAACCATATATCGATTCCTACTAAAGTCGACGTTCCGAACGTCAAGGGACTATCCGTTTAGTCAAATTCATCTCTGAAATTCGTAGTTGACTTTTTCCTCGAAAAAGTCAATAGGTTGACTTTGACCAAAAAGTCAACTGAATATTCTGTAAGGGACTTTCGAAATCGGTGTCGTCCCTGGTACTAAATCTATAACGAATTCGACCTCCCGATCCGGCAAAAGTCCTGGCAATTCCTCCGGAAATTTGTTCACTAATGGTATATGTCCCATCTCTATCCCTGCTTTCTGCGTATCGACGATATGGGCCAAATATCCTACACATTCCTTTCTTAGTAACTTCCTTGCTTGCATCATCGTCAGACAACTTGAGTGTCTCGGCGACCTACTTCCATAGAATGCTACCCTAGACTGATCTGGAGTCCTAAGGTTTATACACTTCTTTTGGCAATCTATCATCGCTCCATGGTTAAATAACCAATCCATTCCTAGAATTACATCAAATTCTCCTAATTGAATTGGAATTAAATCCACGGGTAACTTATATCCCCTGATGTTTACAACACAATTTCTATAGACATGGCTAACGGGAATCATTTCCTTATTAGCAACTTCTATGTTTATAGGATATTTTAATTCTTCCTGGGGTAAATGTAATTGTTGGGAGAATTTATGTGATACAAAGGAACAAGTAGCACCCGAATCAAATAATATGTAAGCAGATATATCATTGATCGGAATGATACCTGAAACCACGTCCCTGGATGCGACCGCATCCTAAACCGTCATGTTAAAATTCCTTGCTGTTGGTCGATTCTGAGTTGGTGGTCCATTAATCGCGAGATTCCCACCGCTTGGTCCCCTTCCTCCTGCTGTGTTCTTCTTTGGGCAATTCCTTGCCTAATGATCCAATTCTCCACAGTTGAAGCATCTATTTCTCTTTGGTGCAGAGCAATTGGGAGAGATGTGCCCCTCCTGCCTGCAGTTGAAATAGACATTCTTTCCTTTTAGACATACCCCTGAGTGATTCCTCCCACACTCCTTGCATGCCTCTGTTCTCTTCTTTGTTTCCCATGGTTTTCCCCCAGAGTTTCTCGATTTGAAATTGTTGCTGCTACTATTGTTATTGTTCCACTTCCTCTTGTTTGCACCACTAATGTTGCTACCTTCCCCGCGATTCCCTCCTTCATTCTTCTTCTTTTTTTTCTTATTAAATTTCATCAGGGCCTCACTTCCGCCCTCAGCGATTATAGCTTTCTCTCGGGAGAGTCATGAAGCTTTTCATCCTGAATAACCGAGAGTCTGCTATATAGCCATGGTTTGAGACCCTGCTCAAACCTCCTCATTTTTCTTTCCTCAGTGTCAACCTGGTGAGGCGCAAACCTCGCCAGCTCATTGAATTTTATTGCATATTGAGGTACAGTCATGTCTTCTTGCTTCAGCTCCAGGAATCGCATCTCCATGCCACTCTGCATACTAACCGAAAAATAGTTCTCGAAAAAGATTTTCTTAAACCCTTCCCAAGGTATCACGCCTTCTCCAGCCCTGGTCTGGTTTTCCTCCCACCAGAAGTTAGCTTCACCCTTCAGCATGTAAGTAGCGAAGATTGTTTTCTGATCAACACCTACTCGGGAGATAGCGAATGCCTTTTCGATTTCCTTGACCCAAGTTTGAGCTTCGATGGGTTCAGTGGTTCCTTTGAACTCAGGGGGTCCTGCGCTCTTGAAGTCCTTGAAGTTTGCCACCTGGGCCACTGGAGGGTTATTGGCATTCGGGGTTCGATTCTGAAGTGCCCCCACTAGCATGTCTATAAACTGCTACATAGGATTCGGTGGATCCCCAGCATTATCGCCTAACCCCTCGGGTGTTTGACGACGTCTACCTCTAGCCATCTATCTGTTTAAAATGAACTTAATGTTATTATCTTATCACTTACTCTACATAATATATCAATCATAAGAAGAGACTAAATCATCACATCACATACTTAAATAAAAACATATTTATTTATAAACATAACACCCAAGGTATTTCATCGTCTTATAACATTAAGCCATTTACATCACTTTAAACCAACATACTTGGTAAAAAGCGAAACCAAGCTTATTATTCAAAGATAAGTGTTCTATCGCCAAGATAGTAAAAGTTCATCATAATAAACTAAAAGCCCACTTTAATGGCGTCCTCATGCTCCTCATCCGTTATCTCGATTACTAGCCCTCGACTTATAACACGTCAGAGGCAAGGTGCTCCTCACTTGGAAAATGATTCACCTATATGTTGAAACCTTCCATGTGCTAACTTAAATGCGTACTTCGTCTTGTCTATCTTAACCTTCTTATCTCTCACCTCTCCTTCTAACTCGCCAGTTAGCTTCTCAGCCCGAACACGGTCTCTCCTTTCTTCTCCCCAGAATGTGGTAATAATCTGCTTGTCAGTTTGAAGACTCTGAATCCTCAACTCTAACCCATTAATGGTATGCCCTAAGTGGGTCCTAATAGCTTCTTTCTCATCCTCCAGCCTATCCTCCTTCTTGTCTGATGCCCGCAACTTGTCAGCCAGATTCCCGTTCCTAATTATCAGGTGGTGCACCAATGCCTCAAGCAATGCTGTAGTTTGCTGCTCCCCTTGATACAGCTCCTTCAACTCATGGACCTTGTTGTCCAACTCCGTAATCCTATCCATCAACTCATCCAATAAAGTATCCTCAGGTGCTTCTTCCGAGTCCTCCTCGGGCTCCTCTTCCTCTTCAGGATACTCATCTGGGTCTGAGTCAGCTACTGTCTCAGCTATAGGCTCAGGTACAGCTGTCACCAACTGCTCACTCACAACGTGGATATCTCTAACCTCCTTTTCTCCTAACATCCTTCAAACAAGAAAAAAAATCACTCGGTTAGTATTTTAAAATAGTTGTTTTTGTTTTTAGGAAAAATATATTTGACACAACCCCTAGAACTCTACATGAGTTCATCTCTTTATTTTCTCCACTAACTTCCCAAAGGTTATAGTCCAAGGTTCCCCACCTAAGGTTTATAACCTATTGCTTCGATACCAACCTGTGACGCCCCCAAATCCGTGTAACATCAATTACAAGACATGGTGTTCACGATATAACATACATCATCATCTATCTAGGTAACTCTAATAATAATAATAATAATAATAATATTAACTATTACATACTTATTCAAAATAAAGTCCCAAGTCTTTGCAACCTTTAATAAACTGAAACTTAAACTTAGCGTTTATCGCTACATCACATCATATACAGAAATATAATTATTACATAAATAACTCTCATCATTTCATCTTAGACTTTCCTTTGTCCTCATGAGCCCTCCCACATTATCGATATAAGCGAAAAGTTTAAGCAAGAATGAGCACAAATTGCCCAGCAAGTATATAAAGTAGTTTGAGAACATACATCAGAAATAGAAGCATTAGTATGAATATTTCTCAATAGTTGAAATAAATATCAAGAGATAAACTGGAATATCAAGATAAGAGTTCTAGAATTCTCTATAACATACTAAGGGGTGTTAGATACCCTGAACATTACTTTGTTTCATCAAAAACCATCAGACGGATTAACAATCAAATAGATTGTAAACGGTCTCTGCAAGTACTCCAGGTGATCAGCCTATCGTACCCTACATTGTGCACAAGTATAAAGTTTAAATGCATAAGCGTAAATGGGACTATAAGCCCGTCATCAGTTACCACGTTATTCGGGTTGTTCATCTTAGTATTCATACGGGACCTCACCAAAGCAATTTGGATTGGTAAACATCAAATAGCTTCAAAGGATTTGAATTGTTTAAACAATATACTATGTTTGCATCAATAACATCTAGCTGGGACGAAAGCTAGAAAGCATGCTTGAATATAGTTCATTAAGGGAATACAAACTTTAAAGTATAGCAGTTGCAATAGGAACTGAATAATCATCAATAACGTTTCGCATTGAAGTTATAGAACTTTACAATAAAGGAGCTTTCACGAATGATTAATTAATCACAAGCCCAAACTTACCCTCGCTGCAATCAACTGAATAAGAGTTGAATAAATTCATAATGAAAAATAGGGTAAGAAACTTGCCTTGATCGTTGTTTACCAATAATGCATTAACGACTTACAATTTATCTCGCACTTCACGTGCCCTACACAGTGTATAATCATGCACATCAACTATTAGTAACGCATAGTAGTTGTAATATAAATTTTACTCTATAATTTTCAGAGCTCACTCTATGATTTTCACTCTACTATCTGCACTCTACGATTTTCAGAGTTCAATTTACGATTTTCACTAACTCTACGATTTTCAGTGTTGACTCTACGATTTTCACTCTACTATCTGAACTCTACGATTTTCAGAGTTTACTCTACGACTTTCATTGACTCTACGATTTTCAGAGTTTACTCTACGATTTTCAATGACTCTACGATTTTCAGAGTTTATTCTACGATTTTCATTGACTCTACGATTTTCAGAGTTTACTCTATGATTTTCATTGACTCTACGATTTTCAGAGTTTACTCTACGATTTTCACTGACTCTACGATTTTCAGAGTTTAATCTACGATTTTCATTGACTCTACAATTTTCAGAGTTTACTCTACGATTTTCACTGACTCTACGATTTTCATAACTTGCTCAATTTAACTCCCTTTCCTATGAAATTTGGATAGGTTGTACCTCATGTTACATACTATTTTATAAAATTATTACATATGTTAATCGAGTCATATACACCATGATCCCGAGGCTCCGAAAACCCCAAAAATCACAGATTACTAGTTAAACCCAATTTGACAAAAATCCGGGATTTTGCTTCTAGCATGCAATTAAATTATTCCTAATGTCCAGATCATCTACTCTCACATGTTTTCACATTTCACAACATCAAACTTCAACAAACTTCCACCTTTTTGATTAATTTAGCACCTTAGAGACATTTTATCAAAGGTAGAGCATGCATTGCTTAATTCTTTGATTTTTTATGAATTTGATGCATGATTAACCCATATCTTTTGTTGTTAATGATCTATAATCATCAAACAACAGTAACATGGCAACACAAAGCCACAACAAATCATTTACCAATTTTATATGCATTTTCTTCTCATTTTTGTTATAAAAATAAAATGGGTTCATGAATTACCTTTTGATGAATTTCTTCTTGGTTTAATATGATGCTCCTTCTCCTTGCTTGTCAAATCCTCAGTAATCCTCCAAAATTAGTTCTAACTCTCTTAGGCTCTCAATTTCTCTCAATGTTTACTCACTTGGTGGAATTTTCTTAAAAGAAAAGTGTGTTTGTATATATGTATAGCTTTGTTAGAGTCTTTTTATTCCCATAACCCCCAACTCCCATAACCCCCAACTCTAATGATTAGTTACTCACATAACCCCCAACTCCCATAACCCCCAACTCTAATGATTAGTTACTCACAATACTTAATACTACAATAATATAGTTAATTAATAGGAAGAATGTGGGAGTTAGAGAAAATGAATGTGGGAGTTAGAAAAATAAAAAGAATTTTGATTTTAAGGAATAAAATAAATTACTTCCACCTTAGCTATTATGTAATATATGTATACTCCCTCCCTTGTCCCAATTTAATAGTCTCATGGGTCCATCAGTTCAGCTGATTTCTATTAAAAAAAATACATATATTATTTTAATCAATTAATAAGCTATTTGACTATTTTACCATTCGGAACCAAACTTTGCGAACCATATATCGATTCCTACTAAATTTGACGTTCCGGACGTCAAGGGACTATCCGTTTAGTCAAATTCATCTCTGAAATTCGTAGTTGACTTTTCCTCGAAAAAAGTCAACAGTTGACTTTTGACCAAAAAGTCGACTATGACACTTTTTCGTGATTATAGTCTATCCGACTAATTTTGACGTTAGGACTCGAATACACAGTTCGCATCTCTAAATTCTGCTCCTAACTCCAGCTCATGATTTAATACCATCCCACGTAATAAAATAGAATAATTCCCTACTTAATTTTATTTAAATAGTTAAATAAAACTAAACCAACCATTTAAATACATCTCATCACATATCTTGAAAAAACACATATATGTACCACACACATACATCTAATAAATGAAATCACCCAAAAGTTTCATATAAATTCGTTTATTAACAATTCTTAAATTACATAAAAAAATATTTAAAAATAAAAATAAAACTCAGATATTACAGTAATTGTTGCATCGTATCTCTCATATTATTGATTCAATTATTGTCACAGTATCATCTGTATAATATGTTATATTATTAAATCAATAATTGAGGCGACAAAGTTATTCATATTATTATTTGCAATATTGACAATGTGTCAGAAGTTACATCGAGGAGAGGTTTGGTCACCTAATTGCGCTCAATAAGGAGAAAATCCTTATCGGAAAGCCCCCTTTCCTAGGAGCGACTGGTTGTTAAATATTATGAGTTATAATATTTATGATGAATAAGTTCGTGTTGATTAAAGATGAAATTGATAGTTCCATTGTGTTAGGATTATTAGTGTTAGTGGAAATCGATATTTATTTTGATAATAATTGATGTCTTGAGGTTATATTAACCAATCGGGTAATTAATCGGAAAAATGAGCAATTAATTGCTATTATTTCACATGCTTATAACTATTTATTCACATGTGTGTACTATTGATTCACATTCATGTACTATTAGGGGAGGTGGTGGAAGATTGATAATACTTGCATGACTAAATTAAAAATGGAGGTATAGATGAAGATACTATACTGTAATTAGTTTTTTCACGTGATTGTACTATTAATGAACTATTAATTCACATTATTACTATTAGGGGAGGTGGTGCAAGTTTGATAATACTTGCAGGACTAAATTAAAAATGAAGAAAAAGAGAAAAGTATTATACTGTAATATTTCGAGCCCCAAAACGTGCAATTATCGAAACTATATTTTCCTATAAATAGAAGCTCATTCTTCTTTCATTCTCACCAATTCACTAAGTCTCACAATAGCAATTATTATAGAGAGAAAGAAGAAGAGAAGTCTGCTACCTCACTATTCCAGTATCTAATTTCTTCTAAGGTAAGGGGTATTATTTCTTTCGTATTCATGAAGAGAGATATTTTCTTTCAATACTCATAAGGGTTGTTATTCCATTCTTTATTATTAGTTGGAATAACTTTGTCTGTCTGATCTATCGCATACTGGTGAATTCTTCTGTTATTCCATTCTTTATTATTTTGTTGGAATAACTTGTCTATCTGATCTATATCGCATACATGGTGAATTCTTACATTATTCCATTCTTTATTATTCTCGTTGGAATAACTTTGTCTATGTGGACTACCGCATGCATGGTGAATGATCCTTCGTATTCATTCCTTATTAAATTGTGGAAATGATCTGTCTACGTGGATTACCGCATGGCGAGTAAAAAATCCATTTGCAGTTTCATATATTCTATTATACTCAGTTGGTTAAAGTTTTGGCTTCTATACTCCATGAAATTAGTAGAATATCCTGGATATTTGCGCTTCATCCGGTATCTTTTCATGGAAATATTCTTCTGAGCATTCTTGAACTTTACTCCACAAAACAGTATCATGTTGACAATTTGGAAATTATTGAATTCTGGATAAATTAAGTTATAAATCTTTAAAAATTTATCCTTGAACTTGTTTTATTGAATTCTTATGTCATTGTCATCATCCTCATGTTTATAATATGTTGAAAGTCATTTGTGGCCTGTAGTTCATAGATGGACTTGGTATGATTATGACCAGGGATTATTCGGTATAATCATGACCGTAATATTACAAATGATGTGGTAAAAGTCCTCATTGGCCTATAGTGCATTGATGGACAGTTGTTGGCATGATCATGACCATTGATGAATACACGAATATCCTTGGCCCGTAGTGCATGGATAATTTATGCTCGTGATACTAATGAATATCATTGGCTGTAGTGCAAGGATGATGTGGTTTATTTATTAAGTTGAGTCTCAGCGATAAAAGTGATGAAAAACCTTTTAAATCATAGAAGATAGTAGATTTTATTCTTTACATGACTCTTCTAATGGATTTCTTGTTCCACTGCAGTTAAACTTGATATTTTTTATATTTTATCAGTTTAACACTGTTGAAGGCTAACGATAAATTTTTCTGCATTATCTTAGTCATAATATTTCTTACTGGGCTAGTTGAGCTCACCCTTTCTTTCATTGTTCTCTTCAGGAAATGAGAATATAGCTGGGACGAGTCGGGGAATGGATTGACGGTCCAGATGGTTGTTTTAGTAGTCCTCACTATTCTATAAAATAGTGTGACAATAAATGTAATGAGGACTCCATTGAGTGTGGATATTGTCTAGATGACAATATTCTTATTAAAACTCTTAGATTATGTTTTGTTGTATTTTACACGACTATTGTATAATTAAGTTATATTTGAATTTTGTACCATGTATTTGGCGACTCAAGATGGGTGATGTATACCTATTTTTGGGGCGTCATAGTTGGTATCAAAGCTTAGGGATATGATCCCTGGCTGAGATGTGAGAAAAGAACTAGGAGGGGAGAGACGGGGAATTCCTTCGCTAGTATGACATACCTAAGTTTATTTGGTATTTAATTGGTCGGTCAGAGTATAGGGATAATATGTGATATGTCAATTAACCCTAGTTTTGTGACAGTGTTTGAGAATGGCATCTGAAAATGTTGAGATCAGTAATGAAGCACATGAGACCGTTAAGTCACCAATGATCAATACCCAGGATAATGTGCAATAGGAAGACAATAATCCTCAAGTAAAATACAACACCGATCAGATGATGAACGATGGGATGATCAGAGGCTTTATGCAATTCATGCAACATCAGGCGAGAGAGACTCCTATTCAAAATGCAGGTGGAAACAATGGTAACCCACGGCTGGTCACTACTAAGCAGTTCAAGGAGCTGGGACCGTCGGAGTTTTTGGGAAAGCCAGAACCACTTAAGGCGGAGACATGGTTAAAGCAGATCACCAAGATATTTGATATCTTGAGATGCTCCGAGAAGCAAATGGTTCCCTTCGCCACCTTTATGTTGTGTGAAGAGGCATATTACTGGTGGGAATCTATAAAACGTACCCATCCTGACGCACTCAAGATGTCTTGGGAGAAGTTTCAAGAGCTGTTTAACAACAAGTACTTTCCCAAAAGTATTCGTCACATGAAAGAGGTGGAGTTTATCAAGTTGGAGCAAAACAATATGACTGTGTCGCAATATAAGGCTAAATTTGTGGAGTTATCCCGATTTGCATCTCATTTGGTCAATAATGAGGAGCGAATGGCGCAAATGTTTCTAAGAGGTTTGAAACTCGATATACGTCAATACCTCATTTCTCACAAACTTTTTTTATATTCAGATGTTATGAATAAGGCTCAGTTATTGGAGCGTGATAATGAGTCAGCACAACCAAAATGTAACGAGCAATAACACGATAATAATCATACCAGTGGCAACGGCCATCGGAACAATGATAACCATCGTGGGGGAAATTATCATGCCAAGAATAGTAACCACTTTGGTGGTAATCATGGCCAAGATAATAGAGGTGGAAATTTCAAGAAGGAGAGATTCAATAATGATGGAAATACGTCAGCACCAGCACCTGTTGTTAAAGAAGGAGAACGACCGCCGGTCGTATGCTTCAAATGCGGAGGGGAGGGACATATCAGTTCAAACTACGTGATACAGTCCAAAGCATGTTATAATTATGGAAAAGAAGGTCACCTAGCCCGATTTCGTTGTGCACCAAAGTTAAGTTCAACTGGGACGGTGGCACCAAAGGCGGATACGGACAAAACAAAGTCGGTGGTTTCAGGAAGAGCGTTTTTGTGACTTCTCAAAAAGCGAGTAACCCGAACGAAGTTAGCACGGGTTAGTTAATTATAAATTCTTGCGAAGTCTATACCTTATTAGATACTGGTTCTACCCATTCTTTTATCTCTTTTGCTTGCGCTCAACGTTTAAATTTGACCCCAGAGAAGTTATACTTTAACTTATTGGTTGAAACTTCGTTAGTAGAAACCTTCGTTACCTCCACTATTTATAAATCTTGTTGATTCAAATTGACACTTTCACGTTACATGTCGATCTTATCTCTTTGAAAGTACTTGCCCTTGATGTGATTTTAGGAATCGATTGGTTAACTACTCATCATGCTTTTCGTAAGGTTGTTAGCTTTCATATTCCTAACCAACCTGTTATGCGAATTCAAGCAACCAAACCACTAAAGTCAATCATTGTCATATCAAGCCATAAGTAAAGAGCCCCAGTCCTTTCGTTGTTGACTTCCTTTTGTGGAATACACTGAAGCCAGACTTTCTGTAGGCGACGTTGTGAATGACGATGGCAAGTTGATAGGTATCAATGTGACGTACTATCCAAGTTTTGGATGAGAGTCACAGTTTTGAATGATATTTCTATTGTTAATAAATTTCCTGATGTATTCTTGAAGACTTCCTAGCCTACCTCTAGAGCGTGAAATCAAATTTTGTATTGACCCCAGTACAAAACCCATTTCTAAAAACCTTAAATATTTCTTCACCTAGAATGAACGTATTATGCGCTAAAGACGTTGGTTCGAGCTATTGAAGATTACGACTATACCATTCAATATTATTGTGGAAGAGCGAACGTAGTAGCTGACGCGTTGAGTAGAAGATCGTATGCGTTTACGAGTGCGATGTTGTTAACACAAAAACCCATTTTGTATAACTTATAAATGATGAAGATAGAGTTAAAGACTCTAGGGACCCACGTGAAGATAACGAATATACGAGTAGAATCGACTTTAATCGATAAAGTTAAAGTCGCTCAAGCTACACACCCGAATCTGATGAATGTGAAGAAGAAGGTTCAAGAAGGAGTTATCTCAACCCTCGATTTAATTGGCCCATTTGAAATCCTCGATGGAGTAGGAACTGTGGCCTATAGACTCGTTTTACCGCTAAGTATGTCTCAAGTTCATAACGTTTTTTTCGTATCGATATTACGTAAATATGTGGATGACCCAAACCACATTATTGAATTAGAACTAGACGAGATAGCAGAAGATTTAACGTATGATGAGATACGTATTAAAATGTTGGATAAGAAGGATCATATTCGACACTCAAAGGTTATACCTCAAGAGTTAGAATCTGTCGAGGTATCCTCACCTTTTTTGGCATACCAGGCACGTACGTAAATTTCGAGGGCGAAATTTCATAAGGAGGGGAGATTGTAAGACCTCGAATTTTATGAAATAAAAGTATTTAATTTTCTTATAATTATTATTTTTTTCGTAAATGGTTAAATTGATAAAAGGTTAAAGTTAAGGGTGATATGTGAAAATTTTGCAATGTAAGCAAGTGGTTATATAATATTCGATTGGTCGGGGAATATTCATTTTAACAGGGAATATTCGTACGACGGCACAATCATTGGTGGACCTCACAACAGAAGTATTGTTGTAGTTAGAAAATGACAGAATTATCTTTTTATAAAAATAACGGTGAAAGTGTTACCGTTAAAACTGTTGAACTTTGGAGATAGTAAAAGAAATCTTTATAATCTGGCGTGGTTGCATAGTAGCACACGGTATTGATTATTGATACTTACGTGAGAAGTCACTTAGTTATACTCAATTATTGCTACAGTAATTATTGCATCATATCTCTCATATTATTGATTCAATTGTTGCCACATTATCATCTATATAATATGTTATATTATTAAATCAATAATTGAGATGACAAAATTATTCATATTGTTATTTGCAATATTAACAATGTCTAAAAGTTCTGTCAATGAGAGGTTTGGTCACCTAATTGCGCGCCAATAAGGAGAAATCCTTATCGGAATGCCCCCTCTTTCCTGGGAACGACCTGGTTGTTAAAAATTGTGAGTTATAATATTAATGATGAATAAGTTTGTGTTGATTAAAGATGAAATTGATAGTTCCATTGTGTTGGGATTATTAGTGTTAGTGGAAATCGACATGTATTTCGATAATAATTGATGTCTGGAGGTTATATTGACCAATCAGGTAATTAATCGGATAAATGAGTAATTAATTGCTATTATTTCAAATGCTTATAACTATTTATTAGCATGTGTGTACTATTGATTCACATTCATGTACTATTAGGGGAGGTGGTGCAAGATTGATAGTACTTGCATGACTAAATTAAAAATGGAGGTATAGATGAAGGTACTATACTGTAATTAGTTTTTTCACATGATTATACTATTAAGTCACATGAATGAACTATTAATTCACATTATTTACTATTAGGGGAGGTGGTGCAAGATTGATAATACGTGCAGGACTAAATTAAAAATGAAGAAAAAGAGGAATGTATTATACTGTAATATTTTGAGCCCCAAAATGTGCAATTATCGAAACTATATTTTCCTATAAATAGAAGCTCATTCTTCTTTCATTCTCACCAATTCACTAAGTCTCACAAGAGAAATTATTATATAGAGAAATTATAGAGAGAAAGAAGAAGAGAAGTCTGCTACCTCACTAATCCAGTATCCAATTTCTTCTAAGGTAAGGGGTATTAGTTCTTTCGTATTCAAGAAGAGAGTTATTTTCGTTCAATACTCGTAAGGGTTGTTATTCCATTCTTTATTATTCTGTTGGAATAACCTGTCTGTGCGGTCTATCGTATGCCTGGTGAATTCTTCTCTTATTCCATTTTTTATTATTCTGTTGGAATAACATGTCTGTGCGGTCTAGCGCATTCATGGTGAATTCTTCTATTATTCCATTCTTTATTATTCTGCTGGAATAATATGTCTATGTGGACTACCGCATGCATGGTGAATGATCCTTCGTATTCATTCCTTATAAAATTATGGAAATGATCTGTCTACATGGATTACTTCATGGCGAGCAAAAATCCATTTGTAGTTTCATATATTCTATTATACTCAGTTGGTTAAAGTTTTGGCTTCTATACTACATGAAATTAGTAGAATATCCTGGATATTTGCGCTTCATCCAATATCATGTTGACAATTTGGACATTATTGAATTCTGGATAAATTAAGTTATAAAATTTTAAAAATTTATCCTTGAACTTGTTTTATTGAATTCTTATATCATTGTCATCATCCTCATGTTTATAATATGTTGAAAGTCATCTGTGGCATGTAGTGCATAGATGGACTTGGTATAATTATGAGCAGGGATTATTCGGTATAATCATGACCGTAATGTTAAAAATGATGTGGTAGAAGTGCTCATTGGCACATAGTGCATTGATGGACAGTTGTTGGCATGATCATGATCATTGATGAATACACGAATATCCTTGGCCCATAGTGCATAGATAATTTGTGGTCGTGATACTAATGATTATCGTTGGCCGTAGTGCAGGGATGATGTGGTTTATTTATTAAGCTGAGTCTCAGCGATGAAAGTGATGAAAAACCCTTTAAATCATAGAAGATAGTAGATTTTATTCTCTACATGACTCTTCTAATGGATTGCTTGTTCCACTGCAGTTAAACTTGATATTTTTTATATTTTATCAGTTTAACATTGTTGAAGGCTAACGATAAATTTTTCTGCATTATCTTAGTCATAATATTTCTTACTGGGCTAGTTGAGCTCACCCTTTCTTTCACTGTTCTCTTCAGGAAATGAGAATAATTTGGGACGAGTCTGAGAAAGCAGTTGACGGTCCAGATGGTTGTTTTAGTAGTCCTCACTATTCTATAAAATAGTGTGACAATAAATTTAATGAGGATTCCATTGAGTGTGGATATTGTCTAGATGACAATATTCTTATTAAAACTCTTAGATTATGTTTTGTCGTATTTTACACGACTGTTGTATAATTAAGTTGTATTTGAATTTTGTACCATGTATTTGGCGACTCAAGATGGGTGATGTATACCTATTTTGGGGGCGTCACATCGTGGTCTTGTGGCCTCAATGTATTCTTTGATGTTGATATCTATTGTTAACTTAACGTTCATTATTCCTTTGAACTCATAGTTGTTGAATTAAAGTTTATTGTTCTGGTAAGAACACTTTACCATTGAAAGCTCAGTTAATTGTCATTCATAAAATATTATTGCATATTATCCTTCTTGTGGGCAATTGTTTGCTCACTCTTGCACAAAACAATGCATATAAAGTTAAGAAGTTTGAAGAGCTTTCTACAAGTAAGGGCAAGGATAAAGTGCTTGATTAGACGACAACGTTTAGTTTACCTTTTATTTATGAAGCTTATGTAATAGATTTAATTATGATCATGTTTTAATTTTCCGCTGATGATTGTAATAAAGGTTAGATGACCGGGGATTTATTTTAGATTATGTAAACCTTTAATGGGAGATTGATTGTTTAAACTTTTGAGTTAATTTTATCCTTTGGATATGGGTAGTTAGTTATGATTTAATTGGATAGTGAACACCAAATCTGTGGGATTGAAGTGCCCGGATTTGGGGGTGTCACAGAGCATACGTCTGAGGGGGAGCAGACAAGAGAAATGAAGTCCACATCCCAGAGGGAGCATGAGCAAAAAGGTCAAACAGATGAATAGCTGATCAACAGACATCCTGGAAACACACATGGAGCCAAAGAGGTATATCTCTAACTATTAGGTATGTTCTGGATCCAGGATGTAGAAGTGTCACAGCTTATAAAATTTCATATTATTATAAAATGACATTCATAATTATCTATTTTAGAAATACAACGGCTCACTATATATAAGATTCATTCATAACATGCATATGCACTTATTGTTTTTGCCATAATCAAATAGGGGAGATTGTCAGAAATAAACATGTGAATGATATTCCAATTTATATATGATTTGATTATGATATATATGAATGAATATACAAGTATGCTTGCATTAAGAAAAGTTGTAAAGTCCTTTGATAGATAATAGAAACATATGTACAAGGACTTAGAATGAATTGATCAAATATGTTAGGTTGATCCTACATAAGCAAAACTTGAGCTTTGTAAAGTCCTTAAAAAGAAATGATGTACAAGGACTATAAATATAGAAAGATCAAGCATGTTAGGTTGATCTTATGATGTAATAGATAGGCTTGTCTGATCGTCGAACACTTCACCAGAAATCGTAGTCTGCCAGGAGAGTCAAGGAAAACTCGAGAGTTATCGAGGCAGAATCGTAGTCTGCAAGATAGTAGATCTCGGAGTTTGTAGACTGCCAGGTGAAAAAAGGAATGATCGTAATGTGTCGAGTAGCACTTCCTTAGAGCCGTAGCCTGCTGAGGAAGTCATGTACAGAATCATAAAGACAGCCTGCCTACGAGCCGACCGAGCATCTGCCGAAGCCAAGTCCAGAATCGTAGACTACACTCGGAGTCGTAGAGTCTACTAATGTCGAAGCCAAGTCAATAATCGTAGACTATACTCAGAGTCGTAGAGTCTACTAATCATATCAGAGGCAGAGATCGTAGTCGAGCAAGATCAGATGAAGACAACGAACACAAAGTCAGAAATCGTAGAGTGTCAAGACCTGATCTCGGAGTCGTAGTGTCTACACAGTCGAAGCTGAATCGCAGAATGTAGAACTAAGACTTTAATAGATGTGCTCACAATGCCAAGGCAGTATCGTAGAGCAAATACGATTCTCAACAAATGAGAACTCCCAGAATATCCAAAGGAACGAAGCCTCTGGTTGGTACTGCAAAGATACATCCCACCTGAAGGAAACCAGAGAGCACTCAACGAATGGCATGTAAGCTAACAGAAGATCTAAGCACCAACTCAATCAACATCCAGATTGAGTTGTGAAGTCATTCGAGATGAAGTCTTCCACAAGTTGATCAGAAGAAGACTTTAGTAACTGACTAAGGAAAGTCAGCAAGTGCAGTAGCTGTCAAGTAAATAGAAGACGATGATCTTGAAAGCAACAAGGATCGTAGTGTTTGCCAAACAAAGAAGGAACTGATGGAGTGTACACAAAGATACTGGTCAGCCTCTGAAGAACAAGGCTAAAGTGATTAAACATTGGGTCAGTCCATTGATGATAAGTGAACGGGAGATCACAAGGAGAAAGTGAGCTAGACACGCCACAAATCTGAAGTGTCTTACTATTCAGAAGGGGCCAGAGCAAGGAGTCAAACCATCAGTATCTGAGAGCAGTCGAGGCAAACAGAAGTGTTGAGGCATTGCACAAGAGAAGGAAGAGGTGTTCTACATTGAAGATCCAATCAACACTCTTCAAGATTGTAGTGTTGTCTCTACCTGTCAACTAGACACTACGATCAGGTCCAAGAAGACATGCATCAGAATCATAGAGTTCGAAAAGCTGAAGATTGAAGCATTGACAACGGTTCAATCTGAAGATTGATATTCGAATAGAGCTTATTGAGAGCATCGATGCAAAAGGACAACCTCTGATCGAGAAATCATAAGGGACAAATAAAGTTGACTCCATGCCCGAGACATCAAAGTGACATCTCTGACGGGGTAGGTGAAACAGTAGACTGCAATGTCAGAAAGTCATGTCTCGTCACATCTGTAGTCTGCACCAAACAACTCGAGATCTGTGAAGCAATTCAAAAAGCTTTTAACGGCTACTTTCCAATGGGAAGATTGGGAAGGAGTATAAATCAGCAAGAGCTTCAAAGATCAAAGGTTGCTGGAGTTGCTGAGTTTGGAGAAATAGTGGATTGATCTAACCAACGTAAAATAGTGAGTGACCAATAAAGGTCCGAAGGCTCACTCTACGATCCACCAAGAACATTTGGAGATAAACAAAGAAATAAGTAGAAGTGAGAGTTCTACAATGTAGAAGTGAGAGTTCTACTACAAGAAGAGTGTTCTGAACTGCCGAGAGAAAGAAGAGCATCAATGTCATCTTGATGTCCATCATGGGAAGACTCTAAGTACCAGAGAGAAGAGCTTACAGTCATCTTAGCAAGTCCATCATGAGAAGGCAGCAAGTATCAAGAAAGAAGATCACCAACGCCATCATGGTGTCAAGCATGAGAAAGTTTCTAAGTACATAGCAGAAGAGCTTACAGTCATCTTAGAAACTCATCATGTGCAGCCATCAAGTATCAAGAAGAATGATCTTCACTGCAGTTCAACAAGGGATCATCAGAAGTGGTTGAGTAACTGAAGAAGTTGAGCATCATGCAACACTCAACTGCACTTCAAGGATGATCACGTCAAGCTGCTAAGCATTCGGAGATGAAGAGCTTAAAGAACATCTTAGCAGAACCTCCAACAAACAAACAACATCAACAACAAGAAGCCAGGGCCTAAGGGGTCCTTGTCCGGAGGGACTAAATGAAGTTCCAAGCCTGCTGGGCTTGAAGAGTTCCTAGGGAATTAGATAAGTTCCAAGGCTGTTGGCCTTGAAGAGTTCTTAGTGAACTGAAGTCCCAAGGCTGCTGGTGTGAGGGCCCCGAATCCGAGGTCCCGAATCACCGCGGATCCGGTTCGATCATTCTATACAACTATTACTATTTTTGCAGAAGATATAAACATAAATTGTTTATACATTAAACTTACATACTTTTCCCCAAGGTCAAGTAACCTTAACTTAATACACAATTCATAACTTATTTAACATATCACATTATTATTATACAACTATTACAAATCTAATCACACACATTAACTTAAGATGGAACCGTCTTTGACCTTTCCTTGTATCCGACATGTTCATCTTAATCTGCAATGTTTTATCATGATATAGCAAGGGTGAGCATAAGGATTGCCCAGCAAGTTTAAATTCAACAATATAACGATATATCATGATTGAAAGAGTCTGAATAATAAGCTAGCTATAATTCAACAATATAATTTTGAACTAGCAGGAACAAATTTATGACTGAACAAGTATTATACATGAACAAATATATCTGAACCAACTAGTAATGAAGGTAATCAGCCTTTCATACCTGACTTATACATGCAATATGTACAGAGTACAATTATACATGGCAATCAGCAATGATTAACCATAAGCATATCCGAATGAAACAACTCTTAGTAGAGTTAGTAAAACAAACTTGCCTGAACCGTTGATTACCGCAACGCAATTTATAACGCTTTATCCGAAGACCTAATATTAGTAATATATGTGAGACCCCAGATTTTATGAATAAAATCGAAATATTTTTTTAAATATTATGGTGTGGATTTGATATAATGTTATAGTTGTGGGTAATATTTATAAATTTTGCAAACTACGCAAGTTGTTATATAATATTCGATTGGTCGGGGAATATTCTTTTTATCGGGGAATATCCGTATGACGGTACAATCATTGGTGGACCCCACAACGGAATTATTGTCGGATTGAGGAAATGACAAAAATACTTTATGAAAATAACGGCGGAGGTTTTACCGTTAATACTGTTGAACTATCCGGTAGTAAAAGTACAGTAATACGCGTGGTTGCATAGTAGCACACGGTATTGATTATTGATGCTTACGTGAGAAGTCACTCAGTTATACTCAATTATTGCACAAGATAATTCCGCATCATATCTCTCATATTATTGATTCAATTATTGTCACAGTATCATCTGCATAATATGTTATTTTATTAAATCAATAATTGAGATGACAAGGTTATTCGTATTATTAAATTGCAATATTTACAATGTCTAGAAGTTCTGTCAAGGAGAGGTTTGGTCACCTAATTGCGCGCCAATAGGGAGAAATCCTTATTGGAAAGCCCCTTCTTTCCTGGGAACGACCTGGTTGATAAATATTGTGATTTATAATATTAATGATGAATGTTATTAAAATTGAAGTTGTGTTCGGAGTTGAATTTGGAGACGGGGACGCGGACATGATATTTGAGTTCGGAACGATGAAATTAGTAAAAATAGTCTATAAACACAAAATTTTTCGGGATTCACTATTTGGTCAAAAAGTCAACAGTTGACTTTTTCGGGAAAAGTCAAACTTCGAAATTTCAAAATTTATATTGTTGATAAAAATAGTTTCATTATGTTGGAATTGTTTGTGTTAGTGAAAATCGACATTTATTTCGATAATAATTAATGTCTGGAGGTTATATTGACCAATCGGTTATTTAACTGGATAAATGAGCAATTGATTGCTATTAATTCACATGATTATAACTATTTGCTCACATGTGTATACTATTATTTTACATTTTGTTACTATTAGGGGAGTTGGTGCAAGATTGATAATACTTGCATGACTAAGTTAAAAATAGAGGTATAGATGGAGGTACTATACTGTAATTGTTTTTATCACATGATTAGAACTATTGAGTCACATGATTTACTATTGATTCAAATTATTTACTATTAGGGGAGTTGGTGCAAGATTGATAATACTTGCAGGACTAAATTAAAAATGAAGAAAAAGAGGAAGGTATTATACTGTAATATTTCGAGCCCCAAAACGTGCAATTATCGAAACTATATTTTTCTATAAATAGAAGCTCATTCTTCCTTCATTTCTCACCAATTCACAAAAGCTTTAGAGAGATTATTATAGAGAGAAAGAAGAAGAGAAGTCTGCTACCTCACTATTCCAGTATCTAGTTTTTCTAAGGTAGGGAATATTATTTGTTATACTCGTAAGGGGTACTCTTTCTTTCTTATTCATGAAGAGAACTTCTATTATTCCATTCTTTATCATTCTGTTGGAATAACCTGTATACGCGGGATACCCTATACTTGGTGACATTCTTCTATTATTTCGTCTTTATTATTCTGCTGGAATATCCTGTTTGTGCGTTTTATACCGGACCTGATTCCGTCTTTATTATTCTGTTGGAATATCCTATCTATCGCTTTTACGCAGACACGGGTTCCGTCTTTATTATTATTATTCTGTTGGAATATCTCGCTTGGCGTTTCTACGTGGGATTGATTTAAATCCTTATTAGTATTCTCGTTGAATAACATGTCTACATCGGCAATACCGCATGCATGGTGATTTCTGTTGTTATTTCATTCTTTATTATTATGTTGGAACATCTTGTCGGCATTAAATTTTGCTCGATTCGGTTCCGTTATTTAGTATTCTATGGAATAACTTTGTTACATCTGCACCGCATACATGGTGATTTCTTTTGTTATTCCATTCTTTATTATACTCAGTTGGTTAAAGTTTTGACTTCTATACTCCATGAAATTAGTGGAATATCATTGATATTTGCTCTTCATCCAGTATCTTTTCATGGAAATATTCTTCTAAGCATTCTTGAATTTTACTCTACAAAGCAATATCATGTTGACAATTTGGACGTTATTGGTTCCTGGACAAATTAATTCTTGAACTTGTTTTATTGAATTCTTATATCATTGTCATCATCATCATGTTTATATTTTTTTTGAAAGTCATCTGTGGCCTGTAGTGCATAGATGGACTTGGTATGATTATGACCAGGGATTATTCAATGTAATCATGACCGTAATGTTACAAATGATGTGGAAAAAGTCCTCATTGGCCCGTAGTGCATTGATGGACAGTTTTTGTATGATTATGGCTATGGATTCTCTTTGGCCGCGTCTTGCAAAGATGAATTATTTTATGGCATGATCGGACTAGTTGATGAAAACATGATTATCTTTAGTCAGTAGTGCATGGATAATTCATGGTCGTGATACTAAAGAATATCATTGGTAGTAGTGCGGGGTGATTCGATGATGTGGATTATTTATTGTCGAGTCCCAATGATAAAAGTGATGAAAAACCTTTTAAATCATAAAAGATAGTAGATTTTATTCTCTACTTGACTCTTTTAATGGATTGCTTATTCCGCTGCGATTAAACTTGATGGTTGTTATATTGTATCGGTTTTTAACCTTTGTTGAAGGCTAACGATAATTTATTACGCATTATCTTAGTCATAATATTTTCTTTGGGCTAGTTGAGCTCACCCTTTCTTTCACATTCTCTTGTGAAATGAGAACGTGGCGAGGGGACTAGTCGAGGAAAGCAGTGATGGTCCTAGATGGTGCATTAGTAGTCCTCACTATTCGTGAAATAGTGTGATAATAAATGTAATGAGGACTCCATTGAGTTTGTATACTCTCTAGAGGATAATATTTGTATTAAAATTCACAGCATATGTTTTGTCGTATTATACACGACTGTTGTATAATTAGTTTGTATTTGTATTCTGTACCATGTATCTGGCAACTCAAGATGGGTGTTGTATACCTAATTTTGGGGGCGTCACAATATAGATCTCCAATATTAGAATAATATCATCATAATATAATACTATTATATATATAGACATAGAATAACCTAAACACATAACCCTATCAGTCTATAACACACATAAGACTCGGTATCAAGTCAAACTATTGCAGTCTGAGTTGAATTTGACAAAATTCTAACGTCCCGATAGTCTAGTCGGAAAATTCATGAGTTTAAGTTCAATTAAACTCTGCCTAACACTTAACAATTATCTCAGATAATTTAATATCAGTTGAAATATTTTTCTTAAGCTCGTAATAATTTTTAAATAATTATTACTATTTATCAAGATTTTTCAATCATTAAACACATATTTAAATAAATTAAATACCACATAATTCTTTTATCATTAATATTTATTTATTATCAAATATTAATGAAATACATGTCATAATATTATAATATATTTATAATATCACAAAGTATTTTTTGATACTTTAAAATCATATTTATATGATTTTAAAACACTTAAATTCATTATCCGATAATTACTATTAATATTTAAATATTAATATTTTCATGACAAAATATCAAAAGTTATATTTTATAACTTCAAATATTTTTCTAACCCTTAAATCATTTTAATATGATTTATAAAACATTAATTCTATTTTTTCTTAATTTATTTAATATAGTTATTAAATAAACTAATTATCATTAATATTGATTAATTAATGAAATTTAGCCCAAAATATTAAAAGTCACTTAAAATAACTTAAAATATTTTCTTTTACCATAATATTATTTTTCATGATTTTAATGAATTAAAATCATTTTTAAATCATTTATTTAATATTATAATTAAATAAATTAAATACCATTTATATTCCAAAAATATTAAATATTTATGAAATATACTCAAAATAGTTAAAAACTATTTTTCAGACTTTAAAATAATTTTTTAGAATTTATTATGTATTTTTAATAATTAAAAACCATTTTTTTCTATTTTTAAATAATTTCAGAAAAATAATTAATTATTAGTATTCTATAATACGGTAACCGCCGCTATAGGTGTTCTTGGTGTTCTTGAGACCTTCATGTCAGTTTACCGATTGGTTGGTTTGACCGGGTTTATTTCAGTGTTCCTTTTGATTTCTGGGTTGGCTAAGTCATTAAACTTGTAGATTCATGTAATACTACAATTCTATACCATCATCTAAGTCATTAAGCATCACAGTTGCAAGATCTAAAGATGCAAAGTTGTTGTCAGAGGCCTGCTGGGATTTCTGGGTTTCCGAGATTCCTAGTCAGTTTCGAGTGACCTCCTTGTGGCTCAATTTTATACATTTTCCAGTCATGGTTCCTATGATGTTAAGGTTCCAATATATAGTAGGTATGTCAAGGTACATCAAACAATCACCATATCAACTTATCAACATCAAATGAGTACGATCTAGGTCGGTCAAACGGATGTCAGGAACTCGGCTGATGAAGATCTAGGTTACCCAGAATCTTCATCCGGCGTGATGGTCAACACATTTGACCCATAATTTCTATGATTCTGTTACAGTGTTTTGTGATCTAAAGGCATGAGTGTGAAGTTCTTATACCTGTCTACAACATAAAAGCAACAACATGGCCAAAACTAACACAAATAAGTACGATCAGAGGCCTCAAACATCTTGTCAGAAATTCTGGGCAAATTCTGGGTTACCCAGAAACTAATTCGTGACTGGTTAACGATGTTTGACCGCTTGTATCTCTTAATATACTAAGGATCTGGCCTTGTTTCTTGTTTTAGCTCATAGGCTGCATGACATAGAACACATTTGTAACATAAAACAACATATATCAAAAACAGAGAAAGATCTAGGGTCTCTGACATATGACTGTCAGACAACTTTTTGACATTTTTCCAGATTACTAAAAATGCTTGATTCGAGGACTTTGATGTTATGGATTTGGGATTTTACAACTCAGATCACTTATAGACATCCTATTACACATATCTAACCAATCAATTACAACATCTAACAACAAATCATAAGATTTTCAAAATTTAGGGTTCTTATACCTTTTGAGCTTGATCTATGATTCTGACTTTTGGGATTTGTTCTTGGTGTTTTATTACATGATCTTGGCTCATCCTATCACTCTCTCTCACTTCCCATTCCCGAAATATAGAGAGAGAAAAGGTTGGGCAAAAATGAAAAGTCAAGTAAAGCTTTCTCTCTCCTTTTAATTTATATAATTTGATGATACATGCACATGGCTGATCTTTGCTGCTGAGATGTGAGATATAAGTCATGAGCTAGGGCTAGGGTTGGTCCAACCACTACACTAGAACAACTCTTGCAAGCTAAGTCACAATAATGCAACAAAGGGCAAATATGTCATTTCCCATACTAAATTAATGGCATTCTTATCAATTAGCCAAACCCTTAGGGTTTAAGATTTGGTTAGGGTTTGGGAAAATTTAGGATTTAGGGTTTAAAACCCTTAGGGTTTACAATTTAATTTTCTAAAATTACCAATTTAGGTTTTAAAAATAGAAAAATTAATATTTCTAAATTATAATTAGAATTTTCTAATTATATTAAAATTTCTTAATCATAATTTAAATCTTACTAATTAGGATTAGTATTTCCTAATTAAAATCGCTAATTTAGCAATTAGGGTCAAAAATCACGGATTAGGGTTTATAACCCAAAATTAGGGTTTTAATAGAAAAATAAATTTTCTAATTTAGAAATTAGATTTCCTAATTAGATTAGGATTTTCTAATTACTTAACTTGAAAATTAGAATTAATATATCCTAATAAACATTACAATTATTAAATTAACACTTTTGTTTTCCCTAATTATAAATTAGGGTTTCAAATCCCGAAGTTAGGGTTTTCAAAATTTAAAATTAGGGTTTACTAAATAATTAAGCTTTACCCTAATTAAGATTATAATTAATATCACTTAAGAATTATAATTATCCTTTAAGTTCCCAAATTAGGGTTTCTAATTTCTGAATTAGGGTTTCGGATTCCCGAAACTAAAATTAGGGTTTCCAGAACCGGTTTTAGGGATTCTTGTTAAACGCTAGGGTTTTCTAACCGAACGTTGACGTTCTTAATATATAATTAGGGTTTGTTAAAGATATCGTTTATCTGGCCAACCCTTGACCCTTAACCACATACTGTACACATATACAACCATATACACAGAATATTTTCACGTATTTCCTTAATCCTGAATAATTCACTTAAATCCTTCACAAAATTTTGAAATCCTCAAAATTCTATCTTAAAAATATTAAACGCATACACTAATTTTCTATCTAGGTTCTAATTTTGAACCTTAAATCAATTAATTAAAATTTTCTAAATTTTCTAAATTCTCGGGTTGTCACATTCGCCCTTTCTACTAAACATTTCGTCCCCGAAATTTACCTTACACCTTACACCATACTGCTTACACCATTCACATACATTATGACATGCTACCCAATACACCACTCGCAAGAGTAAAAGTTTTTAAATTGTGCTGAGGGGTCATATAGACTATTTGTCTGTCATTTTCGCAAAGGTTTTATGGAAATTCATCCGCAAACCGTCACAACTTACAGACACAAAGGGTGATTAGCCCAATATGTCCTCCAGATCGCCATGTATCTTGATTTTATCTGTTTCTCTTCACTGCCATAGGCACAAAATTCTACCTCAGTCTTACTGGATTCCGCACCAAAACAATTTGGTTCAGGAAATTTTCTTTCAACGAACAGTAGAGTTTTCATAACATTAGTCTAGCTGAATCGAATAGCATAGACTCATATCAATAATTCAATTCAATCGAATTATTTAAGTGTAGCCAAACCCCGTTGGCAAATAAAAGATATTTAACTTGATGTCAAAATTTACAACTCCATCACTTGTTATCATCTCTGCACCAGGTTACATGGTACATGAGTGATAAATAAAAGATATTTTGATATTTCAAATCATATGCGTCTAGCTGAAATAAGTAGCATAGACTATACTTTAAACCATTTCAAAAATGATTACGAGTCTACATTTTTTTTTTCAAAAGCACATAGTGCGTATTTAACTTGATGTCAAAATTTCGAAGTCTAGCATAGCTAGGAGTTTTGAAAACTTATGTCTCCACTAATAATCATTTGCTTAACAATCTATCTGTTCCTATTATCCTCAATACTCCATTTACATTAATAACTATACCCGGTTCAGTCAGAAACCACACTTATGAGTCCATAAATTGCCACAATCATATGAGTTTAAGAACTTTCCTAGACAGACTTTTGGCGTCCATTCGTTGAGGGCTTCATAAACATTTCATATAACTATGAATCAAGTATGTCACATAAGTATGAGTTTTAAAAACTCGTACTTAACCTTATATCCTCTACCTATGACCTATCTATCTGATATACACATGAGAAAGGAATCACCCTCTTAACATGCATATAGCAAATAGCGCGACACAAATATTTCAATGATTATCATTGTCAGAACTAAGTAGTTGTTACACTAAGTACAATTCCCCGCCCACACAAGGAATCATACAACTCAGCTGCCGACATGAATCCTAAATTGAATCCCCACCTAACACTAACCCCCTTTTCAATACGAATTTTCATTTAACTCGTATTCATAATCCTTTCCTGAATCTGTACCAATTCATAGTACAACTGACACAGCAATCGTTGCTGTAAACTTTTCAATCATTTGATTGATTCTTTTCCTATACTATCACTTTATTCGATCACGGGGTGATCACATCGTATATATTACGATTCATTTCTATATCTTGATCGTTTTGTTTTACGATCTCCTTTCACTGTACTTTTAGTCTTTTAAACTCTATCTATTCATCACTATTGTTCAACTTTATTATCAGAGTTAGGGAACTCTGTATCTTTATAACTCATAGAGATTTCGTCTTTTGAATCGTCTTAACCATGACTAACTCTATGTGAGTTAGTACTTATCCTAATCACTGCAGTTATTAGTCTCAGGTATTCCTACCTAAGGTAAATAACCAACAGCTTTGATACCAACTGTGAGGGCCCCGAATTCGAGGTCCCGAATCACCGCGAATCCGGTTCGATCATTCTATACAACTATTACTATTTTTGCGGAAGATATAAACATAAATTGTTTATACATTAAACTTACATACTTTTCCCCAAGGTCGAGTAACCATAACTTAATACACAATTCATAACTTATTTAACACATAACATTATTATTATACAACTATTATAAATCTAATCGCACACATTAACTTAAGTTGGAACCGTCTTTGACCTTTCCTTGTATTCGACGTGTTCATTTTAATCTGCAATGTTTTATCATGATATAGCAAGGGTGAGCATAAGGATTGCCCAGCAAGTTTAAATTCAACAATATAACGATATATCATGATTGAAAAAGTCTTAATAATAAGCTGGCTATAATTCAATAATATAATTGTGAACTAGCAGGAACAAATTTATGACTGAACAAGTATTATACATGAACAAATATATCTGAACCAACTGGTAATGAATGTGATCAGCCTTTCATACCTGTCTTAGACATGCAATATGTACAGAGTACAATTATACATGGCAATCAGCAATGATTAACCATAAGCATATCCGAATGAAACAACTCTTAGTAGAGTTAAGTAAAACAAACTTGCCTGAACCGTTGATTACTGCAACGCAATTGATAACGCTTTATCCGAAGACCTAATATTAGTAATATAGATCTCCAATATTAGAATAATATCATCACAATATAATACTATTATATATATAGACCTAGAATAACCTAAACACATAACCCTATCAGTCTATAACATACATAAGACTTGGTATCAAGTCAAACTATTGCAGTCTGAGTTGAATTCGACAAAATTCTAACGTCCCGACGGTCTAGTCGGAAAATTCACGAGTTTAAGTGTAAGACCCCGAATTTTATGAAATAAAAGTATTCAATTTTTCTTATAATTACTATTCAGTAAATGGTTAAATTGATAAAAGGTTAAAGTTAAGGGTGATATATGAATTTTTTTCAAAATACGCAAGTGGTTATAAAATATTCATTGTTGTCGGGGAATATTCGTTTGGTCGTGGAATATTCTTTCTATCGGGGAATATTCGTACGACGACGCAGTCATTTGTGGGCCCCATAACAGAATAACTGTCGGATTAAGAAAACGACAAATTTGAGTTTTTATAAATAATGGCGTAGTTATTACCGTTAACACTGTTGGAATATCACGGTGGTTAAAATACGAATACGGCGTAGTTGCAAGAAAGAAAGCACGGTATTGCGGTAGATTTTGAATTATTGATTCTTACGTAAAAAGGCACTACTCAATAATTGTTACAGTAATTACTGTTCAATATTTAATTTTATTGATTCAATAATTGCTGCGTTGATATTTTATATTATTGTTGTTTCAATAATTGTCATTGCACAGTATTTTCCATTACCAGATCAATAATTCCTATTATTTCAATAATATTATTAGATAGCATTATTAGCAATGCCTAGAAAGTTCTGTCAAGGAGAGGTTTGGTCACCTAATTGCGCGCCAGTAAGGAGAAATCCTTATCGGAAAGCCCCCTCTTTCCTGGGAACTGCCTAGTTGTCATTATTGTGATTCTGTAATATTATTTGTGAATAATTAATTATTGATTTATATGATAATGAAATATTTATTTGATGTGGATATAAATGATGGATTTATTTATGTGGTTATAAATGAAGGAATTAATGTTGAGGTATTTTATCAGTATTTTGTCGGATTAGAGGTATTAAAAGATTAAATCAGTGTTCTTACATCTTTATTGTGTGAGTTATAATTTTTAATCTGACCGTTGGATCGTTGTGGTTTTTCGATATGTTATACATATATAAGTTGAGTATATGTTCACAAATTTTGAACCGTTAAAAATGAGCGAATAATTTTTATGAATTTTAAGAGGTGGTGATTAGGAAATTAGGTTTATATATGATTTTGGTGGAAAATTCTAGAAATTGGTGGGCCCCACTTTTGGTTATTGAGGAAGATGGCTGATTTTTGGTATTGGAATAGTAACAGTAAAGCCATCGGTAGTGCAGTCAAGTCCGCTTGGCGCTAACATTTTCCTATAAATAGAGGGCTAAGTTAGAATTGAAAATCACACCGTAATTCATAAGTTTTCTCTTTACTCTCTAGATTATCGAAAGTGTATTTTGTGAGTATTTAGATACTTGGTGAATTGCTATTCATCGATCTGCAAGTTTCCTTTCAATCATATCCAGATATTCAAATGTAAGTACTACTCTTTTGAGGTAAGGGATAGTAAGGGATATTAAGGGATGTTATATTCTTCATAATGATATTATTCTTTCAATATCATTATATGACGACATATTGGTATGGATCTTATTGTGGAATTTCTACCTTTTTGAGTCGGGGTTACTATTCACGTATACGGCACTATTCATGTATATAGCACTATTTACGTATATGATATTATTTACGTATACGGTACTATATATGAATACGGAGTATTATTCACGAGATACTATTCATGAGTTACTATTCACGAGTTACTATTCACGAGTACTATTCACGACAAAAATTGGTTTCTTTTTCTGACCAAATTATCGTTGATTTATGATTGTTGCTCTTGAAAATAAATGCAATTGTTGATCATATTGTTTTTATTATCATATATAACATTTTTATAACCCTGATGTTAAATTTCTCTTTCACTTGAGTGTAAAGATTGGTAGATTATTGGTATGATCGTGACTATGGGTTCTCTTTGGCCAGTAGTGCAAAGTTGAATTATTGACTGGTATGATCATGACCATTGATTTTATAATTGAATATCTTTAGCTTAAGTGCAAAGGTGAAATGATCAACACGGTTATAATTATGGTTTATATAAATTCTGAAATGATTATATATTTCTTTGAGATATTAATATATTTGGCCTGTAGTACAAATATGAACTGTTGATGAATATATTTGGCCTGTAGTGCAAATATGAACTGTTGAGGAATATCTTTGGCTGTCAGTGCAAAGATGAATTGTTGATGAATATCTTTGGCCCGTAGTGCAAAGATGACTGTTGTTGAATATCTTTGGCACGTAGTGCAACGATGGTCATTGATGAATATCTTTGGCCCGTAGAGTGCAAAGATGAAATTGTTAGTATGATTATAAGCAGAGGCGTGATTTGGTATAACCATGATCTTTGATGTTTCGTGTAAACACAAGTGATGAAAATTATCTTTGCCTCGGATGAGAAAAGGAATTTAGAACTACAATTATGATTATGAGTTATACACGTGATTGTGTGGTGAGGCTGTTGATTGATGTTCTGAGGATAAAACATTGTTGGTGGACTTTTAACATGGAGAAGATAATAGACTTTATGGTCTATTTGACTCTTCTAATGGATTGCTCGTTCGCATTATGCAACTATGGTTGAAAAGTTTTATCATCTACCATATGTTCTAAATCTCGATTTATTATTGATGAAGGCTATTGATAATTTAATTATCTTTAGTCATGATATTTTTTTTATCGAAGTTGTGCTCACCCTTTTGCTTCACAATTCCTTTTCGTGAAATAAAAGTGTGGGTTTTGAATTGAAGCGAGGGTATGAGGGAATAGAACGGTGGTCATCATTTAGTAGTTATATTTGGTGAATCAAATAGGGTGAGGCGAACCCAACGTTGGAAGGGTGTTTTGCCACTATCATACAAGATGTCCAATGACATACAACCTCGTGTCATCATAAGACAAGGTTGTGCACATCCACTTGCTGAGTATATCTATGAGCACTACCTATATGATCTTGGTGTTTGTTTGAAGTATAATTCTCAATTAGAGACAGTGGAGATAATGATATGTCAAGAGAAGACTTACCATTGGATAGAATATGATAGTAATCTTCTCGTTTTTCTTTGGGGTCTATTGGGTCAACCAAGAATAATTCTGTGGCCATATGATATCTATCATAACCTAAACGCATGGCCTCCCATATACGAAGGTTTCCTTGAGCACTTCCCAAAGATTTTAATTTCTAAAACAATTTTTGACTATACCTTTATGTAAGATGTCATGGTGACGTGCTACCCAAGTTGGTGTCAAGAGTCACAGTTGATATATATATATTTGTATCAAAACTCACAACACATGAGTTGTTGTATTTTGCACGACAATTGTTGTAATAAAGTTGTAGTTGTTTTCTGTACCATGTATTTGGCGACTCAGAATGGGTTGGGTGGAATGGACCTATTTTGGGGTTGTCTCATTAATTTCAATTAAACTTTGTCTAACACTTAACAATTATCTCAGATAATTTAATATCAGTCGAAATATTTTTCTTAAGCTCGTAATAATTTTTAAATAATTATTACTATTTATCAAGATTTTTCAATCATTAAACACATATTTAAATAAATTAAATACCACATAATTCTTTTATCATTAATATTTATTTATTATCAAATATTAATGAAATACATGTCATAATATTATAATATATTTATAATATCACAAAGTATTTTTAATACTTTAAAATCATATTTATATGATTTTTAAACACTTAAATTCATTATCCAAGTAATTACTATTAATATTAAAATATTAATATTTTCATGAAAAATATCAAAAATTATATTTTATAACTTAAAATATTTTTCTAACCCTTAAATCATTTTTTATATGATTTATAAAACATTAATTCTATTTGTGGGCCCATATAATGATAAAATCGGATGAAGAAAGCGACAAAATTGAATAACGACGTAGTTATTACTGAATTAACACTTGTTGGAATACCGGTGGTTAAAATACGATGTCTGGCGTGGATGCTTGCGGTGCTTTGCGGTATTGACGCAGTATTATTGAATTATTGATTCTTACATAAGAAGGCACTACTCGATAATTGTTACGATGAATTCTTTATTCAATATTTTATTTTATTGATTCAATAATTCTTGTGTTGATATTTTATATTATTGTTATTTCAATAATTGTCTTTGCTAATATTTCCCATTATCGGATCAATAATTCATATTATTTGAATATTATTATTAGATAGCATTATTGGCAATGTCTAGAAATTTACATCGAGGAGAGGTTTGGTCACCTAATTGCTTGCCGATGAGGAGAAATCCTTATCGGAAAGCCCCTCTTTCACAGGAGCGGCCTGGTTGTCATAAATGTGACTCTGTAATATTATTTGTGAATAATTAATTATTGATTCATATGATAAAGAAATATTTATTTTATGTGGATATAAATGTTGGATATATTTATTGTGGTTAAAAATGAAGGAGTTAATGTTGAGGTGTTTTATCAGTATTTTTGTCGGAATGGAGGTATTAAAAATTAAACTAGTGTTTTTGAGATATATTGCGTGAGTTATAATTTTTAATCTGACCGTTGGATCGTTGTGATTTTTGGATATGTTATACATATATAAGTTGAGTATATGTCCACAAATTTTGAACCGTTTAAAATGAGCGAATGATTTGTTATGAATTTTAAGAGGTGGTGATTGAGAAAATTAGGTTTATAAATGATTTTGGTGAAAAATTCTAGAATTGGTGGACCCCACTTGTGGTTGGTGAAAAATGTTTGAATTTTATTTCAAATGTGGTGGGTGGCAATAGTAGCGAAGTAAAGCCATCAAGGTTTGAGTTAAGTGCGCTTGATTGTCTTTAACATTTTCCTATTAATAGAGGCTAAGTTAGAATTGAAAATTACACGTAGAAACAAGTTTTCTCTCTTTCTCTCTCTAGATTATTGAGTGTATTTTGTGAGCATTTAGATACTTTGTGAGTTTCTATTCATCAGTGCAAGTTTCCTTCAGCCTTATACCGATATTCCGATCAGAAGTACTGATATTTTGAGGTACGGGGTGTTATATTCTTCTTAAAATGATATTTTCTTCAATATCATTATACCGAAATGTTGGTATGAACTTTTTATCAAATTTAGAACTTTTTGTGTTGGGGTTACTATTCACGATCGGCCTTTATTCACGTATCTAAGACTATTCATAGAAAAATAAAATTTTCTTCTTTTTGTCCAAGATGTCTATTATGGTTACTATCTTTGATTGTATCTATGTTTTGGTCTTTATTTTTGAATTCTGCTTCAAAATTGGTTATTATGGAGTATTATTGATCTTGGATAATGCATATATCTGAATCCTTAATATTTGTCCTTACGTCTTCTTTGGATTCATTTTCTTTAAAATATTTTTCATCATCCTCGGTCCTAAATAATGATATTCTTGAATATCTTTGGCTGTAGCAAAGATGAATGATTACCTAATGAATATCTTTGGCACAGTAGTGCAAAGATGAGCAGTGTTGAGATGAACATGACCAACTTGTGATACAAATGAATATCATTGTTTGTAGTGCAAAGATGAATATTTGATTCAAGATGTATATTGATTGATGTTCTGAGGATAAAATATTGATGATGGACTTTTAAATCTTAGAAGATAGTAGAACTCATTCTTTACTTGACTCTTCTAATGGATTGTTGTTTTCATTGCGAGTTGTTGATCTAAAACTTGTTGTCTATTATATTTTATCGATTTTTTCCTGTTGAAGACTAATGATAATTTGTTGTATATTATCTTAGTCATAATATTCTTTACTAGGCTAGTTGAGCTCACTCTTTTCCTTTTTGTTCCATTGTTCTTCTCAAGAGAAGGGAATTTAGCAGAAACTAGCCGGGGTGTGGAGTGATGATTCAAGATAGTTGTTTTAGTAGTCCTCACTAGTTTGTAAAATAGTGTATCAATAATTGTAATGAGGACTTATTTGAGTGTGGATATTGTCTAGAAGACAATATTTGTATTTAAACTCACAGTATGTGTTGTCGTATTTTGCATGACAATTGTATTATTGAAGTTGTAGTTTGCTTTCTGTACCATGTATTTGGCGACTCAGAATGGGTGTTGTATAACTATTTTGGGGGCGTCACTGTTGGTATCAGAGCTTAGGGATATGATCCCTGGCTGAGATGTGAGACAAGAACTAGGAGGGGAGAGACGGGGAATTCCTTCGCTAGTATGACCTACCTAAGTTTATTTGGTATTTATTTGGTCGGTCAGAGTATAGGGATAATATGTTAATTTGTTTAATTAAACCTTGTTTCATTGCAGTATTTAAGAATGGCAGCGGGAAATATTAACGATGGAGTGAATGAGACAGTGGAGACACCTTTAATCACCACCCAGGAAAAAGTGCAACAGGAAGGCAATATTCCTCCTGTAAACAACACTACCGAACAAATGATGAATGATGGGATGTTTAGAAGTTTTTTGTAATTCATGCAAAATCAGACGAGGGAGACTCGTGCACAAAATACGGGTGGAAATGATAGCAACGCGCGGCTTGTTACCGCTAAGCAGTTCAAGGAGCTGGGACCACTAGAGTTTTTGGGAAAGCCAGAACCACTTACGGCAAAGACGTGGATAAAGCAGATCACCAAGATATCTGATGTCTTGGGATGTTTCGAGGAGCAAAAGGTTCCCTTTGCCACCTTCATGTTGTGAGGAGAGACAGATTACTGGTGGGAATCTGTAAAGCGTACTCAATCTGCCGCACTGAAGATGTCTTGGGAGAAGTTCAAGAATTGTTCAATGACAAGTACTTTCCAAAGTATTCGTCACATGAAGGAGGTTGAGTTCATCAAGTGGAGCAAAACAATATGAGCGATGTCGCGATCTGAAGCTAAGTTTGAGAGTTGTCCGATTTGCATCCCATTTGGTTGATAATGAGAAGAGAATGACGCGAATGTTTCTGCGAGGTTTGAAACCCGAAATACGTCAATACCTCATTTCTTACAAACTTTGTTTATATTCAGATGTAGTGAATAGGGCTCAGATATTGGAGCGCGATAATGAGCCAGCCCAACCGAAGGATAACGAGCAACAACACGATAATAATCATTATCGGTGTAGCGGTCATCGGACTGATGATAACCATCGTGGAGGAAATTATCATGCGAAATGGTAACCACCGGTGGTAATCATGGCCAAGATAATAGAAGAAATGATTCAAGTGGAAATTTCAAGAAGAATATTTAACGATGACGGAAGGCGTCAGAACAAAGACCAACGACCAAAGAACAAATTCTAGGGGAGGAGAGCGACCGTCGGTTAGATCTTCTACAGATCACGGAGAGGAGGGACATATAAGTCCAAACTATTCACGACTTTCCAAGATATGTTTTAGTTGTGGAAAAGGCGGTCACATAGCTTCGATTTTGTCTGTAAGCGAAATCAAGTCCGATTGGGACGGTGGCACCAAAGGTGGATACTGAACAAAACAAAGTCGGTGGTTTTAGGAAGAAGCGTTTTTCGTGACTTCTCAAAAAGCGAGTAACTTAATGAGGTTAGCACGGGTTAGTTAATTATAAATTCTTGTGAAGTCTATACCTTATTAGATACCGGTTCTACCCATTATTTTATCTCTCTTGCTTGCGCTCAATGTTTAAATTTAACTCTAGAGAAGTTAGACTTTGACTTATCGATTAAAACTTCGTTAGTAGAAACCTTCATTTCATGTGTTATCCAAGTCTTGGATGAGAGTCACAATTTTTAAATGATGTTTCTATTGTTAATAAATCTCCTGACATTCTCGAAGGACTTCTTAGCCTAGAGCTGAAATCGAATTTTGTATTGACCCCAGTACAAAACCCATTTCTAAAACTCTTAAATATTTCTTCAACCAAAACGAACGTATAATGCGCCAAAGACATTGGCTCGAGCTGTTGAAGATTACGATCGTACCATTAAATACCATCGTGGGAAAAGCGAAAGTGGTGGTGATGGCGTTGAGTAGAAGAGATCGTATGCGTTTACGAGTGCGATGTTGTTAACACACAAAAAAAAACCATTCTATATGACTTACAAATGATGAAGATAGAGTTAAAGACTCTAGGGACCCACGTGAAGATAACAAATATACGAGTAGAATCGAATTTAATCGATAACGTTAAAGCCGCTCAAGCTACAGACCTGGAGTTGATGAATATAAAGAAGAAGGTGCAAGAATGCGTTATTCTAGAAATAAGAGTCGATGAAGAGAAGAAAGCTCAAGCCTTCGATTTATTTGAAATCCTCGATCGAGTAGGAACTATGGCCTATAGACTCGCCTTAACGCTAAGTATGTCGTGTGTTCATAACGTTTTTCACGTTTCGATGTTACGTAAATATGTGGACGACCCGAATCATATTATTGCGTTAGAACCAGACAAGATAGCCGAAGATTTAACGTACGAGGAGGTACCTGTCAAGATATTGGATAGGAAAGAGCATGTCCTACGAACAAAGGTTATACCACAAGTTAAAGTTTTGTGGAGGAACCATGCTATTGAAGAAATGACATGGGAGTTCGAATCAGAAATAAAAGCGAGGTACCCTCACCTTTTTGAAACACAAGGTACGTACGTCAATTTCGAGGACGAAATTTCATAAGGAGGGGAGGTTGTAAGACCCCAACTTATTATAAATAAAAATCGAATTTCACCTATTTATTATTGTGAATAATAAGGTGTTAATTTGATATAATACTTTGGTTATGGGTGAAATGTGCAAATTTTGCAAAATAAGCAAGTGGTTATAAAATATTCATTGTTGTTGGGGAATATTCGTTTGGTCGTGGAATATTCTTTACATAAAGGAATATTATATATGACAAGTAGACTATTTGTGGGCCCCATAACGGATAAGCTGTCGGATGAAGAAAATGACAAAATTGAATAATGGCGTAGTTATTCTGAATTAACATTGTTGGAATACGGTGGTTAAAATACTGATGTCTGGCGTGGATGCATGCGATGCTACACGGTATTACGCATGTATTGTTGAATTATTGATTCTTACATAAGAAGGCACTACTCAATAATTATTACAGTAATTCTTTATTCAATAATTTATTTTATTGATTCAATAATTCTTTGCGTTGATATTTTATATTATTGTTGTTTCAATAATTGTCAACTGTGATAGTATTTTCCATTATCGGATCAATAATTCATATTATTTGAATAATATTATTAGATAGCATTATTGGCAATGTCTAGAAAGTTTACATCGAGGAGAGGTTTGGTCACCTAATTGCTTGCCAAGAAGGAGAAATCCTTATCAGAAAGCCCCATCTTTCCTGGGAACGGCCTAGTTGTCATAAATGTGATTCTATAATATTATTTGTGAATAATTAATTATTGATTCATATGATAAAGAAATATTTATTTTATGTAGATATAAATGTTGGATATATTTATTGTGGTTAAAAATGAAGGAGTTAATGTTGAGGTGTTTTATCAGTATTTTTGTCGGAATGGAGGTATTAAAAATTAAATCAGTGTTTTTGAGATATATTGCGTGAGTTATAATTTTTAATCCAAATAGTTGGATCGTTGTGATTTTTGGATATGTTATACATATATAAGTTGAGTATATGTCCACAAATTTTGAACCGTTAAAAATGAACGTATGATTTTTTATTAATTTTAAGAGGTGACTGATTCAAAAATTAGGTTTATAAATGATTTTGGTGGAAAATTCTAGAATTGGTGGGCCCCACTTGTGGTTGGTGAAGAAATGTGCTGAATTTTATTTCAAATGTGGTGGGTGGCAATAGTAGCAGGTAAAGCCATCAGGTTGCAGGTTAAGTTTGCTTCAACGTGCTAATATTTTCCTATAAATAGAGGGCTAAGTTAGAATTGAAAATCACACCAGAAACAAGTTTTCTCTCTTTCTCTCTCTAAATTATTGAGTGTATTTTGTGAGTATTTAGATACTTTGTGAGTTTCTATTCATCAGTGCAAGTTTCCTTCAACCTTATACCGATATTACGATCAGAAGTACTGATATTTTGAGGTA
This sequence comes from Panax ginseng, assembly GCA_020205605.1. Lineage (NCBI taxonomy): Eukaryota > Viridiplantae > Streptophyta > Magnoliopsida > Apiales > Araliaceae > Panax > Panax ginseng. The sequence continues at coordinate 85,486,964 of CM035136.1, read as the reverse complement.
CGGGGTGTTATATTCTTCTTAAAATGATATTTTCTTCAATATCATTATACCAAAATGTTGGTATGAACTTTTTATCAAATTTGGAACTTTTTGTGTTGGGGTTACTATTCACGTATACGGCACTATTCACGAATACGGTACTATTCACCGAAAAATGAAATTTTCTTCTTATTGTCCAAGATGTCTATTATGGTTACTATCTTTGATTGTATCCATGTTTTGGTCTTTATTTTTGAATTCTTCTTCAAAATTGGTTATTATGGAGTATTATTGATCTTGGATAAACTGTTATACGAATCCTTAATATTTGTCCTTCTGTCTCCTTTGGATTCGTTTTCTTTAAAATATATTTTCATCATCCTCGGTCCTAAGTGATGATATTCTTGAATATCTTTGGCTCAGTAGTGCAAAGATGAATGATTACCTAATGAATATCTTTGGCCCGTAGTGCAAAGATGAGCAGTGTTGAGATGAACATGACCAACTGGTGATACAAATGAATATCTTTGTCTCAGTAGTGCAAAGATGAATATTTGATTCAATATGTATATTGATTGATGTTACAGGGATAAAATATTGATGATGGACTTTTAAATCTTAGAAGATAGTAGAACTCATTCTCTACTTGACTCTTCTAATGGATTGTTGTTTCCGTTGCAGTTGTTGATCTAAAACTTGTTGTATATTATATTTTATCAGATTTTTCCATGTTTAAGACTAATGATAATTTGTTGTATATTATCTTAGTCATAATATTCTTTACTGGGCTCGTTGAGCTCACCCTTTTCCTTTTTGTTCCATTGTTCTTCTCAGGAGGAGAGAATTTAGCATGAACTAGCCAGGGTATGAAGTGATGATTCAAGATAGTTGTTTTAGTAGTCCTCACTAGTTTGTAAAATAGTGTTTCAATAATTGTAATGAGGACTTATTTGAGTGTGGATATTGTCTAGAAGACAATATTTGTATTTAAACTCACAGTATGTGTTGTCGTATTTTGCACGACAATTTATTGAAGTTGTAATTTGCTTTCTGTACCATGTATTTGGCGACTCAGAATGGGTGTTGTATACCTATTTTGGGGGTGTCACAAAAACTATTTTTTAGACTTTAAAATAATTTTTCAGAATTTATTATGTATTTTTAATAATTAAAACCCATTTTTTTCTATTTTTAAATAATTTATGAAAAATAATTATTTAAAAAGGGGCCCTATAGCGACAGAACCGTCACTATAGGTGTTCTTGGTGTTCTTGAGACCTTCATATCAGTTTACCGGTTGGTTGGTTTGACCGGGTTTATTTCAGTGTTCCTTTTGATTCCTGGGTTGGCTAAGTCGTTAAACATGTTGTATTCATGTAATACTACAATTCTATACCATCATCTAAGTCATTAAGAATCACAGTTACAAGATCTAAAGCTGCAAAGTTGTTGTCAGAGGCCTGTTGGGATTTCTGGGTTTCCCAGATTCCCAGTCAGTTTCGAGTGACCTCCTTGTGGCTCAATTTTATACATTTTCCAGTCATGGTTCCTGTGAGGTTAAGGTTCCAATATATAGTAGGTATGTCAAGGTACATCAAACACTCACCATATCAACTTATCAACATCAAACGAGTACGATCTAGGTCGGTCAAACGGATGTCAGGAACTCGGCTGATGAAGATCTGGGTTACCCAGAATCTTCATCCGGCGTGATGGTCAACGCATGTTTGACCCATAATTTCTATGATTCTGTTACAGTGTTTGGTGATCTAAAGGCATGAGTGTGAAGTTCTTATACCTGTCTACAACATAAAAGCAACAACATGGCCAAAACTAACACAAATAAGTACGATCAGAGGCCTCAAACATCTTGTCAGAAATTCTGGGAAAATTCTGGGTTACCCAAAAACTCTATTTCGTGACTGGTCAACATTGTTTGACCGCTTGTATCTCTTAATATACTAAGGATCTGGCTTTGTTACTTATTTTAGCTCATAGGCCGCATGACATAGAACACATTTGTAACATAAAACAACATATATCAAAAATAGAGAAAGATCTAGGGCCTCTGACATATGACTGTCAGGCCACTTTTTGACATTTTTCTAGATTACTAAAAATGCTTGATTCGAGGACTTTGATGTTATGGATTTGGGATTTTACAACCCAGATCACTTATAGACATCCTATTACACATATCTAACCAATCAATTACAACATCTAACAACAAATCATAAGATTTTCGAAATTTAGGGTTCTTATACCTTTTGAGCTTGATCTATGATTCTGACTTTTGGGATCTATTCTTGGTGTTTTATTACATGATCTTGGCTCATCCTATCACTCTCTCTCACTTCCCATTCCCGAAATATAGAGAGAGAAAAGGTTGGGCAAAAATGAAAAGTAGAGTAAAGCTTTCTTTCTCCTTTTAATTTATATAATTTGATGATACATGCACATGGCTGATCTTTGCTACTACGATGTGAGATATAAGTCATTAGCTAGGGCTAGGGTTGGTCCAACCACTACACTAGAACAACTCTTGCAAGCTAAGTCACAATAATGCAACAAAATGCAAATATGTCATTTCGCATACTAAATTAATGTCATTCTTGTCAATTAGCCAAACCCTTAGGGTTTAGGATTTGGTTAGGGTTTGGGAAAATTTAGGGTTCACGGTTTGAAACCCTTAGGGTTTACAATTTAATTTTCTAAAATTACCAATTTAGGTTTTAAAAATAGAAAATTTAATATTTCTAAATTATAATTAGAATTTTCTAATTATATTAAAATTTCTTAATCATAATTTAAATCTTACTAATTAGGATTAGTATTTCCTAATTAAAATCGCTAATTTAGCAGTTAGGGTCAAAAATCACGGATTAAGGTTTATAACCCAAAATTAGGGTTTTAATAGAAAAATAAATTTTCTAATTTAGAAATTAGATTTCGTAATTAGAATACGGTTTTCTAATTACTTAACTTGAAAATTAGAATTAATATATCCTAATTAACATTACAATTATTAAATTAACACTTTCGTTTTCCCTAATTATAAATTAGGGTTAAAAATCCTGAAGTTAGGGTTTTCAAAATTTGAAATTAGGGTTTACTAAATAATTAAGCTTTACCCTAATTAAGATTATAATTAATCACTTAAGAATTATAGTTATCCTTTAAGTTCCCAGATTAGGGTTTCTAATTTCTGAATTAGGGTTTCGGATTCCCGGAACTGAAATAAGGGTTTCCAGAACCGGTTTTAGGGATTCTTGTTAAACGCTAGTGTTTTCTAACCGAACGTTGATGTTCTTAATATATAATTAGGGTTTGTTATAGATATCGTTTATCTGGCCAACCCTTGACCCTTAACCACATACTGTACACATATACAACCATATACACAGAATATTTTTACGTATTTCCTTAATCCTAAATAATTCACTTAATTAACAGGTTAATAGAACGGTGTCATCATTTAGTAGTTTTATTTGGTGAATCAAATAGGGTGAGGCGAACCCAACGTTGGAAGGGTGTTTTGCCACTATCATACAAGATGTTTAATGACATACAACCTCGTGTCATCATAAGACAAGGTTGTGCACATCCACTTGCTGAGTATATCTATGAGCACTACCTATATGATCTTGGTATTTGTTTGAAGTATAATTCTCAATTAGAGACAGTGGAGATGATGATATGTCAAGAGAAGACTCACCATTGGATAGAATATGATAGTAATCTTCTCATTTTTCTTTGGGGTCTATTGGGTCAACCAAGGATAATTCTGTGGCCATATGATATCTATCATAACCTAGACGCATGGCCTCCCATGTACGAAGGTTTCCTTGAGCACTTCCCAAAGATTTTAATTTCTAAAACAATTTTTGACTATACCTTTATGTAAGATGTCATGTTGACGTGCTACCCAAGTTGGTGTCAAGAGTCATAGTTGATATATATATTTGTATCAAAACTCACAACACATGAGTTGTTGTATTTTGCACGACAATTGTTGTAATAAAGTTGTAATTGTTTTCTGTACCATATATTTGGCGACTCAGAATGGGTTGGGTGGAATGGACCTATTTTGGGATTGTCACATTTGGTATCAGAGCTATAAGTAATTAAAGAGCCCCGAGCTTGGGTAGAACGGGGCTCTTTACATGATCTATGATTCTGACTTTTGGGATCTATTCTTGGTGTTTTATTACATGATCTTGGCTCATCCTATCACTCTCTCTCACTTCCCATTCCCGAAATATAGAGAGAGAAAAGGTTGGGCAAAAATGAAAAGTCAAGTAAAGCTTTCTTTCTCCTTTTAATTTATATAATTTGATGATACATGCACATGGCTGATCTTTGCTGCTGAGATGTGAGATATAAGTCATGAGCTAGGGCTAGGGTTGGTCCAACCACTACACTAGAACAACTCTTGCAAGCTAAGTCACAATAATGCAACAAAGGGCAAATATGTCATTTTGCATACTAAATTAATGGCATTCTTGTCAATTAGCCAAACCCTTAGGGTTTAGGATTTGGTTAGGGTTTAGGGTTTGGGAAAATTTAGGGTTTAAGATTTGAAACCCTTAGGGTTTACAATTTAATTTTCTAAAATTACCAATTTAGGTTTTAAAAATAGAAAAATTAATATTTCTAAATTATAATTAGAATTTTCTAATTATATTAAAATTTCTTAATCATAATTTAAATCTTACTAATTAGGATTAGTATTTCCTAATTAAAATCGCTAATTTAGCAATTAGGGTCAAAAATCACGGATTAGGGTTTATAACCCAAAATTAGGGTTTTAATAGAAAAATAAATTTTCTAATTTAGAAATTAGATTTCGTAATTAGATTAGGGTTTTCTAATTACTTAACTTGAAAATTAGAATTAATATATCCTAATTAACATTACAATTATTAAATGAACACTTTCGTTTTCCCTAATTATAAATTAGGGTTTCAAATCCCGAAGTTAGGGTTTTCAAAATTTGAAATTAGGGTTTACTAAATAATTAAGCTTTACCCTAATTAAGATTATAATCAATAACATAAGAATTATAGTTATCCTTTAAGTTCCCAGATTAGGGTTTCTAATTTCCGATTTAGGGTTTCAGATTCCCGGAACTGAAATTAGGGTTTCCAGAATCGATTTTAGGGATTCTTGTTAAACGCTAGTGTTTTCTAACCGAACGTTGACGTTCTTAATATATAATTAGGGTTTGTTACAAATATCGTTTATCTGGCCAATCCTTGACCCTTAACCACATACTGTACACATATATAACCATATACACAGAATATTTTCACGTATTTCCTTAATCCTAAATAATTCACTTAAATCCTTCACAAAATTTTGAAATCCTCAAAATTCTATCTTAAAAATATTAAACGCATACACTAATTTTCTATCTAGGTTCTAATTTTGAACCTTAAATCAATTAATTAAAATTTTAAAAATTTTCTAAATTCTCGGGTTGTCACATTCACCCCTTCTTCAAAACATTTTGTCCCCAAAATTTACCTGACACCTTAGACCATACTGCTTACACCATTCACATACATTATCACATGCTACCCAATATACCACTCGCAAGAGTAAAAGTTTTCAAATTGTGCTGAGGGGTCATATAGACTATTTGTCTGTCATTTTTGCAAAGGTTTTATGGAAATTCATTTGCAAACCGTCATAACTTACAGACACAAAGGGTGATTAGCCCAATATGTCATGTACTGGCCATGTACTGATTTTATCTGTTTCTCTTCACTGCCAGGTTACATGGTACATGAGTGATAAATAAAAGATATTTTGATATTTCAAATCATATGCGTCTAGCTGAAATAAGTAGCATAGACTATACTTTAAACCATTTCAAAAATGATTACGAGTCTACATTTTTTTTTCAAAAGCACATAGTGCGTATTTAACTTGATGTCAAAATTTCAGTCTAGCATAGCTAGGAGTTTTGAAAACTTATGTCTCCACTAATAATCATTTTCTTAACAATCTATCTGTTCCTATTATCCTCAATACTCCATTTACACACAACTATACCCAGTTCTTAAAACCACACTTATGAGTCCATAAATTGCCACAATCATATGAGTTTAAGAACTTTCCTAGACAGACTTTTGGCGTCCATTCGTTGAGGGGTTCATAAACATTTCATATAACAATGAATCAAGTATGTCACATAAGTATGAGTTTTAAAAACTCGTATTTAACCTTATATCCTCTACCTGTGACCTATCTATCTGATATACACATGAGAAAGGAATCACCCTCTTAACATGCATATAGAAAATAGCGCGACACAAACATTTCAATGATTATCATTGTCAGAACTAAGTAGTTGTTACACCAAGTATAATTCCCCGCCCACACAAAGAATCATACAACTCAGCTGCCGACATGAATCCTCAATTGAATCCCCACCTAACACTAACCCCCTTTTCAATACGAATTTTCATTTAACTCGTATTTATAATCCTTTCCTGAATCTGTACCAATTCATAGTACAACTGACACAGCAATCGTTGCTGTAAACTTTTCAATCATTTGATTGATTCTTTTCCTATACTATCACTTTATCCGATCACGGGATGATCACATCGTATATATTACGATTCATTTCTATATCTTGATCGTTTTGTTTTACGATCTCCTATCACTGTACTTTTAGTCTTTTAGACTCTATCTATTCATCACTACTGTTCAACTTTATTATCAGAGTTAGGGAACTCTGTATCTTTATAACTCGCCGAGATTCGTCTTTGAATCGTACCGACCGACTAACTCTATGTGAGTTAGTACTTATCCTAATCACTGCGGTTATTAGTCTCAGGTATTCCTACCTAAGGTTCATAACCAACAGCTTTGATACCAACTGTGAGGGCCCCGAATCTGAGGTCCCGAATCACCGCGGATCTGGTGCGATCATTCTATACAACTATTACTATTTTTGCAGAAGATATAAACATAAATTGTTTATACATTAAACTTACATACTTTTCCCCAAGGTCGAGTAACCTTAACTTAATACACAATTCATAACTTATTTAACACATAACATTATTATTATACAACTATTACAAATCTAATCGCACACATTAACTTAAGCTGGAATCGTCTTTGACCTTTCCTTGTATCCGACGTGTTCGTCTTAATCTGCAATGTTTTATCATGATATAGCAAGGGTGAGCATAAGGATTGCCCAGCAAGTTTAAATTCAACAATATAACGATATATCATGATTGAAAAAGTCTTAATAATAAGCTGGCTATAATTCAACAATATAATTGTGAACTAGCAGAAATAAATTTATGACTGAACAAGTATTATACAAGAACAAATATTTCTGAACCAACTGGTAATGAAGGTGATCAGCCTTTCATACCTGACTTATACATGTAATATGTACAGAGTACAATTATATATGGCAATCAGAAATGATTAACCATAAGCATATCCGAATGAAACAACTCTTAGTAGAGTTAAGTAAAACAAACTTGCCTAAACCGTTGATTACCGCAACGCAATTTATAACGCTTTATCCGAAGACCTAATATTAGTAATAAAGATCTCCAATATTAGAATAATATCATCACAATATAATACTATTATATATATAGACATAGAATAACCTAAACACATAACCCTATCAGTCTATAACACACATAAGACTCGGTATCAAGTCAAACTATTGCAGTTTGAGTTGAATTTGACAAAATTCTAATGTCCCGACGGTCTAGTCGGGAAAATTCATGAGTTTAAGTGTAAGACCCCGAATTTTATGAAATAAAAGTATTCAATTTTTCTTATAATTACTATTCAGTAAATGGTTAAATTGATAAAAGGTTAAAGTTAAGGGTGATATATGAATTTTTTTCAAAATACGCAAGTGGTTATAAAATATTCGTTGTTGTTGGGGAATATTCGTTTGGTCGTGGAATATTCTTTTCCGCTTGGGAATATTTATCTGACGTGTATGATCATTTATTATGGGCCCCATAATGTATAATAATTGTCGTATGAAGAAAACGACAAATTTGAGTTTTTATAAATAACCACAGAGTAGTTGTTGCAATTAACACTACTTTGGAATATTCGGTGGTTAAAAATACGAATATACACGTGAGTGGTTGCACGATAGCATTACCAGATTGCATAAAGATTTTGAATTATTGATTCTTACGTAAGAAGGCACTACTCAATAATTGTTACAGTAATTACTGTTCAATATTTTATTTTATTGATTCAATAATTGCTACGTTGATATTTTATATTGTTGTTTCAATAATTGTCATTGCACAGTATTTTCCATTACCAGATCAATAATTCATATTATTTGAATAATATTATTAGATAGCATTATTGGCAATGTCTAGAAAGTTCTGTCAATGAGAGGTTTGGTCACCTAATTGCGCGCCAATAAGGAGAAATCCTTATCGAAAAGCCCCCTCTTTTCTGGGAACTGCCTGGTTGTCATTATTGTGATTCTGTAATATTATTTATGAATAATTAATTATTGATTTATATGATAATGAAATATTTATTTGATGTGGATATAAATGATGGATTTATTTATGTGGTTATAAATGAAGGAATTAATGTTGAGGTATTTTATCAGTATTTTGTCGGATTGCAGGTATTAAAAGATCAAATCAGTGTTCTTACAGCTTTATTGTGTGAGTTATAATTTTTAATCTGACCATTGGATCGTTGTGATTTTTGGATATGTTATACATATATAAGTTAAGAATATGTTCACAAATTTTGAACCGTTAAAAATGAAAGAATGATTTGTTATGAATTTTAAGAGGTGACTGATTCAAAAATTAGGTTTATAAATGATTTTGGGGGAAAATTCTAGAAATGGGTGGGCCCCACTTTTGGTTGTTGGGGAAGATGGCTGATTTTTGGTGGGTTGAATAGTTCTGAGTAAAGCCATCAGTGTAGTGGTCAAGTCTCGCTTGGCGTCTTAACATTTTTCTATAAATAGAGGACTAAGTTAGAATTGAAAATCACACCAGAATTCATAAGTTTTCTCTCTTTTTCTCTCTAGATTATTGAGTGTATTTTGTGCGTATTTAGATACTTGGTGAATTTCTATTCATCAGTGCAAGTTTCCTTCAGCGTCATATCCGATATTCCAGTCAGAAGTACTGCTCTTTTGAGGTAAGGGATAGTAAGGGATAGTAAGGGATATTAAGGGATGTTATTTTCTTTATAATGATGTTATTCTTTCAATATCATTATACTGACATATTGGTATGGATCTTATTGTGGAATTTCTACCTTTTTGAGTCGAGGTTACTATTCACGTTATACAAGACTATTCACGATATCACGGCCTTTATTCAAGTATATGGCACTATTTACGTATATGACATTATTTACGTATACGGTACTATGTACGAATACGGAGTACTATTCACGAGTTACTATTCATGAGTTACTATTTACGAGTTACTATTCATGAGTTACTATTCACGACAAAAATTGGTTTCTTTTTCTGACCAAATTATCGTTGATTTATGATTGTTGCTCTTGAAAATAAATGCAGTTGTTGATCATATTTTTTTTATTATAATATATAACATTTTTATAACCCTGATGTTGAATTTCTCTTTCACTTGAGTGTAAAGATGGGTAGATTATTGGTATGATCGTGACTATGGGTTCTCTTTGGCCAGTAGTGCAAAGTTGAATTATTGACTGGTATGATCATGACCATTGATTTTATAATTGAATATCTTTAGCTTAAGTGCAAAGGTGAAATGATCAACATGGTTATAATTATGGTTTATATAAATTCTGAAATGATTATATATTTCTTTGAGATATTAATATATTTAGCCTGTAGTGCAAATATGAACTGTTGATGAATATATTTGGCCTGTAGTGCAAATATGAACTGTTGAGGAATATCTTTGGCCTATAGTGCAAAGATGAATTGTTGATGAATATCTTTGGCCAGTAGTGCAAAGATGACCTATTGTTGAATATCTTTGGCCTGTAGTGCAAAGATGGTCTGTTGATGAATATCTTTGGCCCGTAGTGCAAAGATGAAATTGTTAGTATGATTATAAACAAGAACTGTGATTTGGTATAACCATGATCTTTGATGTTTCAGGTAAAAACAAGTGATGAAAATTATCTTTGCCCTGCATGAGAAAAGGAATTTAGAACTACAATTATGATTATAAGTTATACACGTGATTGTGGACAGGAACTGTTGATTGATGTTACAGGGATAAAACATTGTTGGTGGACTTTTAACATGGAGAAGATAATAGACTTTATGGTCTATTTGACTCTTCTAATGGATTGCTCGTTCCGCTGCAACTATGGTTTAAAAGTTTTATCATCTACCATATGTTCTAAATCTCTGATTTGTTATTGATGAAGGCTATTGATAATTTAATTATCTTTAGTCATGATATTCTTTACTGAGCTAGTTGTGCTCACCCTTTTACTTCACAATTCCTTTCAGGTAATAAAAGTGTATTTGGGTCGGCCGGGGTATGAGGAATAGAAGCGGTGGTCTCTAGCTGTGGAGTTCTCCCTAAACAGTATAGACAAGTGTGTTGTATACATCTTTTAGTAGTTATATTTGGTGAATCATATAGGGAGAGGCGAACCCAACGTTGGAAGGGTGTTTTGCCACTATCATACAAGATGTCTAATGACATACAACCTCGTGTCATCATAAGACAGGGTTGTGCTCATCCACTTGCTGAGTATATTTACGAGCATTGCCTATATAATCTTGGTGTTTGTTTGAAGTATAATTCTCAATTTGAGATAGTGGAGATAATGATAAATCAAGAGAAGACTCACCATTGGGAAGACTATGATAGTAATCTTCTCGTTTTTCTTTGGGGTCTATTGGATCAACCAAGGATAATTCTGTGGCCATATAATATTTATCATAACCTAGAAGCATGGCCTCCCATGTACGAAGGTTTCCTTGAGCACTTCCCAAAGATTTTAGTTTTTAAAACAGTTTTTGACTATACCTTTATGTAAGGTGTCACCTGAGGTGAAGTCTTTGTCCACAGTTAGGACATGTGTCACATTTGGTATATATTTGTATCCAAACTCACAGTATATGTGTTGTTGTATTTTGCACGACAATTGTTGTAATAAAGTTGTAGTTGTTTTCTGTACCATGTATTTGGCGACTCAGAATGGGTTGGATGGAATGGACCTATTTTGGGATTGTCACATTTGGTATCAGAGCTATAAGTAAAGAGCCCCGAGCCTCTCGCTGGTGACTTCCTGTTGATGGGGGATGCACCGAAGCCAGACTCTCCGTAGGGGACGCCGTTCTGCGGTGGCAAACTGATAGGTACCAATGTGAGGTACTGTCCACTGATGGGACATTTATCACATTTGGAATCGGAGCTTAGGGATATGATCTCTGGCGGAGATCGGGGAATATAACTAGGAGGGGAGAGATGAGTAAATCATTCGCTAGTGTGTCCTACCTAAGCTTATATTTGGTCAGTCATAATATCGGGATATTATGTGATATGTTAATTTGTTTAATTAACCCTTGTTTTATGGCAGTATTTGAGAATGGCTGCTGAGAATGTTAACAATGGAGTGAATAAGACCGTGGGGATACCTCTAAACACTAACCATGATAATGTGATATCAGACAAAGAAGGAATTAGAGATATCCATGTGGTGAGTGAAGAATTGATAGTTGCAATTTTAGAGATAGTCACAAGAGGTACAAAATTTGAAAGTGAGAAGAAGAAGAGGAAGAAGAGGTACTGAAGAGAGTTTATTAGAGGTATTATATGATCAAAATGTAGAATTTCAAAATCGTATTCATGAGTTAGAAGAGCAGTGAAGAACGACGGTGATGTCGTGGAACAAAAGGATGCAAACAATTCAAGCTTGTGTTACCCGATATGTGATGTTTGAAGCGAAGCATTCTTTGGCGAGTATAAGATGATAAAGATGGAATCTGAATTTGAAAGAAGAAAAAAGCGAGCAGTAAGAATGAGTGATGCATGGGTAAAATCCACACGACACGTGGATATTGTGGAAAGAGATGTACGATCTAAGAAGGCTAAAATAGATGACATGAATTTCTCTTTTGGAAAGCAATTGGGAGAACCCAACATCGAGTTTTGAATTACCATGTACATAGCGGTCAACTGAATTTGATATGGATCGAAGATTGATGATTCGAGATCATGAAACAGAGAGTACGACGAGGCGATTGAGGGAGGAATATGTCCTATAGAAAAATATATTCCAACAGTAGTGATAACGCTAAATCTTTGCCCTGAGACAAGTCAAAACGGGTAGTTCGAGGGATGGCGGTTGTCATGACTTCCCAACAAATGAGGAACCCAAATGAAGTTATCACAGGAGATGGAGGAATCATGATGACCAGGGAGATAGAATCTGAAATGGAAGCAAGGTATTCTCAACTTTTTGAAATACCAGGTACGTAAATTTTGGGACGAAATTTCATAAGGAGAGGAGATTGTAAGACCCCGAAATTTATGAAATAAAAGTATTCAATTTTTCTTATAATTACTATTCAGTAAATGATTAAATTGATAAAAGTTAAAGTTAAGGGTGATATATGAATTTTTTTTTTAAATACACAAGTGGTTATAAAATATTCATTGTTGTTGAGAATATTCATTTGGTCGTGGAATATTCTTTACGTTGGGAATATTAAATGCATTTGACGTAGCGACCATTTTACCATTTGTGGGCCCCATGAGAATAAGCGTCGAATGAAGAAAACGACAAAATTGAGTTTTTATAAATAAGCACAGTAATCGTTATCAAGATTAACATCTTTGTTGGAATACCCGGTTGGTAAAATAAAGTAATACGGCGTTGTTGCACAAGAAGCACGCAGGTATTACATGTATTTTTGAATTATTGATTCTTACGTGAGAAGGCACTACTCAATAATTGTTACAATAATTCTTTGTTCAATATTTTATTTTATTGATTCAATAATTGTTGCGTTGATATTTTATATTATTGTTGTTTCAATAATTATCAACGCATAATATTTCTCATTATCGGATCAATAATTCATATTATTTGAATAATATTATTAGATAGTATTATTGGCAATGTCTAGAAAGTTACATCAAGGAGAGGTTTGGTCACCTAATTGCGGCATGAAGAAGGAGAAATTCTTATTGAAAGCCCCTCTTTCTTGGGAACGGCCTGGTTGTCATAATTGTGATTCTGTAATATTATTTGTGAATAATTAATTATTGATTTATATGATAAGGAAATATTTATTTGATGTGGATATAAATGATGGATTTATTTATGTGGTTATAAATGAAGGAATTAATGTTGAGGTATTTTATCAGTATTTTTGTCGGAATGAAGGTATTAAAAATTAAACCAGTGTTTTTGAGATATATTGCGTGAGTTATAATTTTTAATCCGACCGTTGGATCGTTGTAATTTTTGGATATGTTATACATATATAAGTTGAGTATATGTCCACAAATTTTGAACCGTTAAAAATGAACGTATGATTTGTTATGAATTTTAAGAGGTGAATGGTTCAGAAATTATTGAAGTATCCAAATTTAGCATTTTAGTGGAAAATTCTAGAATTGAGTGGGCCCCACTTGTGGTTGGTGAAGAAATGTGTTGAATTTTATTTCAAATGTGGTGGGTGAGAATAGTAGCAGATAAAGCCATCAGGTTGCAGGTCAAATCTGCTAAAATTTTCCTATAAATAGAGGGCTAAGTTAGAATTGAAAATCACACTAGAAACATAAGCTTTCTCTCTTTCTCTCTTTCTCTCTCTAGATTATTGAGTGTATTTTGTGAGAATTTAGATACTTGGTGAGTTGATATTCATCAGTGCAAGTTTCCTTCAGCGTCATATCCGATATCCAGTCAGAAGTGTTGCTCTTTTGAGGTAAGGGATAGTAAGGATTTTAATGGTTATTATGTTTTTCGATTCATTTTACTTCTCGACCTTGAGAAAATTTTTGGAAAATTTGAAATGATATGTTGATGAGTTTTATTGATTGTGTCCAAAATGGTGATTTTTGGATGTATAGATTAAGAGTTATGAATTTTATGAGAAAAGACTATTTTAAAAGTAACCGCTTATAATTCCTTGTGGTTAACTCCAAAATTGATGAAATTTTTATTGGGAGTACATCTATATAATATCGGTGTACTCTTGTGAATTTTGAAATTTTTGGATAAAAGTACAATTTATGATAAATGTCTAAATATTCTATGGTTTTGGCCATATAAAAAATAGTAAATGAATTTTAAAAATTCTAAGAAAAATATATGTTCAATATGGGACTATATCTCGCTAAATCCCGGAAAAAAAAATATTTTTGGGCGATTTGGTATTTTTCATGAAAATGGACTAGTTATGAATAAATGAGTTAAATATGTTATGTGAAGGAAGAAAATTGGAAAATATGATTTTATGGCTTGAGAATCATATATGTGGTATATCTGATTTTTGATGAGGGTTTTGGTTATTGGTGATGAAATCTTATAAGTTTGGCATTTTATGATGATTAAATGCATTATTTAGTAAAGTGTAAACAATTAAAATAAATTGTTTATAAGTTTAAGAAATGTTATTCTTTCAATATCATTATATCGAAATATTGGTATGGATTTTATTGTGGAATTTCTACCTTTTTGTGTCAGGGTTACTATTCATGAGTTATTATTCATGAGTTACTATTCACGAGTTACTATTCACGGGTACTATTCACTACAAAATTGGTTTCTTTTTCTAACCAAATTATAGTTGATTTATGAATATTACTCTGGAGATTAAAACTATATATTGATTATATTGATTTTATTATCATACATAACATTTTTATAACCCTGATGTTGAAATTCTCTTTCACTTGAGTATAAAGATGGGTAGATTATTGGTATGATCATGACTAAGGTTCTCTTTGGCCAGTAGTGAAAAGTTGAATTGTGACTGGTATAATCATGACCATTGAATTTATAATTGAATATCTTTAGCTTAAGTGCAAAGGTGAATTGATCAACATGGTTATAATTATTGTTTATATAAATTCTGAAATGATATTATATTTCTTTGAGATATTAATATATTTGGCCTGTAGTGCAAATATGAACTATTGAGGAATATATTTGGCCTGTAGTGCAAAGATGAACTTTTAATGAATATCTTTGGCCCGTAGTGCAAAGATGACATGTTGTTAAATATCTTTGGCCAGTGGTGCGAAGATGAACTGTGGATGAATATCTTTAGCCGTAGTGCAAAGATGAATTTATTAGTATGATTATGAGCAGGAATCGTGATTTGGTATAACCATGATCTTTGATGTTTGAGGGTAAAGACATGTGATGAAAATTATATTAAATCCCAGAGTGCGAAGAGGAATTTAGAATTACAATTATGATTATGAGATATTCATATAATTGTGGAAATGAACCATTGATTGATGTTCTGAGGATAAAATATTGTTGGTGGACTTTTAACATGGATAAGATAATGAATTGTATTGTCTATTTGACTCTTCTAATGGATTGCTCGTTCCGCTACAACTATGATTGAAATTTTTATCATCTACCATATGTTCTAAATCTCTGATTTGTTATTGATGAAGGCTATTGATAATTTAATTATCTTTAGTCATGATATATTTTTCTTGAGTTAGTTGTGCTCACCCTTTTGCTTCACAATTCCTTTCGTGTAATAAAAGTGTAAATTTGGTCGAAATGGGGTAACAAGGAATAGAAACGGTCTCTAGCTGTGGAGTTCTCCCTAAACAGTATAGACAAGTGTGTTATATACATCTTTTAGTAGTTATATTTGGTGAATCATATAGGGAGAGGCGAACCCAACGTTGGAAGGGTGTTTTGCCACTATCATACAAGATGTCTAATGACATACAACCTCGTGTCATCATAAGACAGGGTTGTGCTCATCCACTTCTTTTGTATATTATTCTGAGCACTACCTATATAATCTTGGTGTTTGTTTGAAGTATAATTCTCAATTTGAGGCAGTGGAGATAATGATAAATCAAGAGAAGACTCACCATTGGGAAGAATATGATAGTAATCTTCTCGTTTTTCTTTGGGGTCTATTGGATCAACCAAGGATAATTATGTGGTCATATGATATCTATCATAACCTAGAAGCATGGCCTCCCATATACGAACGAAGGTTTCCTTGAGCACTTCCCAAAGATTTTAGTTTCTAAAAGCAGGTTTTGACTATACCTTTATGTAAGGTGTATAGCTGTGAGGTCTTGTCCCACGGTTGGGACATGTGTTACATTTGGTATATATTTGTATCCAAACTCACAGTATATGTGTTGTTGTATTTTGCACGACAATTATTGTAATAAAGTTGTAGTTGTTTTCTGTACCATGTATTTGGCGACTCAGAATGGGTTGGATGGAATGGACCTATTTTGGGGTTGTCACAATCTAGGTGTTTGTTTGAAGTATAATTCTCAATTAGAGACAGTGGAGATAATGATATGTCAAGAGAAGACTCACCATTGGATAGAATATGATAGTAATCTTCTCGTTTTTCTTTGGGGTCTATTGGGTCAACCAAGGATAATTCTGTGGCCATATGATATCTATCATAACCTAGACGCATGGCCTCCCATGTACGAAGGTTTCCTTGAGCACTTCCCAAAGATTTTAATTTCTAAAACAGTTTTTGACTATACCTTTATGTAAGATGTCATGGTGACGTGCTACCCAAGTTGGTGTCAAAACTCACAACACATGAGTTGTTGTATTTTGCACGACAATTGTTGTAATAAAGTTGTAGTTGTTTTCTGTACCATATATTTGGCGACTCAAAATGGGTTGGGTGGAATGGACCTATTTTGGGGTTGTCTTATTAAGTTCAATTAAACTCTACCTAACACTTAACAATTATCTCAGATAATTTAATATCAGTCGAAATATTTTTCTTAAGCTAGTAATAATTTTTAAATAATTATTACTATTTATCAAGATTTTTCAATCATTAAACACATATTTAAATAAATTAAATACCACATAATTCTTTTATTATTAATATTTATTTATTATCAAATATTAATGAAATACATGTCATAATATTATAATATATTTATAATATCACAATGTATTTTTAATACTTTAAAATCATATTTATATGATTTTTAAACACATAAATTCATTATCCGGAAATTACTATTAATATTTTCATGACAAAATATCAAAAGTTATATTTTATAACTTAAAATATTTTTTAACCCTTAAATCATTTTAATATGATTTATAAAACATTAATTCTATTTTTCCTTAATTTATTTAATATAGTTATTAAATAAACTAATTATCATTAATATTGATTAATTAATGAAATTTAGCCCAAAATATTAAAATTTACTTAAAATAACTTAAAATATTTTCTTTTACCATAATTTTATTTTTTTGATTTTTAATGAATTAAAATCATTTTTAAATCATTTATTTAATATTATAATTAAATAAATTAAATACCATTTATATTCCAAAAATATTAAATATTTATGAAATATACTCAAAATAGTTAAAAACTGTAAGACCCCAACTTATTATAAATAAAAATCGAATTTTCTCTATTTATTATTGTGAATAATAAGGTGTTAATTTGATATAATACTTTGGTTATGGGTGAAATGTGCAAATTTTACAAAATAAGCAAGTGCTTATAAAATATTCATTATTGTTGGGGAATATTCGTTTGGTCGTGGAATATTCTTTCTGTCGGGGAATATTTATACGACGGTGCATCTATTTATGGGCCCCATAACGGATAAGCTCACGGGAGAAAAGCGACAAAATTGAATAATGGCGTAGTTATTCAAGTTAATTAATTGTTGGAATACGGTGGTTAAAATACGAATACTGGCGTGAATGCATAGTAGCTACGGTATTACAAGATTATTAAATTATTGATTCTTACATAAGAAGGCACTACTCAATAATTGTTACGATGAATTCTTTATTCAATATTTTATTTTATTGATTCAATAATTGTTGCGTTGATATTTTATATTATTGTTGTTTCAATAATTGTCACTGCACAATATTTTCCATTATCAGATCAATAATTCATAATATTTGAATATTATTATTAGATAGCATTATTGGCAATGTCTAGAAAGTTACATCAATGAGAGGTTTGGTCACCTAATTGCTTGGCCAAGAAGGAGAAATCCTTATCGAAAAGCCCCTCTTTCCGGGAACTACTGGTTGTCATAAATGTGATTTCGTAATATTATTTGTGAATAATTAATTATTGATTCATATGATAAAGAAATATTTATTTTATGTGGATATAAATGTTGGATATATTTATTGTGGTTAAAAATGAAGGAGTTAATGTTGAGGTGTTTTATCAGTATTTTTATCGGAATGGAAGTATTAAAAATTAAACTAGTGTTTTTGAGATATATTGCGTGAGTTATAATTTTTAATCCGACCATTGGATCGTTGTGATTTTTGGATATGTTATACATATATAAGTTGAGTATATGTCCACAAATTTTGAATCGTTAAAAATGAACGTATGATTTGTTATGAATTTTAAGAGGTGACTGATTCGGAAATTAGGTTTATAAATGATTTTGGTGGAATATTCTAGAATTGGTGGGCCCCACTTGTGGTTGGTGAAGAAATGTGCTGAATTTTATTTTAAATGTGGTGGGTGGCAATAGTAGCAGGTAAAGCCATCAGATTGCAGGTTAAATCTGCTTCAGCGTGCTAACATGTTCCTATAAATAGAGGGCTAAGTTAAAATTGAAAATCACACCAGAAACAAGTTTTCTCTCTTTCTCTCTCTAGATTATTGAGTGTATTTTTTGAGTATTTAGATACTTTGTGAGTTTCTATTCATCAGTGCAAGTTTCCTTTAGCCTTATACCGATATTCCGATCAGAAGTACTGATATTTTGAGGTACGGGGTGTTATATTCTTCTTAAAATGATATTTTCTTCAATATCATTATACCGAAATGTTGATATGAACTTTTTATCAAATTTGGAACTTTTGGTGTCGGGGTTACTATTCACGTATACGGCACTATTCATGAATACGGCACTATTCACCGAAAAATGAAATTTTCTTCCTTTTGTCCAAGATGTCTATTATGGTTACTATCTTTGATTGTATCCATGTTTTGGTCTTTATTTTTGAATTCTGCTTCAAAATTGGTTATTATGGAGTATTATTGATCTTGGATAAACTGTTATACGAATCCTTAATATTTGTCCTTCTATCTCACTGGATTCGTTTTCTTTAAAATATTTTTCATCATCCTCAGTCCTAAATGATGATATTACTGAATATCTTTGGCCTGTAGTGCAAAGATGAATGATTACCTAATGAATATCTTTGGCCCAGTAGTGCAAAGATGAGCAGTGTTGAGATGAACATGACCAACGGTGGTGATATAAATGAATATCTTTAGCCAAGATGGTGCAAAGATGAATATTTGATTCAAGATGTATATTGATTGATGTTCTGAGGATAAAATATTGATGATGGACTTTTAAATCTTAGAAGATACTAGAACTCATTCTCTACTTGACTCTTCTAATGTATTGTTGTTTCATTTGTAGTTGTTGATCTAAAACTTGTTGTCTATTATATTTTATCGATTTTTCTGTTGAAGACTAATGATAATTTGTTGTATATTATCTTAGTCATTATATTCTTTATGGGCTAGTTGAGCTCACCCTTTTCCTTTTGTTCCATTGTTCTTCTCGGGAGGAGAGAATTTAGCGAGAACTAATAGGGTATGGAGTGATGATTCAAGATAGTTGTTTTAGTAGTCCTCACTAGTTTGTAAAATAGTGTATCAATAATTGTAATGAGGACTTATTTGAGTGTGGATATTGTGCAGAAGACAATATTTGTACTTAAACTCACAAAGATATGTGTTGTCGTATTTTGCACGACAATTGTATTATTGAAGTTGTAGTTTGCTTTTTGTACCATGTATTTGGCGACTCAGAATGGGTGTTGTATACCTATTTTGGGGGCGTCACAAAAACTATTTTTCATACTTTAAAATAATTTTTCAGAATTTATTATGTATTTTTAATAATTAAAAACCATTTTTTTCTATTTTTAAATAATTTCCGGAAAATAATTAATTAAAAAGGGGCCCTATAGCGACAGAACCGTCGCTATAGGTGTTCTTGGTGTTCTTGAGACCTTCATGTCAGTTTACCGGTTGGTTGGTTTGACCGGGTTTATTTTAGTGTTCCTTTTGATTTCTGGGTTGGCTAAGTCATTAAACATGTAATATTCATGTAATACTACAATTCTATACCATCATCTAAGTCATTAAGCATCACAGTTGCAAGATCTAAAGCTGCAAAGTTGTTGTCGCCGAGGCTTCTTTGGGATTTTTGGGTTTCCAGATTCTCGGTCGGCCGAGTGACCTCCTTGTGGCTCAATTTTATACATTTTCCAGTCATGGTTCCTGTAATGTTAAGGTTCCAATCTATAGTAGGTATGTCAAGGTACATCAAACAATCACCATATCAACATCAAACGAGAACGATCTAGGTCGGTCAAACGGATGTCAGGAACTCGGCTGATGAAGATCTGGGTTACCCAAAATCTTCATCCGGCGTGATGGTCAACGCATGTTTGACCCATAATTTTTATGATTCTGTTACAGTGTTTGGTGATCTAAAGGCATGAGTGTGAAGTTCTTATACCTGTCTACAACATAAAAGCAACAACATGGCCAAAACTAACACAAATAAGTACGATCAAAGGCCTCAAACATCTTGTCAGAAATTCTGGGAAAATTCTGGGTTACCTAGAAACTCTATTTCGTGACTGGTCAACGCTGTTTGACCGCTTAAATCTCTTAATATACTAAGGATCTGGCCTTGTTTCTTGTTTTAGTTCATCGGCCGCATGACATAGAACACATTTGTAACATAAAACAACATATATCAAAAATAGAGAAAGATCTAGGGCCTCTGACATATGACTGTCAGGCCACTTTTTGACATTTTTCCATATTACTAAAAATGCTTGATTCGAGGACTTTGATGTTATGAATTTGGGATTTTACAACTCAGATCACTTATAGACATCCTATTACATATATCTAACCAATCAATTACAACATCTAACAACAAATCATAAGATTTTTGAAATTTAGGGTTCTTATACCTTTTGAGCTTGATCTATGATTCTGACTTTTGGGATCTGTTCTTGGTGTTTTATTACATGATCTTGGCTCATCCTATCACTCTCTCTCACTTCCCATTCCCGAAATATAGAGAGAGAAAAGGTTGGGCAAAACTGAAAAGTCAAGTAAAGCTTTCTCTCTCCTTTTAATTTATATAATTTGATGATACATGCACATGGTTGATCTTTGCTGCTGAAATGTGAGATATAAGTCATGAGCTAGGGCTAGGGTTGGTCCAACCACTACACTAGAACAACTCTTGCAAACTAAGTCACAATAATGCAACAAAGGGCAAATATGTCATTTCGCATACTAAATTAATGGCATTCTTGTCAATTAGCCAAACCCTTAGGGTTTAGGATTTGGTTAGGGTTTAGGGTTTGGGAAAATTTAGGGTTTAGGATTTGAAACCCTTAGGGTTTACAATTTAATTTTTTAAAATTACCAATTTAGGTTTTAAAAATAGAAAAATTAATATTTCTAAATTATAATTAGAATTTTCTAATTATATTAAAATTTCTTAATCATAATTTAAATCTTACTAATTAGGATTAGTATTTCGTAATTAAAATCGCTAATTTAGCAATTAGGGTCAAAAATCACGAATTAGGGTTTATAACCCAAAATTAGGGTTTTAATAGAAAAATAATTTTTCTAATTTAGAAATTAGATTTCGTAATTAGATTAGGGTTTTCTAATTACTTAACTTGAAAATTAGATTAATATATCCTAATTAACATTACAATTATTAAATTAACACTTTCATTTTTTCTAATTATAAATTAGGGTTTCAAATCCCGAAGTTAGGGTTTTCAAAATTTGAAATTAGGGTTTACTAAATAATTAAGTTTTACCCTAATTAAGATTATAATTAATATCACTTAAGAATTATAATTATCCTTTAAGTTCCCAGATTAGGGTTTCTAATTTCCGAATTAGGGTTTCGGATTCCCGAAATTGAAATTAGGGTTTCCAGAACCGGTTTTAGGGATTCCTGTTAAACGCTAGGGTTTTCTAACCGAACGTTGACGTTCTTAATATATAATTAGAGTTTGTTACAGATATCTTTTATCTAGCCAACCCTTGACCCTTAACCACATACTGTACACATATACAACCATATACACAGAATATTTTCACGTATTTCCTTAATCCTGAATAATTCACTTAAATCCTTCACAAAATTTTGAAATCCTCAAAATTCCATCTTAAAAATATTAAACGCATACACTAATTTTCTATCTAGGTTCTAATTTTGAACCTTAAATCAATTAATTAAAATTTTAAAAATTTTCTAAATTCTAGGGTTGTCATAGCTGGCCTTGAAGGAATCTTAGTAATTCAGGGTGCTGTCCTTCCTTAGTGGAAATCTTGCTAGTTGAAAGCAGAAGAGTGGATTAGGAGCTTGAGTCTTTGAACCACTTAAAATTCCTTTTGTCTTTTACTTTATGTCATTTACATTATGTACATTAACTGCTATAACTGTTATGTATTGTAATAACCCGAGAATTTCTATATAAAATAAATAAGAAATTTTGCGTATAAATTTTTTTTTTATTTAATGACGAGACTAAGTGTCAAGTAAAGTGAACGATAAATGCGAATACATTTATTACTTGAAAAATTAGAAATAATTTTGGAATTATTAATTACCACAAATTATATGGTAATAAATTTCTGTAAGTCGAAATGTTTTTATTAATTATTTTCCATGAAAACATGATTGGAAATAATATATGATGTGATAATTAGATTTATATAATAAATATTTTATTATATGAATTGTTCAGAATATTTAAGTTAATTATTTTAACTTGATTATTGATGATGTGTACGAAGAATAAGTCAGACATGAGATCCAAACCCTGGATTGGGATTGTGATCAAGAGATGAGAATAATAATATTATATTATTTTCTGATTACCATAATTATGTCTTGGGTATGTCTTGAGATGATAATAATATTGAGCAATGGCCTATCGATTAGGTCAGTAGCATATTACCATCTTTGTGAAACCCTAATTATTAAACTCAGTTATGGGGTATTTCTGAGTAGTGACTGTGTATATGAAGTTACTGTGAATAAGAATATCGGTAATTAGAAGAAACCCTAATTACTGTTGTACATCGATAATTAGGACAAACCCTAATTATTATAACCCTAACCGGTTGAAATTAGAAACCGTAAACGAATCGTGTTAGTAATATACACAGATAATTAAAGAACCACTAATGGTCAATTAGAAACCCTAATTTTAATTACCGGGTTTAATTTCGATGTTATTGTATAAGTGTTTTAATTTACCAAAGGATAGAAGTTAATTGGTAAATTATAAGAATTAAATCTAGTGATGAAATATTACATTTAATTGCCTTGTACAAGATTGCCCATACACTCTTAAACAAAGCTCAACCATCACCCATAACAAATCAGAAGCAAGAATCAAGAATTTTTGGCAAAAAGGGTATAAGAACACTAAACCTAGAAATCCTTTGATTCGATGTTATTTGATACAATTGATTGTTTAAAGTTGTGTAATAGAATGTTAATTGATGATATGGGTTGATAAATCAAAGACCCATAACATCAAAGTGCACGAATTTGAAGATTTAAGCAAGTTGGAAAAAACCAAGATTACATTATTTTTTTTCACCAAATGTCAGAGGCCATAACTCTTTGCTCGATCATGAGTTTTGTTCTTCAAAAGTTGTTATGTGTAGCCTAATATGTGGTCTTTAATCTGCAAAAAGAATCGAGTCCATATCATGTATAGATTAGAAGTTATAGATGGTCAAACATGGTTGACCGATCATGATAAACTATTTTTGGGCAGTCTGTAATGGGGGCATTCTCGTCCACTTTTTGTGCTTTAAAAGGTCTGGGCTTTTGATATGTTGTAGTGCACTGAGTTAGGAAGCCATAGGCTTTGGAATGACCTCATTCCAACCTCGGATGAGGGAATTACGGTGATTGGAAGGAAATGTGTCAAATTTCTCAAAGCGAAAGTCAGCAGCAGGATGTGCTATTCGGGACTTTGTTTCAATCAGTTAATGTTTCCAAAAGCTTTTGGGCTTTTGGTATGTTATATTACACCGAATAAGCTTTCCATAGACTCAAAGCGGACTAAATCCGATATCGGAGGAGAGAGTTATGACATTTCAAAGTAGTAGTGTCAAAACTTCCCAACAAGTGCGGTGCGATCCATTTGAACGGAATTTCTGGGCTGATGTGTTTGGAATTTGGAAATGGTCAAAGAATAAAAGTTGTAGCCCCAGAAGTTAGCTTCGCGTGGGCTCAAGAATCGCTCAAAAATGTTTTAAAATGAAAGATTTATGACTGTTTTAGCGAAAGAGGTAAAGCTGAAACGAGATTGAAAAGCTCATTATGAACGTCCACTTTTGCCGCCTTTGTTTGGGCTACCTAATGAACCCGAATTGGGTAATTCGTATTTTTAAAAATAGTCTTACATACCATGTATAACATATCCAAAAATCAGATTAATCGGAGTTATGAGCAATGCGTTAGAAAATCGCAAAGTGAGCTATTGAAAAATTAGTATAAACCAAGTCCCACATCGACTAAATTGAGAACTTCTCATTTTCTAAACCTATAAATAGAAGGGCTTGGCCTTTGTTTCATTCACCAACAATAAGGCCTCCAATTTTTTTGAGAAAAGCTTTGTTGTGGGAGAACTTTTTATAAAGATCTCCTTAGTTAAATTTTGGCGTGGAAGTGCGTATTCAGTCTGTGGAATTCGTATTTTCGGGTATGTTTCTTATTTAATTTTTGTAATGTTATTATTTTTAATTGTTAGTTAAAGTTTGAATTTTTGAAGTTTAGTTAGTGTTGTTAATAAACTAGTTAGTTTACTATGTTTATTTTGGCTTAGAATTGGTTATGTAAATGAGTTATTTGTGATGACTTTTAATATTTTGTGATGAATTTTATTAATTAATTATTATTAATGATATTAAAGTTATTTAATGATTATATTAAATAATTTAGTTTAAAAATGATTTTAATATTATAAAAATCATTTTAAATGAAAATAAGGTATTTAAAAATATTTTAAGTTATAAAATATAACTTTTAATATTTAAATGATAATTTCATTAATAATTAAATATTAATGATATTAAGATAATATTAATGATATTTAGTTTATTTAATAATTATTATTAAATAAATAGTTTAAAAATGGTTTTACTTATTTAAAAACCATTTAAAGAGGATATTAAGGATTTAAAAATATTTTAAGTTATAATTAATGACTTTTAATATTTGGATAAATAGTACATTAATATTTAAATATTAATGGTAATTATTTAAAAATGATTTTTATTGTTTTAAAAATCATTTAAGGGTAATATAAATGTTTTAAAAATAGTTTGAGTTATTATAAATAACTTTTATATTTTGGCAATGGTTTCATTAATAGTTTAGTATTAATTAAACTATTAATGATAATGGAATTGTTTAATGTTTAAATCATTTAATTATGATCCCGATAATTGAAAGTTATAAGCCGGCCAAACTAGTGACTTGAGAACCGATTATGAAGTTCTAAATTTGAAGAAGAACACCTATAGTAACAGTTATATCACTATAGGCCCTTTAGTGACTGATTTGAATTATTTTAAATTTTTCAATTTCTGGAAATTTCGAAAATGATTAAAAATTAAGATGTCGATATTTCTGAGATGTTGAGGTATAAAATAAGAGTCTTAGACTCGGTATTTACCGATAAAGTTGTCGATGCAATAAACAAATGTAGAATTCTATAATAGAAAGAAAAGGCTCTTTGTAAGAGCATGGATGAGATATTTGAAAATGTATAAAAATATTTCAAGTATAGAATAGGAACTAAAAGTATGATCACCGTGATTATGTGATTAGACTATGTCAATTGTAATAAGCAAAGACTATGTGTTAAGATATATTGTTCTAATCGAAGCGAATGATCCGATTATTGATAGGTTGTGATAAAGAGATAAAACCTAAGTTGAGATTTGTAATCAATTGAATCAAAAGTATCCTACCTTTGCATTTTCTTTATGCAATGGACATGAGTAAGAAGTTTGAATTATTCTATTCACGCATGCATTATATACGCTTTGATTATCAACATGTTAGCTCGGATATATATTACGTTAAGTTGATTTCTAAATGGTTATACAAGTGTCCCCACTTGGATAATCATAGCATTTATTCACATGTTGATATACCTTTGTCAATTACCGTATACATATATGTTGAATTACATATTATTGTTGAGCAAGATTAAAAACCTTCGGGTTTGGAACCAGGCATGTATGAACATTGAACTTGGTAAAATGAAATGGTTGAATAATTGAAAAATGAGATTATTCAGGAATACGCATTGAATGCTATCCCTATATGGGAAGATTTTTGCGCAAGGCGGATAGAGTGAGCGATGAATTTCGTTCAAGTTATGTAGTATTGATCAATACGAGGTACAACGGGTGATCACCCTCCGCGTGCCGTAAGTTATGATTTGGTTTGAGGATAGAATTCGCTAAACCTTTTCGAAAATGAAAAGAATGTTCATAGTATGTTTCTTAAATCCTATTCAAGGGTAGAAGCGAGCCAAATTTAAAGAATTTGAAAGAGAGTTGTTATGTGAATTTTTTATCGATCTGATTACTTCACAACTTTCAATTCGTTGTAGAAGTGTTATGTAAAGAGAATACTTATACTCTTTCGAATTATATATATAATTTCTATTACTTCTTTGGGCACTCAAATGCTCATCCTTGCTTAAATTAAATGTTTTCGATTATGTATGAGCAACTCAAGGCTCGAAACACGAATAAAGGAAAAGGAAAGGCGATCGAATAAGTGTGTATCATGAGTTAATGGTTATAGTTGTATTGGTATCTATTCAAGTATTATAAGGAAAGTATTTGAAGGTCACGTGCACAGGAAAGTAAACTTTGATGTATGTAAATTAAGTTCGAATGTATTATTATTTTAGTATTATTCAGCTTAAAGAAATGGTATCGTGGAGAACCGAGTTCGGGTTTCAAGTACCTGGATTTGGGGTCGTCACAGGTTGGTATCAAAGCTGTTGGTTATGAAGCTTAGGTAGAAATACCTGAGACTAATAACCGCAATGATTAGGATAAGTATTAACTCATATAGAGTTAGTTGGTCGATAAGATTCAAAGATGAATCTCGGCGAGTGTAAAGACACAGAGTTCCCTAACTCTGATTATAAAGTTAAACAGTAGTGGGGAATAGATTGAGTCTAAAAGACTGAAAGTGCAGTTATGAGAGATCGTAAAATAAAACGATCAAGATATAGAACTAAATCGTAATATATACGATGAGATCACCCCGTGATCTGATAAGGCTATGACAGCCAGAAGGAATCAATCTGATGATTGGAAAGTTTACAGCAAGATTGCTGTGTATGAATTGTACTATCAATTGGTACAGATCCAGAAGAGAATTATAAATATGAATTAAATTCGTATGGAGAATGGGGTTAGTGTTAGATGGGGATTCAATTGAGGACTCATGTCGGTAGCTGAGTTGTATGATTCTTCGTATGGGAGCTGAATTGTACTTGGTGTAAAAACCACTTAGTTTACGCAGCGATAATCATTGAAATATCTCGTGTCGCTGCTATTTGTTATATGCACATTAAGAGGATGACTCCATTCTCGGTGTATATGTGGTAGATAGGTCGTAGATAGAGAATATAAGATTAAGTTCGAGTTCTTAAAACTCATACCTATGAGACATTCTTGACTCATAATTATATGAAATGTTTATGAACCCCTCGTGAATGGACGCCAAAGGTCCCGACTAGGATAAGTTCTTAAACTCATATGATTGTGGCAATTTATGAACTCATAAGTGTGGTTTGATGAGCTGGGTATAGTTTTGTGTGAATGGAGTATTATGGATAATGAGAAGCAGATAGATTGTTAAGTAAATGATTTTTTAGTGAAGGTGTTAGGTTTTCCTAAACTCCTAGCTATGCTAAACTTCAAAATTTTTGACATCAAGCTAAATCGCACTATGTGTTTTTGAAAACAAAAATGTAGACTCGTAATCATTTTTGAAGCGGTTTAAAGTACTGATCTATGCTACTTATTTTGGCTAGACGCATAAATGATTTGAAATATCAAAATTTGTTTTTAATTATCACTCATGTACCATGTAACTTCAGTGCGAGAGATGATAAAAATGTGATGGAGTTGTAAATACTGAGGAATACTTAGTGTGAATTTGACTGAAGTCATTTGTTCCACTATTGTATGATGTGTTATGACAAAGTCATACAATGACCGGCATCCTCAACGGATTGTTAATAAAGTACGGCATCATGGCGTCATTCTAGAAAATGTTTTCAAAAGTTTAATTTGCAGCGGGGTTTGGCTACATCTAAATAATTCGATTGAATTGAATTATTGATATGAGTCTATGCTATTTGAATCAGCTAGACTAATGTTTATGAAAACTCTAAGTGTTCATTGAAAGAAATTTCTCGAACCAAATTGTTTGGTGCGGAATCCTATGATAAGACTGAGGTGAACAATGTTGTTTGGATAAATGATCCAATCTAATGGCGTAAATATTCGCTAGGTATGATTAATACGTTATGCATGGCGTGAGGGGTACAATAGGCTAATCACCTAAAAAATCTTTGTTAATGGTAGTTTACCTTCTTTGTGATTGTAAACATACCAGGTAATGTTTTGTTTTGCGGTATGAATACCGTTAAAACTATGTGTTCATGGTCTATATGACCCCTCAGCACAATTTGAAAACTTTTACTCTTGTGAGAGGTGTATTGGGTAGCATGTGATGATATGTGTGAATGTTGTAAGCACGGATAGAGTTAGCCGAGTTATGAGGGAGGTTGGAGCAGATGGAGATATTCAGATAAGGCGGTTGAAGGTTGAAATAGAAGCCAAAGACACGGATACATACCTTAGACAGGGCTTTAGTCATCACCTTCATGCGATTCGATGCAGAGTGGATGGAGCTGCCTTTCGGCAGAGATAGGCGTTGATGAGAATTGAATAAATTTATCATCAATCAAAATAAGATATATAGAACTCTTGATTGTTGTGTATATATACTATATGTTAATCAGGGTAACTTATGTATGTAGATGTCTGGTGAGAAAGATATGTGGAATAAGAAGGATCGGATCTATACCCCGAGCTAATATCAAGGCCAACAATTTGAAATAAAAGCTCACCAGGAACCCAAATCGAGACGAGGTGGCTATAGTGGAAAAGCGTAGCATCAGATCCGAAATGGTGGATTTGTGGATAGTGATTCGAGACACTAAAGTTGAAGCCGCTCAAGCATCAGCGGAGATCTGAGGATCTGGAGAACAAGGTTTCTTCATTGGAAAGGTTGTGGGAGATAGAAAAGTTGATCGTCGGCGTTAATGGAAACAATGGAAGAGCAGGATAAGCTCAAAATCCAAATTGACCGGATGGAGCCTCAAGCGACACATCCGTGAAGGACACACCTCTCCTCGTTGCCCCACTATAAGAAAGGTGGATGTTTTAATTGTGGGATGGAAGGACATCGGCGAATGAATGTCCAGAAAAAGGCTTGGTAAATAAGTAGTATGGGTTATGTATGTAATATGTGTGATAAGTAATGAACTATTTTTAACTTTTATGTTGGTTAAGATTTTAAATCCGGACTTTTCGTAGTCACAAAGGATATATTTGTTGATTAAAGCGAGGATGTCTTTGTAAGGTTTAAAATGTAAGGGTATAATTTATGGTTTTATTTAACCGGATAATGCCGCCAAGACGTCAAACTCAAAACCAAAGGATAGAAGAATCTACTAATCTTTGGGGAGCGATAGCGGAGGCGATGCAAAACTTTGCAAACATGGTAGCTCAAGCTATGTCGGCGAGGAACACCGATTCTTAGGAAACCGGCCAGACAATCGTTTGGCAAAATTCAAAGACTTCAAATAGTAGGACCACGAATTGAGAGGATCGGTGACCTATAGAAGCCGGACTTGGGTGAACGAGATAGAGAAGGCGTTCGTGAATCGCTAAAGTAGATGAGGGCAAAAAGACCGCTTTTGCCACTTATATGATGAAAGGGAAGCTAACTTTTGGTGGGAGGCAAACGAATAAGACTCGAGGGGGAGAAGAAGAAATTACTTGGGATAGGTTTAAGGATTTATTTTTGAAAACTATCTCTCTGTTAGTATATGCGGTCTAGAATGGAGGTGAGATTCACGGAGTTAAAGTAGGATAACATGATACATTGCGGAGTATGCCATAAAATTTAATGAGTTAGCTAGGTTTGCTCCACATCAAGTGGATCAGAGGCTAGGAGATTTGAGCTGGGCTTAAAACACTGGCTCTACAATAAAGTGGCAGTATTGCAACTCAATACTTTTGCAGCACTTATGGAGAAAGATATTATAGCTGAACAAGGAAGTGAGACCTTGAGTCTCTACAACAAGGAGAAGAGGAACAGAAGCAAGGCAGAAGGATCTATAAAGGTAGAAGGTAATAGTGAAAATAGAGGTGAGAAAAGGAAAAGAAATTTTGAAGGAGGAATTTGAGTTCTATTAGAAATCAAATTTACATTTAATCGAATAGACAAGTGTTATGAAGAATAATTAAAGATCGGATTCGATCAAGTATGATAGAGATCTACGTCTACAATGATTATATGCTATGTACCATACGCATATGAGTTTTTAAAGCGGTGATTAGGGGACGGAATCCTTATAAGGAGAGGTGAATGTAATAACTTGAGAATTTCTATATAAAATAAATAAGAAATTTTGCGTATAATTGTTTTTTTATTTAATAGCGAGACTAAGTGTCAAGTAAAGTGAGCGATAAATGCGAATACATTTATTACTTGAAAAATTAGAAATAATTTTGGAATTATTAATTACCACAAATTATATGGTAATAAATTTCTGTAAGCCGAAATGTTTTTATTAATTATTTTCCATGAAAACATGATTGGAAATAATATATGATGTGATAATTAGATTTATATAATAAATATTTTATTATATGAATTGTTCAGAATATTTAAGTTAATTATTTTAACTTGATTATTGATGATGTGTACGAAGAATAAGTCAGACATGAGATCCAAACCCTGGATTGGGATTGTGATCAAGAGATGAGAATAATAATATTATATTATTTTACAATACCATAATTATGTACCTGGGTATGTGCGGACAGATAATATTGAGCAATGATGGTCACCAATTAGGTCATAGCATATTACCGTCTTTGTGAAACCCTAATTATTAAACTTCGGTTATGGGGTATTTACGAGTAGTGATTTGTGTATATGAAATTCTTGTGAATAAGAATATCGGTAATTAGAAGAAAACCTAATTCTTGTTGTACATCGATAATTAGGACAAACCCTAATTATTATAACCCTAACTTAGGTTGAAATTAGAAAGCTAGTAACTTATTTGTGTTAGTAATATACATGAGATAATTAAAGAACCACTAATGGTCAATTAGAAACCCTAATTTTAATTCTGGGTTTAATTTCGATGTTATTGTATAAGTGTTTTAATTTACCAAAGGATAGAAGTTAATTGGTAAATTATAAGAATTAAATCTAGTGATGAAATATTACATTTAATTGCCTTGTACAAGATTGCCCATACACTCTTAAACAAAGCTCAACCATCACCCATAACAAATCGAGAAGCAAGAATCAAGAATTTTTGGCAAAAGGGTATAAGAACACTAAACCTAGAAATTCTTTGATTCGATGTTATTTGATACAATTGATTGTTTAAAGTTGTGTAATAGAATGTTAATTGATGATATGGGTTGATAAATCAAAGACCCATAACATCAAAGTGCCGCAATTTGAAGATTTAAGCAAGTTGGAAAAACCAAGATTACATTATTTTTTTCACCAAATGTAGGAGGCCATAACTCTTTGCTCGATCATGAGTTTTGTTCTTCAAAAGTTGTTATGTGTAGCCTAATATGTGGTCTTTAATCTGTAAAAAGAATCAAGTCCATATCATGTATAGATTAGAAGTTATAGATGGTCAAACATGGTTGACCGATCATGATAAACTATTTTTGGGCAGTCTGTAATAGGGGCATTCTCGTCCACTTTTTGTGCTTTAAAAGGTCTGGACTTTTGATATGTTGTAGTGCACTGAGTTAGGAAGCCATAGGCTTTGGAATGACCTCATTCCAACCTCGGATGAGGGAATTACGGTGATTGGAAGGAAATGTGTCAAATTTCTCAAAACTGAAAGTCAGCAGGGATGTGCTATTCGGGACACTTTGTTTCAATCAGTTAATGTTTCCAAAAGCTTTTGGGCTTTTGGTATGTTATAGTACACCGAATAAGCTTTCCATAGACTCAAAGCGGACTAAATCCGATATCGGAGGAGAGAGTTATGACATTTCAAAGTAGTAGTGTCAAAACTTCCCAACAAGTGCGGTGCGATCCATTTGAACGGAATTTACGGGCTGATGTGTTTGGAATTTGGAAATGGTCAAAGAATAAAAGTTGTAGCCCCAGAAGTTAGCTTGGCGTGGGCTCAAGAATCGCTCAAAAATGTTTTAAAATGAAAGAGTTATGACTTTTTAGCGAAAGAGGTAAAGCTGAAAGCGAGATTGAAAAGCTGTTATGAGCGTCCACTTTTGACGCCTTGTTTGGGCTACCTAATGAACCCGAATTGGGTAATTCAGTATTTTTAAAAATAGTCTTACATACCATGTATAACATATCCAAAAATCAGATTAATCGGAGTTATGAGCAATGCGTTAGAAAATCATAAAGTGAGCTATTGAAAAATTAGTATAAACCAAAGTCCCACATCGACTAAATTGAGAACTTCTCATTTTCTAAACCTATAAATAGAAGGGCTTGGCCTTTGTTTCATTCACCAACAATAAGGCCTCAATTTTTTTTTGAGAAAGGCTTTGTTGTGGGAGAACTTTTTATAAAGATCTCCTTAGTTAAATTTTAGGCGTGGAAGTGCGTATTCGATCTTGTGGAATTAGTATTTTAGGGTATGTTTCTTATTTAATTTTGTAATGTTATTATTTTTAATTGTTAGTTAAAGTTTGAATTTTTGAAGTTTAGTTAGTGTTGTTAATAAACTAGTTAGTTTACTATGTTTATTTTGGCTTAGAATTGGTTATGTAAATGAGTTATTTGTGATGACTTTTAATATTTTGTGATGAATTTTATTAATTAATTATTATTAATGATATTAAAGTTATTTAATGATTATATTAAATAATTTAGTTTAAAAATGATTTTAATATTATAAAAATCATTTTAAATGAAAATAAGGTATTTAAAAATATTTTAAGTTATAAAATATAACTTTTAATATTTAAATGATAATTTCATTAATAATTAAATATTAATGATATTAAGATAATATTAATGATATTTAGTTTATTTAATAATTTTTATTAAATAAATAGTTTAAAAATGGTTTTACTTATTTAAAAACCATTTAAAGAGGATATTAAGGATTTAAAAATATTTTAAGTTATAATTAATGACTTTTAATATTTGGATAAATAGTACATTAATATTTAAATATTAATGGTAATTATTTAAAAATGATTTTTATTGTTTTAAAAATCATTTAAGGTAATATAAATGTTTTAAAAATAGTTTGAGTTATTATAAATAACTTTTTTATATTTTAGCAATGGTTTCATTAATAGTTTAGTATTAATTAAACTATTAATGATAATGGAATTGTTTAATGTTTAAATCATTTAATTATGATTCCGATAATTGAAAGTTATAGCCGGCCAAACTAGCTGACTTGAGAACCAGATTATGAAGTTCTAAATTTGAAGAAGAACACCTATAGTAATGATTATATCACTATAGGCCCTTTAGTAATGATTTGAATTATTTTAAATTTTTCAATTTCGGAAATTTGAAAATGATTAAAAATTAAGATGTCGATATTTACTGAGATGTTGAGGTATAAAATAAGAGTCTTAGACTCAAATTATTACCCGATAAAAGTTGTCGATGCACGCCACGACAAATGTCGGAATCTATAATAGAAAGAAAAAGGCTCTTTGTAAGAGCATGGATGAGATATTTGAAAAATGTATAAAAATATTTCAAGTATAGAATAGGAACTAAAAGTATGATCTTTGTGATTATGTGATTAGACTATGTCTTGATCGTAATAAATAAAGATTTATGTGTTAAGATATATTGTTCTAATCGAAGCGAATGATCCGATTATTGATAGGTTGTGATAAAGAGATAAAACCTAAGTTGAGATTTGTAATCAGCGAATCAGGCAAGTATCCTACCTTTGCATTTTCTTTATGCAATGGACATGAGTAAGAAGTTTCAGAATTATTCTATTCCTATACAGATTATGTACGCTTTGATTATCAACATGTTAGCTCAGATATATATTATGTTAAGTTGATTTCTAAATGGTTATACAAGTGTCCCCACTTGGATAATCATGGCATTTATTCACATGTTGATATACCTTTGTCAATTACCCGTATACATATATGTTGAATTACATATTATTGTTGAGCAAGATTAAAAACCTTCGGGTTTGGAACCAGGCATGTATGAACATTGAACTTGGTAAAATGAAATGGTTGAATAATTGAAAAATGAGATTATTCAGGAATACGCATTGAATG
Source organism: Panax ginseng (assembly GCA_020205605.1). NCBI lineage: Eukaryota > Viridiplantae > Streptophyta > Magnoliopsida > Apiales > Araliaceae > Panax > Panax ginseng. The sequence goes on along the minus strand of CM035136.1, from coordinate 85,452,088 downwards.
CTATCCCTATATGGGAAGATTTTGCATGCAAGCGGATAGAGTGAAGCGATGAATTTCGTTCAAGTTATGTAGTATTGATCATCTGAGGTACAACTGGTGATCACCCTCCGTGCCCGTAAGTTATGACGGTTTGAGGATAGAATTCCGCTAAACCTTTTCGAAAATGAAAAGAATGTTCATAGTATGTTTCTTAAATCCTATTCAAGGGTAGAGCCAGAGCCAAATTTAAAGAATTTGAAAGAGAGTTGTTATGTGAATTTTTTATCAGTACAGATTACTTCATAACTTTCAATTCGTTGTAGAAGTGTTATGTAAAGAGAATACTTATACTCTTTCAGCTTATATATATAATTGCTATTACTTGCTGGGCACTCAAATGCTCATCCTTGCTTAAATTAAATGTTTTCAGTTATGTATGAGCAACTTGAAGGCTAAAGCACGAATAAAGGAAAAGGAAAGCTGATCGAATAAGTGTGTATCATGAGTTAATGGTTATAGTTGTATTGGTATCTATTCAAGTATTATAAGGAATGTATTTGAAGGTCACGTACCTGGGGAAGTAAACTTTGATGTATGTAAATTAAGTTCGAATGTATTATTATTTTAGTATTATTCAGCTTAAAGAAATGGTATCGTGGAGAACCGAGTTCGGGTTTCAAGTACCTGGATTTGGGGTCGTCACATGTATGTTTTAACTCATTGCTACTGAACTAACTCTACGAACCATGTATGTATGATTATTAATATATCAATAAAGGAGATCTTTTACTTATTCCGATGTGCTTGAAAAAATTCTTATGTTTGTCATATGCTAAATTATTAGCAATACAAAATAAACTAGAAAATTATTTAAAATTAAAAAGGATCTATTAACCTCCCCCCCCCCCCTTCTAGATCTATATTGTGCCTACTAGGAACTAACAAATTATTCACAAATAATATTACAGAATCACAATAATGACAAATAGGTCGTTCCCAGAAAAGATGGGACTTTCCGATAAGGATTTCTCCTTACTGGCGAGCAATTAGGTGACCAAACCCCTTTCCTAAACAGAACTTCCTTAGACATTGCCAATAATGCTATCTAATAATATTATTCAAATAATATGAATTATTGATCTGATAATGGGAAATACTGTGCAGTGACAATTATTGAATTAATAATAATATAAAAATATCAACGTAGTAATTATTGAATCAATAAAATAAAATATTGAATAGTAATTACTGTAACAATTATTGAGTAGTGCCTTCTTACGTAAGAATCAATAATCCAAAAATATTGTGCAATACCGTGTGCGACTGTGGAACCACGCGTATTACTGTACTTTAACCACCAGGTATTCCAATAGTGTTAACGGTAACAACTACGCCATTATTTATAAAAAAAAACTCATACTTGTCATTTTCTTCATCCGACAGTTTTTCATTATTGGGGCCCACAAATGGTTGGTCGTCGTACGAATATTCCCCGACAGCAAGAATATTCCATGACCAAATGAATATTCCCCGACAACGAGTATTTTATAACCACTTGCTTACTTAAAATATTTGCGCATTTTACCCAAAACTAACCACATTAATCAAATCAACCCCTTACTATATCAAAATAATAAATAGAGGAAATTCAATTTTATTCATAACAAGTTGGGTCTTACAAATAGTCTCACGAAGATAACGTAAAATATGTTTAATTCTATTTTAATGTCTCTGAGTTGGTGCATAACTATATCTTACTAGTAAGTTAATTACAAATGTTATATCAGATTGTGTGAAATTTGCAAGAAACATCAAAGCACCAATTACATTAAGATATAGTACTTCAGGACCAAAACACTAATTTCACGAAGATATGGAACTTCAAGACCAAAAGTTTCTTCATCATTTTCTTGTGGCCAAAACGGATATTTCTTGATATCAAGTGACCAATCCATCATTGGAGTACTCAAAGGATTAACATTATCGATGCAAAGTTACTTCATGACTTTCTGTTTGATTGATGAACAAGAATTTCATAGTTCAATTTGTCGGCCAAGACAAAAAATTGTCTTACCAATATCTTTCATCTCAAATTTGTTATTTTTGTCGACTCTTTTGGAGCAAGATTTTTCATCAATAAATACAGCAATAATAGCAAATCCAGATTATGATCTTTTGATAAAAATGCATGCACAAATTGGATTATTCTCAAATCATTCTTTCAAAAGATATCCACTCAGGCGATTATACCACAATATACATCTGGATTGCTTTAAACCATATTAGAATCTTTGTAGCTTGATAGAATACATACTTCGAGATATAGAATTTATGTTTCAGACATTTTATATCCTTCAGAGATTTTTATGTAGATATAATTATCTAATGATCCATATAGATATAATGTAACAACATCCATTAATTTCTCTTGCTACCAAGCTAATTAAAAATATGAATGTAATTGCATTCATTATAGGAGCATATTTTTCTTATATAGAATCAATATCAGGTCTCTGCGAGAAACCTTGTGCTACAAGTCGTGCTTTGTACTTTATAATTTCATTTTTCTCATTTCGTTTACGTACAAATACCCATTTATATCCAACATGCATTACACCTTTAGGTGTTCGGACTACAGGTTCAAAATTTTCACATGTACTTAGTGAATTTAATTATGTTTGAATCGCCTCTTTCCACATTGGCCAAACATTTCTACGTTGAACATTCATCAACGATTTGTGGTTCTTATTCATGATCATTACTTCTGGTAATATCAAGAATAACTTTATATGAAAATATGTTGTCGAAAACAATTTTATTTCTATCTTATATATTCGTCTCCTATATATACATAATGTATTGAGATCTCGTTATTTTCAGGTACCTGATCCTCTTCAAGAGGTTACTCATCCTCTTCAGGGGATAACTCTTCGAGAGTTTTATTTACAGGAGATTTTTGTTCATAAGTTTTAGATAGATCAATAATTTATTTTTTTAGCATGTTTCATGGGTATTGCCTCTTTATAGGCTGCAACTTATTTTTCTTGTACTTTCTTCTTTTGGGGAATTTTATCTTTAACACCGATCATTCTTCCACGTTTCAGGTGTGACTTTGATTCAATTTGTTGTTGTATTAACTGATTGTCCTACATGGACTTTAATCCCTGCTAGAGTATTAGCAGCTAGATTAATGTGAGATATCATTATTTTTTTATTATCGGTGAATAATTCTGGTAATTGGTTTGCAATTCATTACAAATGAATAATCCTTTGAACTTCTTCATATTGATTTATATGAGGATTAAGATTAAATAACGTTGAGACATTTTAATTAATCTCCCGTCGTGCTTCAGGCAATGATCTCACGTCGTGCTTCAAGCAACGACTTTTCTCCCCCTAATGGTGGGAAGACTGTTTCATTAACAAGGACAATCCTCAAAACGTGCTTTTAAAAAAAACATCACATGTTAAGGTTATGATGCAACATTTAAAATAGCATGATCCCAAACATAAACATGTAATTTTGATTTCATAATCAAAGGTCAGGTAATATATTGAAGTCTCTTAATAAGTGATTCAGCTACACCATTTTGAGTATGTATATGTGCAACAGGATGTTTAACATAAATATAATCATCTGGTTAATGCATCAAGTAAAAACATAAAATACTTGAATATACCACAATGTGGGTGTATTAGTCCACATATATCACTCTGAATTCTTTCTTAGAAAGATGAACATTAAATAACAATAATTAAATGTGATGGTTTAGTAATTAATTTACTTTGATATAATCAATAGGTAAAGGAATCTTCTGGTTCTTTAAGGGATGTTCATGGGAGTTTTAAATAATTCAACGCATCATTATTGATCCTGGATGATCAATACGATCATGTCAAATCATAAAAATCTTTGGATCTAAACAGTTCTGGTGTATTGCAACATTTGTTTCAATTGTTCTCATTTTAGTATAATATAACCCATAAGAGAAAATAGACAAATATGAGCTTCTGTCATGATACTATTGAAGTAATATAAAGAAATTCTTCACTGCCTTCGTTATTAGTTTCAATATAATAACCATTATAACGCATATCCTTAAAGATGAGCAAATTTCTGCTTGTCTCAGAAGAATATAAAGAATCATCAATACAAAGTTTTGTACCCTTTGACAACATTATAATCTCTCTTCCAGATACTTTAATTAAGTTTGATGAATAATCGCTCTTCCAGAGCCTTTAATTAAGTTTGATGAACTTTTGACCCATACATATTTATATATGCAAAAACAAAAATTAAACTTTATTACTTCAAACATATAATAAAAATACTTATTATAATGTCATAATACAATGAAATAAAAATATTTCCATCAACATCCTCAAGAAAATCAGAGACATCAAGCAAAGTCATATCCACTCCATTTGAAAAGTCAAGATAATTCATAGAATCTTTAGGATCATTATAATCATTCATGGGATCTTCTTTCCTTTTTTCTTTTATGGAAGATTAGTATAAATCTATCAAATATTTAGAAGTACGAAGGTACGTTCCTTTATGAGAATTATGACTGCGCTCCTTTCTATATTCGATTGTTCATTTCGTTTCCTCACAATAGAGTATAGCTAGTTCGTAAAGGTAGATCACAAAGCTATTCACATATTATATATTCTCCTAGTATTTATAATATAGTATTAGATGAAGTCACATTAAGTAGATAATTGACTCTTGAGAGATGAATATATCGGTATGCATCAACTAATGATACTTTGAAATTATCATATAGCTTTCACGAATTTGTGCATTTTGCAAGATCATTCTATAGATTAACAACAAAATTCTCAATCAAGTTAAGGGACTGATGCTAGAGCATATAATCAAATCAATAGAACATTTTATGTAGGTCATAAATGAAACAATAATAAGCATGAAAGACTTAATTCACATTATGATTTATCAGACATACTCAAGTAACACATAGGTTGATTAAAAAGACTTTTAAATATGCTAATGACTTGTATAAGAGACTATTTAGCAACTTAACACTTCTAAAATATTTTATCTAAATAAGTTTGGATTTTTCAGATATATTTTAGCATACATAATAAACAAAACTTTTATCTCATGTAATTATCAATCTCAATAATCATTACAGGGATTACAATACACTAAGAACTAAGATTTCAACTTTCAACTCATTTATTACTAAGTGTATATCTCAAAAGCACATATATCATTATAAGAATATATTAACATATTTTATAACATCAAAATACACCGACAAACTAAATAAATAAAAATAAAAAAAATCATTCTTACACATTTTCATCATTAATCAAATCATGACCATGCAACAACTTTAGTGTTAGTCCAAGTGTAGTACGGGTGGATTCCAAAACCATGGTAAGACTGTGTAAATTCATATTTAGATATGTATAGTAAATTTTCTCCTAGCAAGAGCATGTTCACTTGAAAGGACAGTGGGGATTGAACACTGTGAAATCATACTTACTCCATTCTTCAAAAATAAAATAAAATATTGACACATGAATTTCATATATTCCTACTGTGTTAACTTATGTCAAAATATTTACGGGTATCATATTTGTTAAGATTTTGTGGAGCATTTTAAGCCGTGAAATAAATAACTAAAATTGAAAACTGACGAATATATTATAGCAGCAAAAATAACCAACATTTTTTCACATCTAGTCTTGAAGATTCAACTTCCAGTTCTACTCGGCTGTTGAACTTTGCATATGGAGATATACATAACTTTTTCTTATATTTTTCGTGAAGCATCTGAAAAAATTGGATCTTTGAATTTTGAAAAGATGAAACTAGTATGGTATCACAACTTGAAAAATTAGAGACTCGTGCTGATAACGTGTTATAAAATATTATATTAAATATTAAGAATAATAATGATTAGTGAAAAGAGAGTATTCTCATTGTATTTGTATATCCCCTCCATCCTCGTGACAATACTTCTATTTATAAGCACATGTACATAAATATTTGGAAGTTTTAAAACTTATGAGAGTTTCAAAGCTCAAAGGTCATTATAATAAAGAAAGGTATGAATGCATCTAGACATGAATAGGAATGTATCTAAATATCCACACACACGTATAATTTTATAACATAAAATATTTTTTTTCCAAAAATCAAAATTATTCCAATATTTTGGACGAAGGGGGAATATTTATATGGAGTATATTATAATAAAGATTATCAGTTTCCTGCTTAAAAGAAAAAGGTTGCGCGCCATTTCCATCAAATTCAGAGGAGAAAAAAGAAGAAGCCCTAATCACTATCCTGTCTCCTTCCATGGCTGCTTCCGGCGACGACAAGAGCTTATCATATTTCCAGAAAACAGTAAGAACAAATTCTTCTCAAAAAGCTTATCAAATTATTTTTCTTTTTTCTCTAAATTTTTTATTTTGATACTTTGTTTCCCACCTGTTTTTATAAAGGTATGTTTGGACGAGTGGTGGTTGATTAGGGCTGAGACAGAGATCGAAGGGAAGAGACTCGCAGTTGCAGGGTTCACTTCCCGAGAGTATGTTTAATCTATCTCTTTCACTTTGCTTGGTAGCTAGGGATCTATAATCTGTTGCTCCTTCCGTCCCTAATTAGAGATATATTTTCGGGTTTTGTTTGTTTCGAGATTAGAGATACATTTCCGGGTTTTTGTCATTTTTATCTAGTCCAAAATTAGAGATACATTTCTTATTTTAGACTGATTTAGATATACAATTTTTACTTTAAAGTATAAAGTCACTTGATTACACCCCTAGATATGTGTATTTATATTCAACTTTTCATTTTCAGCGAGTAGAATCGTAGTTGAAAATTCAGGAAACTTGATTGGGAAGGATCATAAAGTTATCAAATTTCACTGCAAATTTTAATTGGGAAGAAGATTAGATAATAGAATTATTATATACTCCTTCCATTCCATAAAAAAGTCCCATTTGTAAAATATGCGAATATTAAAGATATGTTTTTGCTCGATGTGTATCCATAAAATAATGTCGTTAGTTTAGTAGGGAGGAATGAAATAAAATTATAATGATAAACGTGAGATTTTTATGTCATTTTATACTACTACAACTACAGAGTAGACTCTTTTTGTGCAATAAAAATATTGACAAACTTTTTGTGGAACATAGGGAGTACTTGTTTATTACACGATACATTCTAGTTATATTGATTTACAATTATGTAGAACTGAGAGTCATCCTGCTTCAAGTAATTAGTAAAGCAAGAACATAGAATGCACTGGGCATTCTTTCCTTGAGAGACATGCTCTTGGGATAACATACTTCCCAACAGATCCACATTTATCACTGAGTCACTTGGTTATTTAGCCTAAACATGAAAAAGAGTTAAAAAAAAGAACAAGATACCCCTCCATCCAATTTATACGTGAGAAAATTTCCTTTATACAGGAGGTTCCAAAAGCATGACCAAGTTACAGTAAAGGTTTAGTGTGAGCTTAAATTACCATTATAATTTTCACTAGAGTAGTAGAGTTAGAGTGTACTTCACATGGAAAGATAGAGGGACACTCACTTAGTTTTCCAAGACATGTGACTAAGCTATTTGTATTTTATTTGACATGCACATATCCGGTATCCCAATACAAATTCTTCGCAATCAACTTAAATTTGAATATAAAACTCAAAATTCAATAAGGTAAAGTTGGAAAGGTAGATTTTCTTAATACCTGAAGTGTCATTTTATCAACCATGTGCCACTCAAAAGTAGAATGGGTAAGTAGAACAAGAAACACCTATTTGCAAAGGTTGACACTTTAAGATTTTGTTAAATTAGGTCAACAAGTTTGGGGGCTGGGGTACACTCTGGTTATTAAGCCAGATCATAAGACTGAACAAGTTACATACTGAGCATGCACTTCACTTTAAGCATTCTTTCCATTGGATTGTATTTAACCAAGTCAAAATTGGTTTACAGTTCGCTTTGCTATTGATAAAATTGTTTCCAGTTAGTATGCACTGGATAATTTATGGTTATTTGATATGTGGTTGACATGCCTAGTCGGACATGCCCCAAGGAACATGTGAAGTAATTTATCTTTTGTGTTAGACACAAAAAACAACCAAACTATTCTTCAATTATCTGAAAAAACCTGCGTCTTTCACAAGGATGTACGGCATCTATTATCTACAATCAAGTATATGGAAAAGGCTTATAAACCTAATGTTTCACTTTTAAAACTACTTTTTCTTTTTTAAATTGTCACAGTAAACCGGACATATATCTTATTGAGAAGTTTACTTCTGTTTGTTATTCCATGAATCCTAGTTTTTTCCTGTACATTTTCTTACAAATTATGGCCTTTGTGTTTTTTCCAAATAGATGTAATTCAGTTAAATTTCCTACATTTTGAATTGTTTTGAAATTTATACTAGACATTGTGAGGATTATAAATTTGTTATCAAGGGATTTTTGTACTTTGTTCTGTAGGGGTCAAGCTGTACGAGGTTTCTCCTCTGCACCGGTTCTCAAGAGACACGATGTCTTCACCCTTGAAACCACTGATGGAATCTGTGTGATGATAAAAGGCTTTATAGATAAGGCTCGCACACTAGAAAATGGCTTCCCTTCTGAGGTATCCAGATTGTTTTGCTAACAGTATTCTTTGAGAAGAATGATGACGTTAATTAAATTCAATTTAAAGTTGATATGATTAAATCCTTTTACATATCTGAGTTTTATGTTGCATTGCACGGTATCATATTTTGACTGTTTTTGCTGGAATGTTACATAACTACTGACGAAATCTTTTAGGACAGCGGTCCAATTTTGGACTAAGAGTATGCACACTATAATAGTTCACACTTCACACTTGAAAATGGCTTCCCTTCTGAGGTATGCAGCTTTTTTTGCTAACAATATTCTTTGAGAAGCATGATGAGGTTAATGATATCAATATGAATAAATCCATTTACATATCTGAGTTTTTTGTTGCATGTTATCATGATTTGACTGTTTTCGCTGGAATGTTACATAACTACTGGCAAAATCTATTTTAGCACATGGGGTCCAATTTTGGAATAAGAGTATGCATACTATAATAGTTCAATAGGATCGAATTTGGGAAGGCAGCTTGAATGTGTTGACATAATCTGTACTGGTGACTGGGTGAGGTATCTTGCATCATTAAGGTGTTTGGCTATTCTGCCCAGCAATTCTTAAACTACCGGAGGTCAATAAGATTCTGAAGAAATTAAGTTACCAAGTATATTTATCTTATGAAATTATGTTTTAGCTGTTATTATTTGCAGGTCTTCAGCCACTTTCTTTTTGGTTTTCCTCCTCACTGGGAGGCATGCGCTGAAAAGTTTTTGGGGCAAGGATTTGCTACCGAGGATGTTTCAAAAGGTAATTTGGGATATTTACAAGTTCATGAATTAGGAAGTAATACAAAATTTCAATTTGTTTAGGTGAAAGCTAGTTACTGTCTATTATTGTCTAGAACTTAGTTTTCTGAAATCTGGCACTATCATTTTATTTATTTTTCTGTACTGAATATTTGCAGTGGATGCAAGCACAATAGATTCTAGTAAAGTAACTAAAGAAAACTATGAAAAGGCCAATGCTGAAAAGAGTGCCAGTCTTTCTGCCAGTGTTGCAGACCCTAAATTGGATCAAGACCATGGAGACATTATGATTGAAGAAGGTTCAAAGAAGTCTAATAAAGCTGTTAGGTACAGTAGTAGGGTTGGTGGTGCTGAGAATAATGATCCCAAGAAAATTGCAGGCGCTGAAAAGTTTTTGGGGCAAGGATTTGCTACTGAGGATGTTTCAAAAGGTAATTTGGGATCTTTACAAGTTCATGAATTAGGAAGTAATATAAAATTTCAATTTGTTTAGGTGAAAGCTAGTTGCTGTCTATTATTGTCTAGAACTTAGTTTTCTGAAATCTGACACTATCATTTTTTATTTATTTTTCTGTACCGAATATTTGCAGTGGATGCAAGCACAATAGATTCTAGTGAAGTAACTAAACAAAACTATGAGAAGGCCAATGCCGAAAAGATTGCCAGTCTTTCTGCCAGTGTTGCAGACCCTAAATTGGATCAAGACCATGGAGACATTATGATTCAAGAAGGTTCAAAGAAGTCTAAAGCTGTTAGGCACAGTAGTAGGGTTGGTGGTGCTGAGAACAATGATCCCAAGAAAATTGCAGGCGCTGAAAAGTTTTTGGGGCAAGGATTTTCTACCGAGGATGTCTCAAAAGGTAATTTGGGATCTTTACAAGTTCATGAATTAGGAAGTTAATACAAAATTTCAATTTGTTTAGGTGAAAGCTAGTTACTGTCTATTATTGTCTAGAACTTAGTTTTCTGAAATCTGACACTATCATTTTATTTATTTTTCTGTACTGAATATTTGCAGTGGATGCAAGCACAATAGATTCTAGTGAAGTAACTAAAGAAAACTATGAGAAGGCCAATGCTGAAAAGAGTGCCAGTCTTTCTGCCAGAGTTGCAGACCCTAAACTGGATCAAGACCATGGAGACATTATGATTGAAGAAGGTTCAAAGAAGTCTAATAAAGCTGTAAGGTACAGTAGTAGGGTTGGTGGTGCTGAGAATAATGATCCCAAGAAAATTGCAGGTGCTGAAAAAGAAAGCAATTTAAAAGAAGCATGTGCTGAAAAGTTTTTGGGGCAAGGATTTGCTAGTGAGGATGTTATAAATGGTAACTGGGATCTTTACAAGTTATTCATGAATTAGGAAGTAATAAACTATTTCAATTTGTTTAGGTGAAAGCAAGTTATTGTCTATTATTGTCTAGAACTGAGTTATCTGAAATCTGACACTAACATCCTTTTTATTTCTCTGTGCTGAATATTTGCAGTGGATGTAAGCACAATAGATTCTAGTGAAGTAACTAAAGAAAACTATGAGAAGGTCATTACTGAAAAGACTGTCAGTCTTTCTCCCTGTGTTGCAGCTCCAAAACTGGATCAAGACCGCGGAGACATTATGATTCAAGAAGTTTTAAAGAAGTCTAATAAAGCTGTTAGGTTCAGTAGTAGGCTTGGTGGTGCAGAGAACAAAGACCGCAAGAAAATTGCAGTTGCTGAAAAAGAAAGCACTTTAAATGAAGCAAGCACAGCTGTGAAGAAGACTAAAAGGAAATTGACATATGTAAGTAAGCTGTCCTCCGGACATTTATCTCTTTTCTATTCTTCTTAATTTTAATGCGCTAATCATAATATGTCAACCTTATTGTTTCTAGTATGTCTTTATTTGTTTTGTGGCCAGAAGATTCGGAACATGCCTATTTCATATATATAGGTTGTTACTCAGAAAGTTGAAACTAAAAAACTATGGTGTTTGGCTTGCCAAGGTGCACTGGATTCTAGTTAATTCTGTTGCAACTATTGGCTGTGGATAATACAGTATTTCGTTGTAATTCGAACACAGCTTCTGTAATGGATTGTCAAAGTCATTAATACTGATATATGCTGACATGGCATCTAATCTCTCTCTGTCTTTGGAGTTTGGATGGGTTGGTGGGAGGTGCTATGCATATAAATAATGAAGGTATGCATATATCAGTTGCGTCTATTATCGATTGCCTAATAGGACTGCAACAGGCAGGTTTCGTGGGTTCTTTTTGTTTTTCGTGATTTGTAATTTTTATAAAATCCTTCAGTATCCCATTACTGTTTGTCAGTGCCCTACCCAACCTTTAATAAAATAGCATTGGGGTTTCTTTTTTCTTTTGTATTTTCATTGTTGGAAAAGTATTTATTCCTATTCCTTAATTTGCTCTACAATTCTCCGTGAATGGACGTGTTTGGTCGATCACCACTTTATGGTTTAGCCATATGAAGTGAAGTTGATACCTTGTTACTAGTCAATATTTTCAGTACTTGACAGAGACATGAATTGCAAGGGATAAGCACACCTAAATTGAACCTGTTTCCACTATTATTTCCTACGCAACAACTGAAGTCTGTCACCTAGATACTGTAACTACTTAGGTGTTTTGATTCTTTTGAATAACATCTTATGTTTGCTTAAATTTTTGCAATGCCCTATTTTGTATATCGGCATAGGGTGTAATGGCTGTTATTATAATCTTTTTTTGGTAATTAATGGTTATCATTATCATGCTTCCTTTACTGCTTATGTTTAAAGTTTTGGATAAAATCATTGGATATTTGAATTTTAGTTTTCTTTCTGGTCGATGTTCTGTTGTCATTTCATAATATTTATCCAACATTATCGTTTTGTTTGATTTTTATTCTTGCGTCACATCTCTTAAAGTCTTTTCTCTGTTTTACTTTCTCATTTTGATCTAGGGAAGTCCTGTCACTCTTTTATACTACCTCCGTCCCATAATAAGTGCTTTTTTAGCTTAAATCACACATACCAATACACAAGCTAAAATGGCAAAAATACCCTTAATATATTTTCTTTGAAGTTGAAGAGTTAATGAGTGTCATTTAATTGTAGTGATGGTAAGATGCAATAAATACCATTGAATGCATAAGGGCATATATGAGAAAATATTGCAAAAATTGTATTGGATTTCTAACACATCACTTATTTTGGGAAAAAATATTAAGCCTAAAAAAGCACTTATTGTGGGACGGAGGTAGTAATATTTATCCAACATTATCGTTTTGTTTGATTTTTATTCTTGCGTCACATCTCTTAAAGTCTTTTCTCTGTTTTACTTTCTCATGTTGATCTAGGGAAGTCCTGTCACTCCAAGAGGCGAAGATCTAGTATCTGTTGTCTCCCCAGAATCTATCAGTTGCAAGAGATCTAGATCTGGTTAGTTTGTTCCCAGATCAAGACATGCTTCACTCTTTATTTGACAAAATGATTTCTGCTAGTCGCCCTACAGATTTTTTGGATGAATGAAACTGCCCTATTCCATTTCTTTTTTAGCTGTAATTTCTATGGGATTTGAACAAAAAAACATAAAAAGGCTTTGTTAAATATTTGCAGGAAGACTTCTTCTACCTACCTTAGAATACTGGCGTAACCAAACTGCTGTATATGATGCGGTATGTCATAAATTCCAGGCCTGCTACTACCCATAATAGAAATAAGCTTATTAGGTTTATGCATTGCTGTTTATATTAACTTTTAAATGTGTGGTATTAGTTCTTTAGACTCTCTTATGCTACGCATATACTTGCGCATACATGTATTGAGCTTTGACTGTGTTTATTGTTGCCATTCATGCTACTAGAAGTTGCCACTTTTAAATTTTCAGAAGAACAATATTGTTTAAATTGTTTTGGATCTATAAACGAAATTAGGCTTTATAATTTACCCAGCATAAAGTCCTTGACTATTTTGAATTGCATGGATTTTGGAATCTTGCTTCTTTTCACTTTACTTCTTTTAGGTTTCTATTGCTGGTACAATACAACTTTCATAATGGGAGTTGTACTCCTAGTCTCCTAAACATGACCCCTCCAGCCAACCTCAATGAAGGCGAGATATGATATCTGAGCCCTGGTATGAGTACACTATGAAACTTTACCAGCTATGTAGCTGGCACATTTGCATATTTTTTTGGCCTTCGTTCCCTTTTACCTTATACAGCCTTAACCTTTTAATTTAGTTCATGCTACAGTCTTTAGTTTTTGCTAGGTATATATAATTGTCTAAAAGAGTTATGGTAGGGAGGCTCACTCCTTTCCTATGATTATTTCGAACACATTTATCATGAGCTCAAATATACATTATTTCACAGTAATTTGACAAGTTTCATCTTCAAACCAAATGGAGCATTTTCCTAATAGCTTCTGGCATTTTATAATTAGTCAATCAAGAGGTCGTTTACATAAAATTTGCGAAGACGTCTGGGCCCTGGGGTTGTATAATCATATATCAGTGTGTTACATACATTTCATCTAATTCTCTGCATTTCTTCATATATTGATTCATTATTTGCACCAGGAAATGCATATTTAGAAATGAACATTTCTTCCTTGTTGTAAGCAAATCTAGACTTGCTTATTTGCAGGATCATCGAATTACCGGAATTAAAGAAGGGATAAACATGCCATCTAGAGGTTTGTTACCTTAACTTTCTGACCTAACTTGTATGCTGTTTTTATCAAGATTTTGACAATTGTTTTAGCATATAGTATGATATAGTAGTCTATGTCATGTTGGGGAACTTGTGTTGCTTCACCGAGTGTTATTCGGACTCGGGTGCGGGTGTCGGATTCGGGCAAAAATCTAAGTGTCAGAGTCAAAAAATAGAGAATACACGGATATGAATCCGAAATAGACACGGGTGCGGGGATACGGTATGCTATGATTTTTTAACAATAATGTTTATGATGTCCAAATTCATATAGACATACATTTATCATGAAACTTTAAGGGTTGAAGTGCAAAAATATAAAGAAACAGGGGCATAACTGAAACTTCAGGGGCTAAAATGGAAGAAAACAAAACTACAGGGATTGATAAGTAATTTTTAGGGGCTATTTTGAACTTTTAGAAAACTTAGGGGACTAAATTAAAAAACTATAAAAACTATGGGGTACCTAATTGTATTTTTTCACGGATTCCCATATCTGATCTCAAATACTCAGACGTATCAGCCAAGCTCGTTCGTTCTCAAATACTCACATACTCAGCTAAGCTCGTTCGTTGAAGAAAATAATAAAACAACGATTCTTCTTTTTTTTCCGGTCGATTCTTCTTCTTCGTCGATTCTTCTTCTTTTGTGGATCCTTCTTCTTCTTCAGTCGATCCTTCTTCCTCTTCTTCTGTCGATCTGTCGATCCTTTTTCTTCTGTCCATCGTCATGCTAATTGTTGTTACGTATCCGGATTGAAAGTGCCGGACTCGACACAAATCCCGTACCCGCACCCGTGTCGGATCGTGTCGACACGGGTACTCCATCAGAAGTTGGCGAGTCCGAGTAACACAGGCTTCACCTTCATGCTAGCCACAATAGTTTATGGGATAAAAGTGTTCTCTCCTAGGTAGTGAGCACACCTTTCACTAATGCAATATTTCCCGTAAAACTGGAAGGGCTTGAATTTGCTCATTCCATTTCGAACTAGACTTTATTTTTGTAATCATTTTTATCCATGATGCCTAGGGAAAGGATATGTCCTGCCTGTATAAGCATGTTGATGACAAACAACCTAGATTTTGTTATTTATTTTTTAGATTTTTTCAATTGGGTAGAAATTGATGTAGTTTAAGTTTAGGGGATTTATACTAATTGGTTTTAAATAATATTAACGCAGGGCATGTCTTTTAGTTTTGTTTCTCTTTAAATAGTGATCCCAACAAGTTTATTATTTTACTAAATAGTGAGATTTTGTGAAATATTTGTGGTTGAATCATTTAATCATCCATTGGTGTGATGCCTTTGGAACCCTTTGGGTCTTTGGTGTGAAACTCAAGAGATCCTAGTGTTTTTAGGTGCAAGGCCTAGAAACCCTATCAACTTTTTCTGACAATTTTTCCCTTATCAATTTTGTCCTGCATCACTAGTCTTGTGTGGGTTTCTTGTATGCAATCATAATTTGCATTGAAGTGTAAGATTTTAAGTTCTCCTTAACTAATTACATGCCAAATGTTTCAAGTGTTCCCTACTACCTTGCAAACTCCACTCCTTTTCAACTTTATATGTCTGGGCTTAAATATGATTTACTACTCTAAACTATAGGTTATATTCTACTTCGGTGATTCACCTTTCAATTTTGTCAATTAGATGATTGAACTATTAATTTTTTTCAATTACAAAAAATTGAGTCTGCCACATCAGAAATTGCTGACGTGACTATCTGGGTGGGCCATAATTAAGCTGATGTGTAACAAAATAATTTTTTTTAAATTTTTAATTAAACATTTATGATATATTAAAGGCTAAAATTGTCAAATAACTTTTTATCAAACATTAATAATAATCAAAAACATTAAAAAGCAAAACCCAACCATCAGAAGCGATAATAACCAGCACCACCACCGCCACCACCACCACCACCACCACCGCCACCACCACCGCCACCACCGCCTCAGCCTTCCCTTCGGCCACAACCATAACCACCGCCACCATCTTCCCAACGACCTCCTCCTCCATAGCCACCACCCCCACCATATCCATCTTCACAAAGTCTATTGCTGCCTACACTGCCGCAGAATCCATTGCCGTCACCACTTCTTCCATAGCCACCACCTCCACCATACTAGATCTGAACAATAAATATCCAATCTGAACAATAAATGGAAATGGATAGGAAGATTAAGCGAAGATGCAACAACTCCAAGACCAATAGGCTGAATTGTTTCTCCTTCAGGACTGCAACGGAGTCGTTTCACAGATAATTCTTCCAGCGATGTGCAATTGTCAAGCAAGGCGTTCATACCTTTAGCACCAAAAGTGCAGGATCCACACGAGAGCTTTTTCAGATACTTGCAATTCTTAGCGAATTCGGAGAGTCCGGCAGGTTCGGAGTTTGAGGCGAGTAAGTTTCAGGAACCGGAGAGAGATTAAGATGAGCGTTCCGTCATCGATGCTTTCAGATCTACGGTCACATCTGAGAGCTAGTTTCGTGACGGAATCAAACCGAGAGAAGAGAGTGGGTACCAAGGAGAGAAGGTCCGCCTGAGCGTTGAGAGAAAGACGGTGGCGGCTTTGTCCTTCGATCCGAAGCCATCGGCGACAAATGAGAGAGCATCGCTTTCGAAAGAGAGTGGGTTTTGCTTTTTGATGTTTTTGATTATTATTAATGTTTGATGTTTCTGACGTGGCAGACTCAATTTCTTGTAATTGGAAAAAATTAATAGTTCAATCATCTAATTGACAAAATTGAAAGGTGAATCACCGAAGTGGAAAATGACCTATAGTTTAGGGTATTAAATCATATTTAAGCCTATATGTCTGTCATTGACTTTAATGATTGATTCTTTTATTTGGATAACTGACATGAATAATTTTTTCCAACCTTTTCACCATAAGTATGTAAAGGTAGTTTTGCACTGTTGGCAGGGATTAAATCTGAACCTCAGAGAAAGCGAAAGAAGCACACATGATTGTCAAGGACGATTCCCATTCATCAATGATTTCTAAAGGTAACTACCAAATTATGTTTCAGTTACTCCTGAACTTGCAATCAGATAGATTGACATCCATGAATATTGTTTGTTCAAAAAACAAAATAATTAGCTGAAGGACAAACATGCCTTTTCCGAAAATGAACTTGGTGAAGAATTTTGATCTTTGTTATGTCATTTTGGTAGGACATGTTGACTAGATAGTCCAGATATGTAATTATTGTAATTTAACAGTGGTAATTAGTTTCACAACTTGGATTATCCACTTTTCATGCATTGTATCAACCTTTACGTCTAGGTGTCTCACGGGAGGTTATCTCCAAACTCACTAAAGGGAACTGCTCTACAGATTTAACATATTGATGGAGGGCAATATTTGGAACAAAGAATTAATAGGAATTAGGAAATAAAGGAAAGATTAAATAGAATTTAAACTCCACATTTAAATATCTACGGTTTCAACATCTCAACACTGATAAAATATCTTCACGATATAATGTCTTTCAATAATACTATTCATCACGATATAATGTCTTTCAATAATACTATTCAATGGTGTCTAGATTACATCACTATTTAAAGACTCATTATACCATTACCTGGGAACAATAAAAGTACAACATGACTAAAATACCCCAACTAAATAATAATATTTCCTAGTAAATATAAATATCGTAATCCCCACTAATAACTAAAATAATAAATCACATTAATTAATCTCACACAGTAAAAACTCCACATAGTAAGGATACAAAATCTCTTCTTTGCTCTTCAAATGCGGTCTCCATCACATATAAATCTAGAATTATGAGCTAAACAAAAAATAGCTGTTTGGTTTTGCATAAGAAGACTAGCTAAATGCCCTGTGCAAAGCACGAGTTAATTTTTTTAAATAGCATTATTTATTTATTTTATATATAATGATTATAAAATATTTTAGAAAATTTCACAAATTAACTTACTATTGCTATTAGAACCTCGACAAACTTTGCTCAAAAAAGATAAAGTTGCACTACTAATAAGGAATCTTTAACAAAAAAAAATTTGCTAGAAAATACCAAGTTACTATTATAAAAAAATTGGAAATTGAAGTTTAATCATGCATTAATTTTTTTTTGATACGTATGTATATTAGTTTTTTAATACTAATTACTACCTTTGTCCTTGAAATATTGACTTAGTTTGACTTTTTGGGTGAAATCGATCAATTTTAGAATTAAAAATAAAGCATTTTTATTTATATTTTTGAACTTATAAAATTTGAAGATAGTAGTGAATTTGATATAGTTTCTCCACATTTTGATTACAAAACTGGTCAATTTGACCGAAAAGTCTAACTAAGCCAGTTTTTGTGGGATGGTGTGTGACGCCCCCAAATTCAGGTACTTGAAACCCGAATTCAGTGCTTCATGATACCATTTCTTTGAGCGGAATAATAATAATAATAATGTCATAAATATCAAACTTAATTTACATATCAGAGTTTTCTAAATCCCAGTTACGCGACCTTAAAATATTTCATTACATAATAGATAATAAATAACATCATCTTATTTAAGTCTAGCTATTACATAAGATAACACAAACTTATTCTGACAGCTTTCCTTTCCCTTTATTCCTGGCAGAGCCCTCTGGTTGATCATACTTAACTGAAAACATTTAATTTAAGCAAGGATGAGCATTTGAGTGCCCAACAAGTAATAACAATTATAAATATTAGCTGAAAGGATTAAATGTTTTCTTTGTACTACCGTTCTACAACAAATCAATGGTTGTGAAGTAATCTGAACCGATAATAACATAACAACTCTCTATCAAAATTTTGAAACTACGTACTGACTATAAATAGGGTTAATGTGACATATTAAGAACATTGTTCTCAATTTTCGAATAGGTTTAGCAGAACTTCATCCGCAAATCGGCATTACTTACGGGCACGGGGGGTAATCAGCCTGTTATGCCATGTATTGATCAATACTACACGCAAGAACGATATTATCGTTTCACTCGTTCACTTGGTAGCATAAAAGTTTTCCCATGTTGGGATGTTCATACTTAGTCTGGAATCCGAACCAAAATAATTTGATTGGATATAAAAAGGTTTTATTATATTCAACGATATTTCTAAATGTGTCTAAGTTGTGGTCAAATAGCTTAGGACGACTCTTTACTTCATGTATACATACATCGGTATCAATATATATATATATATATATATATATATATATATATATATATATATATATATATATATATATATCAACATGTGATTAAATACAATGACTATCTAAGTGGGGACACTTGTATAACCATGTTTAGAAAATAACGAACATAATATATATATCTGAATTACAATATAGTACCATGTTGATAATCAATGATTGGATATAACATATATAACAATATGGTTAATATTCTAGTACAATAATAATATAATTCTGAAACTTTCTTACTCATGTCCATTGCATAAAAAAAATGCAAAGGTAAGATGCTTACGATATCCGTTGAATAAAGTAAAAAAAGAGTTTAGGATACTTGCCTTAAGCGTAATCCACGTTAATAAATCAATACTTTCGAATAACGTATTATAAGTATAAGATGTTCATTAGTTAACACATTCGTTAATCAAGCTCGACATGATTTAAGTATGCACATATAGTACAAAATCAGCTTATATGTTTACCAGGAAATCAATTATCTAGTTATTTCATAAGCAATTTAAGAATGCTCAATGTTAAGTCCTTTTTTTCCCACGGACTTTCCTTTTACAAGACAAACACCATACTATTACTTAATTCTCACATATATACAATGTATCAGTAGGTTTTAAACTACTTCTAGCAATATAGGCATCATATAAGTCAACTGTCAAAAAATCAGATTACACTATCTCAGATTCCAGACTGGCGCAGCTGCGCAGCCCTTTGGCCAAGCCAAGACTTAGCTGTTGCCTTGTGGTTTCTGTCCGGCAAGAACACAACATACATACTATCATGACAACAGTCATTCCTTGGTTCTTAAGTCAATCTAGGTTTCCTACTTTCATAACATGGTTCTAAGTTAAACATTTCAATAAGTTAAGGCCATTCAAGGTAATGAAATCACAAAATCTAACATGCTTGCGTTCTAAACATTCAAGATAGTCGTATAACTCATATTAGGCATGCTTGTGAGTATTCATAGCACATATGTGTAACTATTCTAGTTATTATTTTGAAAACATGCTTTATTTAGTTCTAACTTGATTTCACACTCTTAACATCGTAGGCATATATGTCTGATACATTAATACGTTTAAAAGTATCATCAAACATGCTCATATAAGTCAGATTCTAACTTCCAAAGTAGTATGTTAACATTGTCATATTTTCCTTAGTAACCTTATTAGTAGGTTCTCCATGTTCAATACATATGGATCATGTATAGGGATATTATAGACGTATCATGACCTCTTAATCTTTTAGAATCTAAACATTCATGTGATGCAACTATATTTAGAAAATATGTTCAAGTTTACTTTTAAAACTATTTTAAGCTTGAACAATGCAATTTAACACATACAAGACAACTTTAAGGCTCTAATCATATGTAGTCAAGTCATGTTATCATGCTCACAAGGTCAGAATATAGAGTATGTAGTAGTCATGCATATTAGCTCACTTTACCAAGTTAAAACTTCTTTAATACAAATCCTAAGTAAAGTGGCCATGAGCAAAGAACTATGAATCATATGAACCCAAGTTAATTAAGTTATTCATGCCTTTCTAAATCATACCAACATACTTTGCAAAGTCGTAATATAAACATAGCATACATACATATCAAGTTCCTTTCTAAAGTCCTAAATCCATTTTAAACTCTACTCCTTCGTTAATCATGTATGCTAACCTAAACATGCTCTCATTAGGTTAACTATACTTATATTTACACATTACACATTTTCATGCTAGTTTAAGTCATAATAATTGACTAACATTGATCAGATTTTTAACAGAAAGTAAAAGTCTGAACAGAGTAGCAGAAAGATTGCTACGCCTCGATGTAATCCGACGCAATTGCTGCCTTGCGTTCGGTTCGAGCAAGAAGAATACTATTTTAGTAGAACTTTAGCCCAACCACAACAATTATACAGAAACTTGATTCTAAACATCCATATATCAGTTTAAACAGGCTTGTATGATTATATAACAACTAATTAAACATTACCCAACCTCATCATCATCTAATTACACATAATTAAGAATTTGAATTTCAAGAACTCAAACTCCATTTTTTTACAGAGAATGAAATGGAAGCAAGGAAAATGGAATTATACCTTTGAAATGTGCAATGAACTTGCTCCTAATGAACTCTCAAGTTCTTAGACTACTTGTATGCTCTCTACCTCACCTTCAATGAAATTCTCAGCAAATGGAAAAATGGAAGGGGAGCTCATACTTATAGGAAATCTAATACACAGACAATGAGATTTCCCACTAAACCAAACTCATGGATGAAAGGATTACATGAAAGGTAAGGAGGAGTTGGTAATTGGTTGGTGATTTGCATCATGATCACCACTCCCCCCATGATCATTAGCTAGGAAAGTTTGGAAGGAAAGAAAGAACATAGGCCTTAGCCTTTTGTTCTACACGTGATTGAGATTTGAGCAAATGGGACACTCATTTTGGGACAAGCAATTTAACTCAGCACTCTTGCAACATTAAACCATATACTTGTACACAACTCTTATTCTTATGCTATATTGTATACACATATCAACCATACATTATAACTTAGTGTCACAATATGATTTACATATTTAATATTTCAAGGTAGTAGATGTAATATGGCAATGTAACATACATATAATACATGTATAATTTTTATCACACCCTAGATACTTTATTAAAATAATAGCTTACAATATGCTCATGGTATATTATTTTAATATATACCCACATACATTTGTCACATACACCTTCATGATGTGTTTATACCCTATAGTTTTAATAAACCTTAATATATGGTTACTTACACATTTCATGATATACATATACCATATAGTTTCAATAAAACTCACTATGTAATCACCTAGACGTCACACTACACTATATAGTATAGTCATATAATATTGCTTACATGCACATAATAGTCAATAAAATCTTATTATATTAATAACTTATTCGTTTTAAGTCAATTAAATAAATTATTCACCTCCTTGATTAGTTAACACCAAAATTAATTGCTCCAATCATCAACGGTTAATGTATTTATGGATCTCCATAATCATTAATTATCTAAATAATTATTTTTATATTTATAGATATATTGCAAATAATAGTAATCACATATTATTAATTAATTACTAAGTAATCAATATTCTACCACAATTAATTAATATTAATTAATGGTTTATTTAATAATTCCTTCATTGAACATAACTCACTTTATTCCATGGCTTATTAATGTCGCACATATCACCTAATTGTTTTATTTAATTTCTAAAGTAAAATAATAATTTTCTCCAATCGACCATGGCATTTTGCCTAGTTTATCTGTTGTGTAATGCGTCTCTGTCGCTGCCAAGACTGGTTTAGCTTTGACCCGTGT
The DNA here is from genome assembly GCA_020205605.1 of Panax ginseng. NCBI lineage: Eukaryota > Viridiplantae > Streptophyta > Magnoliopsida > Apiales > Araliaceae > Panax > Panax ginseng. The sequence continues at coordinate 85,429,423 of CM035136.1, read as the reverse complement.
CAATCTTCATTGCTAATTTGCTTATACGACATGAATTAATGTCCACAATAGTGATATTGCAAATCTAAGAGTGTATTCATTGCTTATCATAACAATCCTAACAATTATATCCTATATACAATAACCATATTTCATGGAAAATAAATAATAAATATTTTTATTATAAAATTAATTTATAATAAGAATATATTCTATAATGATCAATAATTCATAAAAGAATTTATTTATAATTATTCATATAATAATTAAGTTTTATTTATCACATAAATACATATACTTTTCTTTGCACATAATCCCACCTTTATAAAAAAAAATTAAATGCAAAATTTATTACTTAATTATATTGAAAATATTGGGTTATTACATCGTGAAGGGGTACTATTTAATCATAATATCTTTTTTGATATATTTTTAATATATAGTTATTTAGGAATAGAATTGTTGTAAAATAATGAGTTACCATTATGATTTTTAATTTTAAAATTAGTTAACTAAATTTTAATCACTAATATATACGCTAACATTGATTTTATAATATTAATTAACAAAAAATCTCCTATATGAAATAGAATTGGTAGCTGAAGTATACTAATTAATATATTTTGTAATATATACAATATATTTGTTAATATTAATTATTATTTACTTATAATATTTTTTCTAATAATTTCATTGTACAATTATTTAGAGTTCAAAGTTGATTAGAAATCCAAAAGTTAGAATTTTTTGTATGATTAAGTAACTAAATGACTTATAAAGTATTGAACTTTGTAAAATAATAAGTTAATGTTTACTCATAATTTTTTTCTATATTCTTATATATAGTTATTTAGAATCCAAAGTTGAGTGAAAACTTAAAAGGTAAAATCATAGACATGATTTGTATGACTCATTAACTGAAGGACTCCTATAAGAAATAAAATTTTTGTACCGACAAGTTACTCTAAAGTTTTTAGGATCATAAATAGAGTTTTATTTATAGTTAAATTATGGGTTTAAAAAGTGTTTTAATAGTATTTAGTAAAATAAAATTAGAAAAAACTTTAAAAAGTGTTTTAGTAGTAATTAAATTCTAGGCCATTACTAAAGACGAGAACCAAAAAAATTAAGTTTTGTCTTATTATATATGTATATAGATTAGGTAAACAAGATGAATTGTAAATGTGTTAACATTATGTTTAATGTAGAAGGAATTTCCTTTGTTCTATTGCTAGTTTATTTTCTTTGGCCTTGAATCTTGATTCCATGAATATTTATCCATCTATAATCTTTACAATTCTTGACAACAGGCAGGTATCAGTTGTGTTAAACCAAAGCCAGGCGGTAGGAGGTGAATTTATGTGAACTTTCAGGTAAATATTCTATATAACTATTTTGAAGCATGGTCGGCTGAAGAATTCTGTAGTTAAGTATTTATGTATTTCGGTTTTTGTTTTGTTTTGTTTTTTCTAAATATTTTTGGTGTAATTATAATGAGTAGTGTTTTTGAGCGCCAACCTTGCTGATACTTGATAGTTTGTATTTATTCAGTTTTTTTTCCTATTAAGGGATGGTATATATGCTCTCCTTTATTTATTTATTACGCATTACTATATCTATTCTGAATTATTAAATAAAATTTTTTTATTTATAAATTAAGTGATCTTATATTTTGGTATGGTGAGAGTATTTTATTTTTTTAATTCTCAAATAGTTGGCTCAAACCATATAATTTGCTAGATTATATTGAGGAATACAATCCAGTTGTGTATAAATCTTAGTTGTGGATTATATGAGAATATATGCAAGTCACTGGATTTTCTCTCATTTTAAACTCTTAAACAAAAAGGGATTGATATTTTCATATTTTCAGCGTTAATAATATCAATTTAGGGATTGATATTCAAGCTTAGTCAGAAAATGGCTCCTGACATGTCCCACCTGGGAGGCCACCTAGGCCCCATATTGCCATGTCGAGCTCGGGGAATTCAATATGCCTCTTGACCTTCCTCACCACCCATTATGAGTGCTCAAGAATGAGCCAAGGCAAGGAATTGCCCATCTCCATCCAAAAAGAAAAAAATTGTAGTATAGGAAATCGGTGAAAAAAATGGCTTTAAGTATGAGAATCTTCACTATGTAAGCCAACATGAAGAGCATAGTCGTTATGGTGTCGCTATGGCATCGTCTAAGCGACGACTAGGCGTCCTGGCGTTGGAGAAGGGTAAGGCAATGCTTTGGACGTCAAGTTGTCAAGGCTCACACATTGGTAGCAGACCCAAGTTAAGTGATTAAATTATTTTTTACCATGACTCATCATAATCTATGGACTTTTCCAATTATCCAAGTGACTCAACCAATGACCTTAACCTAACCCATGACCCTAGTCCTTTGAATGAGAGGAATGCTCACGTGGGAGACGGAAATGACTTCATGAATTTGTTTGAGCTATGACTAGAAACAAAGTAAAGACTGTGTTAGTTATTATGTTTTGAATTTTAGAGTATATAAAATTTTATTGTGTAATATACTTTTGAAATAAAACAATTAATGTATAAATTGCACATTGTTAACGACTTTTCGCCATACGGACGCCATGACAGGCGCCTTATCGCCTAGGCGTCTTGGCGGTCAACTACTGTCGCTTCCTGCCTTGGTGTCGTGACAACTATGATGAAGAGAGGCCTCATGACACCACATGCCACACATTTCACACCCACAAGCAAGCAAGAAGAAATAAGAGATCAAACAAGCAAGGTATGAAAAAGCCAAGGAAAGAAAGAATGGAATGGAGGAAGAGAACCACCATGGGGAGGGAAGACCCATAGGGTCGACCCCAACATGATTATCCTCACGTTGGGGCTACTCTAAGGTCCTTTCATTACATCTCACTTTTAACACTTAGAAAAATTCAAGAAAGAATGCAAGGAAGGGTTAAAACTAAGAAGAAAGCAAGAGAGTAACCTCTATGAGGCTAACATGGTTGGCCTTAACCTCATGGAGGTCGACCCCAACATGGTTGGGGGGGGGGGGTGCTCCCATGGCTTCACATCACATCTCAAGCTCAACACTTGGTCAAAATTCGAAAAGGTTACACAAAGAAGCATCCAAGCAAGAAGGAGCTAAGGAAACACCATCACGAGGTGGGAACCAACTAAGGGCCGGCCCCAACTTGTTTCCTCCTCATTGTGGAGGTTCTCACATGCTCTACTATCTCCAACACTTCAGTCAAATTGTAAGAAGGTTTGTAAAGAAGGAGCAAAACAAAGGAAGGCCAAGAAAGAAGCTACCATGGGTGGAGACCACACCCTAGGGCTGGCCCCAACCTCCTTAGGGTCGACCCTAAGTATGCTCTCCCCCATGGTGGGATGCCCTCACGCTCTCTCGTCACCCCTCATGTTCAAGACTTGACCAAATTGAAGGAAGTTATGGAAAAGGGGAGCAAAACATGAAAATGCAAGAGGAAGACCACTATGAGGTGGGAGGCCACCCTAGGTCGACCCATCCTCCCTAGGGTTGGCCAAGGTGGACTTCCCCCCTTATGGAGGCCCTTGCACTCACATGTTAACACTTGATCAAATTTTGGAGATGTTTTCAACTAAGGAAATTTCAAGGAAGAGCAAGACAAGACTTTACATGAAGACATGTACCTCCAAGTTCGCACAAGTAGGCCCCAAGTTTACACAAGTAGGCCCCAAGTTCATACAAGTAGGCTTGAAGTGAGAAAGTCAAGCTTTCAAGCCACCAATTAGCATCATGTGCACAAGGAGCATGTTAGAGCTTCAAGAATGATGTTCTTTGCTAGGATGATAATGTCATGAGTTGCCATGGTGACCTCATGCCAAAAAGACTATTCTTTCCCGACTATTTCTGATTGAGCCAAAATGAAGAATTACTGTCTAAGACGGTTATTTTAGATAAGAAAAATTACCTCTCTAGCCTTCGATAGAGGGTTAGAGAGGTCATCTGGAAGTGGGATTCGGCGAGGGTCTTGGACTGTTGGATACAGATGTAGGGCGAAACAGACTCCAAAAGGGCAATATTTGCACCTAGACTGATATTGTAGTCACAATTTATAAGTAACAGTTAGGTCATGTGCACGACACATAGGGGCACCCCCATGGAGCCTATAAATACCCCCTCTTCCTCATTTGAGAGAAGGTTGAAAATCTTGGAGAAATTTAGAAAGTTGAGAGCATCTCTATCTAGAATCCACTTTCTCTCTTTAGAATTCACAAGCACCTAGTTGCTAGCACCAAGAAGATCCACCTTGTTGACTTGGTTGGCTAAGTTTTGTACCTAGCCCCCACAAGGCTCAAGTTCACCTTCAAGGACTTCGTCTTCACAAAGCTAAGTCCTCAAACACGCCAAAACCACACTCATGTATACACGACCATAACACAAAGGGTTTTACTTATATTGTCTCAAAGAGTTTGCCTGCGATCTCCCCCTCGTCCATTACTCAGCCCAATCTCGCATGCCTTCGTGGAATTCTCACCTCACCTGATCAATTAACGAACCCTATCATGATAGAAGTGTAATAATATGACATTATTGTACTTGGAATTTGTAATGATTACTGATTAATGAAAACACCATCTCTGTTGATCAATCTTATTTGATTAGTAGCTTAATTGTACTCTACATTTCTCAGTTTTACATTTTTGACGACTCTGTTAGGGAGATGTAAATTTCGTGAAGGTTATGCCCATCACTAGGAGTGGAAGGGCTAGTTCCATCAATCAAGAGCAATTAACAAGGAGCCAAAACTTTAGTTTTGTTTCTCCAACATCAAATTTGGATCCCAACAACCCCCGACGTCCCGACGATTGAAGATACTTCTGACAACAAAAGTAGTGCCCCGATGACAACTCAAGCAAATCAAGCTACTACCATCGATGCCCAAGGGGGAGGAAGTGACATTAGAGTTGAGGTCGTTGGCGATTAAGCAAACCCCAATGTTGTGCAGGAAATGGTGAGGGCTTTGCGAAGCCTTCAAGAAGGTCAAAACTTAATGGCTTCGTGTTAACAGGAAGCAATACCTACTATGTGATGTTTTACACATTTTTATTAATATTCAATACATGAGTCTTACAAAACCAAAGTAAAGCGAAAAACCTGGATTTGGCTCCCTTCCATTACACATTTTCTCTATTTTTATCTAATACACCAATTATTTGATCTTAATAATTTTGTTATTAATGATCAAAATATGTTAATATATACTTGATGACATTAATATTAATTCTACAAAAATTAGAATCATAAAAAATATTTTCCCCATTAAAAGTCTAAAATAATTTTCACTCATTGAAATTTTGATGAAAGATTCACATGTTCATCAAATGGTGAAAAAGTGTCGAATTATTTTTTATTTTTGAAATAATTATTTTATTCAATATAATAAATAACTTGACTGTTATTGATTTCAATTATACTTTTTTACGATTATAAAAATATGGTTCTTTGGATGAAATTAGAGAAAAATTGTAATGGATGATATACAAATCCGAAAAGCCTCGTACGGTCTACTAATCATTTACCAATCAATGAATGTAGATGGAGCTGAGTTTGGAAATTCAAAATTTATTTAATCAAAACATACTAGGAATGTATATTTAAAGGTATCCCTATAACATCTTCAACAGTTTCTTTAATCATTTTGGGATACTCAAATAGGTGAGCTACATCACAATTTTTTTTTCCAACAGCCTCTCCAACCTTAGTCATCAAATCTGCAACTTTATTCTCTCTTCAGAATTGGTAAGTTGACATTGCCTCTTCAAAACATTTATTTTGTTTTGAGAGAATCAAAATCATATGAAAAAAGCTAAAAGTATTTATTCTGTTTGATGAGTTTGATGTACAACTCATTTAAAAAAAAAATGAATGTTATTAATTATTTCAAATGTTATCAATTATTATTGTTTTAAGTCAAATACAACATTAATTGAATTGAAGAGACTGATAAGACATAAAATATTAAAGTAGCAAATAATATTCTTCAAATTGTCACGCAAATTTTTGAATTTTTTTTTACTATTAGGGTTGGAGATGCTCTTAGTTGCATATCTGTTTGTTACTTCCATTAAAGGTATCTTTCAATCACAAATTTGAAAATTATGAACACCCAAGTTATCCTCTCATCTTGCTCTCGGCTTTCACCTCCATCATTAATACCTAATTGATTTTTTTTTTTATATAAAAAATCATCAAATTTGAACACCGGCTGAAGATTAATACATATAAATTATTACGTAGACTGATTTGTGTTCTTTGTTCTTCAATTGGCCATGTCAATTTGTCAGCAAGTATTCATGTTTTTTTTTTTTTGGTATGTGCGGCATGAGGAAAAAAATTAACGGTAGTTGAATGTTATTATTTTAGGTATAGTGATATATATTATGAATATTTACGTTTATTTTTTAATTGTTAATTACGTGAACAAGTATTAGTAGTACTTTTTTTTGGAGAGATGTGTAATAAGTGGCGTTTTCCTATAATTACTACATGTTAACGCCAAGATCCGTCCATGCGCTCCAATCACTAAAGCGCGTCCAATCCTACACAGAAAAAGGTAACTTGACGATTTGGGCCGCCATCGGATAACTCCGGTGTGAGAATAAGTACATGTTGAATAAGGTTAGCAATGGAGGCTTAATGCTCTAGTGCTGGAAAATAATAATTGTGTATCTTAAAATCAAAGTAAAACCTTGTATTTATAGTGATCTCACCACATTAATAAAATCCTTCCCCACATAGAATTGGAACTCCTCATTAGGTAAGATATCTTAATGGGAGCAAATACAATTCCCTTTAGGGGTGAGCATGGTGCGGTTTGAAGTTCAAATCGCACCCGAAACCGCTTAGGTGCGGTTTGAAAAATTTAAAATCGCACACGTAACCGCTTGTGATTGGTGCGGTGCGATTTTAAAGTGTGCGGTGCGATTTTAATTGGTGCGGTTTCGGTTCCAAAACCAATTGAAAAAAAAAATCTAAGCCTTCAATAAAATTTAACATAGAACTTACATCGAGCAATTAACTTAGTGACAAAGTCGGCAATGTAAATTATATCAAGCATAGAACCAAAGTTTCTTCTGCCAAACATGTTAAATTCACCATCAAATCATAGAACAGTGAGACACGTAAAATAGTTTTAGTTTATAATAAAGGAATGCTGCTTTAAAACTAAAACATACGTTATATAAAATAACGGAGACCATATATTCGATAACAAGCAAGAAGGTTTATCTAGTTCCTCAAAAATTAAAAGTATATACTGGAGATAGAATGATTCTATCTTATATATTGCAGGGAGGACTTATAGAATATAATCATAACTATACCTAATTTGAAAAATAATTTATTAGACTATTACTATTATAGTATTGACATTAACCAATGCATCAAGTGCTCAAACCAACGAATTTGGCCCCTCAGCTATAAGCCCCTCCAATAACGCATCAAACAAATTTGAAATTCCAAAACCTAAATGCTTAATTTTTGACTCTATAACCTCTAACCATCTTCTTTCAATTGGTGAAAAAATGACAATGCTAGACTGGGGTTTTCTCTGAGCAGTTCAAATGAAAAGTAACATTAGATTTTACTAGAGATAATACATACATGCACACACATGGTGCGGTTTCGGTTTTATGTGTGCGGTTTTGACTAGTAACCAAACCGGAACCGTAAATTTGGTTATTTAACCCACCTAAAATCGCCACATACGCCGGAACCGTTGGTGCGGTTCATGCGGTTTTTGGTGCAGTTTTGGTTCCAATTTGGTTACTTGCTCAGTCCTAATTCCCTTAAGGATAGGAAGTCGGTTTAGTACTTGATACTTTCCTTAAGAAATAGAAACCAAATATAATTAGTAATTTTTGATTCCTTAAAATACTCCAACTACCACAATAGAACCCCATATGAGTTTAATCAACTCATATGGACTGCAGCCTACCATACAAACCGGACTCGAACAATCATGGCCCAACATTGCCCCTCAGTCTTCCATTCAAATAAAACATTTAATGAAAGAATACTCCAAACGTGGCCCAATGATTAATAATAAATCAGATCAAGCCCAAGAACCTTTAAAAAACCACTTAGCCCACGACGCAACAATCTCCTCAGCTCCCATCCACGTGCCTCATCATTAGGCCCCATTAATGAGCCGCTCCTAGATATCCGGAAGACACCGAAAAGACACGTTACTTCAAATTCTAATTCTCAAACAAAACAAACCTTCTCCCTAAAACAGACAAATCTTTACTTCATTTGAATCTCAAAACTCTCTCTCTCCCTTTAGCAAAATTCTCTTCCCGATTGTCATCCTCCCAAACTTCATCAATGGCTTCCACTCAAACTCCGACCAACGCCACATCTACCAATGAAGAACCCATCTGCGCCATCCCCCTCTCGAGCATCCCTGCACCACCCACATCCACCATCTGTGCCGTATCTACCGACTTTACCATCATCACCACCTGAACCACCTCCCAAAACCTAAGCCCAACTGTCAGTGTCATAACCACTGATTCCACCATCACCACCACTGGAACTTCCTCCCAAAACCCAAATTCAACCAAAACAGAGACTGATTTCCAAAAAATGATGCGCGAGTACCCTAACGAAGCAAGATTCCCTCACGCCAACACCCCTTCCCAGATCACTGAATCAGATCTCCTCGTGATCTGGGAACACTGTCAAATTCCAGTAACCCACCAACTCAAATCGCCTTTCCCCACTAATCGAATGTACCTTCGATCGGACAGATGGATAGCCATGCCCCTTACTCTTTTGAAGAAGGGGGTTCGATTACCCCTTCATCCATTCATCATTTTCCTCTTAGGGTTTATCAACATCGACTTCGCCCAACTGGTGTCGAAGTCTTGCATCCACATCATTGCTTTCATCGCCTTCTGCTACGAAATAGGCGTCCCCCCTCCATCGACTTCTTCTTCGCCCTATTCGAACTAGTAAACTCCAGAGAACCTGAATTTAAAGTCTTGAGCAAACAACCCCCAAAACTGAATCCCAAAATCGAGAAGCGCCCATTTATGGACACTCCTTCTAGCAACAAAGGATGACACAAAGACTGGTTCCTCGTCAAAGGGCCAGAAACTCACAAACTCCCGAACTGGGCTTCCTATAAACGTCTGAACGTCGACTTCGGCGACACCTCCCCTAAACGGGTATTGGAGATGGCGAAGCTTGTGAAACTCCAGATTTTATGAATAAAGAATTAATTTTCTCGAAATAATTTTTTTTATATTATGGTGTGAATTTGAGATAATGTTATAGTTGTGGGTAATATTTATAAATTTTGCAAAGTATGCAAGTTGTCATATTATATTCGATTGGTCGGGGAATATTCGTTTTAAGCAGGGAAAGAAATATTGACGCAAGCACAATCATTAGTGGACCCCACAATGGAATTATTATTTCGGATTGAGAAAAGCGACAAAAATATTTTATTGAAAATAACGGCGGAAGTGTTCTGGTTGATCTTGTTGAACTACTCGGTAGTAAAAAGTCTGATGTCTGCGCGTTGTTGCATAGTATACACACGGTATTGATTATTGATATTTATGTGAGAAGTCATTCAGCTTTTGTTCAATTATTGCTACAATAGTTCTTTGCATAGTATCTCTCACATTATTTGATTCAATTATTGTTGATTTAGAAGTTTTGTTTAATTCACGTAATAAAATAGAAACATCTTTTATATAAAACAAAATACTTTATTAAAGTTATTCTATAAATAGAATATATTATATTCTATTATGCATAGTGTTTTGCATAGTAAAATCTTTTTATATAAAACAGAATACTTTATTAAAGTTATTCTATAAATAGAATATATTATATTTTATTATGCATAGTATTTGTATAGTGTCCGCATAGTGTTTGCATAGTAAAAATCTTTTTATATAAATAGAATATATTATATTTTATTTAAAAGATTTTTCTTTAAATATGGACCGTCAGATTAAAGTAAATCAATCTGGACCGTTCATGGATTAGTTACTATGCATTCTATTTTCCTATAAATAGAAGCTCATTCCTTCATTATTTTCTTCTGAATTCCTTTGAACTCTAGAGAGAAACTATAGAGAAAGACTATAGAGAGATAGAAGAAAAGTTTTTCGCTACTTCACTACTCTTATATCAAGTATTATTTTACGGTAAGGGATATTATTCTTTTGTATTCAAGAAGAGAACTTACATTATTTCATTTCTTTATTGTTACGTTGGAATAACTCAGATATCCATGGCGTACCCTATACTTGGTGACATTCTTCTATTATTACATCTTTTTATTATTCGCCGGAATATCACCGTCGTCTTATATACGGAGGACTGGTTCCATTTTTATTATTCCGTCTTTATTATTACGCCGGAATATCTCATCATGCTATCTCTGTGGGACTGGTTCCATCATTTATTATTCCGCATGTATTATTATGTTGGAACATCCTGTCGGTGTGAATTTCACCTGACCTGGTTCCGTTATTATTATTCTGTTGAAATAACCGTCTATGCGAAGTACCGCATGCATGGTGATATCCTTTGTTATTCCATTCGATATTATACTCAGTTGATTAAAATTTTGACTTCTATATTCCATGAAATTAGTGGAATATCCTTGATATTTGCGCTTCATCCAGTATCTTTTCGTGGAAATATTCTTCTGAGCATTCTTGAATTTTACTCTACAAAGCAGTATCATGTTGACAATTTGGATGTTATTGGTTCCTGAACAAATTAATTCTTGAACTTGTTTAATTGAATTCTTATATCATTGTCATCATCCTCATGTTTATGTTATGTTGAAAGTCATCTGTGGCCTGTAGTGCATAGATGGACTTGGTATGATTATGACCTGAGGATTATTGAAAGATAATCATGACCGTAATGTTACAAATGATGTGAAAATTAAAAGTCCTCATTGGCCCGTAGTGCATTGATGGACAGTTTTTGGTATGATTATGGCTATGGATTGTCTTCGGCCAAGGGAGCAAAGATGAATTGTTTTATGGCATGATCAGGACCGTTGATGAAAACACGATTATTTTTGGCCCGTAGTGCATGGATAATTCGTGCTTGTGATACTAAAGAATATCATTGGCCTGTAGTGCAGGGATGATTTAATGATGTGGATTATTTATTGAGCTGAGTCTCAGCGATAAAAGGGATGAAAAACTTTTTAAATCATAAAAGATAGTAGATTCTATTCTCTACTTGACTCTTTTAATGGATTTCTTGTTCCGCTGCAGTTAAACTTGATGTCTATTGTATTTTATCAGTTTAACATTGTTGGAGGCTAATGATAATTTATTCTGCATTATCTTAGTCATAATATTTCTTACTGGGCTAGTTGAGCTCACCCTTTCTTTCACTGTTCTCTTCAGAAAATGAGAATATAGCTGGGACGAGTCGGGAAACGGAGTGATGGTCCATAGGATAGCATTAGTAGTCCTCACTATTTTGTGAAATAGTGTGATAATAATTGTAATGAGGACTCCTTTTAAGTTTGTATAATCTCTAGTAGACAATAATTGTATTCAAACTCACAGTTTATGTTTTGTCGTATTGTACACGACAGTTGTATTAGTAAGTTGTATTTGAATTTTGTACTATGTATCTGGCGACCCAAGATGGGTGATGTATACCTAATTTTGGGGGCGTCACAAAGCTGATAGAGAAACTGTCGATGAAGGAATGGAGCTTCGTCCTTCTCACCAAACAAGCGTGGCTCTACGACCACAAATGTAAGTTTCGATCCCTACCTACCATTCGTTCGATCCTTTTATCTTACCAACTGTTGACAATCATAATTTTTGACTTGCAGTGTCGCTCATCAAACTAACAACCATTGACAGAAAAGATCTTGAAGATTACTTACCCAATAAATCCCCCGATGAATCCACTAACCCCCTAACTTCAAAAGCCACCACCGCCGAAGCCACAACCGAAGAACCATCCACCACCCGAATCAAAAAGGGAGTAGTCAAAAAAGCTTCAAAACCCACAACCACTCAAATCCCCACTCTTACAGAAAGCCTTCTAGACATGCCCGTCGAAGAGAGGACAGAGATACTTAGAGTTAAGAAGAAACGTGCTAAGATTACACCACTGTCTGTTGAAGAATTAAAGGTTCCTTCAACCGAAACCTCAGCCCCTCAACCTGCTACCGAAACCATACCTTCTAGCTCATCCAATCCGCGTCAAAAACGCAAAAAAACTGATGACTCCATTCCCAAACCTCCAAACAAAAAGACCCATACTGAAAAGTCTCCCGAATCCGCTCCTCAACATACCTTTCCTTCTCACAAACAGACCGACCCCCCAAAACAAACCGACCATACAAAGTAAGTTGGGCCTTCTGGACCAAAGCTTCGAACACTTTGTTCTCCCAGCTGACGAGCCGCGCTTTGAAGACATATCAGCGACCGAACTCGTCTTTGTCGGATTCATGCACCAAGGAAGGGTAAGTCCTTCTGAACCTCTTCTAACAAAACCTTTTCCAATTATAATTGCATCTAATCTTAACCAACATCATCTCCAGGCCAACGCTATATCTGGACGCCTTATTCAATGATACAAAGCAATTGAAGCCGAAGAAAAAGCTGTCCGAACAGAAAACGAATAACTGAAAGCTGCCCTGGCCAAAGAGAAAAATCTTCACGACAACACTTCCTTTTACTGCGAAGGGCTCAAATCAGATATTGCCAAGCTGAAAGAGGAAGCAGCTGCAACCGAAGCTCAACGAAAAACTGCCGTTAACAAATATGATCAACTACTCCATCATCTGTTAGCGTTGTTTTGGTAATTTTGTTAGACATACAAAATTTGAAGTTAATATTGGCGTCGTGTGTAGGAAACCGTTCTAGTATTCAATCAAAATCACCGATTCTTCAAGTAAATCCTACACATAAAAGTTAAGTGATTTTTTTTATAAACTATACATGCAGTATGTTTACGTGAATTCTGCTATTAAATTATAAAATTGACATGATTATTGCTAGCACTTTACTTGTAATATAAATTTCGTATAGAAAGTGTCTGGCTTGGGGGATTTCTTATTTGCAACGTCATGTCATGCTATATATATGGCGAAATTCACGTAGGCTATGCTTAAAAAAATCCACTGTTGCATCACTTACATACTTGGTTTCCATTATTCAGACTTCAGAGTAATAATTAGACTCAGCATGTGACCACTGTCGGGTAGCAGAAGCTTAATATGATTTCTAAACATCTTATCTCACTTTGTTACTAAAATTATTCTTGCATAAAAGATATATAGTTCACGGATGTTGAAACATTACCTTAAAAAGTCCTAATTAAAAAAAGGATTGGATCATATAATGTATATAGAAATTAAGGCTCTTAGCCCCACGAATTTCACATTGATTTTTTTTTTGGGGCAAAAGGCTTCGGGGCCACTTTTCTATATCGCACACATCTACTCGAATCACTTGTTATCACAAGGGTCTTAACTTTCTTCATTTGGGTTCTGAATAAATCCATCCTCAATTCATAGTTTTTGGCTATTAAATTTTTCTGATTCCCCTTTTCACAGTTCAACCCTATCGGACAAACAACCCAATTTAGGTTTTTGATGGTTCCTCAGTTTCATTATATGCTTTTAATAGATCCACTCTAATGGGTATTGTTGAGCCATGATACTTTACGTGCTGGGCCGAACCGATTGGGCTCCTCCCTTGGCTTATATTTATTTTGTCTCAAGTGTATTGGGCCGGATCGTTGGGCTGACCCATCAGGCAAGGAATATCTTGGCTTGGACTTTGACCAGTAATGATGATTCAGATAACAGTTGACTGTTATCTCTGTTACCGTCAGCATGGCATTAATGAGGATGGAACGGTATTAGCCGACGGTGGACAAAGGTGATGGGGTAGCAGGTGAATCATCGAGAGTGGGGGACTGTGTCAGTGGGGAGTGGGTGGCACGAAAAACCGGACCGAGTGTATATGAGGCGGAGATCACACATAAGAAAAAGGTAACTAATTCATTTTCTCTCTCAAGACTCTAGATATTTTTATCCTCCATTGTTAACCTTGTGATTGCCTGTACTAACTCTCACGCCGAAGCTATCCCCCGACAGTCGAAGCCGCCAAGCTTTTGGTGTTGTCGTGTTTATTGTGTAGGATTGGACGCTTGTTACGTGATTGGGACGCGTAGGAGGATCTTGGCATTAACATTGGCGCTAGAAGGAGGGCTGTGGTCTAGTGTTCTTAAAATTTTCAATCACAAACCGTAGCTGCTCTACGTTGGAATCCATGGTGAAGAGTAGAACAGTTACCCCGGAAGGACAGCCGATGGCTGTAAGTTCATCTACACCACGAGTATCTGTCAAGGATCGTTTGGGTCCTGCCAGGAGTGCTCATGATAGTACGACTTCCAAGCATGTGTCTAAGGGTTCTCGTTCGAGAGCCGTTGATGATGCTAAAAGAAGATTGGTTTTTGCTGCCGAGAAGGGACCGGACCATGGTCGGAAACGGGTAGAAGGCACACCGCCTAAAACCCGATAACAAGAGATGGTCGGTGAGACAAGACCTCAAGTAGCTAAGATGGCAGATGAAACAGATAAAGCTTTGGAGGTGCTTTTGAAACAAAGACAAGATATTAGAATAGAGATGCTTGGATGAAGTGAGTCAAGGACGAAGCGCCTAGCTACGTCTGACATCAAGAGCAAAGTGGGCATACTGATAGAAGACGGAGAAGGGGAAAGGAGCCTGCCCACTCAGGTCGTGAATCTCGAGGCTAACCTCAGGAACGAAGAAGATCAAGAAGCCCTACTCCTCCGAGATTGAAGATGGAACTCCACCCTATCGATTCTAAGGAGCAGGGTCGAAGCAGACAAAGAGGCAGGTCCAGAGAGTACACACCGAAGAATACAAAGAAGGCACCCCACCTTGAGTATTCTCATCACAGCGACAGAGCCCCACGTCGAAGTATATCCAGAGGACGCACTCCAGAGAGTCCACTGAGGGTACACCACCATGTGGACACTCGTCGTCAAAAGAGTCCCGCGAAGGTTGGGGGTTCAAATGAGAAAGGTTAGTCTACTCAGAAGAGGAGAGAGTCGCCAGAGAAAGAAGTTTCGTCACAGCCAGAAGGAGTAGAGTTTCTGGTCAAAGAATTAAAGGAGTTTCGGAAGCAGTTGGCCGAAGTCCAACAAGTAAAGGATACTTCGGGAAAGAAGGCATCCCCTTTTTCTGCGGATATTCTCAAAGAGAAAGCTGACCCTACCAAGAAACTGCCCCATATGGAGAGTTATGATGGGTCTGGGGATCCGTATGACCATAGTCAGGCGTTCGACAGACTGATGGACTACTATAACTTTAGTGATGCTGCTAAATGTCATACCTTCATGACAACACTACGGAAAGACGCCAGACAGTGGATGGGAATTCTACCTTTGAATTCAGTAGCGTCTTGGGCAGATTTGTGTAGCAAGTTTCATGCTCTCTTCGGGAGCAATAAGAGAAGGGCAAAACCAATGGGTTCATTGGCTCAAGTTTGATAATTTTTGAATGAGTCTTTGAGCCAGTATGTCAAGAGATTCTGAGAAGCAGTTGGCCAGGTGACCAAACGTAATGATCTTCAGGCTGTTGGTTTATTTCAGAATGGGTTGGACCTGGTGAAGTCAAAAAAATTGGTGAAGAAACTGATGTTTCACCACCCGAAGAGTCTCGTTGAAGCCTTCGATAAGGCGGAGGGCTACATAGTGGTAGAGAAGGCTATGAATAGCCTGCAACGTCCTTGTTCAGACAGGCTCAATGAGACAGATCGGGACAAAGCTGATGGTGGTCAGAAGAAGAATGAAGGGAATAATGACCGCTACGATGGAGGGTCTAAAAAGTACAACAACCATTGGAGACAGGGAGGAGGTCGTTCGTCCACTCCAGCCCAGAAGGTGAATAGAACGTATACTCAACTGAATACTGATAGGGCTGTTATCCTTGATCAGATCAAAAACCAACCCATCTATGAACCACCTCGTGACAACCTTAAGCCCAGAGCAGGTAATTCTCGCAAGTACTGTGTCTATCATCAGGCTTCGGGTCACGATACAAATGATTGTGCCAGTCTGAAGGACTTTATTGAGAGGAAGGTTCAGAGGGGTGCCCTGGTTCAGTATGTTGCAGCGAGAACGACTCAACAAGCTCAGCAAAGGGTTAGAGAACACATTGATGACTCGGCCCGATTCAACTGCATTGTGTGGCTCTGAATGACCAAAGAAGGCATGTGGTCGATGTCATCACGGGAGGTACTTCTGGCAAAATTATTGGGAAGAAGCGTCGAGGATACCTGGATTCGGTCATGTCGGTGGCGGGTACACTCCCGAAGACTGATAGGCCTTATCCAGGCACGGTAATCTCCTTTACTGACGAGGATTACCCTTCGGAACCCATCGAACCCCATGAAAGAGCACTAGTGATAACAACATAGGTGGGTTCGGTGGACATGATGAGGATGATGATTGACAATGGGTCTTCTGTGGATATTCTGTATGCCCATGCTTATCAGAGGATGCATCTTGACGGGCGTACGATGGAGATTGGGCAGGAGGCTCCCTTATACGGCTTCAACAATGATCTAGTCAAGGTGGCTGGGACTATTGAGCTGCCGATTATCTTCGGCACAGCTCCCCAATAGGTAGAAATAACTTGTAAATTTTATGTTGTGCATGTAGATTCTGCCTACAATGCTATTCTAGGGAGGCCCACTTTGACTGCTCTACAAGCTGTGACCTCCATTCCTCACTTTAAAATCAAATTTCCAACGGCTCATGGAGTGGGGGAGGTGGCCGGAGATTTGGATTTGGCCAGACGATGCTATAGGAATGCAGTGATTGCTTCGGGAGTAGGGGTGTCAAAGCAGAAATAGACTATGGCGATAGAGATCGAACCCTTCACCGAAAGCAGTTCAGAACCATTCGTCATGCCAGCTGGGGAGACAGAAGAGTTTGAGCTGATTCCTGAGAATAAGGACAAGACTATAAAGATAGGTTCGGGTCTGCCGGAACCTCTTCGGACGAACCTTATGGAGCTTCTACGATGTTATGCAGATGTTTTCGCATGGGAGGCTAAGGATATGCCAGGGGTGAGTAGAAAGGTTGCAGAGCATCGGTTGGAAGTTGACCCGTCCAAGAAGCCAGCTCGGCAGAAGAGAAGGATTTTTGCACCAGAGCGACATCGGATCATTGATGAAGAGATTGCAAAGCTTCTAGCTGCTGACTTCATTTTTGAGATCGACTACCCAGAGTGGATGGCTAATGTGGTGCTGGTCCAGAAGCAGAACGGAAAATGGCGAGTCTGCATCGACTACATGGATTTGAATAAAGCTTGCCCAAAGGACTTCTATCCTCTACCCCACATTGATCAGCTCATCGATGCGACTTCGAGGTATGCTTTATTGAGCTTTATGGATGCTTTCTCTGGTTACCATCAAATTTTAATGTGCAAAAAGGATATACCGAAGACGGCGTTCATTACGCATCGTTCGGTATATGCCTATAAGAAGATGATGTTTGGCTTGATCAATGCGGGAGCCACGTACCAGAGAATGATGAACTTCGTCTTCAGACACCAGCTGGGCATGAATATGGAGGTGTATGTCGACAACATGATCGTGAAAAGTATGATCGTATAGAAGCACTTGGACGATTTAGAAGAATGTTTTTAAACGGTTCGTCATCACAACTTGAGACCGAATCCGACTAAGTGCACCTTCGGTCTTGGAGCTGGTAAATTTCTGGGTTATCTGGTCAATCAGAGGGGTATTGAAGCCAATCCAGAGAAGATCGAGGCTATTTTGAACATGAAGACTCCTCAGTCATTTAAAGATGTTCAATGTTTGACAGGGAGGATTGCAGCTCTGAGGAGATTCATGTCCAAGTCGGCAGAAAGGTGTTTGCCATGTTTTGACATGTTGAAAGGGCTGAAGAATGCAAAGACGTTCCAGTGGACTTCGGATTGTGAAGACGCCTTCCAGGGCATAAAAACGTATTTTTCTTCGGTGCCTTTGTTGGTAAAGCCCGCTCTTGTTGAGCCTTTGTATTTGTATTTAGCAGCTAGTTCGTTGGCAGTGGGAGCAATTTTTGTGCGAGAAGTTGGGGGTAAGCAGCACCCGGTTTACTATGTAAGCCACGTCCTTAGGGATGCTGAAATAAGGTACCCAAATATTGAAAAATTTGCCTTCGGTTTGATGATAGCTAGTCGAAAGCTTAGACAGTATTTTCAGGGTCGGTTGTTAGTGGTTTATACGGATCAGCCTCTGAAGAAGGTTCTGGGCAAACCTGAAGTTTCGGGGAGATTAGTTGCTTGGACAATGGAGTTGTCTCAATTTTTTATTGAATATCATCCCCGGACAGCTATTAAGGGGCAGGCCTTGGCTGATTTTGTGGCCGAGTGTTCATTTTCTGAAGCGGATGATGGTCTAACAGAAGCCGAAGGGTCTGACCGAGCGGTTGTGGTTCTTCAGCAGAAGTAGAGCTCGTGGACGCTGTATGCAGATGGGTCTTCTACTTCGGACATCAGTGGATCAGGGATCATCTTGACAAGTTCGGAGGGATTCAAAGTGCAGCAGGCCATCAGATTCGAGTTCAGGGTAACGAACAATGAGGCAGAGTATGAGGCGGAGCTAGCAGGGTTACTACTTGCTAAGAGTCTCGAAGTGCAAAGGATAATTATTTTCAGTGATTCTCAGTTGGTCGTCAAGCAAGTCTCAGGGGAATATGAAGCTCGAGGTTCGAGAATGGTCAAGTATTTGGCAGAGTTGAAGGATCGGCTTCAGTATTTCCTGTCGTACGAGTTTCAAGGGGTCGAGCGTAATGATAATTCTATTGCCGATGCACTGTCAAAGTTGGCTACTACGGATGCAAATATTTTTGACGGATCTGTTTACTTGGAAATTTTGTAGCATCCTAGTGTTCAGCATGAATCGGTAATGTGTATTGATCGTACCAACTGCTGGTTGACTCCATATCTGGAGTATTTGGCAGATGACGTCCTTCCTTCGGATCAGATGCTGGCCAAGAAAGTCAAGTACAAGAGTGCAAACTTTGTTCTTATAAATGGGGATCTGTATCGAAGGGCTTTTTCATCTCCTTTACTGAAGTGTTTGACTCCGTCCAAAGCGGATTACGCTCTTTGAGAAGTTCACGAAGGCATCTGTGGCGACCATATGGCTGCTAAGTCATTAGCCTACAAAATTCTTCGTCAGGGGTACTACTGGCCTACAATCTTCAAGGATGCTACAAAGTACGTGAAGAAGTGTGAGAAGTGCCAACTCAATAGTCTGATCCCACATCAACCACCAGAAGAGCTATACTTGATCTTATCTCCTATACCCTTTGCTGTCTGGGGGGTAGATATACTCGGTCCATTACCGAAAGGTAAAGGTCAGGTCAGTTTTGTTATAGTCGCCATTGATTATATGACCAAATGGGTTAAAGTGAATCCGCTTCGGTTGATAACGGAATAAGAATGCTTGAAGTTCATAAAGGAGTCAGTAGTGTTTTGTTTCGGGATTCCTTGGTGATATCGGACAACGGACGCCAGTTCGTGGGGTCAAAATTTGAATCATTTTTGAAGGAGCTGGGGGTTCAGCACAGGAAGACTTCGATAGCTCATCCATAGTCGAACGAGCAAGTCGAGGTGACCAACAGAATGCTGTTGAATGGGATCAAGCGTAGACTGGATGAACCTAAAAGAAGATGGCCAGAGGAGCTACTCAGCGTGTTATGGGCTTATCGGATTACACCGAGGACTACAACGGGTGATTCATCTTTTAGACTGGCCTATGGCACTGATGCCTTAGTCCTAGTTGAAATTGGATCTCCAAGTCTTCGGGTCAGTCAGTTAAAGGAGATATACAATGAAGAGGGGTTGAAAGCTAATCTGGATTTGCTCGAGGAGGTCAGGGAAGCAACTTTGATTAGACTGGCAGCCTATCAGCGAAGAGTGGCTAAGCATTACAATAAGGGGGTAAAGTTTCGTAGGTTTAAAGTGGGAGACTACGTCCTCAGGGAAGTCGAAGCATCTACGCCTCAAAATTTGGGAAAGCTGATGCCGAACTGGGAAGGACCTTATGAAGTTGTTGAAGTACCAAAGCCAGGGACTTATCGTTTGAGGGCATTGGATGGATCAGAGATAAAGAATACTTGGCATGCTGGCAGGCTTCGGAAGTACTTTTAGTAGATATAGTATCAGTGTCAGTATACCGGAAGTCTGTAAATTTTCGAATCACCATCAATAAATGATTCTTTTTCTCAATGAGTATCCTATTCGTTGCTGTTAACTTCATCGGTGTAAGGAGGTTCGGGTGGACTCGCTGACCATTCGATGGTAGCCTTATCGGCATGTGGTCCTTATGAATTTGTTAGGTCCTTCGTGGTAGGCAAACTTCATCGGTGTAAGGAGGTTCGGGTGGACTCGCTGACCATTCGATGATAGCCTTATCGGCAGGTGGTCCTTATGAATTTGTCAGGTCCTTCCTGGTAGGCAAACTTCATCGGTGTAAGGAGCTTCGAGTGGACTCGCTGACCATTCGATGGTAGCCTTATCGGCAGGTGGTCCTTATAAATTTGTCAGGCCCTTCATGGTAGACAAACTTCATCGGTGTAAGGAGGTTCGGGTGGACTCGCTGACCATTCGATGGTAGCCTTATCCGCAGGTGGTCCTTATGAATTTGTCAGGCCCTTCGTGGTAGGTAAACTTCATCAGTGTAAGGAGGTTCGGGTGAACTCATTGACCATTCGATGGTAGCCTATCTGGTCGGTGGAATCCTGTGGGTTTGTTAGGCCCTTCGTGGTAAAGAAATTCCTTATGATGCAGATCTACCTCACACTTCGATAACGAATAAGTATTGCATTACTTTATTACCTGATTTTGTTTAAGTGTTGAGTTCGAATTCGGCTTGCATTATTATTTGACTTGATCTTATTTGTTATATGACTTGCTTAATTGTTAGTTAACAGTTTAAGTTAAGTTTATAAAGAGCTTGTACATTTTTCAAGTTGATTGATATTGAAGTATTGACAAAAAATGATTGTAAATGAGTAATAAAAAAGAAGTTGATATTTCATTGATATAATACTGATTACAAAAAGATAGAAATTTTTAAAGAAATCCTATAGCTAAAGGAAAGAGGAATCATTTTCAGGCTTCAGCTTCGTCTTCGGAAGAGTCGAGTATGGCTGGATCAACCTTGGCCGTGACAAGTTTTGCCTTGTCTTTGTTTCGACATTCATCATATCCATCTGAGAACATCTGAACGATCTTCTCATTCAACTCAGCTGATTTTTGGTAGTCTTCTTGGATTTCTTTGCGAAGATCTTCGGTCAAGGGTGGACCTAGATCTCTCAGAGCACGAAGCTCTTCTTCGAGCTTTGCTCGTTCTTTTAGATTTCGAAGCTGCCTAGTTTCGAATTCGTTTACTTGCAGCGCCAAGCTCTTGTTGGTTTTCACAAGTATCTCATTCTTGTCAACAATGATTTCATTTCTATGAACCAGATCCGCGTTCATATCAGTGATGGTTCGGTGAGTGGCCTCAGGTGTCTCCAATTTTTTTTTAATTTGTTCAGACCCTTTTGGAGACACTCATTGTTGAAAAGAGCAGTACCATGGTCACTTCTCTCTTTGTTCAAGGCTGACTTCAGAATGGCATTCTCGTGTCTGGCTGCTTCTTCTTCGGCTTTGACTTCTTTATATTTAGGATGGAAGCGTCCGAAGACAGCGTTTGCCTGCATGCATTCAGTATCAGTTAAAAGAGTTTCACAGTATAAAGCAAAAGTATAACTAACTCAGTTTTGATGAAGTTACCTTAGCCTGGTACATCATTCCTTCGTCAACCAAGTCCGCGAGAGAGCTGTTCCTGAACTGATATCATCGGTATCCCGGGTAAAGGAGTCGGACAATTGGAAGGGAAAATTCCTATTGAATTCTGGCCATACAGTAGGTGATGCCATTGCTTCACGCCTAATTTGCGAAGAAGAAGGTCGTGATGGAGAGTGCACCGGAGAGTCGGAAGGAGGTGGATGTTGAATAGGAGTAGGTCCTGTAGGTGGTGGTGGCTGTTCATCCGAAGGCTGTTTTCTTTTACGGGATAGAGTTGAAGACTCGGTTTGTTCTTCAAGCTCTTCATCAGAAACTTATATTTCCACTAGAATGATGATGGGGGGATCGACTTCGACAGTGGGAACCCGGAGTTCGTCAGTAGACAAGGGGGTCACCTTGGTTCTCCTATTCTTAATACGAAGGGCTTGCATTTGTTCGTTTGTAGGCATATCAATCAAACTTGCCGTAGAAGTTAATTGAGACTTTTGAGGAATTGATCTAGGCTTTCGGATAGCCCTCTTCTTTTTACGAGCTTGGATAGGTTCTTCTTCAGTGATGAGATCTGCAGTTTGGGCCTCGACGTCTTGATTCTCGGAAGTCGAAGGATCCTCAGTGGGAATCTCGGCAGAAGGTGATAAAGGTTTGCCTGAGAGGAACCTATCCAGATCCTTTCGATCAATTGATGTCGGTTTGATAAGAGATACTGCATAGACAAAAAAATAGCTTAGACATTACTAATATAGATCGATAAACTAGGCAATAAATCAAGTTCGAGACTTACATGTGTGGTCCTATAACCATGCTTGCTTGCTTAAAAGTCTGAAGCTCCATTCCTTCAGGGGTATCTTGTGACGCCCCCAAAATAGGTCCATTCCATCCAACCCATTCTGAGTCGCCAAATACATGGTACAGAAAACAACTACAACTTTATTACAATAATTGTCGTGCAAAATACAACAACACATATACTGTGAGTTTGGATACAAATATATACCAAATGTGACACATGTCCCAACCGTGGACAGCACCTCACAGTGACACCTTACATAAAGGTATAGTCAAAAACTGTTTTAGAAACTAAAATCTTTGGGAAGTGCTCAAGAAAAACTTCGTACATGCGAGGCCATGCTTCTAGGTTATGATAGATATCATATGGCCACAGAATTATCCTTGGTTGACCCAATACACCCCAAAGAAAAATGAGAAGATTACTATCATATTCTTCCCAATGGTGAGTCTTCTCTTGATTTATCATTATCTCCACTGTCTCAAATTGAGAATTATACTTCAAACAAACACCAAGATTATATAGGTAGTGCTCATAAATATACTTAGCAAGTGGATGAGCACAACCTTGTCTTGTGATGACACGAGGTTGTATGTCATTAGACATCTTGTATGATAGTGGTAAAACACCCTTCTAACGTTGGATTCGCCTCTCCCTATATGATTCACCAAATATAACTACTAAAAGATGTATACAACACACTTGTCTATACTGTTTAGGGAGAACTCCATGACTAGAGACCACCGTTTATATTCCTTGTTACCCATTTCAACCCGATTTACACTTTTATTACGAAAGGAATTGTGAAGCAAAAAGGGTGAGCACAACTAGCTCGATAAAGAATATCATGACTAAAGATAATTAAATTATCAATAGCCTTCATCAATAACAAATCAGAGATTTAAAACATATGGTAGATGATAAAAATTTCAACCATAGTTGCAGCGGAACGAGCAATCCATTAAAAGAGTCAAATAGACAATACAGTCTATTATCTTCTCCATGTTAAAAGTCCACCAACAATGTTTTATCCCTGTAACATCAATCAACAGTTCCTTTCCATAATTATATGAATATCTCATAATCATAATTGTAATTCTAAATTCCTCTTCGTACCCAAGACGAATATAATTTTCATCACATGTCTTTACCTGAAACATCAAAGATCATGGTTATACCAAATCACAGTTCCTGTTCATAATCATACTAATAAATTATCTTTGCACTACGGCCAAAGATATTCATCCACAGTTCATCTTCGCACTATTGGCCAAAGATATTCAACAACAGGTCATCTTTGCACTACGGGCAAATATATTCATTAACAGTTCATCTTTTTGCACTCTGAGCCAAAGATATTCCTCAACAGATTCATATTTGCACTCTGAGGCCAAATATATTAATATCTCAAAGAAATATATAATCATTTCAGAATTTATATAAACAATAATTATAACCATGTTGATCAATTCACCTTTGCAATTAAGCTAATGATATTCAATTATTCAATGGTCATGATCATACCAGTCACAATTCAACTTTTCACTACTGGCCAAAGAGAACCCTAGTAATGATCATACCAATAATCTACCCATCTTTATACTCAAGTGAAAGAGAATTTCAATATCAGGGTTATAAAAAAGTTATATATGATAATAAAATCAATATAATCAATATATAGTTTTAATCTCCAGAGTAATATTCATAAATCAATTATAATTTGGTTAGAAAAAGAAACCAATTTTGTGACAACCCCAAAATAGGTCCATTCCATCCAACCCATTCTGAGTCGCCAAAGACATGGTACAGAAAACAACTACAACTTTATTACAACAATTGTGTCGCAAAATACAACAACACATATACTATGAGTTTGGATACAAATATATACCAAATGTGACACATGTCCCAACTAGTGACAATGACACCTCACAAATGACACCTTACATAAAGATATAGTCAAAAACTGTTTTAGAAACTAAAATATTTGGGAAGTGCTCAAGGAAACCTTCGTACATGGGAGGCCATGCTTCTAGGTTATGATAGATATCATATGGCCACAGAATTATCCTTGGTTGACCCAATACACCCCAAAGAAAAATGAGAAGATTACTATCATATTCTTCCCAATGGTGAGTCTTCTCTTGATTTATCATTATCTCCACTATCTCAAATTGAGAATTATACTTCAAACAAACACCAAGATTATATAGGTAGTGCTCGTAAATATACTCAGCAAATGGATGAGCACAACCCTGTCTTATGATGACACGAGGTTGTATGTCATTAGACATCTTGTATGATAGTGGCAAAACACCCTTCCAACGTTGGGTTCGCCTCTCCCTATATGATTCACCAAATATAACTACTAAAAGATGTATACAACACACTTGTCTATCTTGTTTAGGGAGAACTCCATGACTAGAGACCACCATTTTATTCCTTGTTACCCCCCCATTCAACCCAAATACACTTTTATTACGAAAGGAATTGTGAAGCAAAAGGGTGAGCACAACTAGCTTCAATAAAGAATATCATGACTAAAGATAATTAAATTATCAATAGCCTTCATCAATAACAAATCAGAGATTTAGAACATATGGTAGATGATAAAAATTTCAACCATAGTTGCAGCGGAACGAACAATCCATTAGAAGAGTCAAATAGACAATACAGTCTATTATCTTCTCCATTTTAAAAGTCCACCAACAATGTTTTATCCCTGTAACATCAATCAACAGTTCCTTTCCACAATTATATAAATATCTCATAATCATAATTGTGATTCTAAATTCCTCTTCGTACCCAGGAGGAATATAATTTTCATCACATGTCTTTACCTGAAACATCAAAGATCATGGTTATACCAAATCACAATTTCTGTTCATAATCATACTAATAAATTCATCTTTGCACTACGAGCCAAATATATTCATCCACAGTTCATCTTCACACCACTGGCCAAAGATATTCAACAACAGGTCATCTTTGCACTACGGGCCAAAGATATTCATTAACAGTTCATCTTTGCACTACTGGCCAAAGATATTCATCAACAATTCATCTTTGCACTACAGGACAAAGATATTAATCAACAGTTCGTATTTGTATTACAAGCCAAATATATTAATATCTCAAAGAAATATATAATCATTTCAGAATTTATATAAACAATAATTATAACCATGTTGATCAATTCACCTTTTTACTTGAATTTAAAGATATTCAATTATAAATTCAATGGTCATGATCATACCAGTCACAATTCAACTTTTCACTACTGGCCAAAGAGAACCCTAGTCATGATCATACCAATAATCTACCCATCTTTATACTCAAGTGAAAGAGAATTTCAACATCAGGGTTATAAAAATGTTATATATGATAATAAAATCAATATAATCAATATATAGTTTTAATCTCCAGAGTAATATTCATAAATCAACTATAATTTGGTTAGAAAAAGAAACCAATTTTGTAGTGAATAGTACCCGTGAATAGTAACTCGTGAATAGTAACTCGTGAATAGTAACTCATGAATAGTAACTCATGAATAGTAACCCTGACACAAAAAGGTAAAAATTCCACAATAAAATATATACCAATATTTCGGTATAATGATATTGAAAGAATAACATTTCTTAAACTTATAAATAATTTATTTTAATTATTTACACTTTACTAAATAATGCATTTAATCATCATAAAATGCCAAACTTATAAGATTTCATCACCAATAACCAAACCCTCATCAAAAATCTGCATATACCACATATATGATTCTTAAAGATATTTGCACTACAAGCCAAATATATTAATATCTCAAAGAAATATATAATCATTTCAGAATTTATATAAACAATAATTATAACCATGTTGATCAATTCACCTTTGCACTTAAGCTAAAGATATTCAATTATAAATTCAATGGTCATGATCATACACGGTCACAATTCAACTTTTCACTCTTGGCCAAAGAGAACCCTAGTAAATGATCATACCAATAATCTACCCATCTTTATACTCAAGTGAAAGAGAATTTCAACATCGGGGTTATAAAATGTTATATATGATAATAAAATCAATATAATCAATATATAGTTTTAATCTCGAGTAATATTCATAAATCAACTATAATTTAGTTAGAAAAAGAAACCAATTTTGTAGTTGAATAGTAACTCGTGAATAGTAACTTCATGAATAGTAACTCATGAATAGTAAACACGACACAAAAAGTAGAAATTCCACAATAAAATCCATACCAATATTTTGGTATAATGATATTGAAAGAATAACATTTCTTAAACTTATAAACAATTTATTTTAATTGTTTACACTTTACTAAATAATGCATTTAATCATCATAAAATGCCAAACTTATAAGATTTCATCACCAATAACCAAAACCCTCATCAAAAATCTGCATATACCAAATATATGATTCTAAAGCCATAAAATCATATTTTCCAATTTTCTTCCTTCACATAACATATTTAACTCATTTATTCATAACTAGTCCATTTTCATGAAAAATACCAAATCAGTTCCAAAAATATTTCTTTTCTGGGATTTAGCAGAATATAGTCCCATATTGAACATATATTTTTCTTGGAATTTTTAAAATTCATTTACTATTTTTCATATGGCCAAAACTGCCAAATATTTAGACATTTATCATAAATTGTACTTTTATCCAAAAATTCCAAAATTCACAGAGTACACTGATATTATATAGATGTACTCCCAATAAAAATTTCATCAATTTTGGAGTTAATCACAAGGAATTATAAGCGGTTACTTTTAAAATAGTCTTTTCTCATAAAATTCATAACTCTTAATCTATACATCCAAAAATCACCATTTTTGGACACAATCAATAAAACTCATCAACATATCATTTCAAATGTTTTCAAAATTTTCTAAAGGTCAGAAGAAGTACGAACTGAAAAACATAATAACCCTTAAAATTCCTTTACTATCCCTTACCTCAAAAAAAGCAAAGACTTACATTTGGATATCTCGGATATGATTTGAAGGAAACTTGTACTTATGAATATCAACTCACCAAGTATATAAATACTCACAAAATACACTCAATAATCTAGAGAGAGAAAGAGAGAAAGCTTATGTTTCTGGTGTGATTTTCAATTCTAACTTAGCCCTCTATTTATAGGAAAATTTTAGCAGACTTGACTGCAAACTTTGATGGCTTTACTCGCTACTATTCCCACCCACCACATTTGAAAAAAATTCAGCATATTTCTTCACCAACCACAAGTGGGGCCCACTCAATTCTAGAATTTTCCACCAAAATGCTAAATTCGGATACTTCAACAATTTCTGAACCATTCACCTCTTAAAATTCATAACAAATCATACGTTCATTTTTAATGGTTCAAAATTTGTGGACATATACTCAAATTATATATGTATAACATATCCAAAAATTACAACGATCCACGGTCGGATCAAAAATTATAACTCACTTGAATATATCTCAAAAACAACTTTGGTTTAATTTTTTTAATACCTTCATTCAAGCAAAAAAATACCGATAAAATACCTCAACATTAATTCCTTCATTTATAACCACATAAATAAATCCATCATTTATATCCACATCAAATAAATATTTCCTTATCATATAAATCAATAATTAATTATTCATAATTAATATTACAGAATCATAATTATGACCACTTTGGTAGTTCCGAGGAAAAGGGGCTTTCAATAAGAATTTCTCCTTCTTCGGTAGCTTGCAATTAGGTGACCAAACCTCTCACGGATGAGAACTTTCTAGACATTGCCAATAATGCTATCTAATAATATTATTCAAATAATATGAATTATTGATCCGATAATGAGAAATATTGTGCGGTGATAATTATGAAACAACAATAATATAAAATATCAATATGACAATTATTGAATCAATATAATAAAATATTGAGCGAAGAATTCTCGTAACAATTATTGAGTAGTGCCTTCTTATGTAAGGATCAATAATTCAAAAATACCGTGTAAAACCAAAAGTCTTCTTTATGCAAACACGCGTAGACATCGTATTTTAACCATAGGGTATTCCAACAAGTGTTAATTGTGAACGATTACGTAGTTATTTATAAAAACTTAATTTTGTCATTTTCTTCATCAAAGCGGTTATTCTGTTATGGGGCCCTGAATGGTCATTTGCGCCATCGCATACGAATATTCTCAAATGAAAGAATATTCCACGACCAAACAAATATTCCAAACAATGATGAATATTTTATAACCACTTGTGTATTTTGAAAAAATTCATATATCACACCTTAACTTTAACTTTTATCAATTTAACCATTTTTGAATAGTAATTATAAGAAAAATTGAATACTTTTATTTCATAAAATTCGGGGTCTTACAATCTCCCCTCCTTATGAAATTTCGTCCCCGAAATTTACGTACCTGGTATTTCAAAGTGTTGAGAATACCTTGCTTTCATTTCAGATTCCATCTTTCCTGTCATTATAATTTCTCCATTGCTCATCTCCTGTATTTCAGATATCATTCTAGAATACAGCTTCAAAAACAAAGGTTAATTTAACAAATTAACATATCACACAATATCCCGATATTATGACTTACCAACAAATAAGCTTAGGTAGGACACACTAGCGAAGGATTTACTCTCGCTCTCCCTCCTAGTTCTATTCCACGATCTCCATGGAGATCATATCCCTAAGCTCGATACCAAATGTGGCGCCCCCCAAAACAGGTCCATTCCATCCAACCCATTTCGAGTCGCCAAATACATGGTACAGAAAACAACTACAACTTTATTACAACAATTGTCGTGCAAAATACAACAACACATATCTTTGTGAGTTTGGATACAAATATATACCAAATGTGACACATGTCCCAATAGTGGAATGAGACTTCACAAAGTGACACCTTACATAAAGGTATAGTCAAAAACTGTTTTAGAAACTAAAATCTTTGGGAAATGCTCAAGAAAACCTTCGTACATGCGAGGCCATGCTTCTAGGTTATGATAGATATCATATGGCCACAGAATTATCCTTGGTTGGCCCAATACACCCCAAAGAAAAATGAGAAGATTACTATCATATTCTTCCCAATGGTGAGTCTTCTCTTGATTTATCATTATCTCCACTATCTCAAATTGAGAATTATACTTCAAACAAACACCAAGATTATATAGGTAGTGCTCGTAAATATACTCAGCAAGTGGATGAGCACAACCTTGTCTTGTGATGACACGAGGTTGTATGTCATTAGACATCTTGTATGATAGTGGTAAAACACCCTTCCAACGTTGGATTCGCTTCTCTCCCTATATGATTCACCAAATATAACTACTAAAAGATGTATACAACACACTTATCTATCTTTGTTTAGGAGAACTCCACATTTAGAGACCATAGATTCTATTCCTTGTTACCCCCTTTCAACCCAAACTACACTTTTATTACGAAAGGAATTGTGAAGCAAAAAGGGTGAGCACAACTAGCTTCGATAAAGAATATCATGACTAAAGATAATTAAATTATCAATAGCCTTCATCAATAACAAATCGTAGATTTAGAACATATGGTAGATGATAAAAAAATTTCAACAGTAGTTGCAGGTGAACGAGCAATCCATTAGAAGAGTCAAATAGACAATACGATTCTATTATCTTCTCCATGTTAAAAGTCCACCAACAATGTTTTATCCTGTAACATCAATCAATGGTTCCTTTCCACAATTATATGAATATCTCATAATCATAATTGTAATTCTAAATTCCTTTTCGTATCCGTGGCGAATATAATTTTCATCACATGTCTTTACGAAACATCAAAGATCATGGTTATACCAAATCACAGTTCACATTCATAATCATACTAATAAATTCATCTTTGCACTACTACCAAAGATATTCATCCCTGATTCATCTTTGCACCATTGGCCAAAAATATTCAACAACGAGTCATCTTTGCACTCTGAGCCAAAGATATTCATTAATGATTCATCTTTGCACTACAGGCCAAAGATATTCCTCAACAGTTCATATTTGCACTACAGGCCAAATATATTAATATCTCAAAGAAATATATAATCATTTTAGAATTTATATAAACAATAATTATAACCATGTTGATCAATTCACCTTTGCACTTAAGCTAAAGATATTCAATTATAAATTCAATGGTCATGATCATACCAGTCACAATTCAACTTTTCACTACTGGCCAAAGAGAACCCTAGTAATGATCATACCAATAATCTACCCATCTTTATACTCAAGTGAAAGAGAATTTCAACATCAGGGTTATAAAAATGTTATATATGATAATAAAATCAATATAATCAATATATAGTTTTAATCTCCAGAGTAATATTCATAAATCAACTATAATTTGGTTAGAAAAAGAAACCAATTTTGTAGTGAATAGTATCCGTGAATAGTAACTCGTGAATAGTAACTCGTGAATAGTAACTCATGAATAGTAACCCCGACATGAAAAGTTCCAAATTTGATAAAAAGTTTCAATCAATATTTCGGCATAATAATATTGAAGAAAATATCATTTAAGAAGAAGATAATATCCCTTACCATCCCTTACCTCAAAAGAGCAGCACTTCTGACTGGATATCGGATATGACGCTGAAGGAAACTTGCACTGATGAATATCAACTCACCAAGTATCTAAATACTCACAAAATACACTCAATAATCTAGAGAGAGAAAGAGAGAAAAGCTTATGTTTACGGTGTGATTTTCAATTCTAACTTAGCCCTCTATTTATAGGAAAATTTTAGTGAGACTTGACTTGACTGCAACTTTGATGGCTTTTACCTACTACTATTCCCACCCACCACATTTGAAATAAAATTCAGCACATTTCTTCACCAACCACAAGTGGGGCCCACTCAATTCTAGAATTTTCCACCAAAATGCTAAATTCGGATACTTCAACAATTTACGAATCATTCACCTCTTAAAATTCATAACAAATCATACGTTCATTTTAATGGTTCAAAATTTGTGGACGATACTCAACTTATATATGTATAATATATCCAAAAATTACAACGATCCAAGCTATCGGATAAAAAATTATAACTCATGATATATCTCAAAAAACCTTTGGTTTAATTTTTAATACCTTCATTAAACAAAAATACTTATAAAATACCTCAACATTAATTCCTTCATTTATAACCACATAAATAAATCCATCATTTATATCCACATCAAATAAATATTTCCTTATCATATAAATCAATAATTAATTATTCATAATTAATATTACAGAATCATAATTATGACCACCAGGCCGTTCCCAGGAAAGAGGGGGCTTTCCAATAAGAATTTCTCCTTACTGGCACGCAATTAGGTGACCAAACCTCTCCTGGACAGAACTTTCTAGACATTGCCAATAATGTTATCTAATAATATTATTCAAATAATATGAATTATTGATCTGATAATGAGAAATATTGTGCAGTGATAATTATTGAAACAACAATAATATAAAATATCAACGCAGCAATTATTGAATCAATATAATAAAATATTGAACAGTAATTACTGTAACAATTATTGAGTAGTGCCTTTCATGTAAGGATCAATAATCAAAAAAATATCGTAAAGCAAAGGGTGCTTCTTTGTGCAAACACGGGTATTCTCGTATTTTAACCATCGAGTATTCAACGAGTGTTAACTTGATAGCGATTACGCCGTTATTTATAAAAACTTAATTTTGTCATTTTCTTCATCCTTGATTATTACGTTATGGGGCCCACAAATGGTTGCTTGTAGTTATACGAATATTCCCCAACAGAAAGAATATTCCACGACCAAACGAATATTTCCCGACAACAATGAATATTTTATAACCACTTGTGTATTTTGAAAAAATTTCATATATCACCCTTAACTTTAACTTTTATCAATTTAACCATTTACTGAATAGCAATTATAAGAAAAATTGAATACTTTTATTTTATAAAATTCGGGGTCTTACATATCTTCTCTATAATACGGGTCATTTCTCTCACACGTTCCTCGGATATGTCTCTGAAGTCTGCTGAGACGCAATCAGAAGTAGTCCAGTCTGGGATGGAAGAGATTTCGGGTCCATTGACGAAGAACCATCTGTTGTGCCATCCTAGGTTGGTTGAAGGAGTGTCCATTATGGGTCGCTTCTCGACTCTGGCATTGGGCTTGGGGGCTAGTTTGCTAAGCATCTTGAAGCCTCGTTCCCGAGACTTCCCAGCTGAGAAGAAGGTGAAGAAGGAGTCAACTGTAGGTGGAACTCCTATTTCATAGCATAATGCGATGTAGGCCAGAATGTGGATGTATGAATTCGGCACCAATTGGCCGAACCCAACTCCAATAAACCCTAGAAGGGTAACCAAAAAGGTGTGAAGGGGAAACCTAATTGTAAGACCCCAACTTTTATGAATAAAGATTAATTTTTTTTCTCGAAATATATTTTTGAATATTATGGTGTAGATTTGATATAATGTTATAGTTGTGGGTATTATTTACAAATTTTATAAAGTAAGCAAGTGGTTATATAATATTCGATTGGTCGAGGAATATTTGTTTTAACAGGGAATATTCATACGACGGCACAATCATTGGTGGACCCCACAACGAAAGTATTGTCGTAGTTAGAAAACGACAGAATTATCTTTTTATAAAAATAACGACGAAAGTTTTACCGTTAAACTGTTGAATTACCCGGTGGTAAAAGTACAATAATACGCATAGTTGCATAGTAGCACACGGTATTGATTATTGATGCTTACCTGAGAAGTCACTCGGTTATACTCAATTATTGCTCACGAGGAATTTTTGCATAATATCTTTCATATTATTGATTCAATTATTGTCACTGATATCATCTGCATAATATTTTATATTATTAAATCAATAATTGAGGCGACAAAGTTATTCATATTATTATTTGCAATATTGACAATGTCTAGAAGTTCTATCAAGGAGAGTTTTGGTCACCTAATTGCGCACCAATAAGGAGAAATCCTTATCGGAAAGTCCCCTCTTTCCTGGGAACGATCTGGTTGTTAAATATTGTAAGTTATAATATTAATAATGAATAAGTTTGTGTTGATTAAATATGAAATTGATAGCTCCATTATGTTGGGATTATTAGTGTTAGTAGAAATCGACATCTATTTCGATAATAATGGATGTCTTGAGGTTATATTGATCAATCGGGTAATTAATCGGATAAATGAGCAATTAATTGCTATTAATTCACATGCTTATAACTATATGTTATACTGTAATATTTCGAGCCCCAAAACGTGCAATTATCAAAACTATTTTTTTCTATAAATAGAAGCTCATTCTTCTTTCATTCTCACCAATTCACTAAGACTCACAAGAGCATTTATAGAGAGAGAAGCTTTAGAGAGAAAGTAGAAGAAAAGTCTGCTACCTCGCTATTCCAGTATCCAGTCTTCTTCTGAGGTAAGAGATATTGTTTTGTTCAGTATTCATAGGAATAATATTTTCTTACATACTCTGTAGTATGTGAGTAATATTATTTCGTATCGTATTCCTGATTATATCATTATTCGGTTAAAGTATTGCTTCTATATTCCGTGAAATTAGTAGAATATCCTTGAAATTTGTGCTTCATCTAGTATCGCTTCACAAGGATATTTTCTGCACATTCTAGTTAAATTTTAAGTTTTTCATGCCGGAGTACGGTCCATGAGTACTATTCATTTATACGGTACTATTCATGGGTACTATTCATAAAGTACTATTCACAAAGTACTATTCATGAGTACTATTCACGGGGTACTATTCACTCGGATAATATTCACCCGGAGTACTATTCATAACAAAAATTGATTTTTATTCGGTCCAAATAATTTTTGATACATTATTATTCTTGAATTTTATTCCACAAAGCAGTATCATGTTGATAATTTGGACAATATTGAATTCTGGATAAATTAAATTATAAATCTTTAAAAACTTATCCTTGAACTAGTTTTATTAAATTCTTATATCATTGTCATCATCCTCATGTTTATATTATGAAAGTCATCTGTGGCCTGTAGTGCATAGATGGACTTGGTATGATTATGACCAGGGATTATTCGGTATAATCATGACCGTAATGTTATAAATGATGCGGTAAAAGTCCTCATTGACCCGTAGTGCATTGATGGACAGTTATTGGCATGATCAAGACCATTGATGAATACACGAATATCATTGGCCCGTAGTGCATGAATAATTTGTGGTTGTGATACTAAATAATATCCTTGGCCGTAGTGCAGGGGTGATTCGATGATGTGGATTATTTATTAAAAAGTTGAGTCTCAAATGATAAAAGTGATGAAAAACCTTTTAAATCATAGAAGATAGTAGATTTTATGCTCTACTTGACTCTTCTAATGGATTGCTTGTTCCGCTGCAGTTAAACTTGATGTTGGTTATATTTTATCAGTATAACACTGTTGAAGGCTAACGATAAATTAATACGCATTATCTTAGTCATAATATTTCTTCTTTGGGCTAGTTGAGCTCACCCTTTTGCTTTCATTGTTCTCTTGAGAAAATGAGAAGCGTAGGTGGGACTAGTCTAAGGAGGAGCGAGTGAGCGGTCCGGATGATAGCATTAGTAGTCCTCACTATTCTATGAAATAGTGTGATAATAAATGTATTGAGGACTCCATTTGAGTTGAATACTGTCTAGAAGACAATATTCGTATTAAAACTCTCAGTTTATATTTTGTCGTATGTTACACGACAGTTGTATTATTAAGTTGTATTTGAATTTTGTACCATGTATTTGACGACTCAAGATGGGTGATGTATACCTATTTTAGGGGCGTCACACTAACCCCCTTGTCCAGAAGTGTAATCGGAACAGCAATCCAACCGTTGGGTCGCTGGTACATTTGTTCGTGAGAGGCTGCGACCCTCACTTCGTGGGTATCTGGGATTTGGTAACTGTGGAGGGTGTATTAGCATGGGGGGTACACTTTTTCATTCTTAAAGAATTCAGAAGGGCTAGGTGGTGGATTCTTGTTTGGAGAAGTGGCTGATTGGGGGTTTGAGGTCGAAACCGTTTTAGCAGTATTCGGAGAAGGAGGAATGGTAGAAATTGGAATGGCGACAATTGGGATGGTGTTGTCAGAACTTTGGGACGCCATTACTGAAATTTTGCAGGTAGAGGAGAAATCGGGAGGAAGAAGAGAGCAAGAGGTGTGCAAAATTCAAATTGGGCAGGTAAAACTGTCAAATTTGAGAAAAAAAGGTTTTTATACCAACAGTCTTTTCAATTCTCCACGAGACTCGAGGGCGGCGCATTAAATGCCAACAATGATGGTGAATGTGAAGAGGTAGCGTCCGTTTTTGGCCTTAAGATATTAATCAGATTGGACTTCTCGTTTGGGCCTTGGTGAGATTCTCCTTGGACCTTTTTGATTTTGTTACAATTCCTTTTATCATGGACCTGTGGTATTTACAGTCTTTCATTAAACATCCTGTTTAATAAA
This sequence comes from Panax ginseng, assembly GCA_020205605.1. Classification (NCBI taxonomy): domain Eukaryota; kingdom Viridiplantae; phylum Streptophyta; class Magnoliopsida; order Apiales; family Araliaceae; genus Panax; species Panax ginseng. Next base: position 85,393,243 of record CM035136.1, on the reverse strand, counting down.
AGACTGGGGGAAATGTTGGGCCATGATACTTTACGTGCTGGGCCGAACCGATTGGGCTCCTCCCTTGGCTTATATTTATTTTGTCTTAAGTGTATTGGGCCGGACCGTTGGGCTGACCCATCATGCAAGGAATATCTTGGCTTGGGCTTTGACCGATAATGATGATTAAGATAACAATTGACTGTTATCTCTGTCACCGTCTGCATGGAATTAATGAGGATGGGACGGTATTAGCCGGCGATGGACAAAGGTGAAAGGGTAACAGGTGAATCACCGGGAGTGGGGGACTGTGTCAGTGGGGAGTGAGTGGCACGAAAAACCGGACCGAGTGTATATGAGGCGGAGATCACACATAAGAAAAAGGTAACTAATTCATTTTCTCTCTCAAGACTCTAAATATTTTTATCCTCCATTGTTAACCTTGTGATCGCCTGTACTGACTCTCACGCCGGAGCTATCCCCCGACGGTCGAAGTCGTCAAGCTTTTGGTGTTGTCGTGTTTATTGTGCAGGATTAGACGTGTGTTACGTGATTGGGACGCGTAGGAGGATCTTGGCGTTAACAGGTATTTTGACAGCAAAACTGTTGGCAGTACAACCACATATAGTATCATCATAGTGCGCAATCTAGAAACAGAAAGCAACATATTAATATCGGTATGTTAAAATTTTAAAAAAGAGGAGAGCTACAGGCAGTTCGGGTACCTGCTACAATTCCAAAGGAATCAGTAGCCATCTTCGGATCAGGTTAAGGGTGCTTATTCACTTCAGTCGCATTTGGGCAATATTTTTGCCTTCTGCTTCCCCTCTCTTCGAACTTCAGTTGCCGCATATTATTTTTTCTTTAGCAAAACATTTGCTCTGGACATCCACTTCGGCATGTCGCTTCGGCTGCCCCTGACCAAGTCCACCCCACCATTGTTACATGCCATAAAATTAAATGGTTTCGGTCGAGTTCCTCATGGCTTCGGTCATCATAAATTAGAATTCAAATCCAGCCAAGACTTTAGAGTCCACCTAATTGACATCGCATTTCAACAACATAGAAGGGAATTTGTAAAGTTCCAAAGGCCAAAGAACGGCAAAATTAATGAAATACTTATTGTAGTTGGCAGATTTTATTGATTACACCATTTTATCCCATTAAACTAATTATTATTTTGAAATTGAGTCATTCCGTTAAAAAAAATAAACGAACGTTAATTTTTTTATCTACAAAACTAATGAATTACCCATTGTAGTTGATACAATTTATTTATTACACCATTGAATTTTTAATTTTTCAAATGATCCCATTAAACTAATTAAAAATGACTATTTTAAATATTTTTAAAAATAATTATTATTCTCGGTAAAAAATATTAGAAACATTTTTTCCATAAAATGAGTAAAGTTTCATAAAATATAAATTCAAAAAAAATTAAAGTGATTTTAAATTAAATTAATGTCTACTTAATTTTTTTAATGAGAATGACCCATTCTTAATATTAGAAAATTTTAAAAAAAAAAACTAAAATAGAAATTAAAATAAAAAAATTGTAAAAGATAAATAAAAAAAGCGATTCAATTTTTTAAAAAGAAATTAATAAGTTTTATAAATAAATATTAATTTCAAGAAATAAAATTGGAAAATTTTTCATATTTTAAAAAATGAGTAAAATTTATAAAATATAGATTCAAAAAAAAACTTTATTTTCAAAAGAAAATAGAAAATTCTAATTTTTTTAACCTTAAATAAAGCTTTAATTTTTTTGAATCTATATTTTATGAAACTTTACTAAAATGGAAAAAAATAAAAGTTTCTAATATTTTTTCTTTGAAAATAATAATAATTTTTAAAAATATTTAAAATAATCATTTTTAATTAGTTTAATTGGATAATTTGAAAAATTAAAAGTTCAATGGGATAATCAATAATGCGTGCCAACTACAGTGGGTAATTCATTAGTTTTGTAGATAAAAAATTAACGTCCGTTTATTTTTTTTAACGGAATGACCCAATTTCAAAATAATAATTAGTTTAGTAGGGTAATTTGAAAAAATAAATAGTAAAACCTGCCAACTACAGTGAGTATTTTATTAGTTTTACTGCGCCAAAGAACTTAAAAGATTCAGATTTTGCCACTTCGACATGGGTAAAATAAATTACACAACGGATTCGGACAGCTTCGATACTTTGGTTTTGTATCACCACGACGCCAGCATCGTCTTCAAAGGCATCGGTTTCAACTTTGGCTCCATAAATACGGAGCACAAACCCATGAACGACAGAGGGGTCATCGACTAAACCAAGTTGTACACTATTTTCTCTCTCTTTGGTGACGAATAAAGATTATTCAGGGATAAATCACTTTTTGGTCACTGTATTAGGGTTCGGTTTTCATTTTGGTTACTGTTAACGCCAAGATCTTCCTCCACGTCCCAATCACCAAGAGCGCAGCGTCGATATCTGCTTGCAGATTCAACAAGTTAACACCAAAAGCAGCGGCTTGGCCGTCTTGGGATAACTCCGGCGTGAGAGTCGATGTCGGCGATCACAAGGTTAAAAATGGAGGAAAAATAATGTCTAGTGCACGAGAGAGAATAATCATATGATTGTGTGTTGTAATATTTTTTACTTACCTCTTTTGTGTGATCCTAGCCCCATACGTACTCAATCCTTGCCATCGTGCCACCCATCACCTCGACACCTTTCCCCACTCCGGTCATTTCGGTAGAAAGTATGTAGCCTACTTCTCACCGCTACCACTATTTGCCACCGCCGGTCATCTGAGTCCCATCCTCATTAATGCCATGCAGAAAGGTGGCAGACATAATAGTCAACTATTATTTGGCGTAATGATTACCGGTCAAAGGTTGGTTAAGTGACAATTTGCATAATGGGCCAATTCAATGACTAAGCCCAAATAACGGAAATGACCCATACGACCGGATCCAACCGAAAGGACCCAACGAAATAATCAAGTAATTGGGCCCAAATCATTCGGACCAATAGGACAAGAGTAACATAATCCAAGGGAGGAGCCCATTAAGTTTGGCCCAATAAGGAAAAGGATCATGGCCCAACATTGCCCCTAGTCTTTTTTATTAAGCGGGGGTTTAATGGAAGACTATAAACAATATAGGCCCATGATATAACGAATTATGATAAGTCACAAGAGGTCCAAAGTGAAACTCATCAAGGCCCAACTAAGTCGGTCCAAATTGATATCAGAGACAGAAATGGGAGGCCCAATAGACATAAGTCCACTCTAGTTAAGATATTTAGACCCAAAACCGGATGACACCTCTTCCAATTCACCATCATTGCTGTGAATTAAATGTGCCGCCCTCGATTACCGTGTAACCGTCAATATAAAAGGTAAACTTTACCAATTTTGACAGATTTACCTGCCAATTTGAATTTCGGACCTTCAAACTTTCTTTCTATCTCTCGAGCCCTCTTTGTATTCTCTGCAAATCGTTAACAATGGCTTCTCAAGATTCTGAGCAAGGTCGTCCCCTGCTAGTGACACCAATTTGCGCCGTTCTTCCAAGCCCAAACCCTAACAAAAATGCTTCAAGTTCTGATCCGACCGCTGCAACTGCTAAGAAGAAACCGATAACGAAATCCCCTCCGAGTCCTTCTGCATTCTACAGGAATAAAGAACAGTATTTCCATGCCAATACTCCCTCGAAAGTTACAGAGGTTGATTTGAAGAGGCTTCGAACTCGTTGCCACATTCCGGATACCTATTTGGTGAGAGCTCCCAGGTCTGGAGAACGGATGTATCAACGCCCCAAAGGATGGATGGCTGTTACGATGACCATCCTGGAGAAAGGGGTTCGATTCCCCCTTAATGCTTTCATAGTAACTCTCTTAGGGTTTCTGGGTGTTGGGTTCGCCCAATTAATGCCGAACTCTTATATTCACATTCTAGCATTCATAGCTTTATGCCACAAACTTGGTGTCGAACCTGCGCTCGACTTCTTCTTTACTGTATGTAAGGTCGGCCAGTCCAGAGAGAAAGGATTTAAGACCATAAGCAAGCATTCTTCGAAAACAGGAGAGAAGTTCGAGAGACGCTCGTTGGTGAATACTCCTTCAAGCAACAGAGGATGGCATGAAAAGTGGTTTTTCGTCAAAAGACTCGAAATCATCTCTTTCTGGAATTGGGCCCTTGATGAGAAGGTTTCTACCGACGGAGATATCTCGAAGAGCGTGAGGTAGAGATGATAGAGCTTTTGGACAATTTCCCGAGGGAGGAATGGAACTATAGACTTCTTTCCAATCAAGCGTGGTTATATGACCACAAACGTAAGTACAGATTCATTTTATGAATATTTGAAAATTTTATGTGATGTGGATTCTGATGTAGAACTGTTAATCTTCTATAGTAACTTTGATTAAACCGTCGCCTTCGGAGGTGAAAGACTTAGAGGATTTATTAATCGGAAAATCGGTGGAAGCCACTGCCGATTCCTCACAACATGAAGTCCCATCCGAAGATAATGCAGCCGGAAAATTTGCAGATGTGGATGCTGAACCTTCCCAACCGGAAGCCTCCTCCAAATTCAACCCACCTACTGAAACACCAACTGACAAACCTCAAACCCATGCACCCGTAGATGACGAACCCCTTCTCTCCGAAAGAGTCCTCCAACTTCGTCGAAAGAAAAGAGCCATCCGAAGGCCTTGACTAATTTCCATCCCGTCAGACTCCGAAGCCCTTTCTGAATCTGAACCAACTGTCAATCCGATACCCCAACTATCGATCCAACACCAGCAACCGCAGACCCAATACCGCCAACTGTTGATCCAACACCACCAGATGCCAATCCAGCATTAGTTAGAACAAGTTTATTAGATCTACCTGTAAATGATCAAAGGCAACTTCTTCGAATCAAAAAGTTGAGAACCAAAGTCATTCCCTTAACCCCCGATGAGCTTGGAATATCTTCTTCAAATGTTCATCCTCCAACAACCCCTGTCGAGATTTTAACTATAAATGAAGAAGAAAACACTGAACCTGCTGTAGTACCATCTCGAAAGAGAAAACAACCATCCGACAGCCACCCAAGTTCAACACCTGTATTTCTACCAGTTCGAGACCCTACTCCAGCTCAATCTTCTTCTCCCGAAAATATCTATATGGATCCTTCTCTCATTCATGACCAACCAATTCCTTCTCCCATTCATGACCAACCAATGCCTTCCCCCCCAAGGCCTTCATCATAAAAATTCCATGATGAGGCCACTGGGGCACCGACTTTGTGGCCTCGGTATAACTTCAACTTTCCCTTCCAGCTCTTTGATGCCTTCGTTCGGGAAAATGATGATCACCGATTTGATAATCACACGAACGGGAATTTTCTTGATGAAGGCATGAGTTAAGGCAAAGGTAGGTGAGGGTTTTCTCAGTTAAACATTTCTTTACTTGTCTAAATATTTGAAATTGACTGGATACTGTCGAATATGTGCAGGTAAATGCAGTCTTCGGGCGTTTACGTCCCAGGCATATAAATGCCGAGTCCGATGAGGAGACTCTGAGGAGGGAGAACAATATGTTGAAGGCTACATTGGCTCGAGAGAGAGAGGAACATGAATCTGTTCTCCATGTCAATGAAAGTCTTCAGAGGGAATTGGCTCAAACCAAGAAGGATATGAAGGAAACCTATGACGTGCTGAGCTCGGTCAGAGAAGAACTGAAGACGACAAAAGCCAGCGAACAAAAATTAGCTACCATGAATGTCTGTTTCATTGCAGAGACCGAAGCTTTGAAGACTACCAAAGAGGGGCTTGCTGTAGCCAATCAAAACTTGTCAATACAACTCAGCGAAGTTTAGACGAAGGCTCGGGCTGATAGGAAAGTTCATAGGGCCAAGCGTCGTAAGCTTCGTGGCAAGATAAAGGTACTTCAAGAAAGGGACCCTCCTCTGACCGAAGAATTGCTCAAGCAGATACAGGCGGATTATCGTACATCTAACGAGCTTGGCGCAGAAATTCTGAAAGTATATTATGAAGGATACGAAGATTGCCGAGGTCGGGGCAAGGAAAAGTTGGTGGCATCCCAACTGGACCCGGCCTTGCTAGACTCCGGTGATGAAGCTGCTGTCTGAAGATAATTTTGCTTTCTTTAATTTATAGGATTTGTGTAAAAAGTTTCTAATTTTGTAATCAAATTAAATATTAATGAAATGTGATCTCATCCCTTATGACTTCGGTGCATTTACTTTCTGCAAATACTTCGATATTAATTCAACTGGAAAAATGTACAAACTCTTTCAAGGATTCAACTCGAACTTTTAATTAACAACTAAGCATGTCATATAACAGATAAGGTGAAGTTAAAGAATGAGGCATTCCGAACTCGACATTTAGAAAAAATTTAGGTAATAAAGTAAAGGGATACTTATAAGTTACCGAAGTGTGAGATAGATCTGCTTCATTAGGAATTTGTTTACCCCGAAAGGCCTAACAAAACCAAAAGATGACATTCGCCTACCACGAAGGGCCTGACGAAGTCTAAAGAACAACGCTTTCCTACCACGAAGGGCCTGACAAGGTCTAAGTGTCGATAATTGCCTACCACGCAGGGCCTGACAACGTCTTAAGGATGACACTTGCCTACCACGAAGGGCCTGACAAGGTCTAAGTGTCGACAATTGCCTACCACCACGAGGGCGACAACGTCTTAAGGATGGAGTTTGCCTACCACGAAGGGCCTGACAAACCCATAAGGTCCACACGCCATTAAAATTTGCCATCGAATGGTCGACAAGTCCACCGAACCTCCTTACACCTTTGAGCTGAGCGCAGGAGCGAAGATAGGATTCGTTTGAGAAAAAGGGACTTTTATTGATGATGGCGTGAATATTTACGGACCTCAGATGTCTCGACATTATATTTCTTGAAAGTATTTCCTAAGCCTCTGCGGCGTGCCAAGTATTTTTAATTCTTGACCCATCCAATGCCTTGACCGATAAGTCCCAGGGCTTGACTTCCGGTGACTTCATACGGTCCTTCCCGATTCGGCATCGACTTTCCCAAATCACGAGGTGTAGATGCTTGACTTCCACGAGAACAAAATCTCCCACTTCAAATCAAGGGCTTACTCCCTTGTTGTAATGCTTGGCTACTCTCCGTTGATAGGCTGCCAATTTGATCAAGGTTGTTTCTCTGACTTCTTCAAGCAAATCAAGATTGGCCTTCAGCCCTTCTTCATTGTAGATCTCTTTGAATTGACTAACTCGAAGACTTGGAGATCCAATTTCAACTGGGACTAAGGCATCAGTACCATAGGCCAGTCTGAAAGGTGAATCCCCTGTTGTAGTCCTCGGAGTAGTTCGATAAGCCCATAACACACTAAGCAGCTCCTCTGGCCATCTTCCCTTGGCTTCGTCCAATCTGCGTTTGATTCCATTGGGCGTTCTTTGGTCACTTCAACTTGTCCGTTTGACGGAGGATGAGCTACTGAAGTCTTTCTATGCTGGATCCCACGTTCTTTCAAAAATGTTTCAAATTTCGATCCCCTGGCGACGTCCATTGTCCGATATTACCACCTTAGGAATTCCGAAACAAAATACTACTGATTCTTTCAAAAATTTCAAGCATTCCTATTCCGTTATTAACCTAAGTGGCTTTGCTTCTACCCATTTGGTCATATAGTCGATGGCTACTATAACACAACTGACTTGACCTTTTGCTTTCGGTAGCGGACCCAGTATATCAACCCCCCAGACAGCGAAGGGTATAGGAGATAAGATTGAGTATAGCTCTTCTGGTGGCTGATGTGGTATTGGACTATTGAGTTGACACTTCTCGCACTTCTTGACGTACTCAGTCGCTTCCTTGAAGATGGTGGGCCAGTAATACCCCTGACAAAGTACTTTGTAGGCTAATGACTTAGCAGCCATATGGTCGCCACAGATGCCCTCATGTACCTCTCGTAGAGCATACTCAGCTTCAGATGGAGTCAAACATTTCAGTAATGGAGACGAGAAAGCCTTTCGGAACAGATCCCCATCAATCAGAACAAAATTAGCACTCTTGTATTTGATTTTCTTGGCTAGCATCCGATCCAGAAGGTAAGGCGCCATCTGCTAGATACTCGGATATGGAGTCGACGGTGATTGGTTCGGCCAACGACATCACCGATTCATGATGAACACTAGGATGTTGCAAAATTTCTAAGTAAACCGACCCATCAAAGACGTTAACATCCGTAGTGGCTAGTTTGGAGAGTGCATCGACAATGGAATTGTTATTATGCTCGACCCACGAAATTCGTGGGGATGGAAATCTCAAGCCGTTCTTTCACTTACGCCAAATACTTGATCATTCTTGGGCCTCGAGCCAGACTCCCCAGAGAGTTGCTTAACGACTAACTGAGAATCACTGAAGATCACTATTCTCTGCACTTCAAGACTCTTCGCTAGTCGTAACCCTGCGAGTACCGCCTCATACTCAGCTTCGTTATTCGTCGCTTTGAACTGAAATCTGATGGTGTGTTGCACCTTGAATCCCTCTGGACTCGTCAGAATAATCCCTGCTCCACTAATGTCCGTAGTAGAAGACCCATACGCATCTGGCGTCCCACAATGCGCGCCTCATTGAAGAAGCGCTGAATCGCTCTGTCGGATCCTTGACCTGTCACAACTTCATCGACTTGAGAAAACGAGCATTCAACTACAAAATCAGCGAGGCTTTCCTTTGATGGCGATTCGGGGATGATATTCAATGAAAAATTGGGATGACTCCATCGTCCATGCGATTAATCTCCCCGATACCTCGTGTGCGCCCATAATCTTCTTCAAAGGTCGATCTGTGTATACTATTACCAATCTACCACGGAAGTATTGCCTAAGCTTTCGACTAGCAGTTATTAAAGCAAAAGAAAACTTTTCAATATTTAGGTACCTTGTTTTAGCATCCCAAAGGACATGGCTTACATAATAAACCGGGTGCTGCTTACCCCCAACTTCACGCACCAAAACTGCTCCTACTGCCAACGAACTAGTTGCCAAGTACAAATATAGAGGCTCAGCAGGAATGGGTTTCACCAACAAAGGCGCCGAAGATAGGTAGGACTTGATGCTCTGAAAGGCGTCCTCACACTCCGAAGTCCATTGGAACGTCTTTGCATTCTTCGGCCCTTTCAATGTATCAAAAAATGGCAAACATCTTTCTGCCGACTTGGACATGAACCTTTTCAAAGCTTCAATCCTTCTAGTCAGACGTTGAACATCTTTAAACGACTGAGGAGTCTTCATGTTCAGGATCGCTTGAATATTCTCTAGATTGGCTTCAATTCCTCTTTGACTGACAAGATAACCCAGAAATTTGCCAGCCCCTAGACCGAATGTGCACTCAGTGGGGTTCAATCTCAAGTTGTGATGACGAATTGTCTGAAAGCATTCTTCTAAATCATCCAGATGTTTATGCACCAACATGCTTTTCACAATCATGTCATCCACGTACACTTCCACGTTCTTGCCCAGCTGATATCTGAAGACATAGTTCATCATCCTCTGGTATGTGGCCCCGACATTGATGAAGCCGAAGGTCATTTTTTTATAGGCATATACCGAACGATGCATAATGAACTCCGTCTTCGGTATATCCTCTTTACACATGGAAATCTGGTGATATCCAGAGAATGCATCCATGAAGCTCAACAAAGCGTACCCCGAAGTGGCATCAATGAGCTGATCGATGTGGGGCAGCGGGTAGAAATCCTTTGGACAAGCTTTGTTCAGATCGGTATAGTCGATCTGGACTTCGCATTTTACCGTTTCTATTTCGGACCAAACACCACATTTGCCATCCACTGCGGGTAGTCGATTTCAAAGATGAAGTCAACTGCCAACAATTTTGCGATCTCTTCATCGATGATCTGCTGACGTTCAGGTGCAAAGATCCTCCTCTTCTGGCGAACTGGTTTTTTTGACGGGTCCACCTCCAACTGATGCTCAGCAATATCCCTGCTTACTCCCGGCATATCCTGAGGTTCCCATGCGAAGATATCAACATAGCATCGCAGGAGCTCCATGAGGTTTGTCCGGAGAGGTTTCGGCAGACCCGAACCTATTTTCACCGTCTTGTTTACTTTGCCCGGGATGAGCTCTATCTCTTCTGTTTCTTCAGCTGGCATGACCAATGGTTCAGAACTACTCTCAGTGAAGGGTTCAATCTCTATCGCCATGGTCTGCTTTTGTTTCGATACCCCCACTCCCGAAGTGATCATAGCATTTCTATAACATCTTCTGGCCAGATCCAAATCTCCTTTCACCTCACCAACCCCATGAGCCGTAGGAAATTTGATTTTGAAATGAGGGATTGAAGTTACAGCTTGTAAAACAATTAAAGTAGGTCTCCCCAAAATAGCATTATAAGCAGAATCTACATGCACAACATAAAATTTGCAAATAATTTCTACCTGTTGAGGGGCCGTTCCGAAGATGACCGGTAGCACAATGGTTCCAGCCACCTTGACCGGATCATTACTAAAACCGTACAAAGGAGCCTCCTGCCCTATCTCCATCTTCCGCCAGTCTAGATGCATCCTTTGATAAGCGTGGGCATACAGAATATCTACAAAAGATCCATTATCTACCATCATCCGCTTCATATCCACCGAACCCACTTGCGCAGTCAGTACCAATGATCCCTCATGCGGTTCGATGACTTTCGAAGGGTAATCTTCATCAGTAAAGGAGATTACTGTACTCGGATAAGGTCTATCAGTCTTCGGGAGGGTACCCGCCACTGACATGACCGAATCCAAGTAACTTCGTTGCTTCTTTCTAACGAGCTTGCCAGAAGTACCCCCAGTGATGACATCTATCACATGCCTTGCAGGCTATCCCGGAGCTGGCAATTCTTGTTGAACTGGCTGAGCTGGAACAGGTACTCTATCCTGCTGTTGATTAGTTCTGGCGGCCACATACTGAATTAAAGCCCCGCCTTGTACCTTTCTTTCAATGAAATCTTTCAGACTAGCACAGTCATTCGTATCGGTGTTAATGTTATCTCGAGGTGGCTCAAAGATGGGTTGATCCTTAATCTTTCTTGATGATAATCACAATACTTACGAGGATAATCACAATACTTACGAGGATTCCCTTTTCCAGGCTTAATGTTATCTCGAGGTGGCTCAAAGATGGGTTGATCCTTAATCTGATCCAAGATAATGGCCCTATCGGTATTAAGTCTTTGTGTCGTCCTATTTACTCTCGAAATGGAGGAATTTAACGCGTCCTCCACCACATCTCCAATTGTTGTACCTCTTCAACCCGCCTTCATAGCGGTCTCTATTCCCTTCATTCTTCTTCTGGTCCCCATCGGTTTTGTCCCGATCTATCTCCTTAAGCCGGTCTGAAGAAGGACATTTGAGGCTGTTCATGGCTTCCTCCACCACGATATAGCCTTCAGCTTTGTCGAAGGATTCAGCGAGACTCTTCGGGTGGTTAAACATTAATTTCTTCACCAACTTTTCTGATTTGACCAAATCTAACCCATTCTGAAATAACCCCACAGCTTGTAGATCGTTAAGGTCTGTCACTTGGTCGACTGCTTCACGGAACCGCTTCACATATTGGCCCAAAGACTCATTCGAATATTAGAACTTGAGCGGTGAACCGGTTGGTTTTCCCCTTCTTTTTGTTCTCTGAGCGAGCATGAAATTTATTGCACATATCGCCCAAGATGAAATTGAATCAGGAAAAGTCCCCATCCTTCTTTGGGCATCCTTTCTGAGCGTCGTGACAAAAGTATGACACTTAGCCGCATCGCTAAAGTCATAATAATCCATCAGTCGGTCGAACGCCTGACTATGGTCGTAGGGATCCCCCGATCCATCATAACTTTCAATGTGGGGCAACTTCTTGGTGGGGTCAGCCTTCTCTTTTAGAATCTCCGCGGAAAAAGGAGATGCCTTCTTTCCCGAAGTATCTTTTGTTTTCTGTACTTCGGCAAGCTGTTTCCGAAGTTCCTTTAATTCTTTAACCAGATACTCCATGCCTTCTGGTTGAGATGATGCTTCTTTTTCCGGTGACTCCTTCCTCTTCTGAGTGGACCGGTTTCTTACGATAGAACCTTCAACTTTAGAGGGACTTTTTCGATGACGAGCGCCTACAGGGTGGTGTACCCTCAGTAGACTCTCGGGAGTATGACCTCTAGATATACTTCGTCTCTGAACTCGGGAGTGCGATCTTTGGATCGACCTCTTCGTTCGTTTCGACCCCGCTCCTTAGAATCGACAGGGTGATGTGCCCTCTTCGATCTTTGAGGAGTAGGGCTTCTGGATCTTCTTCTTTCTCGAGGTTGGCCCCGAGACTCACGTCCTGAATGGGCAGGTTCCTTCCCACTCTGATGCCCTCGCTCTTCGGACTGAACATAACTGAACTCTTCATCCCTCAACTCCGCCATTCGAGCCATCTGCTCAACTATATCCTGTCGCTGCTTCACAAGTACTTCCATGGCCCTATCTGCTTCATCTGCCATCTTAGCCAGTCGTGAGGCCATTTCGCCTTGGTCATCTCGATATCGAGTTCTAGGCGAGGTGCCTTCTACTCGTTTCCGACCATGGCTAGACCTTTTCTCTGTCGTGAAAACTAGCTTTTGTTTAACGTTGCCCACAGCCCTCGGCCGAGAATCTTCATATGATCGTTTGACGTCATTTGTCTTTGGCATGAACACTTAATGCAGTCCCAAACGATCCTGGCAGATACTCGTGGTATCGATTCAACGATGACCATAATTTCGCCCTTGGTGTAGGTGTTCTACTCTTCACCATGAATATCGACGTGGAACAAAACACGGTTTGTGATTGAAAATACTCGAGGACACTAGAACTCAACCCTCCTTCAGCGCGCCAATGTTAACGCCAAGATCTTCCTCCACGTCCTAATCACTAAGACGCAGCGTCCGATATCCTTGCGCGATTCAACAAGTCAACACTAAAAGCAGCGGCTTGGCTTGACCGTCGGGGATAACTCGGCGTGAGAGTCGATATTAGCGATCACAAGGTTAACAATGGAGAAAAATAATGTCTAGTGCCTGAGAGAGAATAATCATATGATTGTGTGTTGTAATATTTTTTTGCTTACCTCTTTTGTGTGATCCTAGCCCCATACATACTCCAATCCCGGTTTACCGTGCCACCCATCACCTCCTGACACCTTTCCCCACTCCCGGTCATTTCAGCCGAAAGTATGTAGCCTACTTCCTCACCTGTTACCACTATTTGCCACCACCATCATCCGAGTCCCATCCTCATTAATGTCATGCAGAAGGTGGCGAGATATAATAGTCAACTATTATTTGGCGTAATGATTCTTGCAATGAAGTTGGGTTAAGTGGCAATTGCATAATGGGCCAATTCAATGACTAAGCCCAAATAACGGAAATGACTATCTGATAGGATCCAACCGAAAGGACCCAACGAAATAATCAAGTAATTGGGCCCAAATCATTCGGACCAGCAGGACAAGAGTAACATAATCCAAGGGAGGAGCCCATTAAGTTTGGCCCAATAAGGAAAATGATCATGGCCCAACAGTTACCAAAACTTTTTTTGTTACAATCGAATAACTGTACTATCACATATTACAAAATGGTAATTGCTTAAAATTTCCGTCTGAAAAAAGGACGAAAAAGATGACTGTGCAAGCTGGCCTCTCTTTTTTGCTTACGTGGAGCACAGTTGACAGTTTTGCCATATCACCTCTCTTTTTTGTTATCTTTAAACAAAGTGGAGTAGTAAAATTTATTATCTTTTAATAATAATAATAATAATAATAATAATTTCAAAATAATAATAATAATAGTAATAATAATAATTTTGAAATAATAATAATAATAATTTTAAAATAATAATAATAAGAATAACAATAATAATAATTTTAAAATTTTAAAAAAGATTATATAAATTATAAAATTATTTTTATATGAAGCTGATGTGTATTTAAAAATATAATATTTTTATTATTTTATTAATTTAAATTATTTGAGCAAGGGTAAATTTGACAAATCATTTTTTATAATTCATTAAAATAAAAAAATAACAAATTTCATACAAATCTATAGGGAACAAAACCCCAAATACAATTAATTTTATAAAATTAAAATTTTTATAAATTAATTATTATTATTATTATTTAAAAATTATTATTACACAATACTGAAGTAAATAAATTAGAGTACTAAATTAAGTAGCAGACCGATCCGACCATTTCCTGAATAAGAGCAATCTGAATATATAAAAAAGGGGGTAAATGAAAAGTTGGGAACACTGTAGCCCCAGTACGTAGTATTGTGTATACACTCGACCACATCATAACTTAATAATAATAATTTTTAATAATAATAATAGTATTAATAATAATTTCAAAATAATAATAATAATTTTAAATAATAATAATAATAATTAATTTTTAAAAATTTTAATTTTATAAAATTAATTGTATTTGGGGTTTGTTCCCATAGATTTGTATGATTTTTTTAATGGAGTATAAAAAATGATTTGTCAAATTTACCCTTGCTCAAATAAATTAAATTAATAAAATAATAAAAATATTATATTTTTAAATACACATCAGCTTCATATAAAAATATTTTTATAATTTATATAATATTTTTGAAAATTTTAAAAATTATTATTATTGTTATTCTTATTATTTTAAAATTATTATTATTATTATTATTATTTTTATTATTATTATTTCAAAATTATTATTATTATTATTATTATTATTATTATTTAAAGATAATAAATTTTACTACTCCACTTTGTTTAACGATAACAAAAAAGAGAAGTGATATGACAAAACTGTCAACTGTGCTCCACGTAAGCAAAAAAGAGAGGCCATCTTGCACAGTCACCTTTTCCGTCCGTTTTTTCGGACGGAAATTTTAAGTAATTACCATTTTGTAATATATGAGAGTATAGTTATTCAATTGTAACAAAAAAAATTTCGGTAACCAGAATAAAAATTGGACTTCAGTACAGTGACCAAAAATTGATTTATCCCAGATTATTCATCAGCCATTGGCGGATTTTGGATCACTAATTTGTTGAATAAATAATTCTGTTTTGGTGAAGTTTTACAATTTTTGGGGCAAAAATTTTGGTAAAAATTGAGATTGATTTTGAAGGATGGTGAAAATGACGCTCAACGGTTGGTTTGTGATGTAATATGGCAATGGCTGTCACCCATAAAAACGAATAAACAATGTTGCTTAACATTGGTCGCGAGGTTTCAAAGCTATGGAATAGGATATCTGCAGAGACAACAACAGAGCTCAACCTTCTTGCTGAAAATTGGAACTAAATTCTCGGTGGTTTTATTTGTCAGATTCGCGGCGACATAATGATGTTCCTATGGCTCGAGAAAGTACGGGTGTTGGGCCATAATATTTCGGATCTATTGGACTATTTTTATTTTGGACCTTTGAAATATTGGGTCGGACTATAGTGTAAATATAGTTTTATTTGGACTTGGACCGATGATGATTAGAAGGATAAGCTTTGACTAATATCTCTACACTTTAATTAATGGAGATTAGACATAATCCCGGCCAGTGAACAACGGTGAGAGGGGGAGCAGGTGGGTGGCCTGCACTGAGCTGAGGTGATGTGAAGTCAGCTGCATGGGAAGGCGGCGGTAGATATAAGAGTACAGAACACTGCACAAAGGGGGTAATTGATATTTTATTACCAAAACACTAGAGTTTATGACCTCCATTGTTAAAAACCTTGTGTCGGCCTGTACCAACTCTCACGCCGGAGCTATCCTCCGACGGTCCAAGCCATCAAACTTTCGGTATTGACTTGTTTACTGTGCAGGATTGGACGCGCTTTTCGATGATTGAGGCGCGTAGAAAGATCTTGGCATTAACATTAGCGCTAGAAGGAGGGCTTTTTCTAGTGTTTTTGGGTTTCAATCACAGATAGTGACTGTTCTACACCGGGAGTGATGGAGAAAAGTAAAACATCCACTGCCGAAGGACAACCAATAACAGCGAGTTCTTCTATACAAAGAACATCTGTTAAGGATAGGTTATGTCCTTCCCAAAGTATCCATGACAGGATTGGGTCGCAAGATATTTCAGAGAAGTCTCATGCAAGAGATCGTGGTGATACCAAAAGGAAGTTATTTTCTAGTGCAAGCAAAGGGCCTGACAAGGATCGAAAAAGGGTAGAAGGCACATCGCCTAGAACCCTATACCGAGAAGCTTAGGCCGACAGAGCATCTACCTTGGCAAAGATGGCACATGAGAACGATAAAGCTATGAAACTGCTTCTGCAACAACGAGAAGAGATTTCCAAACAAATGGTGCACATGGCCGAAATGAAAGATGAGGCATCTAGTTATACTCGGTCTAAAGAGCGTGGTAGGTCTCCAGACAGACGAGCTAGGCAAAGTGAAAGGCCCAGGTAGTCTAAAAGCAAGTCTCAGAGCCATTCTCGAGATCGAAGAAGAGCTAGAAGTCATACTCCCGAAGATCCGAAGAGGGCACCTCGCCCTGTGGATTCTCGTGATAATGACAAGAGCAGACGAAGAAGCAGATCCAGAGGACGTACTCCCGAGGGTTCAAAGAAGGCACATCGCCTTGAGTATCCTCATCACAACGAAAAGGGTAGACGTCGCATCAGATCCAGAGGTTGTTCTTCAGAGAATCCGAAGAGGGAACACCGTCCCGTGGATTCTCGCTTCAGCAGAAGGGACAGATGAAGTCCATCGTGTCAGGAATAAGAATGTGAATGATATTCCTATTTACATATGATTTGATTATGATATATATATGAATGAATAATATACAAGTATGCTTGCATTAAGAAAAGCTATAAAGTCCTTTGATAGATAATAGAAACATGTGTACAAGGACTTAGAATGAATTGATCAAGTATGTTAGGTTGATCCTACATAAGCAAAACAGCTTTGTAAAGTCCTTAAAAAGAAATGATGTACCAGGACTATAAATATAGAAAGATCAAGCATGTTAGGTTGATCTTATGATGTAATAGATAAGTTTGTCTGATCGTCGAGTACTGCACCAGAGATCGTAGTCTGTCAGGAGAGTCAAGGATAACTCGAGAGCTATCGAGACAGAATCATAGTCTGCAAGATAGTAGATCTCAGAGTTCGTAGACTGCCAGGAGAAATGATGAAAGATCATGGTATATCGAGAAGAGCTTCCTCGGGATCGTAGTGTGCTGAGGAAGTCATGTTCAGAATCATAGAGACAGCCTGCCTACGAGTTGACCGAACATCTGCCGAAGCCAAGTCAGAAACATATACCACACTCGGAGTCATAGAGTCTACTGATGCCGAAGCCATGCCAAGGATCGTAGACTACACTCTAAGTTCGTAGAGTCTATTGATTACATGCAGAGATCGTAGTCGAGCAAGATCAGATGAAGACAACAAGCACAAGGCAGAAACCGTAAAGTGTCAAGATCTGATCCCAGGATCGTAGTGTCTACACAGCCGAAGCTGAATCGTAGAGTGCAGAACTACAACCTCAACAGAAGTGTTCATAATGCATAGGCAGAATCGTAGAGCAAGTACAATTCTCAACTAATGAGAACTCCCAGAATATCCAAAAGAACAAAGCCTCTGGTTGGCAATGCAAAGATACATCCTACCTGAAGGGAACCAAAGAGCACTCAACGAATGGCATGCAAGCTAACAGAAGATCTAAGCACCAACCCAATCAACATCAAGATTGAGTTGTAAAGCCATTCGAGATGAAGTCTTCCACAAGATTATCATAAGAAGACTTCAGTAACTGACTAAGGAAAGTCAGCAAGTGCAGTAGCTGTCAAGTGAACAGAAGACAACGATCTTGGAAGCAACCGAGATCGTAGTGTTTTTCAAACAAAGAAAGAACTGATGGAAAGTGATCCGAGATAGTGGTTAGTCTCTGAAGAACATGGCTAAAGTGATTAAGCGTAGGGTCAGTCCATTGATGATAAGTGAACGGGAGATCACAAGGAGAAAGCGAGCTGGACGCGCCATAAATCTGAAGTGTCTTGCTATTCAGAGGGGACTAGAGCAAGGAGTTAGGCCATCAGTCTCTGAGAACAGTCGAAGCAAACAGAAGTGTTGAAGCACTGCACAATAGAAGGCAGAGGTGTACTACATTGGAGATCCAATCAACACTCTTCGAGATTGTAGTGTTAACTCTACCAGTCAATGAGCAACACTCAACCGAACACTACGATCAGGTCCTCGAAGACATGCATCAGAATCGTAGAGTTCGAACAACCTAAGATTGAAGCATTGGCAACGGTTTAATCTGAAGGATGGTATTCAGACAAAAGCTTATTGAGAGCATCGATGCAAAAGGACAACCTCTGATCGAGAAATCAGAAGGAGGAAATAAAGTCTTCGATCTACCCAAGACATTAAAGTGACAACTCTGATGGGTAGGTGAAACAGTAGACAACAATGTCAGATAAAGTATGACATGTCACATCAGCAGTCTACCTCTGTCAACTCGAAATCATGAATAGCCTTTAATGGCTACTTTCCAACGGAAGGATTGGGAAGGAGTATAAATCACGAAGAGCTTCAAAGATCGAGGGTTGTTGGAGTTACTGTTTTTGGAGAGAAGGTGGACTATTCTAAACCACGTAAGATAGTGAGTCCGAAGGCTCACTCTACGATCCACCAAGAACACTCAGATACATACAAAGGAAGAAGTAGAAGTGAGAGTTCTACTACGTAGAAGTGAGAGTTCTACTATAAGAAGAGTGTTTTGAACTGCCGAGAGAAAGAAGAGCATCATGTCATCTTGGTGTCCATCATGGGAAGACTCTAAGTACAATAGAGAAGAACTCACAGTCATCTTAGCAAGTCCATCATAAGAAGACATCAAGTATCAAGAAGGAAGATTGCAAACATCATCATGATGGCAAGCATGAGAAAGTTTCTAAGTACCAAGTAGAAGAACTTACAGTCATCTTGGAAACCTATCATGTGCAGCCATCATGTATCAAGAGAAAGATCTTCAAGGTAGTTCATCAAGGGATCATCCGAAGAGGTTGAGTAACTGAAGAAGCTGAGCATCATGCAACACTTAACTGCACTTCAAGGATGATCACGTCAAGCTGCTAAGTATAGAAGATGTTCAGAGCATGATGACATCTTAGCAGCTCAGCACCAACTCCAATAAACCAACAAACAAACAACGAAAGTCAAGGCCTGAGGGGTCCTTGTCCGAAGGGACTAAATGAAGCCAGGGCCAGAAGGGTCCTTGTCCGGAAGGACTAAACAAAGTTCCAAGCTTGCTGGGCTTGAATAGTTCCTAGGGAACTAGAGGAGTTCCAAGGCTGCTAGCCTTGAAGAGTTCTTAGTGAACTAAAGTCCCAAGGCTGCTGGCCTTGAAGGAATCTTAGTGATTCAGGGTGCTACCCTTCCTTAGTGGAAATCCTGCTAGTTGAAAGCAGAAGAGTGAATTAGGAGCTTGAGTATTTGAACCACTTAAAACCCCTTGTGTCTTTTACATTATGTCATTTACATTATGTACTATAACTGCTATAACTGCTATGTATGTTTTAACTGCTTACAACTAAATTTACTCTACGAACAATGTATGTATAATTATGAATATATCAATGAAGGGGATCTTTTACTTATTCCGCTGTGCTTGAAAAGATTCTTATGTTTGTCATATGCTAATTTAATAGCTATACAAAATAATAGAGAAAAATATTTGAAATAAAAGGATCTATTCAACCCTCCCCTTCTAGATCTATTGTGCCTACTGGGAACTAACAATTGGTATCAAAGCAGGTTCTCATGCTATATTCAAAAGCTAATCGCTTTGAGTCTGATCCTAGGCACAAACATTGTTCTAAACTTAGTTTAGTAGTAAGTAACTTGTTATATGCAGATAAGCTCACACGTTGGAAATACTGTGTATAGGTAAATGTATATATACACCTGAAGCTGTTCAGATTGGTCCATGTTCTCAATTTCTACATCAACAAGACCAATCCCAGCCTGCAGTCAATCTTGTAGTCTGAAGACCAGACGAGAGAGCTCAAGAGACATCAATGACAAAGAGTCAAGCATCCACCAGTCTGAAAGATGAAGAGGCCATACATGCTAAGAAATGCTTATCAAGAGAAGAAAGAAGATCTTCTCAAACCTATGTCTGGCCAACCAGCTGCTGGGTGCAAACTTTGTAAACTAAAGGATGTCAAAGATCTTAATGTTGAGATTCTCTTGGCCTACATCTTCAAGACCATGACTGATTGATTAAAGGTCAACACGAACAACAAGCTGTCAGAAGCAAATGTGAAGCTATGCACATCAATGCCTAAACTCAATATATCTAAGATAAATGACTGTTAAGAGACTGACAGTAAAAAGGTACGATTCCTCACTATTACATGTGTTCATTATAAAAGCACCTTCCTATGAATCATAACAGTGTTCTGTCAAGAAGTTATAATCTACCTAAAAAGGTGAAGAGAGAAAGTACCCTAAGGATGGAAACTCAAATGTCTATAAGCTTTCTCTCCATCCAAGTTTTAGGATGAAGATGACATCTTGAAAAAAATCTGAAATTGGTCATAAGAGCATCACAGGTCAAATTAATTTTGTGACGCCCCCAAATTCGGGTATCTTCCAACCCGACAGATGGTGCTCCACTGTACTAACATCCATACAATCATTCCATTGAAATACAACAAAATGAAGGTAATTACTATCTTCTTCTTACAATCAAAGTATAATCCTTCCCAGGTTCATAAACCGGTTACATCGTTCATTGTTCATAATGTATAATACATACAAACTTACTAAACTATTACACAATGCCTAAGCATCCATCTTAGCTTTGCCCTTATCTCTCTTGGCATTCACAGTACGTTCATCTTTAACTGCAGTTATATAATTCACGCAAGAAGTGAGCATGATAGCTCAGCAAGTTTAATCAAGGATAACAAGAATACCACATTCATGAATTATATAACAATTCCGACATAACTGAACAATAGTTATGAAGTATTATGAATCAATAATACTTTAATAGTTCATAACATCAATTCCCAAAGTATAGAATAGATTAGGAATTTTGAACCGGTTGATCGACCATGAACAGTAACTTTCAGTTTTCATACTTGAAAAGGAGTCCATAGCACTAAGGCCGTTCATCCGTATAACTTACGAGCACTTCTTGGTGATCAGCCTATATTACTCTATGTTGATCAACACTCATTCATTAAACGTATTTACGTTTAATATTTTTGGCAAACTCGCGTGCCCATCGAATAATCGATGAAAAATACTTTTGTTTGTTCATAGACAAACCTTACCTTCACGTCCGTACCAATTACTTAGCATAGGATAACGTTAACATTTATATATAGAATGATATGAATAATGAATAATAATCAATCTATATATTACGAATAGTCTAGCCAAGTTAAAATTTGGCATTGACCCTTTCTTTAAAACAAGTCTTGCAATTCAGTTCAACGAATCACATAAAACATGGCTAACATGGAAGTTAGACAAACGTTAAGAAAACTTGCCTTTTAGCGTCTTCAAATAACTTACTCGACTGACCACAGCCTTTACAGAATCTACATGATATATTCACATAGCACACTATAATTAGCTTATCAAACAACTGTTCACATTGTTCCTACAAGCTTCTTTCTCTTCTATGTCTTTGTTAACTTAATATCTTTATTAAAATCAACATGACTTATTACCCTTCGTCCCGGTTTATCACTCAACCGACGTTTTATTAACCGGACTCAACCATCGTTGATAAGGTACCAACTTTGTTCATCGTACATATCTTGTTAACATGCATTACATTCCTAAGTTTCATACCATATACCTTAGTACAGGTAATATAGGATTAGTCTTGGTACATTCATTGAGTATATAAAATCAACTCAGGTAGGTCTTGCAACAATTGAAGTTCAAAACCTAAGTTACTATCACAAGCCACGAACTCGTGACATGCACGACATCCTATACATTCTAGTGGTGCCATTACGCCACTCTCTCGAGAGGTTTTACGGACTTGGTATTGCGCAAATGCGAGTCCATGTATAAAACTCTCGTACACTGGCCATGAGTCTCTGAACCTTTTTTTTTTTTTTTTCGGGCCATAAGCGGTCTTTCTTGGTATGACTTTTTTACACGTCTACGTCTGGCCATGGCTGAGACCTCGCATCTGATTCTCAGCAGTTTTGAAAATCTTTGTGAAATTCTCGGGGCTGTAACTTCTTCGTTATAAGTCCGATTTGGTCCGTTCAAAAGCCTACACGTCATAAATGACATACCCTACGCGTTCATATAAGAATTCGACACTTTCGAATCCGTTAACTCAAAATTCACTATTGAGTTCATTTTATAGATGTTCGAAAACGTTAATGAGCGTTCAATGCTCGTTTTCTTCGTTTTAAGTCAGAATCCGACGATTCTTGAACCCACAACTCTTAATCACCCTATCTCACGTGTTGACATTGAAAACCAACGTTTTCAAGTCTCACGACAACTTTCAACTACCATTCCGGAATTTTTACGTTTCGACGTTTAACGTCTATTTCCGTAAAATTCGTCATAACTTCGTTACTAATGTTCTCTAAGACAAATCACATGGAATACTCCATGGATTTCATATCTACATCCTAACCAAACAAGATGCATATACTAACGTATTGATGGAGCTCAATTGTTTATCAACAATCGATCTCAACTATCAATATTTTCATGGTTCAAAACTATATTAAACCTTATGATTCTTATAATCTCATGACTTATAGAGATTGAATCTATGGTAAGTCATCTTTAAATCCTCACACAAGACATATACCACCCATTCTATGATTTTCTAAGATGAAAGAAAATCTAAAAGAGATGGAGATGAAAGGTAAGGATTATACCTTAAAAACTCTTGGTTTTCTTTCTTGGAAAACTCTAAGATCAAGCTTCCAAAGTGTATGTTTTGCAAGTATAGCTCTCTTTCTCTCTCAAATAATCTAGGTTGAGTCTTGGAAAAACTCTCAAATGAATCAACCTAGCTTTCTATTTATAGAAAACTAGAATGGAGGGCAATTTGGACTTTAAACCACCACCTCCTTACTATTAATGTGTGGTCACCAAGTAAAACACTTGGTGACCAAGCCTTATGCTTGGCTTCCACACCAAGGTGGCCGGCCCACCACCCCATGTGACATCCCATGGGTTGCCCCATGGGTTTTACCCATTCGGTAACCCACCGGTTCGACCCACAGTTTGGTTTTCTTGAATTGGGTTTAATTAATTTAACATTGGGCCTTGACTTGGGCTTAACCCACTAATCACTAGGGCTTGATCATTCAAATGATTGGATTAATTAATAATGTCATTAAGTCTTAACTTAATTCTATAATACAAATCGTGTCACATACATACAATTCACGTATTATCTCCATATACTACTCGTACAATAATCGTATTGTACTTCGTATTTACTCAACGTATTATACATAGATACTAAATTGTATCACCAAATGTATAACACTCGCATTAACCCTAACGCCATTCCTTCTACGCATATTATTTCCTTCTCGAAAATTAATATACTCAACCCTTAGGTTTTAAGTTCGCAGGCGAAAACTGCGTTTGCCATAAATGAAATATTATCAGATATTCCATCTTATCACGATATTCTATCATTATGCGTTTCTCGGAATTTCAAAATAATTCCCCGAACAGAAACAGATGAATAGTGTTTTTACGAAAATTTCTCAAAAAACAATTATTTTCGTCTTGGAAATTCCAAACAATTATTTCTAACACGTAGTCAGAATACTAACCACGTTAGCACATTCTAGGTCATAGAACGACCTTCACATAGCAAACTCACAAAGAAATCAATTAAATTCATTTAATTCACATAATCAAATAAAAATTTAATTGTCATAAAAATCCGATTTTCTCGGGCGTTACAAATTTTATGTGAAGTAATCTTTGCTGGTGGGTTAGTATGTATGTATAAATCCTTGTTCTAAGTGTTTGATAACACAGTATGATCAGTTGTACAAGAGTATCTTGATGATGTGTAGAAACTGATCACCTCCATGAATCAACTAGATACTCTTAATCGTAGAGTTGATTCTCACTCTGTGAACACTTGAACATTGTGAACATAACCCAACAAATGATGAAACCATCAAAGATAAAGAATGTGTTATTAAATATCAAGTCCTACACACACTCACCTTCATGCATATCAAAATGTACTATCTAAAATTAGTCTTATGCAGGAATATGATGCTGGTGATAAATGTGATGATTATCCAAATAAGAGGAACAGGGGTTTAGAAAACTAACCTAGCAGGATTCATTTAATTATGGGTACCAAAAATAGAAATATTTAAACCTGCAGGTACTTGGTCAGTCTGACCACACTAAGGAATGCTGAAGCAGAAGACTTCAGTCAAGAAGACTCAACCAGCAGAAGGCTAAGGACTATTCAGAGATGATTCTGATAAAGTTCCTATATGTCCAAGCCTACTCTTGAAGACCCTCTGAGCTAACCAGAATGTAGCTCATATGGCTGCTAATTTGTGTATGGAAGAAGGCCAGTCACCTAAAGGATCCTATGTGCTCAAAAGCAAGCAAAGAATGCTATATAAGAAGAAATCTCAAGGAAGCTCACAACAAAGGATCATCGAGCATCAGTCCAGAGGAACTCATCGTGGAAGCAGAACTTCACAAACACAAAACTGTTAAAGGAAACTACGATCGTAGTGCTGTCAAAAGATCGTAGAGTGATCAGTCTTGAAAATATCCATGTCTATGATACAAGAAGATTTACGTGATAATGATGATTCCAGTCAGAAGGAGATATGCAGGGCTGCCTTCAAATGAGTCTAAAGCAAAGGGAATCACATCTATACGGGAAGACAACTTCAACCATGGGGAGCAAAGTGATACATTGAGAAACAACAAAGACCTTTGAGTTATACTATGAGGAAATATACCAGCTATAGAGTCCCAAAACTTTGTGGCTGATGAACAAAATGAAGATCCATAGTTAGTAGGAACGTCTCAAAATGTGCTACGGATAACCTTTCAGCTGTGACGACCCCAAATCCAGGTACTTGAAACCCGAACTCGGTTCCCCACGATACCATTTCTTTAAGCTGAATAATACTAAATAATAATACATTCGAACTTAATTTACATACATCAAAGTTTACTTCCACAAGTACGTGACCTTCAAATACATTCCTTACAATACTTGAATAGATACCAATACAACTATAACCATTAACTCATAATACACACTTATTCAATCAGCTTTCCTTTTTCCTTTGTTCGTGCCAAAGCCTTCAGGTTGCTCATACATAACTGAAAACATTTAATTTAAGCAAGGATGAGCATTTAAGTGCCCAGCAAGTAATAGCAATTATATATAAGCTGAAAGAATATAAGTATTCTCTTTACATAACACTTCTACAACGAATTGAAAGTTGTGAAGTAATCATCTTGATAAAAATTCACATAACAACTCTCTTTCAAATTCTTTAAATTTGGCTCTGGCTCTACCTTGAATAGGGTTTAAGAAATATACTATGAACATTCTTTTCATTTTCAAAAGGTTTAGCGGAATTCTATCCTCAGCGATGTCATAACTTACAGACACGGAGGGTGATCATCCCCGTTTGTACCTGATTGATCAATACTACATAACTTGAACGAAATTCATCGCTCACTCTATCCGCCTTACAGCAAAAATCTTCCCATATAGGGATGTTCATACATGCACGGTTCCAAACCCTAGGAGGTTTTAATCTTGCTCAACAATAATATGTAATTCAACATATATATATACGGGTAATTGACAAAGGTGTATCAACATGTGAACAAAAGCCATGATTATCCAAGTGGGGACACTTGTATAACCATTTATAGAAATCAATGAGCGGAATATATATATGAGCTAACATGTCGATAATCAAAGAGTACATAATCATATGGGGATAGAATAATTTCAAACTTCTTACTCATGTCCATTGCATAAAGGAAGTGCAAAGGTAGGATACTTTTTGATTCAACGATTACAAATCTCAACTTAGGTTTTATCTCTTTATCACAACCTATCAATAATCGGATCATTCGTTCGATTAGAACAATATATCTTAACACATAGCACTCGCCTATTATTATAACAAGACATAGTCTAATCACATAATCACGGTGATCATACTTTTAGTTCTTATTCTATACTTGAAATATTTTTATACATTTTTCAAATATCTCATCCATGCTCTTACAAAGTAGCCTTTTCTTTCTTTTATAAGGTTCGACATTTGTCGGCATAAATGACTTTTTTATCGGGTAAATCTTGAGTCTAAGACTCTTATTCTATACCTCAACATCTCAGTAAATATCGGACATCTTATTTTTAATCGTTTTTGCAATTTCGAAATTGAAAAATTTAAAATAATTCAAATCATGTCACTAAAGGGCCTATAGTGATATATCTCATTACTATAGGTGTTCTTCTTCAAAATCGAGAACTTCATAATCGGTTCTCAAGTCGACTAGTTTGGTAATTTATAACTTTCAAATATCGGAATCATAATTAAATGATTTAAACATTAAACAATTCCATTATCATTAATAGTATTAAACTATTAATGAAACCATTGCCAAAATATAAAAGTTATTTATAATAACTCAAACTATTTTTAAAACATTTATATTATTCTTTAAATGATTTCTAAAACAATAGAAATCATTTTAAATAATTACCATTAATATTTAAATATTAATGTACTATTTATCCAAATATTAAAAGTCATTAATTATAACTTAAAATATTTTTAAATCCTTAATATCCTCTTTAAATGGTTTTTAAATAAGTAAAACCATTTTTAAACTATTTATTTAATATTAATCATTAAATAAACTAAATATCATTAATATTATCTTAATATCATTAATATTTAATTATTAATGAAATTATCATTTAAATATTAAAAGTTATATTTTATAACTTAAAATATTTTTAAATACCTTATTTTCATTTAAAATGATTTTTATAATATTAAAATCATTTTTAAACTAAATTATTTAATATAATCATTAAATAACTTTAATATCATTAATAATTATTAATTAATGAAATTCATCACAAAATATTAAAAGTCATCACAAATAACTCATTTACATAATCAATTCCAAGCCAAAATAAACATAGTAAAACTAACTAGTTTATTAACAACACTAACTAAACTTCAAAAAATTCAAACTTTAACTAACAATTAAAAATAATAACATTACAAAAATTAAATAAGGAACATATACAGGAAATACAAATTCCACAGATGAATGAATACGCACTTCCACGCCAAAATTTAACTAAGGAGATCTTTATAAAAAGTTCTCCCACAACAAAGCTTTTCTCAAAAATTGGAGGCCTTATTGTTGGTGAATGAAACAAAGGCCAAGCCCTTCTATTTATAGGTTTAGAAAATGGTGAAGTTCTCAATTTAGTCGATGTGGGAATTGGTTTATACTAATTTTTCAATAGCTCACTTTGCGATTTTCTAACGCATTGCTCATAACTCCGATTAATCTGATTTTTGGATATGTTATACATGGTATGTAAGACTATTTTAAAAAAATACGAATTACCCAATTCGGGTTCATTAGATAGCCCAAACAGTGCGTCAAAAGTGGACGTTCATAACAGTTTTCAATCTCGTTTCAGCTTTACCCTCTTTCGCTAAAACAGTCATAACTCTTTCATTTTAAAACATTTTTGAGCGATTCTTGAGCCCACGCGAAGCTAACTTCTGGGGCTACAACTTCTATTCTTTGACCATTTCCAAATTCCGAACACATCAGCCCAGGAATTCCGTTCAAATGGACTGCACCGCACTTGTTGGGAAGTTTTGACACTACTACTTTGAAATGTCACAACTCTCTCCTCCGATATCGGATTTAGTCCGTTTCGGATTCTATGGAAAGCTTATTCGGTGTACTATAATATACCAAAAGCTCAGAAGGTTTTGGTAACATTAACTAATCGAAACAGTGTCCCGAATAGCACATCCCGCTGCTGACTTTCAGTTTTGAGAAATTTGACACATTACCTTTCAATCACCGTAATTCCGTCATCCGAGGTCGGAATGAGGTCATTCCAAAGCCTATGGCTTCCTAACTCAGTGCAATACAACATATCAAAAGCCCAGATCTTTTAAAGCACAAAAAGTGGACGAGAATGCCCCCATTACAGACTGCCCAAAAATAGTTTATCATGATCGGTCAACCATGTTTGACCATCTATAACTTCTAATCTATACATGATATAGACTTGATTCTTTTTGCAGATTAAAGACCACATATCAGGCTATACATAACAACTTTTAAAGAACAAAACTCATGATCGAGCAAAGAGTTATGACCTCTGACATTTGGTGAAAAATAACAGAATTCGGTTTTTCCAACTTGCTTAAATCTTCAAATTCGTGCACTTTGATGTTATGGGTCTTTGATTTATCAACCCATATCATCAATTAACATTCTATTACACAACTTTAAACAATCAATTGCATCAAATAACATCGAATCAAAGGATTTCTAGGTTTAGTGTTCTTATACCCTTTTTGCCAAAAATTCTTGATTCTTGCTTTTGATTTGTTATGGGTGATGGTTGGGCTTTGTTTAAGAGTGTATGGGCAATCTTGTACAAGGCAGGTAAATGTAATATTTAATCACTAGATTTAATTCTTATAATTTACCAATTAACTTCTATCCTTTGGTAAATTAAAACACTTATACAATAACATCGAAATTAAACCCGGTAATTAAAATTAGGGTTTCTTAACGTCACCAATTAGGGTTTCTAATTGACCATTAGTGGTTCTTTAATTATCTATGTATGTTACTAACACAGTCGTTACGGTTTCTAATTTCAACCGGTTAGGGTTATAATAATTAGAGTTTGTCCTAATTATCGACATACAACAGTAATTAGGGTTTCTTCTAATTACCGATATTTTTATTCACAGTAACTTCATATACACAGTCACTACTACTCGTAAATCTCCCATAAGCGAAGTTTAATAATTAGGGTTTCTGACGCGATTGTAATATGCTATAGCGTAATTGGACCGTCATTGCTCAATATTATCTGTCACATACCAGATACATAATTATGGTATTTGTAAAATCATTATATAAATAATATAATATTATTATTCTCATCTCTTGATCACAATCCCAATCCGAGGTTTGGATCTCATGTCCGACTTATTCTTCGTACACATCATCAATAATCAAGTTAAAATAATTAACTTAAATATTCTGAACAATTCATATAATAAAATATTTATTATATAAATCTAATTATCACATCATATATTATTTCCAATCACGTTTTCATGGAAGATAATTAATAAAAACATTTAAACTTCATGAAATTTATTACCATATAATTTGTGGTAATTAATAATTCCAAAATTATTTCTAATTTTTCAAGTAATAAATGTATTCGCATTTATCGTTCACTTTACTTGACACTTAGTCTAAATCATTAAATAAATAAAAAAATTTATACATAAAATTTCTTATTTATTTTATATAGAAAATCTCGGGTTATTACATTCACCTCCTTATAAGGATTCCGTCCCCGGAATCACCGCTTTAAAACTCATATGCGAGAAGGTACATAGCATATAATCATCAGACGTAGATTTCGATCATACTTGATCGAACTGATCTTTAATTATTCATCATAACACTTGTCTCATCCGATTAAGCGAAATATAAGATATATAAGTTATTCAAATAGCACTGGAGTTCATTTCCGGTACTGCCACCGTATCTCGGATCGTCATGTTATAAACCCTCGAAGTTGCTTTCGTTGGAGTTCTTGGTTGAGTTTGGTCTCGAAATTGCTAACGCCCCACCGCTTTCTCCCGTGGTTACGTTCCTTGCCTCCATTCCTCTCGTGGACGGTTCCTCACCTTATGCTCGATTCGATCCACATATGAAGCATCCACTTGATCATCCTTGAGTTGGGGCAGTTGGGAGAGATATGACCCTCTTGCCAGACTTGTAGCATACAAACTTGCCCTTCAAACACTCGCCAGAGTGATTCTTCCCCATGATTCTTGACCTTTGCACTACCGCTTCTTTATACCTTCCTGCTTTACTTGCATTTTCTCGAGAAAAATTCCTCATTCTTTTCTCACCCCTATTCCACTACTACTTTCTATCTTTCTTTGTTCCTCCCGACTTGCTTTTGTTCTTCTTTTCCTTATGGTAGAGGCTCATGGCCTCACTTCCTGCTCAAAGAATGATAGCCTTCTCCATGAGTCTTTGCAAAGTATTAATTTTTGAGATTGACACCTTATTGTAGAGCTGGGGTTTTAAGCCCCACTCAAATCTCCTTGCCTTCCTAGCCTCTGTATCCACTTGATGTGGAGCAAACCTAGCTAACTCATTAAATTTTTGCAGCATACTCCCACAGCAGTCATGTTATCACGCTTTAACTCAGAATCCCACCTCCATTCTAGGCGCATACTAACAGAGAGATAGTTTTCAAAAATAAATCCTTAAACCTATCCCAAGTAATTTCTTATTCTCCCCTTGCGTCTTATTTGCCTCCCACCAAAAGTTAGCTTCCCTTTCATCATATAAGTGGCAAAAGCGGTCTTTTGCCCCTCATCTACTTTTAGCGATTCTAACGCCTTTTCTATCTCGTTCACCCAAGTCCAGGCTTTTATAGGGTCGGTGATCCTCTACGAATTCGTGGTCCTACTGACTTTAAAGTCTTTGAAATTTGCTAAGCGATTCTCTCCGTTTGGTTCCTCGCAATTTGGTATTCCACGATGCATGCTTTGAGCTACCATGTTTGCAAAGTTTTGCATCGATTCTGGTGTCGTTCTCAAAGATTAGTAGATTCTTCTACCCTTTGGTTTCGAGTTTGACGTCTTGGTGGCATTATCCGGTTAAATAAAACCATAAATTATACTCTTACATTTTAAACCTTATTGCATAAGATTAATGTATTAATCTCGTTTCATTCCTCAAACTTAGATTCATATTCATTTATCGAATATTTACATAAAGCACATCTTTGTTTTAATCAACAACTATCCCTTTGTGACTACGAAAGTCGGGATTTAAAATCTTAACCAACATAAAAGTTACAAATAGTTCATTACTTATCACACATATTACATACATAACCCATACTACTTATTTAACAAGCCTTTTTCTCGGACATTCATTGGCTCGATGTCCTTCCATCCCACAATTAAAACATCCACCTTTCTTATAGTCGGGGCAACGAGGAGAGGTGTGTCCTTCACGGATGTGTCGCTTGAGGCTCCATCTGGTTAATTTGGATTTTGAGCTTATCCTACTCTTCCATTGTTTCCATTAACGCTTGACGCATCAACTTTTCTATCTCCCACAACCTTTCCAATGAAGAAACCTTGTTCTCCAAATCCTGCACCTCCGTTGATGCTTGAGCAGCTTCAACTTTAGTGTCTGAATCACTATCTTTTAAATCCAACATTTCTGGATCTAATGCTACATTTTTCCACGATAGCCACCTCCTCCGATTTGGGTTCCTAGTGAGCTTCTATTTCATCTGTTGGCCTCGATATTAGCTCGGGGTGTGAATATGATCCTTCTTATTCCACATATCTTTCTTACCGAACATCTACATACATAAGTTACCACGATTAACATATAGTATATATACACAACAATCAAGAGTTCTATATATCGTTGTCTCTTATTTTGATTGACGATAAATTTATTCAATTCTCATCGGCGCCTATCTCTCGCCGAAAGCGCTCCATCCACTCTGCATCGAATCGCATGAAGGTGATGACTAAAGCCTAGTCCAAGGTATATATCTGGTGTCTTTGGCTTCTATTTCAACCTTCAACTGTCTTATCTGAATATCTCCCTCTGCTCCAACCTCCCTCATAACTTTCGGCTAACTCTATCGTGGCTTACAACATTCACACATATCATCATATGCTACCCAATACACCTCTCACAAGAGTAAAAGTTTTCAAATTGTCTTTGAGGGTCATATAGACCATGAACACATAGTTTTAACGGTATTCATACCAAGAAAACATTACAGTATGTTTACAATCACAAAGAAGGTAAACTACCATTAATAGTACTTTAGGTGATTAGCCTATTGTACCCCTACGTCATGCATAACGTATTAATCATGCCTAGCGAATATTTACGCTATTAGATTGGATTATTTTATCCAAATAACATCGTTCACCTCAGTCTTATCATAGGATTCCGCACCAAAACAATTTGGTTAGGAAATTTCTTTCAATGAACACTTAGAGTTTTCATAAACATTAGTCTAATTTGATTCAAATAGCATAGACTCATATCAATAATTCAATTCAATCGAATTATTTAAGTATAGCCAAACCCCGTTGGCAAATTAAAATTTTGAAAACATTTTTCGAGAATGACGTCATGATGCCGCACTGTATTTACAAATTCGTTGAGGATCCGTCATTGTATGACTTTAATCATAACACATCATACAATAGTGGAACAACGACTTTGGTCAAATTCACACTAAGTATTCTGTATTTACAACTCCATCACATTTTTATCATCTCGCACTGAGTTACATGGTACATGAGTGATAATTAAAAACAAATTTTGATATTTCAAATCATTTGCGTCTAGCCAAAATAAGTAGCATAGACAGTACTTTTAAACCGTTTCAAAAATGATTACGAGTCTACATTTTTGTTTTCAAAAGCACATAGTGCGTGTATTTAGCTTGATGTCAAAAATTTTGAAGTTTAGCATAGCTAGGAGTTTAGGAAAACCTAACACCTTTACTAAAAATCATTTACTTAACAATCTATACATTCTCGTAATCCATAACACTCCATTCACACAAAACTATACCCAGTTCATCAAACCACACTTATGAGTTCATAAATTGCCACAATCATATGAGTTTAAGAACTTATCCTAGTCGGACCTTTGGCGCCCATTCATTTGAGGGGTTCATAAACATTTCATATAATTATGAGTCAAGAATGTCTCATAGGTATGAGTTTTAAGAACTCGAACTTAATCTTATATTCTCTATCTATGACCTATCTACCAGTTATACACCTGAGAATGGAGTCATCCTCTTAATGTGCATATAACAAATAGCGCGACACAGACATTTCAATGATTATCAGTGCCAGAAACTAAGTGGTTTTTACACCAAGTACAATTCAGCTCCCATACGAAGAATCATACAACTCAGCTGCTGACATGAGTCCTCAATTGAATCCCCATCTAACACTAACCCCATTCTCCATACGAATTTAATTCGTATTTATAATTCTCTTCTGGATCTGTACCAATTGATAGTACAATTCATACACAGCAATCTTGCTGTAAACTTTCCAATCATCAGATTGATTCCTTCTGGCTGTCATAGCCTTATCAGATCACGGGGTGATCTCATCGTATATATTACGATTTAGTTCTATATCTTGATCATTTTATTTTACGATCTCTCATAATCGCACTTTCGGTCTTTTTAGACTCAATCTATTCCCCACTATTGTTTAACTTTATAATCAGAGTTAGGGAACTCTGTGTCTTTACACTCGCCGAGATTCATCTTTGAATCTTATCGACCAACTAACTCTATATGAGTTAATACTTATCCTAATCATTGCGGTTATTAGTCTCAGGTATTCCTACCTAAGCTTCATAACCAACAGCTTTGATACCAACCTGTGACGACCCCAAATCCAGGTACTTGAAACCCGAACTCGGTTCCCCACGATACCATTTCTTTAAGCTGAATAATACTAAATAATAATACATTCGAACTTAATTTACATACATCAAAGTTTACTTCCCCAAGTACGTGACCTTCAAATACATTCCTTACAATACTTGAATAGATACCAATACAACTATAACCATTAACTCATAATACACACTTATTCAATCAGCTTTCCTTTTTCCTTTGTTTTCGTGCGAGCCTTCAAAGTTGCTCATACATGGCGAAAACATTTAATTTAAGCAAGGATGAGCATTTAAGTGCCCAAAGAAGTAATAGCAATTATATATAAATTTGAAAGAATATAAGTATTCTCTTTACATAACACTTCTACTACAACGAATTGAAAGTTGTGAAGTAATACATCTTGATAAAAATTCACATAACAACTCTCTTTCAAATTCTTTAAATTTGGCTCGCTCTACCCTTGAATAGGGTTTAAGAAATATACTATGAACATTCTTTTCATTTTCAAAAGGTTTAGCGGAATTCTATCCTCAAGCAAATATAACTTACAGACACGGAGGGTGATCGACCCGTTGTACCTGTATTGATCAATACTACATAACTTGAGCGAAATTCATCGCTCACTCTATATCCTTCATGCAAAAATCTTCCATATAGGGATGTTCATACATGCACGGTTCCAAACCCGGAGGTTTTAATCTTGCTTCAACAATAATATGTAATTCAACATATATATACGGGTAATTGACAAAGGTGTATCAACATGTGAATAAAAGCCATGATTATCCAAGTGGGGACACTTGTATAACCATTTATAGAAATCAATGAAGCGTAATATATATATGAGCTAACATGTCGATAATCAAAGAGTACATAATCATGCACAGGATAGAATAATTCTAAAACTTCTTACTCATGTCCATTGCATAAAGGAAGTGCAAAGGTAGGATACTTTTTCGATTCATTGATTACAAATCTCAACTTAGGTTTTATCTCTTTATCACAACCTATCAATAATCGGATCATTCGTTCGATTAGAACAATATATCTTAACACATAAGACCGCTTCTATTACAACAAGACATAGTCTAATCACATAATCACGGTGATCATACTTTTTAGTTCTTATTCTATACTTGAAATATTTTTATACATTTTTCAAATATCTCATCCATGCTCTTAAAGTAGCCTTTTCTTTCTTTTTTATAAGGTCCGACATTTGTCGGATGCATCGGCTGACTTTATCGGGTAAATCTTGAGTCTAAGACTCTTATTCTATACCTCAACATCTCGTAAATATCGGACATCTTATTTTTAATCGTTTCGTAATTTCCGAAATTGAAAAATTTAAAATAATTCAAATCATCACTAAAGGGCCTATAGTGATATATACATTATTATAGGTGTTCTTCTTCAAATTGAACTTCATAATCGGTTCTCAAGTCAAACTAGTTTGGCTTATTATAACTTTCAAATATCGGAATCATAATTAAATGATTTAAACATTAAACAATTCCATTATCATTAATAGTATTAAACTATTAATGAAACCATCGCTAAAATATAAAAGTTATTTATAATAACTCAAACTATTTTTAAAACATTTATATTACCCTTAAATGATTTCTAAAACAATAGAAATCATTTTAAATAATTACCATTAATATTTAAATATTAATGTACTATTTATCCAAATATTAAAAGTCATTAATTATAACTTAAAATATTTTTAAATCCTTAATATCCTCTTTAAATGGTTTTAAATAAGTAAAACCATTTTAAACTATTTATTTAATATTAATCATTAAATAAACTAAATATCATTAATATTATCTTAATATCATTAATATTTAATTATTAATGAAATTATCATTTAAATATTAAAAGTTATATTTTATAACTTAAAATATTTTTAAATACCTTATTTTCATTTAAAATGATTTTTATAATATTAAAATCATTTTTAAACTAAATTATTTAATATAATCATTAAATAACTTTAATATCATTAATAATTATTAATTAATGAAATTCATCACAAAATATTAAAAGTCATCACAAATAACTCATTTACATAATCAATTCCAAGCCAAAATAAACATAGTAAACTAACTAGTTTATTAACAACACTAACTAAACTTCAAAAAATTCAAACTTTAACTAACAATTAAAAATAATAACATTACAAAAATTAAATAAGGAACATACCCGGAAATACGAATTCCATGCAATTGAATAATGACTTCCACGCTATAAAATTTAACTAAGGAGATCTTTATAAAAGTTCTCCCACAACAAAGCCTTTCTCAAAAATTGGAGGCCTTATTGTTGGTGAATGAAACAAAGGCCAAGCCCTTCTATTTATAGGTTTAGAAAATGGTGAAGTTCTCAATTTAGTCGATGTGGGACTTGGTTTATACTAATTTTTCAATAGCTCACTTTGCGATTTTCTAACGCATTGCTCATAACTCCGATTAATCTGATTTTTGGATATGTTATACATGGTATGTAAGACTATTTTAAAAAATACGAATTACCCAATTCGGGTTCATTAGATAGCCCAAACAGTGCGTCAAAAGTGGACGTTCATAACAGTTTTCAATCTCGTTTCAGCTTTACCCTCTTTCGCTAAAACAGTCATAACTCTTTCATTTTAAAACATTTTTGAGCGATTCTTGAGCCCACGCGAAGCTAACTTCTGGGGCTACAACTTCTATTCTTTGACCATTTCCAAATTCCGAGCACATCAGCCCAGGAATTCCGTTCAAATGGACTGCACCGCACTTGTTGGGAAGTTTTGACACTACTACTTTGAAATGTCACAACTCTCTCCTCCGATATCGGATTTAGTCCGTTTCGGATTCTATGGAAAGCTTATTCGGTGTACTATAATATACCAAAAGCTCAGAAGGTTTTGGTAACATTAACTAATCGAAATAAAGTGTCCCCGAATAGCACATCCCCATTCTTTGACTTTCGGTTTTGAGAAATTTGACACATTACCTTTCAATCACCAGTAATTCCGTCATCCGAGGTCGGAATGAGGTCATTACAAAGCCTATGGCTTCCTAACTCAGATGCAATACAACATATCAAAAGCCCAGATCTTTTAAAGCACAAAAGTGGACGAGAATGCCCCATTACTGATTTGCCTAAAAATAGTTTATCATGATCGATTCAACCATGTTTGACCATCTATAACTTCTAATCTATACATGATATAGACTTGATTCTTTTTATGATTAAAGACCACATATCGGGCTACACATAACAACTTTTAAAGAACAAAACTCATGATCGAGCAAAAGAGTTATGACCTCGACATTTGGTGAAAAATATGTAATTCGGTTTTTCCAACTTGCTTAAATCTTCAAATTAAGTGCACTTTGATGTTATGGGTCTTTGATTTATCAACCCATATCATCAATTAACATTCTATTACACAACTTTAAACAATCAATTGCATCAAATAACATCGAATCAAAGGATTTCTAGGTTTAGTGTTCTTATACCCTTTTGCCAAAAAATTCTTGATTCTTGCTTTTGATTTGTTATGGGTGATGGTTGGGCTTTGTTTAAGAGTGTATGGGCAATCTTGTACAAAGTGTGTAAATGTAATATTTAATCACTAGATTTAATTCTTATAATTTACCAATTAACTTCTATCCTTTGGTAAATTAAAACACTTATACAATAACATCGAAATTAAACCTGTAGAATTAAAATTAGGGTTTCTTAACGTCACCAATTAGGGTTTCTAATTGACCATTAGTGGTTCTTTAATTATCTATGTATGTTACTAACACGATGCTATTCTGGTTTCTAATTTCAATAGGTTAGGGTTATAATAATTAGAGTTTGTCCTAATTATCGACATACAAATGATAATTAGGGTTTCTTCTAATTACCGATATTTTTATTCTGTAACTTCATATACACGAAATACTACTCGTAAATCTCCCATAAGCGAGTTTAATAATTAGGGTTTCACAAAGACGGTAATATGCTATGACCTAATTG
Organism: Panax ginseng; assembly: GCA_020205605.1. Classification (NCBI taxonomy): domain Eukaryota; kingdom Viridiplantae; phylum Streptophyta; class Magnoliopsida; order Apiales; family Araliaceae; genus Panax; species Panax ginseng. Next base: position 85,355,446 of record CM035136.1, on the reverse strand, counting down.
GACCGTCATTGCTCAATATTATGTCATTAGCATATACCCGATTACATAATTATGGTACTATAAAATCATTATATAAATAATATAATATTATTATTCTCATCTCTTGATCACAATCCCAATCCGAGGTTTGGATCTCATGTCCGACTTATTCTTCGTATTACATCATCAATAATCAAGTTAAAATAATTAACTTAAATATTACGAACAATTCATATAATAAAATATTTATTATATAAATCTAATTATCACATCATATATTATTTCCAATCACGTTTTCATGGAAGATAATTAATAAAAACATTTCGGCTTACTGAAATTTATTACCATATAATTTGTGGTAATTAATAATTCCAAAATTATTTCTAATTTTTAAGTAATAAATGTATTCGCATTTATCGTTCACTTTACTTGACACTTAGTCTCGTCATTAAATAAATAAAAAAATTTATACGCAAAATTTCTTATTTATTTTATATAGAAAATCTCGGGTTATTACATCAGCCACCCAACTCAAAATCATGGAGTGCCTACGATCAAGCATCTGATCGCAGTGTAGAAGCAGGAGGACACCACGATTACAACAAATGCAATTGTCTAAAGTTGATAGAGGATCTCCCCATCAGAAAAGGTCGAATAAGATGTCATTGCAAGTCACTTCTATAGCATTTCATCTGGAAAGCGCCTCAGGGACAAACCTGACCCTTAGCTCACTCTAAGAGGTTGGCCTTTCCTGAGCTACCTTGTCCCAGAAGAATTTCTTGATCAAATTCATCTCAAGGACTAAGTTAGTCAACGATCTAAGAGTCAAGGTTAAAGAGAACTCCACGATCACAGTGCAACCTCAACGATCGTAGAAGACAACTCGACGATCGTAGTTCTACCAAAGGGTACTCCAGTTCACACGGAGCTTGGAAAATGAGACAATTGCTCAATCATTCAAAATGAGGAGATAAGTTCGTGTATATCAGTAATCAAGCTATACTGCATCAAAATGAGGATAAAAGTCAAAGCCATCCACTGCAGAATCTCTCAAAAGTTGGTCGTTGAGTCAACAAAGGAAATCGTAGAGTCCATAGCTGCCTTACAATGCTACTATACGAATCAAAAGGTCAACGGTCAAAGCGATGTCGTCTAAACGTCTACTCTTCTAAAATGAAATATCTAACTGAAAAGTTATGGGGAGTTACAGCTCATTACTGGGAATCGAGTAATCAAAAGATATCGAACCTTTCTCCCTCCTATTTTCAAAACTTAAAATCTTCTCAAGAGCCAGAACAGATTAACACTCCAGAGCTTTATCAACTCACAATCATCCATCTCTTATAAACCTCTCTGAATCAAATACCCACATTCTTCGAACTGCTCAAATGGAAAACTGGCGAGTAATCACTGGTATTCAGCTCGGAACCAAGTCATTCGAGAAATCCGAAAAGAAGTTTAGAGATATTCTCGAACTTGTAAGGAAAGCTGGATTCTCAGAATGTCTTAAGGCTAGCACTTGAGTATACGTAGACCTGGTAAAAGAGTTCTACTCAAACACCTCCATAAACTCCAGAACCCTCTCTACCAAGGTCAAAGGTCAGTATCTAAAGTTAAAATCTTCTGACCTCAATCAATGCCTAGGTTTTCCTAACCAAGGGCTGAAGAACCTTGATGATGTCAATACTGAACAAGAAAAGGAGGTTATGGGGTACCAAAGAAACCCTAGTCTGAAAGATATGAAGAAAAAGGAGTTTCCTGAAGAGTACGAGTTCCTTGCTAAAATAGTTGGAAAATGCATACTGTGTAAGGACACTGCACATGACACAGTGCTTAGCCAACAGCTGAAGATGATGTCAGAAATAGTTCTGAAGAAACAAATCAACTTTGGAGCTATCTTGTTCGATCAAATCTCCAAGTGGGTAGAAAAAGCTGAGATGAAGAAGTCCACTGAAAAACCCGTGACTAAGGTGTTTCATGGCAGACTGCTGAGTATTGTGATGAAGAAGAAGCTAGGTGGGAAGATCAAGGATAATGAAGGAGAGCCTTTGAATGTTCATAAAGTGATGTCTCCATAATTATTTGTGAACTGGAAGAAGAACCCCAAGGAGAACCGAAGGCTGACAACCGGGAGCAGCAGCAGAGCCTCTGTAAAGAAGAGGAAAGCAGAAGAGGCAGAAAACTCTGAGTCTGATGACTCTGTGCCAACATCAACCACACCAGCCAGAAAGAAATCCAGAGGTGTGAAGAAAGCTGGTGTTGTGAAGAAAGCTCAGATGTGACGCCCCCAAAATAGGTATACATCACCTATTCTGAGTCGCCAAATACATGGTACAGAATACAAATACAATCTTTAATATACAACAAGAGAGCTGTGAGTTTGAATACAAATATTGTCTACTAGAGAGTATACAAACTCAAAAGAAGTCCTCATTACAATTATTATCACACTATTTCACAGAATAGTGAGGACTACTAATACTATCATCTGGTCCATCACTCCGTTCCCCGACTCATCTCAGCTATATTCTCATTTCCTGAAGAGAACAGTGAAAGAAAGGGTGAGCTCAACTAGCCCAGTAAGAAATATTATGACTAAGATAATGAAGAATAAATTATCATTAGCCTTCAACAATGTTAAACCGATAAAATATAATGTACATCAAGTTTAAGCTGCAATGAACAAGCAATCCATTAAAAGAGTCAAGTAGAGAATAAAATTTACTATCTTTTATGATTTAAAAATGTTTTCATCACTTTTATCTTTGGGACTCAAATTTTAATAAATAATCCACATCATCGAATCACCCCACACTTTTCTGCCAAGGATATTCTTTAGTATCACGACCATAATTATCCATGCACTACGGGCCAAGAATATTTGTGTATTCATTAATGGTCATGATCATGCCAACAATCGTCCATCAATGCACTACGGCCAATGAGGACTTTTACCACATCATTTATAACATTACGGCCATGATTACAAAGAATAATCCTCGGTCATAATCATACCAAGTCCATCTATGCACTACAGGCCACAAATGACTTTCAAAAAAAAAATATAAACATGAGGATGATGACAATGATATAAGAATTCAATAAAACAAGTTCAAGAATTAATTTATTCAGGAACTAATAACGTCCAAATTGTCAACATGATACTTCTTTGTAGAGTAAAATTCAAGAATGCCTAGAAGAATATTTTCATAAAAAGATACTGGATGAAGTGCAAATATCAAGAATATTCCACTAATTTCATGGAGTATAGAAGTCAAAACTTTAATCAACTGAGTATAATAAAGAATGGAATAACGGAAGAAATCACCATGCATGCGGTGCAGCATGATGCAGATTATTCCAACAGAATAATAATAACGGAACCAGTCGGGAGAAATTCAGCCATACATGATGTTCCAATGTAATAATAAAGAATGGAATAACAGCGAAATCACAATGCATGCGAAGATTGCATAGACAAAAGTTATTCTAACAAAATACTAAATAATCGGAACTGTGTCAAAGCGTAATCATGCACCGAATGTGGTGTTCAACAGAATAATAAAGATGGAACCAGTTAGGCATAAAATGCATGCATGTAATATTCCAAATGTAATAATAAAGAATGGAATAATGTAAGAATTTCACCAAGTATAGGGTAGCAGCGTATCAAAGTTATTCAAACAAAATAACAAAGAATGGAATAATGAAGTTCTCTTTATGAATACAAAAGAAATAATACTCCCTACCTTAAGAAGAAAAAATTTGGATATATGAGTAATGAAGTAGTAGAATACTTTTCTTCTTTCTCTCTATAGTTTATCTCAGAGTTTCAAAGTGAATTAAGTAAGAAATAATGAAGGAATGAGCTTCTATTTATAGAAAAATGGACTGCATAGTAACTAACTCATGAACGGTTCAGATTGATTTACTTTAATCTGACGGTCCATATTTAAAGCAAAATCTTTTAAATAAAATATAATATATTCTATTTATAATCTAATAAAACGAATAACTTTATAAAAGATTTTACTATGCAAACACTATGCAGGCACTATGCATAATAAAATATAATATATTCTAATTATAGAATAACTTTATAAAAGTATTCTGTTTTATATAAAAAGATTTTCTTTATTATTACATTAATAATACCAACAAAACTGAGTGACTTATAACGTAAGCATCAATAATCAATACCGTGTGCTATTATGCAACCACGCGTATTACTGTACTTTTACTACCGAGTAGTTCAACAATATTAACGGTAAAACTTCCACCGTTATTTTCATAAAATATTTTTTTGTTTTCTCAAGCCGACAATAATTCTGTTGTGGGGTCCACCAATGATTGTGCCGTTGTACGAATATTCCCTGTTAAAATGAATATTCCCCGACCAATCGAATATTATATAACAACTTGCGTACTTTGCAAAATTTATAAATATTACCCACAACTATAACATTATATTAATTTCACTCCATAATATTCAAAAATAATATTTATAGAAAATTCATCTTTATTCAAAAAGTTGGGGTCTTACAACCTCCCCTTCTTATGAAATTTCGCCCTCAAAATTAGGGTACGTACCTGGTATATCGAAGAGGTAAGGATACCTTTATTTCATTTCAGATTCTAACTCCCAAGACATTTCCTCAACATCGTGGTTTCTCCACAAAACTTTGACTTGAGGTATAACCTTGGAGCATAGAATATGTTCCTTCTTATCCAAGATTTGAACAAGAACCTCTTCATACGTCAAATCTTCCGCTATTTCGTCCGGTTCTAACTCAATAATGTGGTTCGGGTCTTCCACATATTTACGTAACATGGATATGTGAAAAACGTTATGAACACGAGACATACTTGGCGGTAAAGCGAGTCTATAGGCCACAGTTCTTACTCGATCAAGGATTAAAAATGGGGCGATGAATCGAGGATTAAGCTTTCCTCTCTTTCCAAATCTCGTAACTCCTTTCCATGGAGCAACACGTAACAACACATGATCTCATATATCAAATTCCACGTCCTTTCGATGAAGATTAGCATAACTCTTTTATCGATCTTGTGAGGTTTTTATACGTTGTTGGATCGTTTGAATCTTTTCCGTAGTCATATGTACCAACTCCAGTCCCAACAACGTTGCTTCACCCACCTCATCCCAGCATACTGGAGAACGACACTTTCTTTTATACAACGCCTCGAATGGAGCCATGCCAATGCTTGCTTGATAACTGTTGTTATAGGAAAACTCCACCAACGGTAAGAACTTGTCCCAACTTTGTGACGCCCTAAAATTAGGTATACATCACCCATCTTGGGTCGTCAGATACATGATACAAAATTCAAATACAACTTACTAATACAACTGTCGTGTATAATACGACAAAACATAACTGTGAGTTTGAATACAATTATTGTCTACTAGAGATTATACAAACTCAAAAGGAGTCCTTGTGGACACTCGAAATTTTCTGTACTACTGTTACTAACATTGTAGGAGGACAGATTCGTCTTTTAAGATAGAACCCTGAAAGACAATCCAAATCTATACCCTAGGATACTCTACAGGAAGTTCAAGATCAACCCCGGATCGTAAATCAGAGGAGTAGCAGTTTCAACCTCGGATCTACCCCGAGACACGTCGATACAATGATCAAGAAAACACACAGGAGAAGACCGATTAATCTCGGAGATAACCCCGAGGTATCTAGTCTCGATCCCAACCATGGGAATAGCCACCAACCTTGGTGATAACCCCGGAAATGCTTATTTCAAATGCCATCGACTTCAATCTAAGACTCACAATAAAATACATCGTACAACCCGACAATAACATCGGGAAGACAGGCACGCCTCAAAGATGACAATGAGGACCTTCAACAAATGTAGCAGTCCAATCTCAGCGAAGTCTGAGCAACGTCTGCTTATCAGCCCAATTCGGCGGTAACACCGGTGAAGAGCAACATCGCCATCTCGTCCAACACGATGCCACGTCTCGTCTCTACGCAACAATGTCCCACAAGGCTAACCAATCCCGAGTGACTATTGTGCGGGGTAACGGATGAAAGTTGAAGCTTGAAGACCAGAGGGCATCGTCCCATCTTCAAAAACTTCGTACAAACTCTAATCCCATGCCATCGTACAACTCTCGACAACGGCGGTCCGAAATAGGTCCTGAATACCTCAAAACGGATGCCCGGATTGCACTTCTCAAAATCCGAGTGGACATTACAGTGCCTGAGTACACGTACTTCGAGACGACCCGACCCGATAGAACCGGACCGACCCGACCTGCCTCTGGTACACTTGTGGCACCTTTTGCCTATAAATAAGAGGCTTGGGGTGCTGATTTCTAAGAGAAAAAAGACGGGGAAACCCTGCACAATTTGCTCTGCACTTGCCATACAGTGTATTTTCTCACTTTCAAACACCTGTGAGCTCATATTTAGCCTCTTTTGTACCCACAAAAGCCCAGTGTTTACCCACTCTAAAGATATAGAAGCCCTTTTTATCTGTCAGGTGTAAGCCTTCTCACACACTTTAGAGTCTTTCTCTTCATCTTTGCACACACCCTTCTACACGTTGAGAATCGTGTTGCTTGCTTTTGCCGGACTTGATTCAGTGGTTTCATTCGGTTGTATATATATATATATATATATATATATATATATATATATATATATATATATATATATATATTTTATATATATATATTGACTAACATTAACGAGTTATGCCTCGATTGAGCCTAGACTTCGGTCTGGAGCGTTTACTGCTTTAATATATATATATACTTGTATATATTAACTATCTGTTGGACTTTGTTCGATGAGCCTAGACTTCGGTCTGGTGTATTTATTCGCTTTTATATATATATATATATACTTATATATATCAACTGTGTGTCGGACTTTGTTCGATGAGCCTAGACTTCGGTCTGGTGCGTTTATTCGCTTATATATATATATATATACTTATATATATATATACTTATATATATCAACTGTGTGTCGGACTTTGTTCGATGAGCCTAGACTTCGGTCTGGTGCGTTTACTCGCTTATATATATATATATATGCTTATATATATGAACTGTGGTCGAACTATGTTCGATGAGCCTAAATTTTACATCCGGTGCGTTTATTGCTTTATATATATATATATATATATATATATATATATATATATATTTATTTTGTCCTGCCTGGAGTTCCCTTCGTGGCAGTTTATCGCTTTTACAACTTTCTTTACATTTCGTCCTGCCTGGAGTTTACTTCGTGGCAGTTGACCATATTTACAGCTTTATTTACATTCTGTCCTGCCTGGAGTTTCCTTCGTGGCGGTTGACCATATCTACAGCTTTATTTACATATTTGATCCCCCATGGAGGTGCTTCGTGGTTGGTGATCCTGTCTGTATATATATATTTACCACTTTTATATATATACCTGCTTATTTCTTTTATACAAATTGCAATATTCTGTGCGCCTAGGAATCATGTGATCACAGATTAATCTCATTGGATCTTGATTCGGTTCCCGTGATGGACATTTTCAGCTGTAAGCAGCTTGTAAATTATTCTGCGATGCCTGTATTGCCTCAGATGGTTTCCATACCCACGAGGAAGTCGACATTATTTTTGGATGTATTATTTTTCATACGGATGCCTCGCATCCGTCAAATAAAATCAATTCAGCCGCTTGCTTAATAAAAATGGAAGTGTAAAAGGTCTCAATTCCTATTGAGCATCAGGGTTTGAAAAACCCCTTTTATAAAATATTATTGCCATATCTTGCTAAAAACTGAATTTTTACATAAATTCAAACCCTGTGTATATAGGTTCGAAGGAGGCCTCGCACAACTTTCCTATAACAGCACATTGACCCACACACACACACACACACACACTCAGATAATAGTTTCTTAAAAAGAGGCGGTCACCGTGGTAACACGGATGTCGGGGGGTGCCTAACACCTTCCCCCCGCATGACCAAGTCCCCGGACCCTAAATGAATCTTGGTTTCGCCGACCCGTATATCAGTGTCATATCACTGGGTTAATGTGCAAACCTTTTCTCGGTTGTGTTGGTACAACCATTTAAAAAACCAACTGGCGACTCTTAATTGGTCCCATTGTCGACATTATACATGTGGGACCTTTTTCACTTATTTTTCAAACAAATCTCACCTAAAATGAGAACACCAAAGAACAAGTAACGGAAAGGACATAAAAAATCTCGGCGTCGGTGGCGACTCTCATTGGGACTCGAAGAAGAGGACTTAAGCCGCTACTACAATCTTTTCAAAACTGATTATATGCTTGTGTGTGGATGTTGCATTAAATTGGATGAATGTGTACGAATGCATGTCTTGTTTGAGCTTAGTGCTTCGTGATCATATCTGCGTGTGATGTTAGTGCTTCGTGACTATAAGCTGCTTATGATATTAGTGCTTCGCACATGTCATCATTTCATACGGTGAGACGCGATGTATGTGAATGTATGTTGTGTGGTCCCTCCACCAAGAGGCTATCCCGTCAGTGTTTGATTACTGGACTCGTGAGAAGACTAATTCTCCGAGGCTCAAGAAAGGCACCACCCAAATTCGCTCCAGTTGAAAGACCGGATTAACTTCCCGTCTAGTAGATTGCGATGATTTGGGAACTTTCATGCCAAAAAGCCGCGAGAGTAACCTAAGATAGGTCAGCCTTTGATAAACCCAAAACAAAGGAAAGTCTCTTCATGCTTTCATTTTAATTACTTGTAAACACAATTACTTGTAATTTCATTCCATATCTATCTCCATGTAATGAGAAATATGAAGCAATATGTCCACATACATGCTACAAACAGCTGACACCCATTTTGCAGGATAAAATTCCTAAAATGGACACATCACATAGCATGTCATTATACACCTTCCCTAAGGACTAAACTATGCCAGTCTTTCGCAGGGAATCAATCAGACCTACTACCCGGTCAAAGTCCAAAAAGGCAACAGGCCTACAGTCAATCATGTTATCATCCGACCAGACTGAACTTAATCCAGTTTCTCTCAAAGAATTCGACGGGTTAAGCAAACAGATTACAGATTTGGCTGTTCTATTAAAAGAATTACACGGTTTACGAGGTCGGAAAATACCGTACATACCGAGCCCTCCACACAAAGAGGAATTCCGGTCATTACCATACCAGAGCCACAGTTGGATACGACCAACAAAATGCATGATGCTTCCCATTCCATTGGAGATCTAGACAATGGTGACATCAAAAAGAAAGTCCTCCAAATGGAAGAGACCCTTCGCGCTATCAAAGGAATTGGAACACACGGGAGTGTTTCATAGGCGATCTATGTATTTTTCACGGTGTTCACTATCCGAGAAAAATTTATAACTCGACTTTGAAAAATATGACGGGTTAGGGGATCCTTATACACATTTAAAAGACTTTATTGGAGGCGGGATCCTATCTGGAGGATGAAAAACTTAGAATGCAATTGTTCCAAAAAGAGTCTAAGCTGAGAAGCTTGGTTCGTGGTACACAAGATTAGACAACTCCAAAATCCACAAATTGGGAAGAGCTAACACATACCTTCCTCACTCAATACGGTTTTCAAACTCAAATGGCTCTGATCGGTATCAGATTACAAGATCAAGAAAGCAGTCTAATTGAGTCTTTCGTAGAGAGTATGCTCAAAGGTGAGACGCCTTTGACCGCCCAAGTTAGTCCGCCATGTCGAGAATCGAAATGGTCATGACATTCATAGACATACAAGAAACTCCCTTCTATGAGAGAGTTTTAGACGGCATCGGCAAACCATTTTCTGAAATGGTTAAACATGGGGAGATGGCTGAAATGGGGCTGAAGTCAGGAAAGATTCAAGACCTAGCCGCACTCAAAGTCATTCACGATCACATCCAACTGGAAATTATGGGAACAACCGAGGGTCCCATAAAAAGAAAGAGGAAGATGTTTCCCTGATACTACAGGGACAAAAAGGCAATCAAAGTATGCCCATTCAAAGGAGAAACTACACTCCCTTTACAGCACAGTCTACAAACCCTCCAGTACCAAAAGGTGGAGAAGTCAAACGCCATTGAGTGTTTACACCCTTAGGGGATACCCTCGAGAACATTCTTAATCTTCTGACAATACAGAAGAAAATTATGCATCTTCTTCCACCAGCCAGCCCTAATGGACGGGGTTTCAATGCTGCTAGGAAATGTGCTTATCATGCCGGGGCACTTGGACATGATACTCAGGATTGTTAGGACTTGAAACACAAGATCCAGGACCTAATAGATAATGGGGAGATCGTAGTCACCAAACCCGATCAGCTTCACGTACAAGACAACCCTCTTCCTCAACACAAAGAAGAAGAGGTCAACATGATTAATTGGAGGCGGTGGATGGAGTTCCAACGGTGTGATTCCCTGGACCATCAAAAGCGGTGATGACAGATGGGATTATGCTAAGTTCCGATTCACAATGGAGCGAAGATGAAAGCTCTCTGCAAACAAATTGAGCAATTGGCGAATCGGTGACTTATCAAAGATCAAGTGACTTGGCAATTAATCACCAGAGCATGCCGTCTCTACCAATCGTCATGAATATTCCTCGTCACTTTCGGAAAATGAAATCTTTGGAAGACAAAGTGACGAAGAGAGCAAATGCTAAAGCCCGTCGGATTTTGCCAACAAACGGAATTCACCTATTTGGGCCAACCCATGGAGGAAATCCTTCACATGTTAATCAATGAAGGAAGGATCGGTTCCTTCTACCTCCAATCAACCCCCATTCGAGATGGTACAACTCACGATGGAGTATGTCAATACCACTCCCCATCTTGCGGTCATATAGACGGAAGAATCTTTGGGCACTCGCCACCTTATTCAAAATCTAATCGATAGTGGTGTCTTGCGCTTGGCGGATAACGACAACGTGTTACGATGTAAGTGAGAATGCAGGCCCTACTAAGTGGAAAAGTGTGGTAGCGATTATATTTCTTTGAAGTTGAAGGGATTAATACTTTTCTCACAACACCGATAATTCATTTCAAAGGAGGAAGCAATCCTTTGAAAGTGGCCGCTCCCGAGCCAATCAACTTGCCATGCAGAGCACAATATCCTATTGTTAGCTTGCACAAGGTTCTGTGGAATTATGGAGAAGGTGAAGGATCCACCTCACATACCACTGCTGTAGTGTCGAAGGATAATCCACTGTATCTTCCCCATCGGGTGATGAACCCTACCACCAAATCAAAGGGGAAAATACCCATGGAGAAGATTGAAAAATTCCTCCGCGCTATGGGTCATAATGAAGCCTCGGTGGTTTTAAGCGTGAAGGAAGCGCCACCACAAATATCAATTTTGGACTTGGTCCTAACCTCTGAGAACCACCGGAAGGTCTTGTTAAAGGTTCTAGAAGAAGCCTATCTCTCGACATCAGTGGATAAGAAAAAGTTTCAACACATGGTTGATCACATTTTCAACAACAATGTGATATCCTTCACTGATGATGACATACCATCCGAAGGGACTGGTCATTGCAAGCCATTACACATTACGGTCTTGTCCTCTGGATATATGGTAGCAGGGGTCTTAATAGATGGAGGTTCCTCTCTGAATATCTGCCCATATGCCACCTTGGTGAAGATGAATATCAATCTCAACCGAATTCGGAGTAGCCATACTATCATCAAAGCTTTTGATGGAGCCCACCGTAACTCGGTTGGAGTAATTGAGCTGCCAATCGAAATTGGCCCTCATACATTCTGCGTATCCTTCCATGTGCTCAAGATAGATTCAGGATACAACTTTCTCTTGGGACGACCATGGATCCATATGGCTGGGGCAGTCCCCTTCACTCTTCACCAACAATTGAAGTACATTATCAACAATAGCCTGGTCACGGTCAATTTGAACCGAGAGATTCCTCAAAGACGGGACATTCCGTTCATTAATGCCAATGCAGACGTAGAACCAGTCAGTTTTCATGCTTTGGAAATAAGCAACACCCAATACCACGCTATTGGAGCACCACTGCCCGAACCCCACATTTTTGCTGAGGTGATGTCAGCCACTCAAGAAATGATGTCGTTGGGTCATAAGCCATGACAAGGGTTGGGTAAAGATGGCCAGGGTATCCAGTACCCCATTCGACAAACCAAGAAAGTTGGAGCAATTTGGACTAGGCTATTACGCACTCTAGTCACAGGAATCCTCATAAGCATCAGCCAGATTCCTTGACTTCAACCATGTGTGGCGTTCGGCCGCCTTCAAACTCTGAGTCCGCACAACCTCCAGTAAAGGTGCCAGCCAATGTCATGGCCATGTTATTTCCTAAGCCGAAACCGGTGGAGGAAAAGAAAATCGTTACTCTAGATCCCGCAATCGAAGAAGAGGAGCGGAGAATCAAGGAAAAGCGTTGTCCGAATAATATCCAAGCATGCGCATCATCGTCCATGATGAACATACCAACAGATACACCCCAGATGATGATTGCCTTGACGTAATGGACATCATTCGGGACAAGGAGGATGATGACAATCCCTCCATCACTGCGGTCCACCCGGACTTTACCCTTACCAATTGGAATAGCATTCCTTGATTTGGTCGACGAGGGTAAAGCGGGCAAAAATTCTTTTCTGCCCTGTAGATACAATAACTTCTTACTTTTCTGTACAGTATTAGCAGTTTATTTTTTCAGTATATGCTAACACTATGTATGATCAACGCATTTCATATATACTAAGTGAAAGCATATTTTATTTTAGGACTCTGAATTTAGATGTGCCTGTATTTGCGGATACGATGCCTCTCCTACACAATTATTATACCTTTGATGTAGAGATGAATTCAGCCTTGATGGATCTCCAGGATGACATTGAGGTGCCTCCAGAAATTCAAGAATGGGTCAAAGACAAACCCAAACCTAACCTTGATCAAACCACTTCTTTCAATCTTAGAACCTTAGAAAGCCCTAAGTTAGTCCAGATTGGTTCAGACCTTACCCCAAACCAATGGAATGACATGGTTACGCTATTAAAACAATTCCATGATGTGTTTGCATGGTCTCATGAAGACATGGTAGGTTTGTCCGCTGACATTGTCCTTCATCGCCTTCCCATTAAAGAGGGATTTAAGCTAGTCAAGCAAAAGCTCAGGCGATTGAAACCTGAGTGGAGTTTAAAGGTGAAAGAAGAAATTGTGAAACAATTTCAATCCGGCATCATCATGGTGTCTACATACCCTCAGTGGATATCCAACATTGTACCCGTGCCTAAACCTGGAGGGAAGGTGCGAGTTTGCGTGGATTACCGGGACTTGAACAAAGCTTGCTTAAAAGATAGCTTTCCCGTGCTATTTATCCACATTCTCATTGACAATCTTTGCGTGTCGACATGTACTCTCCTTTCTTGATTGCTTTGCGGGGTACCATCAGATCATGGTTGCCGAGGAAGATCGTGAGAAGACTGCTTTCATCACTCCTTGGGAACTTTTTTCTATAGACGGTTGTCATTCGGCCTCATCAATGCTGGAGCTACCTATCAACGAGCTATGATGGCTTTTTTCCACGACTTAATGCATAAAGAGATTGAGATCTACGTGGATGACATCATTGTCAAGTCCCAGAAAGAGGATGACCATCTAGACCATCTCAGAAAGTTGTTCAACAGGTTGCGTAAGTACAACTTGAAGTTGAATCCAGCTAAGTGCGCCTTTAGCGTTAAGTCAGGCAAGTTGCTAGGATTTCTAGTCAGCCACAAAGGGATTGAGCTGGATCCTACAAAAATCCAAGCCATCACGGAAATGCCCATTCCTCAGACAGAAAAGGAAATACGGGGATTTTTGGGAAGGATCAACTTCATCAGCTGGTTTATCTCTCAACTCACAGCAACCTGTGAGCCAATCTTCAAGTTATTAAGGAAGAACTCCTCCATGAAATGGAATGATGAGTGCCAGAATGCCTTCCTTACAATCAAAAAATAGCTAGTCAAAGATCCTGTCTTGGTACCACCCAGGGATGATGTTCCCCTGTTCATGTACCTGTCCATAAATGACAATGCCATGGGTTGTATGCTGGGACAGAAAGACGATAGAGGCCAAGAACGAGCTATCTATTACATCAGCAAAAGGTTCAGCAGCAGTGAACACAAGTACACTCTGATCGAGAAGACATGTTGTGCTTTAGCATGGGCTTCCATGAGGTTACATCATTACCTACATGGTCACACAACCCATCTCATATCCCGCGTGGATCCTCTCAAGTACGTGTTCAACAAACCCATGTTGAATGAATTACCGTCCGGATGGCGATTGATCCTACAACAATTTGACATCGTATATGTGACTCAAAAGTCCATCAAAGGTCAAGGAATTGAGATCAATCGGCGCCGCGACCTTCGTGGGATTTCAAACCCTTGGAAACATATTTCCCGATGAAGGAGTAATGACAAGACAACAACACCATTAATACGATACGCGCCAATCATGGAGGATGTATTTTGATGGGAAACATTAACATGGAAGGTTACGAGCTGGAGCAATTCTAATATCTCGATACTGGGGAGCGATATCCGTTCTTTGTCAAATTACAGGTTTATCGGCACCAACAATACTACCGAGTATGAAGGTCATCTCATAGGGCTAAAACTTGCCCATTCAATGGGCATCAATGAGTTAATCGTCCTTGGAGATTTGATTTGGTAATCGGACAATCCATCTGAGTCTATCCAACCAAGGAACTACATTTCTTTGCCTTACCATCTCCAGTTTTGAAGATGGCTTTGGAGTTCGAAGAAATCTCCTTTCTACACATTCCTCGTAATAGGAATGATTTCGCGGACGCATTAGCAACTTTAGCCTCCTTGATTCGCATATCAGACAAGGAACACTTGCTAAGCGTCACAATTGCCCTGAACAAGGCCCCAGTCTATGGGAATTATGTTGGAAAAGTATCGGATGAGCTACCTCCCATCCAACCTCCTTGGTATCAGCGTATCAAGGAATATATGCGAGATGGATCTACACCCGCTAAGGCGAGCCTGACTGAGAAAAGGCAGATTCATCGACTTGCTATGAAGTTCTACACGAGTGGAGATCGCTCTACAAAGAGATGCTGGAGGATCGGGTCTCTTCTTGGTGTTTAGACAAAGATCAAGCCCAGAGGCTTATGGATGAAATCCATGGTGGAGTCTGTGGCCCCCTCCTTATCAAGAAAGTCCTCAGGACGGGACATTACTGGTTATCTCTTAAAGCTGATTACAACGACCACGTTAGAAGATGCTATCAGTTCCAGATTAATGGGAATACTATACACGCCCCTCCACGGGAGCTCCACAATATGAGTTCGCCTTGGCCCTTCTAATTGTGGGGAATGGACGTTATTGGGCCCATTGAACCTAAAGCCAGTAATGGTCACCAATTTATCTTCACCATGATCGACTACTTCACCAAGTGGGTAGAAGCAGCCTCCTTCCCCAGGGTCACTAAAGAAGTCATCATTGCTTTCATTAGAAACAATGTCGTTTGTCGATATGGACAACCAGAGGTGATTGTGTCAGATAATGCCAAAAACCTCAACAACAAAATGATGGAGGAATTATGTAGTAGATTCCACATCAAACATCTTAACTCTGTCATCTATCGTCCGAAGATGAACGGTGCTGTTGAAGCGGCTAACAAAAATATCAAGAAGATTATGCAAAAGATGTCAGCCAACCACAAAGATTGGCCTAACCTATTGCCTCTGACTCTGTTAGCCTACAGGACCATAATGCGTACTTCAACTGGGGCAACCCCCCACGCTTTAACCTATGGGATGGAAGTAGTGTTCCCCATAGAAGTTGAGATGGAATCTCTCAGAGTGTTGATCGACTTTCAATTTGGATGAAAACCAATGGGTACAAGACGGTATCACCAATTGTCTACGATAGGCGAAAAGCGAACCGCGGCTATCTTCCATGGTCACTATATCAAGAAGGATCGCCGGATCCTACAATAAAAAAAGTACTGCTACACAAGAATGTAAACAACATGACTTGGTTGAAGAAGATTCTTGAGAATCAAGATCGAAGCCAAAGGAAAATTCGCTCCCTAAGCGGGAAGGCCCGTTTATTGTCAAAGAAGTATTGACAGGAGGCGCTCTCAGATTACAAGAAATGGACGACGATGAATTTCCACAACTCATCAACTTAGACACCGTGAAATGGTATTATGTCTGAACTAACCAGCAAACACCCTGGTGCATCATCATCAGGTCACCAGTCATTCAGGTTCTTTAACCCTTTACCACCTACAACTTTTCTACACTTTGCCCCTCAGGGAAACATACTCTTCAAGCCGGTGATCGGCTTTCTCCTTTACTCATACAACTTAGGTCATCCCATCCGGATTGAACCTCTTGCGTTAAAGTTTGGCTACCCATACATGGGATTAAACTTCTCCTGCCTACAGTTTATCCTCAACCTAGGATTAAACTTTCTCCTCCCGTGCATACTCGACACGCACATGGGATTACGCTTTTCTTCTCGCCGAGGAGCGAACTATGTCGACCTGATCTCCTCTTCAATAGGAGTACGTAGGCAACCATTTCATATGGACCGGTCGCAATAAAACAAAAACAACAAAAACATTTCTACCCTCTTCTCCTTACAAAAACAAAAACAACCAAAAACATTCCTACACCCTATACAACGTTGAACCTCTTACACCAGGTTCGAACTACGCAGACCTGATCTCCTCTTCAATAGGAGTACGTAGGCAGCCATTCATGGTGCGGTCTCACCACCTACCAAAACACAAACCATTATCAACGGGTGTTTGGATTCTCTTTCAATCCATTATATGTCATTCGGCTTCAGACCAAAGTGATGGAATTACCTGAACTCCTCCCAAATAGGAGATTCGACGACTATCTAAGCTGCGGTCATACCTCGAAGAGCAATACTAAACCATAAGAGGTGGAATTAACAAGGCTTCTCCTAAATAGAAGTACTGTCGACCATCTGTGGTGCGGTCAATCTCAGAGAGGAAAGCCACACTCCTCTCCACATTTCCATTCAGAAATAAGGCCCAAGACACCAAAGATGGTAGGGATATACATAGATCGATGATCCATTCTGAACTATCCAGAGACAGCTCAATGTCTATCCACCAAGGAAGAATTCAGAATTCATCAAGATCACAAGCCCAAAGCAATGAGCAAAATATCAAGCAAATAGCAAGGCATATCTAAAAGGGAAGTGATCCAAAAATATATTTCCCTATCATATATAATGCTGTTTGATATATATACAATGTGAACTGTACATGACAAAATGGCTAAGCTAGTCTGTGCAGGTAAATACAAGCTCATCTACGAATCAGGGTACATGCGAGCTAGCAAAACCAACATGGCATCCCTCTCAGATGAAGGACGTAAAGCTGTAGTCTCCTGGATAAGAATATCCACACGACCCAACAGATCTGTAGCCATATGCATGATGACCATATGCTCATCGATATAAGCGCTCATCTCTGCGATCATACCCGTGGTAAGGGACCTCGCTGCAGTACTATCTATGACAGCCACATCCCGGGCAGATATAGCACTATCCCGCTCAACTATCACTGCATCTCTGTCTGACCTGGCCTCATCCCGCTCAACAACAGTGGCATCTCTACGAGCTAATGCCTCGTCTCTCTCTAATAGGGCGGCGTCCCTCACATCAAGAGCAGTCGACATCATAGATCGAATCTGGTCTCTCTCAAAGGTCATCAGATGAAGACTCTACTCTAAATACTATGCCGAGTGCTGGATCACAAA
Source organism: Panax ginseng (assembly GCA_020205605.1). Taxonomy (NCBI): domain Eukaryota; kingdom Viridiplantae; phylum Streptophyta; class Magnoliopsida; order Apiales; family Araliaceae; genus Panax; species Panax ginseng. Next base: position 85,337,658 of record CM035136.1, on the reverse strand, counting down.
AGTACTGGTACTAGGAGAATCCGGAAGAAATGCTGGCAACCCAACAGCGGTATCCTCCTCGATGTATGTATCAATGTCCTCTATAGGCTATACATCGTCTAACTCAATCTCCGGTACTGTAAATACTACTGCAGCCGATAAAACCTCCGTCTCCATTTATGCGGAGTACTCTGCGGAATAACTGGGACGACTGGCAAGAAAAGCAGCTAGCTCACGTTGATCCCAAAGAAGTATATATACGAGATCGGTCCCTACCGTGAGAGGTATCGAGAAGCCGAAATGACCGACCTCGCGCCCCTCGAAAGGATGAAAATCACGGGCGGGTCAAACTACGACATCACGGCTAATGGATGATAAGTCGTCACGCCCCTCAAGCCAGCCAAAGGGAGGAAATCCATGCCCAGAGCATGAGTAAAGCTGTATGGTGAGCAAAGCCCCGAGCACAACAATATGCTAAAAGGATCTCGGATATCTACCAAAAATGCGGACCAGGACTGAGCATCTACACACTCCGATGGATGAAAGGAATACGACATAGCCACCTCATGGGAGAAACAATACCCGTGCCATCTAAAGGTACCAACCGGTCGCAAGTGTGACATAAAACACACATATAGCAGCCCAAACTCAGCAAATCTGGAAGTGGCTCACGGTTTTTTCGAGAGAGAAACTAGTTAAAAGTGACTTGTGAAGGCAGGCTGCTGAAATTTATCATCCACGCCTGGCCGCAGGATCACCTGTGGCCGCAGCAGGTGCACTTGCGGCTCCTCTATGTGGGCCCCACCCCTCTGGCTCGGTCCAGTTCGAGTTGAACGGAGTTCTTATGGGCTAGAAAGGTCAAATTGGGAATAAAAATGCCACGTGATTGAGTAAAATAGCATACAATCCTGGTCTTCTCAGATGAAAATTTGAATCTGTACATCACTCATTGGTAGTCGCCTGAACACAAGGTATACTCTGCCGATGACCTCAGTTGTCACAAATCACATACGGCAATACCTTATATAGGTCTGATGCCACCGACTCCAGGTCGTTACCCTACATGAGTCCTCGATGGGGGTTACAATGTGAGTCCCCGACTGGGGTTACAATGTGAGTCCCCGACTGGGGTTACAATGTGAGTCCCCGACGGGGGTTAGCACGTGAGTCCCCGATGGGGGTGACAACGTGAGTCCCCAACGGGGGTTACAACGTGAGTCTCGACGGGTTCTAACGTGAGTCCCAAGACGGGGTTCTAACGTGAGTCCCGAGCGGGTTACAACATGAGTCCCCGACGGAGGTTACAATGTATATCTCCGACGGGAGTAGCAACGCATGCTCAGCCATTGACACACATATCAATGAAGGTCAATAAACCTTGACATCATTTCAGTCGATAGCGTTTAAACCTGTCAGAGCTATAGAACTGTTTGAGGTTCTCATACCCAGCTGCTCATATTCCTCAGTGGATCCCCGGCGGGGGTCACAATGCAATGCTCTATTGACCTACACGTCAGTGAATGTCAAGCAACCGTGACGATCTACTCACAGGTTTTCAGCCGTTGATTCACACGTCAGCGAAGGTCAAACAACCTTGACAGTACACCCCATAGGACTATCCATAGTACCATGTTTATCTTGTTGCGTTTCAAGTGTCTAGGATTCTTTATCCTACCCATGCATCGCCATACATGAGTATGATAAAGAGGGGCATCTGTAGACACTTGAAATTTTTTGTACTACTGTTACTAACATTGCAGGAGGACAAATTCGTCTTTTGAGAGAGAACCCTGAAAGACAATCCAAATCTATACCGGATACTCTAGGAAGTTCAAAGATCAACCACGGATCGTAATGGAGTAACGGTTTCAACCTCGGATCTAACCGAGACCGGTACCGACACAATATCGGAAACACACACCAGGAGAAGACCGATTAATTTCGGAGATAACCCCGAGGTATCCAGTCTCAGTCCCAACCATGGGAATAGCCACCAACCTTGGTGATAACCCCAAGGGATGCAGTTTTGGAGATAACCCCGGAAATGCTTGTTTCAAATGCCATCAGCTTCAATCTCGACACTCACAATAAAATACACTGTGCCAACCCGGTAATAACATTGGGAAGACAGGCACACCTCAAAGATGACAATGAGGACCTTCAACAAATGCAGCAGTCCAATCTCAGCAAAGTCTGAGCAACGTCTGCTTATCGGTCCAATCCGGTAGTAACACCGGTGAGGGGCAACATCGCCATCTCATCCAACACGATGCCACGTCTCGTCTCTACGCAACAATGTCCCACAAGGCTAACCAATCCCGAGTGACTATTTTATGGGTAGCGGATTAAAGTTGAAGCTTGAAGGCCAGGAGGGCATCGTCCCATCTTCAAAGACTTCGTACAAACTCTAATCCCATGTCATCGTGACAACTCTTGACAACGGCTGATCGAAATAGGTCCTGAATACCTCAAAGCGGATGCGGATTGCACTTCTCAAAATCCGAGTGGATATTACGATTGCTTGAGTGCACGTGCTTGAGACAACTGACCCGATAGAGGCAAAAGGTGACCCGACCGCCTCTCTGGTACACTGCTGCACCTTTTGCCTATAAATAAGAGGCTTGGGGCTTGATTTCTAAAGAAAAAGACGGAGAAACCTTGCACAATTTGCTCGCACTTTGCCATGATGTATTTTCTCACTTTCAAACACACTGTGAGCTCATATATAGCCTCTTTTATACCCACAAAAGCCCAGTGTTTACCCACTCTAAAGATATAGAAGCCCTTTTTATCAGTCAGCTGTAAGCCTTCTCACACACTTTAGAGTCTTTCTCTTCATCTTTGCACACACCCTTCTACACATTGAGAGTCGTGTTGCTTGCTTTTGCCCGGACTTCGGTCCGTGGTTTCATTCTAGTCTATATATATATATTATATATATATATTTTATATATATATATATATTGACTAACATTATCGAGTTATGCCTCAATTGAGCCTAGACTTGATGCGGAGCATTTCTTGCTTTAATATATATATATATATATATATATATATATATATATATATATATATATATATATTAAGCATGCATCGGACTTTTGTTCGATGAGCCTAGACTTGGTTTAGTGCGTTTATTCGCTTTATATATATATATATATATACTTATATATATCAACTGTGTGTCGACTTTGTTCGATGAGCCTAGACTTGATGCAGATGCGTTTATTCGCTTTTTTTATATATATATATATATACTTATATATATCAATTTGTGTGTCGGACTTTGTTCGATGAGCCTGAACTTCGATTACAGTGCGTTTACTCGCTTTTATATATATATACTTATATATATGAACTATGGTCGAACTATGTTCGATGAGTCTAGATTTTACATCCGGTGCGTTTATTGCTTTATATATATATATATATATATTTATTTTTATCTGTCTGGAGTTCCCTTCGTGGCAGTTGATCGCTTTTACAACTTTCTTTACATTTCGTCCTGCTTGGAGTTTACTTCGTGGCAGTTGACCGTATTTACAACTTTATTTACATTATGTCACTTTGGAGTTTCCTTCGTGGCGGTGTTCGTATATCTGACTTTATTTACATTTCGATCCCCATGGAGGTGCTTTCGTGGTTGGTGATCTGTCTCGTATATATATATTTACCGCTTTTATATATATACCGCTTATTGCTTTTATACAAATTGCAATATTACATGCTTTAGGAATCATATGATCACAGATACATTTCATTGGATCTAGATTTGGTTCCGAGAAGGACATTTTCAAGCTGAAGCGACTTTGTAAATTATTCTGCGATGTCTGTATTTCCTTAGATGGTTTCCCATACCCACGAGGAAGTCGACATTATTTTCGATGCATCCGTCAAATAAAATCAATTCAGCCGCTCGCTTAATAAAAATGGAAGTGTAAAAGGTCTCAATTCCTATTGAGCATCAGGGTTTGAAAAATCTCTTTTATAAAACATTATTGCCATATCTTGCTAAAAACTGAATTTTTACATAAATTCAAACCCTGTGTATATAGGTTCGAACGAGGCCTCGCTTTAACTTTCCTATAACAAAGACATTGACCCCCCACACACACTCGGATAATAGTTTCTTGAAAAGAGGCGATCACCGTGGTAACACGGATGTCGGGGGATGCCTAACACCTTCCCCCCGCATAACCAAGTCCCCGGACCCTAAATGAATCTCGGTTTTGCCAACCCGTATATCAGTGTCACATCACCGGGTCAATGTGCAAACCTTTTCTCGGTTGTGTTGGTACAACCATTTAAAAAAACCAATGGCGACTCTTAAGCGGTCCATCGTCGACATTATACATGTCGGACCTTTTTCACTTATTTTTCAAACAAATCTCACCTAAAATGAGAACACCAAAGAACAAGTAACGGAAAGGGACATAAAAAAATCCCGACGTCGACAGTCCTCATTACAATTATTAACACACTATTTCACAGAATAGTGAGGACTACTAATGCTATCATGGACGGACCGTCACTCCGTTCCCCGACTAGTCCTCGCTATGTTCTCATTTCAAGAGAAACAGTGAAAGAAAGGGTGAGCTCAACTAGCCCAAGAAGAAATATTATGACTAAGATAATGCGAATAAATTATCGTTAGCCTTCAATGATGTTAAAGCGATAAAATATAACAACATCAAGTTTAACTACAGCGGAATAAGCAATCCATTAAAAGAGTCAAGTAGAGAATAAAATCTACTATCTTTTATGATTTAAAAGGTTTTTCATGACTTTTATCACTGGGACTCAGCTTAATAAATAATCCACATCATCGAATCACCCATGAACTACGGGCAAGGATATTCTTTAGTATCACGACCACAAATTATCCATGCACTACAGCCAAGGACATTCGTGTATTCATTAATGGTCATGATCATGCCAACAACTGTCCATCAATGCACTATGGGCAAATGATAACTTTTACCACATCATTTGTAATATTATGGTCATGATTACACCGAATAATCCCTGGTCATAATCATACCAAGTCCATCTATGCACTACAGGCCACATATGACTTTCAACATAATATAAACATGAGGATGATGACAATGATATAAGAATTCAATAAAACAAGTTCAAGAATTAATTTATCCAGGAACTAATAATGTCCAAATTGTCAACATGATACTGCTTTGTAGAGCAAAATTCAAGAATGATCAGAAGAATATTTCTATGAAAAGATACTGAATGAAGCGCAAATATCAAGGATATTCTACTAATTTCATGGAGTATAGAAGTCAAAACTTTAACCAACTAAGTATAATAAAGAATGGAATAACAAAAGAAATCACCATGCATGCGGTACTTCGCATAGACAGGTTATTCCAACAGAATAATAATAACGGAATTAGGTCAGGCAAAATTTGCAACCGGAAGTGATGTTCCAACGAGAATAATAAAAAGGCGGAACCAGTCAGATGTAAAAACACAGCATGGATGTTCCAAGCGAGAATAATAATAAAAAGGCGGGCAAGGGTTCGGTGTAAAACACATGATAGGATGTTCTAATGTAATAATAATAAAAGGCGAAACTAGGTCCATTGTGTGAAACACACACAGACATGATGTTCCAATGTAATAATAGAAGAATGTCACCAAGTATAGCGTAAATCGGCGTATACTGAGGTTAATATTCCAAGAATAATAAGCAATGGAATAACAACAGTTCTCTTCATGAATAAGAAAGAATAACACCCCTTACCGTAAAAGAAACTGGATATAAGAGTAGGGAAGTAGCATAATACTTTTCTATAGTTTCTCTATAATTTTTCTCTTTAGAGTTTCAGTGAATTCGTAAGAAATAATGAAGGAATGAACTTCTATTTATAGGAGAATTGAAGGGGTACAGTTCGATCACGGGTACACCGAATGATAATTTCACGGATGCAATTGTAGCAGTCATGAATGTTATGTGCAAGAATCTGATTTACCGACATCAAGTAAAACAAAAATAAAATAATAAATATATATATATAAGCACATGGTGCTTTGAAAAAACTAACACTTCTCTCCATGATAATTCCTATGACATTTGCTTTCCCCACCAAAAGTAATACATATCAATAATAGTCGTACACCCCTTCCTGCCAAATTTCAACATTTCCTATACATATATATAAATAATACATAAAGTATTCTATCATGTGATCCCCCCCCACCAACCTCAATCATGCCACCGTATATATATATATATACTATATATATAAGACTTATATATATATATATATATATATATATATATATATATAACTTTATACCGGTTATCTTGAAAATAGCTAAATGGGGGTCCATAAATAAGCATCATATACTGTGGCAACAATTAAACAAAACTGAATGACTTATCACGTAAGTATCAATAATTAATACCTTGTGCTACTATGCAACCACGCGTATTCTTGTACTTTTAACACCGGGTGTTTCAACAGTTAACAGTAAAACTTCCATAGATTATTTTCATAAAGTATTTTTGTCGTTTTCTCAATCCGGCAATAATTCCGTTAATGAGGTCCACCAATGATTGTCTTAGTTGTCACGAATATTCCTGTTAAAACGAATATTCCCAGACCAATCAAATATTATATAACAACTTGCGTACTTTGCAAAATATATAAATATTACCCACAACTATAACATTATATCAATTTCACTCCATAATATTCAAAAATAATATTTATAGAAAATTCATCTTTATTCAAAAAGTTGGGGTTTTACAAACTTCCCTTGAATTAAGGACACAGAGTCTTAATAAATCTTCCAGAGTTTGAATAGTCCTCTTTGATTGTCCGTCGTGCGAGTGAGGATGATGATAGAACTAAATCGTAAATCCGTGCCCATAGCTTTTTGCAAACTAACCCAAAATCGTGAAGTGAATCTTGGGTCTCGATCAGAAACTATGGATATTGGCATACCATGCAATCTTACAACCTCGTTTATGTACATACGAGCAAGACGTTCAAGTGTATAAGTTTCTCGTATCGGTAAGAAATGAGCAGACTTGGTCAATCTATCAACAATGACCCAAATCGCATCTATGCCTTGAGAAACTTTGGGAAGACCGGTAACGAAATCCATGGTAATGTGCTCCCACTTACATTCTGGAATATCAAGTGGTTGTAATGGACCTTTTGGTACTTGATGCTCCGCTTTAACTCGTTGACAAGTTAGACACCTTGAGATAAACAACGCTATCTCTCTCTTCATATTGCTCCACCAAAATGTATGACGAAGGTCATGATACATTTTGGTACTCCCAGGATGGATTGCAAACGGTGTGTTGTGCGCCTCCATCATGATTTTATACTTTAAATCAGGGTCGTTAGGAACACAAAGTCTGGAGTTGACTCAAAGTATTCCTTCTTTATCGATTCTTTCTTCCGGCATAGCACCTTCTTGCACTTTCTTCATCATACACATCAGCTCCAGGTCTGTAGCTTGAGCAGCTTTAACTTTATCAATTAAAGTTGGTTCTACTCGTATGTTCGCCATCATCACATGGGTCCCTAGAGTCTTTAACTCTATTTCCATCCTTTGCAAGTCACACAAAATGGGCCTTTACGTTGTCAATATTGCACTCGTACTCGCATATGATCTTCTGTTAGAGTTTATGCCCTAGAGGCCAATTATTTGATATAATTGCATAGCATTTTGATATTATATTTGATTGAATAAATAAATAATTTTATTATGATTTTATTTACTGCGTAATATAATTTTTAACATAATAAAATTCCTTAGAATAGTGATACAAATTATATAGTTTCAAGTATGTGACTTGAACATGAGATTATAATTACAATTAGTATCATTGTTCTTAAATGTCCCTAGTCGAGTATCATTGTTGATGGGACAACAATGATGCATTGAGACTATTATGTGGATTGACTGATGACCAAATCTCATTGGTCATAAATATATGAGATATTAAGTCAATGCATAGGTACATGTTAGAGAACAATGTACTGGACATACCCACCATGAGAATTCTATATGGAGCATTATGCGAAGTGTCATTAACAATTCTCATAGTGACAATGATGTATTGGTCCTCCGACCTGAAATCGCTATATTACTACACGAGAATTTATGTACTTTGATATCATCAAATGTCACCTTTAATAGGGAGGACTATAAAGGTGATTATTGGGTTCATCATGAATCGTGTGAGAAATATGAGTGATCTAGATGGAATTTAACCATCCTATATATTATGGGTGATATCCATAGGCCTCTTGATTGAGTTGGACTATGAAATGCATGGCCATGCTCAAATAGTGATTTGTTTCATATAGTCTACTCATTGATCAAGAAAACTCAGATTAAATTATGAAGAGTATGACACATTCCATGACTCGAGTTTAATATAGGATATTAAGGTTAAAATGATTAAATTACATTGAAACATTGGTCACGAAAAGGTTACATCGAATCATCGATCTTATTATTACTTGGGTAGCAGTGATGCATTACTAGATGTCAGCTCACTTTATTTATAATTTTATAATATGATTTTAAAATTATTGCCAACGTAATAATAACCTATAAGGTCACACACAAAGAACATTATTAAAGGGAATTAATTTAAATTGTAAGGATTTAAATATATCAATATGATTGATAGTATTTAAATCACAATTTAAATTAAAAGGATGCTTTTATATATGTATATATATTAATTAAGTAAGACTTAATTAAGATATATATATATATATATATATATATATAAATTCGGATTTTATTTTAATTAGATTAGGGTTTTGATTAATTCTGATTTATTGCTATATATATGATATATCAGCGTCTTTGGATTTTTTAATCAAAACAAAAACCCTAGCCACTCTTAGAGAGAGACTAGAGAAAACAATTTCGTAAATCGTCATCCTTGGTGCCTAGTACCGCCATTCCTTCTTCTGCAGATCGTAGGACAATTAGGTGGAGCGTTAGGTGTGATACCGTAGTAGACGCTTGATCCGTTTGAATTGCGTTGGAGATTCGACCGCATCGATTCTAGCTTTAACAATCGGTATAATTTCTAACCTATGAATTAATTGAATTTTTCGCATGGATCCAAATTTTACCGGTCTGAAATTGATTATATTGTTTTCGATATATATGATATATGATGATACAATTTTACTGAACTGTTAATTGAGTATATGATATTTTGTAATCGACATATTCTGGTATTATGAATATCAGTAATAGATATGCATGTATATGACGTTCTGTTAATTGAGTATATGATATTCTGTAATCGACATATTCTGGTATTATGAATATCAGTAATAGATAGACATGTATATGATATTCTGTCAATTGTATCTTATATGGCGTAATAACAGTATACAACTTATGTTCTAATAACGATGGTCGTGACCCCAATATGTTATATATAGTTTTCTTTAATTATATATAAATTGTTATGTGCTTATTGTGATATGCATGGTGCACAGTTATGGCCTTTTGACCCATAGGTTAGTGGTTTTTGGTTTTGAAATACGGCTTGCATGTCGTGCCTTTCTATAAATTCTAATGTAATATTCTCTTCTCATCTAAATCCCCTCGAATGTAACTCGAGGTTTCTTTATGTCATGTAATAATCTGTAATTGATGAAGATGACAAGATGGAGAACACGATGGAAAGATGATGATGGAGAGGAGGCACATGCATGATGAAGATCCAAGGAAGCTATTTATTTTAAGATCTTTTACCACCTTAGATTGACCTTCAATCTTTCATTAGCTTAAAAAGATTGACAGTGGATTGGGCCATAACTGTGACACATTTAATTTTGCACTTTATTTATGCTTGTATGTGATATGATATGATATGATATGATGAATAATGTGCATTCTTAATAAGATTAAAATTGGTGAGATCTAAATTAATTTATAAAATCCCTCAATAAAATATTAAGTCTAAATCAGATGCCTTCCAATGAATAACACTCATCAAGACCTTGATCAATAGATGTAGGTTTGCCAAAGCAAAGTACCCTATTTATCTAGGTAAGATGCGATAAGATAATTGTGATATCCAAACTGTTAAAATCATTAGGCCCGACTTAACTAAGTTATCTCAATAGGATTATGGACTTAGAGGCATAGAGTTTGGTTGGTACCATTAAATGGACTAGAAACAAATGTTGTTTACCAAACTATCCAAGAGTTATATATGATATAATTGACAAAAGGGTTGTTTACCTAAATAATTATGTTTTGAGAGAATAGCCAAAGCTAACTTAAGGCATAATGAATTATGGATCTTGGCTCACTAGAAAGATTTAATAGAAAATGCTTTCTGAATTAATGGTGAGGGCTATTAATTTAAATAAAATAGTGGGAGGTATATTTTGAATGTACTATTATAAATTACATAATATCAACTCTACAATTTGACTTATTATTTTTGCACTTATAAATTGTAGATATCAATGGCAAACAACAACAACACAAATAGTCTTTCATTATGATCAGTCCTTGAAAAGGACAAGCTGAGTGGAATTAATTTCCTTGACTGGCATAGGAACTTGAGGATTGTCCTCAAACAAGAGCATAAGCTATATGTCCTTGATGGGCCCATTCTGCAAAGACACCGGTCATCGCACCACGTCATGAGCATAATGCTTACAAGAAGCATCAAGATGATGCTCGGGCGTGAGTTGTGTCATGCTAGCAACCATGAGCCTTTGAGCTTGAAGCAACATGAGTTGATGGATGCTTATGATATGATCGAGCATCTCAGAAATTGTTGAAGGGCATGCTCGACGGAGAGAGGTATGATACAAGCAAGGCGTTGTATCACCTTGCAAAATGGGTGAACGTGATCCGGTTGGTCCACATGTCTTTGAAAATGATTGGGTATATTGAGTACCTTGATAGGTTGGGTTTTCCAATCACTCAGGAAGCCCAAACCGACCTTGTTTTGCAATCTTTGAACAACAACTACTCTCAATTTGTTATGAACTATCTTATGAATGAAATTGAGAAACCCCTCATCGAGTTGTTGAGCATGTTAAGAAGCTGCACGAGAACAACATGAAAAAGCGGGACCCGCTCCCATAATGATGGTGCAAAAGGGAATGCTAAGGAAATTGGAAAGGCAAGAAGAAGATAGGATCTAAATCTTTTGCCAAACCCAATTCCAAAACTAAACGAACTTTAAAACCTAAAGGTAGGGTGGCTAAAGAAGGTGAATGTCATACTGTGGAAAACCCGGATCTTTGGAAAAGGAACCTGTCATGCTTATTTGGAAGAAGTGAAGAAAAGGAAAGGAAGTACGACTTGATTCGGTATATATGTTATAGAAGTCAACTTGTCTACTTCTACATCATGAGTATTGGATCTTTGGATGTGGTTCTCACATTTGTGTTAATGTGCGAGGGACTCAGAAGGAGTAGGACTTTAAGCGAAAGGAGAGGTTGACTCTACGAGTTGGGAATGGAGCAAAAAGTTTCTTTGACCTTTGGCCGTAGGAACTTATCATTTATCTTTGCCCACTGGGCTAGTTTTAGAATTAGAAGATTGTTATTTTGTGCCTGCTATAAGCAAAAACATTATTTATGTTTCTTGTTTGGACAAGAAAGGTTTTTCATTTATAATAAAGAACAATCGTTGTTTGTTTTACTTAAATGATATTTGTTATGGTGTTGCACAATTATTTAACGGTCTCTATATTCTTGATTTAGAAATGCCTATCTATAACATAAATACAAAACGATTTAAATCAAATGATTCAAATCTGACATATCTCTGGCACTGTCGTTTAGGCCATATAAATGAGAAACGCATATCCAAACTCCATAAAGATGGGTTCTTGGATTCATTTGATTTTGAATCATATGAGAAATGCAAGTCTTGTTTATTAGGCAAGATGACTAAAGCCCTTTCACTTTGGACACGATTGAAGCAGAGCTAGCGATGTATTGGGACTTATACATAGTGATGTATGTGGACCCATGAGTTCATTAGCAAGAGGTAGGTTTTATTACTTCATTACATTTCTTGGCGACTTTAGTAGATATGGATATGTGTATCTTATGAGACACAAATTGAATCCTTTGAAAAGTTCAAGGAATTCAAGAATGAAGTTCAAAACCAATTTGGCAAAAGCATAAAAGCCCTTTGATCCGATCGAGGAGGTGAATACTTAAGCCAAGACTTTGATGACCTTCTAAAGGAGTGTGGTATTATATCACGACTCACTCCACCGAAACCGCAATGGAATGGTGTATCTGAGAGGAGGAATCGAACCTTGTTGGACATGGTACGATCAATGATGAGTCATGCAGATCTTCTAATAAGCTTTTGGGGTCATGCCCTAGAGACAGCTGCATTCACACTTAACCGTGTTCCTACAAAGACGGTTCAGAAGACACCATATGAGATGTGGACTGGGAAACGTCCTAGTATGTCGTTCATGAAGATTTGGGGTTGTGAGGCATTCGTAAAACGTCTGGATTCTGACAAGCTCGGACCCAAATCTGATAAATATAATTTTGTGGGATACCCAAAGGAAACAAAAGGGTATTATTTCTACAAACCTTCTGAGAACAAGGTGTTTGTTGCTCGAACTTGTATTTTTCTAGAAAGAGAATTTGTCTCTAAAGGAAACAGTGGGAGGAAAGTAGAACTCGAAGAAATTCAAGAACCACAAAATATCATTGAACCTGATTTAGAACGTGAGCAGGAACCACAAGATATTGTGGAAAGTGAACCTGCTCAAATTACACAAGTCATTCGTAGATCTGGTAGGACACGCCTAGAGCCTGAGAGATATTATGGATATCCTGTGACTCAAAACGGCGATGTGATGCTCATAGATCAAGATGAGCCTGTTTCTTACCAAGAAGCTATGAATGGACCAGATTCTGAGAAATGGCTTGAAACCATGAAATCTGAGATGGACTCCATGTATACTAACCAAGTATGGACTCTGGTTGATCCACCCGAAGGGGTAAAACCAATCGGGTGCAAGTGGGTTTTCAAGAAGAAAATCGACATGGATGGTAATGTACAAACCTATAAAGGCCGACTGGTAGCAAAAGGTTTCAAACAAATTCAAGGTGTTGTCTATAATGAAACCTTCTCTCCAGTGGCAATGGTTAAATCCATCAGGATTTTACTTGCTATTGCAGCTTTTTATGATTACAAAATCTGGCAGATGGATGTCAAAACTGCTTTCCTTAACGGAAATCTCCTTGAGGATGTGTAAATGACATAACCTGAGGGTTTTGTCACACCAAAGAATGCTGGAAAGGTATGTAAGCTGCAGCGATCCATTTATGGATTGAAGCAAGCCTCTCGGAGTTGGAATCTTCAATTTGATGAAGCAGTCAAAGAATTTGGCTTTATTAAAAATGAAGACGAACCTTATGTATATAAGAAGGTTAGTGGGAGTCACATTATATTCCTAGTATTATATGTTGATGACATATTAATTATTGGGAATGACATTCCTTCCTTACAGGCTATAAAAACATGGTTAGGAAAATGTTTCTCCATGAAAGATTTGGGCGATGTTGCCTATATTTTAGGTATCAGGATCTATAGAGATAGATCAAGAAAAATGCTCGGCCTAAGTCAAAGTACATATATTGATAAAGTGTTGAAACGGTTAAGCATGCAAGAGGCGAAAAGAGGAAACTTACCCGTGACTCATGGTGTAAAGATCTCTAAGGCCCAATGTCCTAAATCATAAGATGATGAGGAGCGTATGAGAAAGATCCCTTATACTTGACAATTGGATCTATCATGTATGCAATGATATGTACTCGTCGGGATGTCTCGTATGCTTTGAGCATGATTTGAGCAAATACCGATCGAATCGGTGAAGGTCACTAGGCGCGATCAAGAATATCCTCAAGTACCGAAAAGGACTAAGGATTCATTCTTGGTATATGGAGGTGAAGACGGCTGGCGGTAAAGGGTTACACAGATACAGGTTCTGATGACAATGATGACTATAAGTCTCGATCGGGTTTTGTGTTTTGCCTTAATGGTGGTCTTTGTTAATTTGGAAAAGTTCAAGCAAGAGGCGATGGTGATTCTACAATGAAATTTGAGTATATTGCTGCTTCTAGTGCAACCAAGGAGGCTGTATGGATTAAAAAGTTCATCACTAAACTTGGTGTTGTTCTAACCATTGTTGATCCGGTTGTTTTATACTGTGATAATAATGGAGCCATTGCACAAAGCTAAGGAACCCGAGATCTCACCAACGATCCAAGCATATACTTAAAGCGGTACCATCTCATCCAGTGAAATCATTGATAGAGAAGATGTACATATAGGAAGAGTGCCATCGGATGATAATATTGCAGATCCATGACCAAGGCTTTGTCGCAATGTACGAAGCATAGCCGGTCACACTAGTTCCATGGGTATTAGATACATGAGTGATTGGCTCTAGTGCAAGTGGGAGGCTGTTAGAGTTTATGCCCTAGAGGCCAATTATTTGATATAATTGCTTAACGTTTTGATATTATATTTCATTGAATAAATATATGATTTTATTATGGTTTTATTTCTTTGCGTAATATAATTGTTAACATAATAAAATTCCTTAGAATAGTGATACAAATTATATAGTTTCAAGTATGTGACTTGAACATGAGATTATATATTACCATTAGTATCAGTGTTCTTAAATGTCCCTAGTCGAGTATCATTGTTGATGGGACAACAATGATGCATTGAGACTAGTATGTGGATTGACTGATGACCAAATCTCATTGGTCATAAATATATGAGATATTAAGTCAATGCATAGGTACATGTTAGAGAACGATGTACTGGACAGACCCACCATGAGAATTCTATATGGAGAATTATGCGAAGTGTCATTAACAATTCTCATAGTGACAATGATTTAATGGTCCTCCGACCTGAAATCGCTATATTACTACATGAGAATTTATGTACTTTGATATCATCAAATGTCACCTTTAATAGGGTGGACTATAAATGTGATTATTGGGTTCATCATGAATCGTGTAAGAAATATGAGTGATCTAGATGGAATTTAACCATCCTATATATTATGGGTGATATCCATAGGCCTCTTGATTGAGTAGGACTATGAAATGCATGTCCATGCTCAAATAGTGATTTGTTTCATATAGTCTACTCATTGATCAAGAAAACTCAGATTAAATTATGAAGAGTATGACACATTCCATGACTCGAGTTTAATATAGGATATTAAGGTTAAAAGGATTAAATTACATTGAAACATTGGTCACGAAAAGGTTGCATCGAATCATCGATCTTATTATTACTTGGGTAGCAGTGATGCATTACTAGATGTCGCTTCTTTGTTTATAATTTTATAATATGATTTTAAAATTATTGCCAACGTAATAATAACCTATGTAGGTCACACACAAAGAACGTTATTAAAGGGAATTAATTTAAATTGTAAAGATTTAAATATATCAATATGATTGATAGTATTTAAATCACGAATTTAAATTAAAAGGATGCTTTGTATACACATATATATATATATATATTAATTAAGTAAGAATTAATTAAGATATAATATATATATATAAATTCGGATTTTATTTTCATTAGATTAGGGTTTTGATTAATTCAGATTTATTGTTATATATATGATATATCAGCGTCTTTGGATTTTTTAATCAAAACAAAAACCCTAGCCGCTCTTAGAGAGAGACTAGAGAAAACAGTTTCGTAAATCCTCATCCTTGGTGGCTAGTACCGCGATTCCTTTTTCTGCAGATCGTAGGACGATTCGTGTGGATACCGTAGAGATGCAGTCCATTTGAATTGCATTGGAGATTCGACCGCATCGATTCTAGCTTTAACAATCTGTATAATTTCTAACCTCTGAATTAATTGAATTTTTCGCATGGATCCTATTTTAGGGTTTCAAAAATTGCTTTAAAATTTTATTTCCGTTGTGCGTTTCTGTGCCGAAATCCAACATCTTCTACTCAATGCGTCAGCTACCACGTTCGCTTTTCCAGGATGGTATTGGATGGTATGATCATAATCTTTCAACAGTTTAAGCCAACGTCATTGTCGCATGTTGAGTTCCTTTTGAGTGAAGAAATATTTGAGGCTTTTATTATCCGTAAAGATCTCCACTTTCTCCCCATACAAGTAATGCCTCCAAATCTTTAGTGCGAAGACAATAGCTGCCAACTCTAGATCATGAGTAGGATAATTCCTCTCATATTCTTTGAGTTGTCGTGAGGCATAGGCTATGACTTTCCCATGTTGCATGAGAACACATCCTAACCCTTTGCCCGAAGCATCACTGTAGATGACAAATCCCTCCGAACCAGATGGTATTGTCAGAACAGGTGCTTAAATGATTCTCCTCTTGAGTTCTTGAAAACTCTTATCACATTCCTCGCTCCAACCGAACTTTGTATCTTTCCGAGTCAGTTGAGTTAGTGGAGTAGCGATTCGAGAAAACCCTTCTATGAATCTCCGATAATAACCAGCTAAGCCGAGAAAGCTACGTACTTGATCCATCGATTTAGGTTGCTCCCAGCTTTGAGTTGCTTCAATCTTTGCTGGGTCAACAAATATTCCATGACTTGATACCACGTGCCCAAGGAATGCTACTTCCTCAAGCCAGAACTCGCATTTCTTCAACTTGGCATAAAGCTTGTATTCACGAAGCTTTTAGAGTATCAGCCTCAAGTGTTGCTTATGATCTTCATGGCTTTTGGAATAAATAAGGATGTCATCAATAAAAACGACCACAAAGTGATCCAAATATTTCTTGAATACTCGGTTCATCATATCCATGAAGGCAGCAGGAGCATTAGTCAATCTAAAGGACATGACTAGGAATTCATAATGCCCGTACCAAGTTCTGAAAGCCGTCTTTGGAATGTCATCGGTTCTAATCTTCAATTGGTGATATCCACAATGAAGATCAATCTTTGAAAAGAATTTGGCTCCTTGCAACTGGTCGAACATGTCATTAATACGTGGCAATGGGTACCTATTTTTGATGGTGACATGATTCAACTACCGATAATCAATACAAAGTCGCATACTCCCATCTTTCTTCTTCACGAATAGAACAGGAACACCCCAAGGAGAAGTACTAGGACGAATAAAGCCAATGTCTAACCATTCCTGCAGTTGAGTCTTTAACTCCTGAAGTTCAATAGGAGCCATTCGATATGGGGCTTTGGAAATGGGTTTTGTACCAGGTTCAAGGTCGATACAAAATTCAATTTCACGCTCTGGGGGTAGGCTAGGAAGTTCTTCAGGGAATACGTTAGGAAATTCATTAACAATAGAAATATCATTCAAAACTGACGTATTTTTGTTTAGATCTGTGACGTGGGCTAAGAAAGCTTGACATCCGTTTTTCAATAAACGAATAGCTTTATGGCTTGAGATGACCGTGATTGATTTTAATGGTTTGGTCGCTTGAATTCACATAATAGGTTGATTAGGAATATGAAAGCTAACAACCTTACGAAAATAATCAATTTTAGCATGATGAGTAGTTAACCAATCAATCCTTAGAATCACATCAAATGCAAGTATTTTCAATGAAATAAGATCAATAGGTAATGTGAGGGTACCGATTTGAACCAAACAAGACTTATAAACAGTGGATGTACTGAAGGTTTCTCCCGACGGAGTTTCTACAGATAAGTCAAAGTCTAATTTCTCCGGAGTCAAATTTAATCGTTGAGTGCAAGTAGGAGAAATAAAAGAATGGGTAGAACCGGTATCAAATAAGGTATAGACTTCACTAGAGTTTATGATAAGCTTACCCGTGATGACCTGGTTCGGGTTCCTTGCTTTCGGGAGGTCACAACAAATGCTCTCCCTTGCACCACCAGCTTTGACTTTTCTGGGACGGCCTTTGGTGCCTCCATCCTAGCTGAACTTATCTTTGGTGAACGACAAAATCGGGCTAGGTGACCTTCTCTTCCACAATTATAACACTCTTTGGATGGCATCACATTGGACTGATATGTCCCTCCCCTCCGCATTTGAAACATATGATAGGTGGTCGTTCTCATTCCTTAACCACGGTTGCTGGTGCTGACGTCTTTTCATCATTGTTGAATCTCCTTTTCTTGAAATGCCCATTTTTACTGTCTTGGCCATGATTACCACCGAAGTGGTTACCATTTCTGGCATGTTGATTACCTCCACGTTTGTTGTCACCGTTTCGATGATTGATACCACTGGTATTTTTATGCTGCCGGCTACTTTCTCTTTGTTGCGTTGACTCGTTACCGCGCTCTAATAACTGAGCCCTATTTACAACATCTGAGTACAAACACAGTTTGTGAGAAATAAGATATTGACGTATCTCCGGTGTCAAACCTCTTAAAAACATTCGCGTCATTCGCTCCTCATTATCGACCAAATGGGATGCAAACCAGGATAACTCTGCAAATTTAGCCTCGTATTGCGACACAGTCATATTGTTTTGTTCCAATTTGATAAACTCCACTTCTTTTATATGACGAATACTCTTGGGAAAGTACTTATCGTTGAATAGCTCTTGGAACTTCTCCCAAGACATCTTGAGTGCGTCAGGCTGGGTACGTTTTATAGATTCCCACCAGTGATCTGCCTTTTCACGCAACATGAAGGTGGCGAAAGGAACCTTTTGCTCCTCGGAGCATCCCAAGACATCAAATATCTTGGTGATCTGCTTTATCCATGCTTCCGCCTTAAGTTGTTTTGGCTCTCCAATAAACTCCGGTGGTCATGACTCCTTGAATCATTTAGCGGTGGACCGTCTCGAGAGTTTCAAAGTGTTTCCACCTACATTTTGGATGGAGTCGCTCTCTTTGATATTGCATGAATTGCATAAAGCCTCTGAACAATCCATCATTCATCATTTGGTCCGTGTTGTTGTTTGTATGAGGATTGTCGCCTTCCTGATGCACATTATCCTGATTATTGATATGCGGAGACTCAACGGTCTCTTGTGCTCCATTGCTATTCTCAACATTCTCGGATGTCATTTTCAGATACTGCCACAAAACAAAGGTTAATTAACATATAACATATTATCCCTATACTTTGACCGACCAATTAAATACCAAATAATCTTAGGTAGGTCATACTAGCGAAGGAATTCCCCGTCTCTCCCCTCCTAGTTCTAGTCTCACATCTTAGCCAGGGATCATATCCCTAAGCTTTGATACCAACTGTGACGCCCCCAAAATAGGTATACATCACCTATTCTGAGTCGCCAAATACATGGTACAGAATACAAATACAATCTTTAATATACAACAAGAGAGCTATGAGTTTGAATACAAATATTGTCTACTAGAGAGTATACAAACTCAAAAGAAGTCCTCATTACAATTATTATCACACTATTTCACAGAATAGTGAGGACTACTAATACTATCATCTGGTCCATCACTCCGTTCCCCGACTCGTCCCAGCTATATTCTCATTTCCTGAAGAGAACAATGAAAGAAAGGGTGAGCTCAACTAGCTCAGTAAGAAATATTATGACTAAGATAATGCAGAATAAATTATCATTAGCCTTCAACAGTGTTAAACTGATAAAATATAACAAACATCAAGTTTAACTACAACGGAACAAACAATCCATTAAAAGAGTCAAGTAGAGAATAAAATCTACTATCTTTTATGATTTAAAAAGGTTTTTCATCACTTTTTTTGCTGGGACTCAGCTTAATAAATAATCCACATCATCGAATCACCCCTTCACTACGGCCAAGGATATTCTTTAGTATCACGACCACAATTATCCATGCACTACGGGCCAAGAATATTTGTGTATTCATTAATGGTCATGATCATGCCAAAAACTGTCTATCAATGCACTACGTGCCAATGAGGACTTTTATCACATCATTTGTAATATTACGGTCATGATTACACTGAATAATCCCTGGTCATAATCATACCAAGTCCATCTATGCACTACAGGCCGCAGATGACTTTTAAAAAAAAATATAAACATGAGGATGATGACAATGATATAAGAATTCAATAAAACAAGTTCAAGAATTAATTTATTCAGGAACTAATAATGTCCAAATTGTCAACATGATACTTCTTTGTAGAGTAAAATTCAAGAATGTTCCAAAGAATATTTCCATGAAAAGATACTGGATGAAGCGCAAATATCAAGAATATTCCACTAATTTCATGGAGTATAGAAGTCAAAAATTTAATCAACTGAGTATAATAAAGAATGGAATAACAGAAGAAATCACCATGCATGCGGTACTTAGCATGTATGATGATTATTCCAATGTAATAATAATAACGGAACCGTGTCAAAGTGAAATTCCCACCGTCGGGATGTTCCAATGTAATAATAAAGAATGAAATAACAATGTAAATCACCATGCATACGGTACTTTCAGACAGACAAGTTATTCCAACAGAATACTAAATAACGGAACCGTGTCAAAGCGTAATGTCACCGGCTGTGGTGTTCCAATGTAATAATAAAGACTCAAGGTGTCCGACATAAAATGCATAGACAGGATATTCCAACAGAATAATAAAGAATGGAATAACAGAAGAATTTCACCAAGTATAGGGTAGCCCGCGTATACAGGTTATTCAAACAAAATAACAAAGAATGGAATAACAGAAGTTCTCTTAATGAATACAAAAGAAATAATACTCCCTACTTTAAGAAGAAGAGTACTGGATATATGAGTAGTGAAGTAGTAGAATACTTTTCTTCTTTCTCTCTATAGTTTATCTCTCTAGAGTTTCAGTGAATTCGTAAGAAATAATGAAGGAATGAGCTTCTATTTATAAAAAATGGATCCGCATAGTAACTAACTCATGAGCAGTTCGATTGATTTATTTTAATCTGATGGTCCATATTTAAAGCAAAATCTTTTAAATAAAATATAATATATTCTATTTATAATCTAAGAAAACGAATAACTTTATAAAAGATTTTACTATGCAGACACTATGCAAACACTATGCATAATAAAATATAATATATTCTAATTATAGAATAACTTTATAAAACTATTCTGTTTTATATAAAAAGATTTTCTGTATTATTACATTAATAATACCAACAAAACTGAGTGACTTATCACGTAAGCATCAATAATCAATACTGTGTGCTACTATGCAACCATGCGTGACATTCATCGTACTTTTACTAATGAGAGTAGTTCAACAAGATTAGCAGTAAAACTTCCGCCGTTATTTTCATAAAATATTTTTGTCGTTTTCTCAATCCGACAATAATTCCATTGTGGGGTCCACCAATGATTGTGCCGTTGTACGAATATTTCCTGTTAAAACGAATATTCCCCAACCAATCGAATATTATATAACAACTTGCGTACTTTGCAAAATTTATAAATATTACCCACAACTATAACATTATATTAATTTCACTCCATAATATTCAAAAATAATATTTATAAAAAATTCATCTTTATTTAAAAAGTTGGGGTCTTACATCAGACCCCACTAAGGAGTCTCTCCTCCAAGGACAAGGATAAAGAAGAAAAAGTCCTAACTGCTGAAACAACTAAGAGGATAAGCAACATGCTGCTTCAAGGGTCATTCAGCAAGAAAGCTAAGGTAGAAAACAAACCAGCCTCAGCTTCCCAAAATAGTACATCTGCTGAAGAGAAGAACGTAGAGTCAACATAAGAAAAGGAGACTGATGTCAAAGCTGAGTTCTCTCAAACCAAATCCAGCAGTGAAGGTGATGGTTCAGCATCTACTGATAAAAAAGAAGAATGCTCGAGCCCCATGGCTAATTCTCAGAGTAGTCACTCTGCAAATGAAGAAGAGATTCAAGATGACCAAACTCAATCCCCAAATGCAACTGCCCCAACAAGCCCAGATAATGGGTTAGACAATGCTGTCTCAAAAGAAGAAGAACATGCCCCTGCCCTTGCTAAACCTAAAGGAAGTTCTTCTGATGAACCAGAGGCTTCCAAGTCTGAAGAAGAAGAGGAGTCTGACTCTCCCATAACTGAACCTCCAAGAAGAAGGAAGAGCTACTGTCTGCAAGCAAAATTTGCCTACAAAAGGAGAAGTAATCAGTCAAATTCCCCCATTGAACTAAGTGATGATGAGTCTGCATCACAGAAAAAAAGTGCTGATGATAGGACCAACAATGAAGAAAATGAATCAGAGGAAGATCGTGCTGAAGAAAGTTCTGAGAATGAAATGCAGCAAGAAGGATTCTCTGCTGAAAATGATTAAGATAATTCAGGCTCCGAGAGAGAAGAGATTGAAAAAGGTTCTGGTTCTGCACCACAGGAAGCAGACGAACCAGAAGATTATCCAGTTCTCTCTCATGCAAGATTTAGCAGAAGGATAATAGTAGAAGTCTCAAATGATCTACCAGATGCTCCACCAGAGAGATGGGTGAACTACGGAAATGAGTAGCTCAAGGTAGTAAGAATGACTACCTTTGACATAGCCAAAAACTGGAACAACATGGAGCTAGACTGCTCGACCATTCTCTACAATCCTGACGATTTGCTGATGAGATGGTTCTTCCAGTGGATGCCATGGCTAAAGGCCCATACTGAAGGAGATGAAAGCTATCTCAGCTGGTACTTCTCTTACTTTCCCAGCATGGAACTGGTGGCTCAGAACTTCCCAAGGGTGAAGAAGTTTGTAACCAAAACGATCAAAGACCAGCCACACTTCAAAGTTTATCGATAGTCTGGCAATCACTATGTCCCCTACGATCGTAGAGTGGACTCTGAAGGAAGAAGGAACATGATCAAGGAGATGATTGTAGAGTCTGACCACTCTACTGCTGAGACTGATCAAATTCAAAGTTAGAAGCTTCCAATGTACCCTACCATCGCTTTCTCTCGACATTCCTCATCCTCAACCAGCAATTGGTACTCAACGATTGTTCAGATTTTCCAAGCTTTCGAAAATTTGTCCAAGAATGAAAGTTGTAGAGTCCAATCCAATGCTCAACCCGAAGCTTCCCAACAAGAGGATCAAACTATTCTGGAGCAGGAACTACTGAAGAGTTCTGATGAATTAAGTGAGAAGATATCTCTACTCACTGAAGAGTCACAGAAGCTGACAGCAAAAGGAGATAATTCACTTCAGAACAAACTTTAAGCTACTATGGCTGATGTATCTCTCAAACTCCAAGAAAGAGATAACATCTATCAGAAGGACATACACGATCAGAAGGAAGAAGCTCTACGAGTTCAGAAAGCCAATGAAGAGCAGATCCAAGCCCTCTCTGATAAGATTGACGACCTAAAGTAGTCTTTCTCAGTGCAACTTGAGCTAGGCCAATAGGAACTCAAGTTTGAAGTTGCCAACTCCTCCTACCTAATGGAACAGTTTATGTCCAACATGGAGCTGCTCTCACAAATGATTAATGACAAAAAGGGGGAGAAAAAGAAGCATAGAAAGAGGAAGAACAAGAGGAGAAAGAAGCACTCAAAACAGAGCAAAGGGATAGGAGTGAAGAAGTCAAAGAAGAAGACAACAACTGCAGTAGAAAAAGAATCATCATCTGAGGGGGAGCCAGAAGATGATGATAACATAATCGCAGAGTCTGAGGGGGAGCATGTTCAGAAAGATGCTAAAGGAGAGCAAAGCAAAGACAGAAGGTCATCATTCCAGGGGGAGCAAGAGCAAGAAGAAGAAACAGATGAGTAGCTGATCATCAGACATCCTGGAAACACACATGGAGCCAAAGAGGTACATCTCTAACTAGTTAGGTGTGTTCTGGATCCAGGATGTAAAGTGTCTTTATGTATAATTTGCCACATCTTTATAAATGACATTCATGATTATCTGTTTTAGAAATATAGCTGCTCACTATATATAAGATTCATTCATAACATGCATATGCACTTATTGTTTTTGTCATAATCAAATAGGAGGAGATTGTCAAGAATAAGCATTTGAATGATATTCCTATTTACATATGATTTGATTATGATATATATATGAATGAATAATATGCAAGTATGCTTGCATTAAGAAAAGCTGTAAAGTCCTTTGATAGATAATAGAAACATGTATACAAGGACTTAGAATGAATTGATCAAGTATGTTAGGTTGATCCTACATAAGCAAAACAACTTTGTAAAGTCCTTATAAAGAAATGATGTACAAGGACTATAAATATAGAAAGATCAAGCATTTTAGGTTTATCTTATGATGTAATAGATAGGCTTGTCTGATAGTCGAGTACTGCACCAGAGATCGTAGTCTGCCAGGAGAGTCAAGGATAACTCAAGAGCTATCGAGGCAGAATCATAGTCTGCAAGATAGTAGATCTCGGAGTTCGTAGACTGCCAGGAGAAACGATGAAGGATCGTGGTATATCGAGAAGAGCTTCCTCGGGATCGTAGTGTCTTTGAGGAAGTCATGTTCGTAATTGTAGAGACAACTGCTTTTCACGAGTAAATATCAACATCCGCCGAAGTTAAGTCAAAACATAGACCACACTCGGAGTCGTAGAGTCTACTGATGCCGAAGCCATGCCAAGGATCGTAGACTACACTCTAAGTTCGTAGAGTCTATTGATTATATGCAGAGATCGTAGTCGAACAAGATTAGATGAAGATAACAAGCACAAGGCAGAAACTGTAAAGTGTCAAGATCTGATCCTAGGATCGTAGTGTCTACACAGCCAAAGATGAATCGTAGAGTGCAGAACTACGACCTCAACAGAAGTGTTCACAATGCATAGGCAGAATCGTAGAGCAAGTACGATTCTCAACTAATGAGCACTCCCAGAATATCCAAAAGAACAAAGCCTTTGGTTGGCAATGCAAAGATACATCCTACCTGAAGGGAACTAGAGAGCACTCAATGAATGACATGCAAGCTAACAGAAGATCTAAGCACCAACCCAATCAGCATCAAGATTGAGTTGTAAAGCCATTCGAGATGAAGTCTTCCACAAGATTATCATAAGAAGACTTCAGTAACTGACTAAGGAAAGTCAGCAAGTGCAGTAGCTGTCAATTGAACAGAAGACAACGATCTTGGAAGCAACCGAGATCGTAGTGTTTGCCAAACAAAGAAAGAACTGATGGAAAGTGATCTGAGATAGTGGTTAGTCTATGAAGAACAAGGCTAAAGTAATTAAGCGTAGGGTTAGTCCATTGATGATAAGTGAACGGGAGATCACAAGGAGAAAGCAAGCTGGACGCGCCACAAATCTGAAGTGTCTTGCTATTCAGAGGGGACCAGAGCAAGGAATTAGGCCATCAGTCTCTGAGAACAGTCAAAGCAAATAGAAGTGTTGAAGCACTACACAATAGAAGGAAGATGTGTACTACATTGGAGATCCAATCAACACTCTTCGGGATCATAGTGTTAACTCTACCAGTCAATGAGCAACACTCAACCGGACACTACGATCAGGTCCTCGAAGGCATATATCAGAATCGTAGAGTTCGAACAACCGAAGATTGAAGCATTGGCAATAGTTCAATCTGAAGGATGGTATTCAGACAAAAGCTTATTGAGAGCATCGATGCAAAAGGACAACCTCTGATCAAGAAATTAGAAGGAGGAAATAAAGTCTTCGACCTACCCAAGACATTAAAGTGACAACTCTGATGGGTAGGTGAAACAATAGACATCAATGTCAGATAAAGTATGACATATCACATCAGCAGTCTACCTCTGTCAACTCGAAATCTGTGAAGATATATGAATAGCCTTTAACGACTACTTTCTAACGGAAGGATTGGGAAGGTGTATAAATCAGGAAGAGCTTCAAAGATCGAGGGTTGATGGAGTTGCTATTTATGGAGAGAAGGTGGACTGTTCTAAACCACGTAAGATAGTGAGTCTGAAGGCTCACTCTACGATCCACCAAGAACACTCAGATACATACAAAGGAAGAAGTAGAAGTGATAGTTCTACTACATAGAAGTAAGAGTTCTACTACAAGAAGAGTGTTTTGAACTGCAGAGAGAAAGAAGAGCATCATGTCATCTTGGTGTCCATCATGGGAAGACTCTAAGTACAATAGAGAAGAGCTCACAGTCATCTTAACAAGTCCATCATAAGTAGACATCAAGTATCAAGAAGGAAGATTGTAAACGTCATCATGGTGGCAAGCATGAGAAAGTTTCAAAGTACCAAGCAGAAGAACTTACAGTCATCTTGGAAACCTATCATGTGCAGCCATCATGTATCAAGAGAAAGATCTTCAAGGCAGTTCATCAAGGGATCATCCAAAGATGTTGAGTAACTGAAGAAGTTGAGCATCATGCAACACTCAACTGCACTTCAAGGATGATCACGCCAAGCTGCTAAGTATAGAAGATGTTCAGAGCATGAAGACATCTTAGCAGCTCAACACCAACTCCAACAAACCAACAAACAAACAATGAAAGTCAGGGCCTGAGGGGTCCTTGTTCGAAGGGACTAAATGAAGCCAGGGCCAGAAGGGTCCTTTTCCGGAGGGACTAAACAAAGTTCCAAGCCTGCTGGGCTTGAAGAGTTCCTAGGGAACTAGAGGAGTTCCAAGGCTGCTGGCCTTGAAGAGTTCTTAGTGAATTGAAGTCCCAAGGTCATTGGCCTTGAAGGAATCTTAGTGATTCGGTCTTTGCCCTTCCTTAGTGGAAATCCTGCTAGTTGAAAGCAGAAGAGTGGATTAGGAGCTTGAGTATCTGAACCACTTAAAACCCCTTGTGTCTTTTACATTATGTCATTTACATTATGTACTATAACTGCTATAACTGCTATGTATGTTTTAACTGCTTACAACTAAATTTACTCTACGAACAATGTTTGTATAATTATGAATATATCAATGAAGGGGATCTTTTACTTATTCCACTGTGCTTGAAAAGATTCTTATGTTTGTTATATGCTAATTTAATAGCTATACAAAATAATAGATATAAGTATTTGAAATAAAAGGATCTATTCAACCCCCCCTTCTAGATCTATTGTGCCTACTGGGAACTACCAATTGGTATCAAAGCAGGTTCTCATGCTATATTCAAAAGCTAATCGCTTTGACTCTGATCCCAGGCACAAACATTGTTCTAAACTTAGTTTAGTAGTAAGTAACTTGTTATATGCAGATAAGCTCACACGTTGGAAATACTGTGTATAGGTAAATGTGTATATACACCTGAAGCTGCTCAGATTGGTCCATGTTCTCAATTGCTACATCAACAAGACCAATCCCAGCCTGCAGTCAATCTTGTAATCTGAAGACCAGACGAGAGAGCTCAAGAGACATCAATGACAAAGAGTCAAACATCTACCAGTCTGAAAGATGAAGAGGCCATACATGCTAAGAAATGCTTATCAAGAGAAGAAAGAAGATCTTCTCAAACCTATGTTTGGCCAACCAGCAGCTGGGTGCAAACTTTGTAAACTAAAGGATGTCAAAGATCTTAATGTTGAGATTCTCTTGGCCTACATCTTCAAGACCATGACTGATTGATTAAAGGTCAACACGAGCAACAAGCTGTCAGAAGCAAATGTGAAGCTATGCACATCAATGCCTAAACTCAGTATATCTAAGATAAATGACTGTTAAGAGACTGATAGTAAAAAGGTACGATTCCTCACTATTACATGTGTTCGTTATAAAAGCACCTTCCTATGAATCATAACAGTGTTCTGTCAAGAAGTCATAATCTACCTAAAAAGGTGAAGAGAGAAAGTACCCTAAGGATGGAAACTCAAATATCTATAAGCTTTCTATCCATCCAAGTTTTAGGATGAAGATGACATCTTAAAGGAAATCTGAAATGGGTCATAAAAGCATCACAAGTCAAATTAATTTTATGTGAAGTAATCTTTGCTGGTGGGTTAGTATGCATGTACAAATCCTTGTTCTAAGTGTTTGATAACACACAGTATGATTAATTCTACAAGAGTATCTTGATGATGTGTAGAAACTGATCACCTCCATGAATCAACTAGATACTCTTAATCGTAGAGTTGATTCTCACTCTGTGAACACTTAAACATTGTGAACATAACCCAACAAATGATGAAACCATCAAAGATAAAGAGTGTGTTATTAAATGTCAAGTCCTATACACACTCACCTTCATGCATATCAAAATGTACTATCTAAAACTAGTCTTATGCATGATTATGATGCTGATGATAAATGTGATGATTATCCAAATAAGAGGAACAGGGGTTTAGAAAACTAACCTAGTAGGACCCATTTAATTATGGGTACCAAAAATAGAAATATTTAAACCTGCAGGTACTTGGTCAGTCTGACCACACTAAGGAATGCTGAAGCAGAAGACTTCAGTCAAGAAGACTCAACCAGCAGAAGGCTAAGGACTATTCAGAGATGATTCTGATAAAGTTCCTAGCCTACTCTTGAAGACCCTCTGAGCTAACCAGAATGTAGCTCACATGGCTGCTAATTTATGTATGGAAGCAGGCCAATCACCTAAAGGATCCTATGTGCTCAAGAGTAAGCAAAGAATGCTATATGAGAAGAATTCTCAAGGAAGCTCACAACAAAGGATCATCGAGCATCAGTCGAGAGGAACTCATCGTGGAAGCAGAACTTCACAAACACAAAACTGTCAAAGGAAACTACGATCGTAGTGCTGTCAAAAGATCGTAGAGTGATCAGTCTTAAAAATATCCATGTCTATGATACAAGAAGATTTATGTGATAATGATGATTCTAGTCAGAAGGAGATATGCAGGGCTGCCTTCAAATTAGTCTAAAGCAAAGGGAATCAAATCTATTCGGGAAGACAACTTCAACCATGGGGAGCAGTGATCTGTTGAGAAACAACATCACTGAGTTATACTATGAGGAAATATACCAGCTACAGAGTCCCAAAACTTTGTGGCTGATGAACAAAATGAAGATCCATAGTCAGTAGAAACATCTCAAAACATGCTACTGATAACCTTTCAGCCACCCAACTCAAAATCGTGGAGTGCCTACGATCAAGCATCTGATCATAGTGTAGAAGCAGTAGGACACCACGATTACAACAAATGCAATTGTCTAAAGTTGGTAGAGGATCTCCCCATCAGAAAAGATCAAATAAGATGTCATTGCAAATCACTTCTATATCATTTCATCTGGAAAGCGCCTCAGGGACAAACCTGACCCTTAGCTCACTCTAAGAGGTTGGCCCTTCCTAAGCTACCTTGTCCCAGAAGAATTGCTTGATCAAATTCATCTCAAGGACCAAGTCAGTCAACGATCGTAGAGTCAAGGTTGAAGAGAACTCCACGATCGCAGTACAACCTCAACGATCTAAGAAGACAACTCGACGATTGTAGTTCTACCAAAGGGTACTCCAGTTCACACGGAGCTTGGAAAATGAGACAATTGCTCAAGCATTCAAAATGTGGAGATAAGTTCGAGTATATCAGTAATCAAGCTATGCTGCATCAAAATGAGGATAGAAGTCAAAGTCATCCACTACAGCATCTCTCAAAAGTTGATCGTTGAGTCAATAAAGGAAATCGTAGAGTCCATAGCTGCCTTACCATGCTACTCTACGAATCAAAAGGTCAACGATCAAAGCCACGTCGCCTAAACGTCTACTCTTCTAAAACGAAATATCTAACTGAAAAGTTATGGGGAGTTACAGCTCATTACTGGGCATCGTGCAACAATTGGTCTGTTGACACATCATTGGTTATGCAGAGTTAGAAGGAACTACCATAAAGACAATTTCAAATCTGCAAAGAGTAATCAAAAGCTATCTAACCTTTCTCCCTCCTATTTTCAAAACCTAAAATCTTCTCAAGAGCCAGAACAGATTAACACTCCAGAGCTTTATCAACTCACAATCATCCATCTCTTATAAACCTCTCCAAATCAAATACCCACATTCTTTGAACTGCTCAAATGGAAAACTGGCGAGTAATCACTGGCATTCAGCTCGGAACCAAGTCATTCAAAAAATCCGAAAAGAAGTTTAGAGATATTCTAGAACTTGTAAGGAAAGCTGGATTCTCAGAATGTCTTTAGGCTAGCACTCGAGTATACGTAGACCTGGTAAAAGTGTTCTACTCAACGCCTCCATAAACTCCGGAACCCTCTCTACCAAGGTCAAAGGTCAGTATCTAAAGTTGAAATCTTCTGACCTCAATCAATGCCTAGGTTTTCCTAACCAAGGGCTGAAGAACCTTGATGATGTCAATACTTAACAAGAAAAGGAGGTTATGGGGTACCAAAGAAACCCTAGTCTAAAAGATATGAATAAGAAGGAGTTTCCTGAAGAGTACGAGTTCCTTGCTGAAATAGTTGGAAAATGCATACTGTGTAAGGACACTGCACATGACACAGTGCTTGGCCAATAGCTAAAGATAATGTCAGCAATAGTTTTGAAGAAACAAATCAACTTTGGAGCTATCTTGTTCGATCAAATCTCCAAGTGGGAAAAAAAATTGAGATGAAGAAGTCCACTAAAAAACCCGTGACTAAGGTGTTTCATGGCAGACTGCTGAGTATTGTGATGAAGAAGAAGCTAGGTGGGAAGATCAAGGATAATGAAGGAGAGCCTTTGAATGTTCACAAAGTGAACTGGAAGAAGAACCCCAAGGAGAACCGAAGACTGACAACCGGGAGCAGCAGCAGAGCCTCTATAAATAAGAGGAAAGTAGAAGAGGCAGAAAACTCTGAGTCTGATGACTCTGTGCCAACATCAACCACACCAGCCAGAAAGAAATCAAGAGGTGTGAAGAAAGCTGGTGTTGTGAAGAAAGCTCAGACCCCACCAAGGAGTCTCTCCTCCAAGGATAAGGATAAAGAAGAAAAAGTCCTAACTGCTTAAACAACTAAGAGGAGAAGTAACAGGCTGCTTCAAGGGCCATTCAACAAGAAAGCTAAGGTAGAAAATAAACCAGCCTCAGCTTCCCAAAATAGTACATCTGCTGAAGAGAAGAACGTAGAGTCAACAGAAGAAAAGGAGACTGATGTCAAAGCTGAGTTCTATCAAACCAAATCCAGCAGTGAAGGTGATGGTTCAACATCTGCTGATAAAGAAGAAGAATGCTCAAGCCCCATGGCTAATTCTCAGAGTAGTCACTCTGCAAATGAAGAAGAGATTCAAGATGACCAAACTCAATCCCCAAATGCAACTGCCCCAACAAGCCCAGATAATGGGTTAGACAATGTTGTCTCAAAAGAAGAAGAACATGCCCCTACCCTTGCTAAACCTAAAGGAAGTTCTTCTGATGAACTAGAGGCTTCCAAGTCTGAAGTAGAAGAGGAGTCTGACTCTCCCATAGCTGAACCTCCAAGAAGAAGGAAGAGCTACAGACTGCAAGCAAAATTTGCCTCCAAAAGGAGAAGTAATCAATCAAATGCCCCCATTGAACTAAGTGATGTTGATTCTGCATCACAGAAAAAAAGTGCTGAGGATAGGACCAGCAATGAAGAAAATGAATCAATGGAAGATCGTGCTGAAGAAAGTTCTGAGAATGAAATGCAACAAGAAGGATTTTCTGTTGAAAATGATCAAGATAGTTCAAGCTCCGAGAGAGAAGAGATTGAAAAAGATTCTGGTTTTTCACCACAGGAAGCAGATGTAGACACTCGAAATTTTTCGTACTCATTTGTTATTAACATTACAGGAGGATGATTAAATTTTAAGAGAGAACCACGAAAGACAATCCAAATCCACACCGGATACTACTAGGAAGTTCAAGTATTAACCCGGATCGCAATTTGGGAGTGCTTGGTTTCAACCTAGGATTTAACCCCGAGACCTGCAGAGACAACACCGAACACACACCTGGAGAAGACCGATTAATCTAGGAGATAACCCCGAGGTATCCAGTCTCAGTCCCAACCATGGGAATAGCCACCAACCTTGGTGATAACCCCAAGGAATGCAGTTTCAGAGATAACCTCGGAAATGCTTGTTTCAAATGCCATCATCTTTAATCTCGGCACTCACAACGAAATACACTATGCCAACACGGCAATCACATTGGGAAGACAGGCACACCTCAAATATGAAAATGAGGATCTTCAACAAATCGTGATTCAATCTCGGTGAAGTCTCGAGCAACGTCTGCTTATCGGCCCAATCCGCAAAGAATGCTGCCGGTGAGGGCAACATCGCCATCTCGCCCAACACGATGCCACGTCTCGTCTCTATGCAACAATGTCCCACAAGGCTAACCATTCCCGAGTGACTATTGTGCGAGGTAATGGATGAAAGTTAAAGCTTGAAGACCGGAGGGCATCGTCCCATCTTCAAAGACTTCGTACAAACTCTAATCCCATGCCATCGTACAACTCTCGACAACGGCAGTCCGAAATAGGTCCTGAATACCTCAAAACTGATGCCCGGATTGCACTTCTCAAAATCTGAGTGGACATTACAGTGCTTGAGTGCACGTGCTTGAGAGACCGACCCGACCCCAAGCAGAGGTGGCTTGACCCGACCCTCTAGTACACTCTATTTACTGACAAGAAAAGTGCGGCTCCTTTTTCCTATAAATAAGAGGCTTGGGGTGCTGATTTCTAAGAGAAAAAAGACGGGGAAACCCTGCACAATTTGCTCTGCACTCGCCATACAGTGTATTTTCCCACTTTCAAACACCTGTGAGCTCATATATAGCCTCTTTTGTACCCACAAAAGCCTAGTGTTTACCCACTCTAAAGATATAGAAGCCCTTTTTATCAGTCAGCTGTAAGCCTTCTCACACACTTTAGAGTCTTTCTCTTCATCTTTGCACACACCCTTCTACACGTTGAGAGTCGTGTTGCTTGCTTTTGCCCGGACTTCGGTCCGTGGTTTCATTCCAGTCTTATATATATATTATATATATATTTATATATATATTGACTAACATTATCGAGTTATGCCTCGATTGAACATAGACTTCGGTCTGGAGCGTTTACTGCTTTAATATATACATATACTTATATATATTAATTGTCTGTCGGACTTTGTTCGATGAGCCTAGACTTCGGTCTGGTGCGTTTATTCGCTTTTATTTATATATATATATATATATATACTTATATATATCAACTGTGTGTCAGACTTTGTTCGATAAGCCTAGACTTTGGTCTGGTACGTTTACTCGCTTTTATATATATATACTTATATATATGAACTGTGGTCGAAATATGTTCGATGAGCCTGGATTTTACATCTGGTGCATTTATTTATTTCTTATATATATATATATACATACATACATATATATATATATATATATATATATATATATATATATATATGTACCCCATTCGATTAACCAAGCAAGTTGGAACAGCTGGACTAGGCTATTCTGCCAGCTCTAGTCATAGGAATCCTCATAAGCATCAGCAGATTCCTTTGGCTTCAACCATGTGGCGTTTGGCTTCGCCTTCAAACTCCGAGTCCGCACAACCTCTAGTAAAGGTGCCAGCCAATGTCATGGCCATGTTATTTCCTAAGCCGAAACCGATGGAGGAAAAGAAAATCGTTATTCCAAATCCCGCAATCGAAGAAGAGGAGCGGAGAATCAAGGAAAACGTTGTCCGAATAATGTCGGGCATGCGCATCATCGTCCATGATGAACATACCAATAGATACACCCCAGATGATGATTGCCCTGACGTAATGGCCATCATTCGGGACAAGGAGGATGGTGACAATCCCTCCATCACTGCGGTCCACCCGGACTTTGCCCTTGCCAATTGGAACAACACTCCTTGCATTGGTCGTCAAGGGTAAAGCGGGCAAAAACTCTTTCTACCCTGTAGATATAATAACTCCTTATTTTGGCAACATTGTGTTTGATCAACACAT
This sequence comes from Panax ginseng, assembly GCA_020205605.1. Lineage (NCBI taxonomy): Eukaryota > Viridiplantae > Streptophyta > Magnoliopsida > Apiales > Araliaceae > Panax > Panax ginseng. The sequence continues at coordinate 85,303,897 of CM035136.1, read as the reverse complement.
TTCATATATACTAAGTGAAAGCATATTTTTGTTTCAGGACTTTGAATTTAGATGTGCTCAGATTTAACGACACGGTGCCTCTTCTCCACAAGGATTGTACCTTTGATGTAGAGATGAATTCAGCCTTGATGGAAATACAGGATGACATTGAGGTGCCTCCAGAAATTCAGGAATGGGTCAAAGACAAACCCAAACCCAACCTTGATCAAACCACTTCTTTCAATCTCGGAACCTTAGAAAGCCCTAAGTTAATCCAGATTGGTTCAGACCTTACCCCAAACCAATGGAATGACATGGTTATGCTATTAACACAATTCCAGGATGTGTTTGCATGGTCTCATGAAGACATGGTGGGTTTATCCACTGACATTGTCCTTCATCGCCTTCCCATTAAAGAGGATTTAAAGCGATCAAGCAAAAGCTCAAAGCGATTGAAATCGAGTGGAGTTTAAAGGTGAAAGAAGAGATTGTGAAACAATTTCAAGCCTAAGCATCATCATGGTGTCTATATATCCCGAGTGGATATCCAACATCGTGCCTGCACTTCTAAACACGGAGGGAAGGTGCGAGTTTTGCGTGGATACTGAGGACTTGAACAAAGCTTGCTTAAAAGATAGCTTTCCCGTGCCATTTATCCACATTCTCATTGACAATACTGCTCAATACGACATGTACTCCTTTGCTGATTGCTTTGCGAGGTACCATCAGATCATGGTTGCTGAGGAAGATTGTGAGAAGACTACTTTCATCACTCCTTGGGGAACTTTTTACTATAGACGGTTGTCATTCGGCCTCATCAGTGCCGGAGCTACCTATCAACGAGCTATAATGGCTCTTTTCCATGACTTAATGCATAAAGAGATTTAGATCTACGTGGATGACATCATTGTCAAGTCCCGGAAGGAGGATGGCCATCTAGACCATCTCAGAAAGTTTTTCAACAGGTTGCGTAAGTACAACTTGAAGTTAAATCCAGCTAAGTGCGCCTTTGGCGTCAAGTCAGGCAAGTTGCTAGGATTTCTAGTCAGCCACAAAGGGATTGAGCTGGATCCTACCAAAATCCATGCCATCACAGAAATGCCCATTCCTCAGACAGAGAAGGAAATACGTGGATTTTTGGGAAGGATCAACTTCATCAGCAGGTTTATCTCAAAACTCACTAAGAACCTCGTGAGCCAATCTTCAAGTTATTAAGGAAGAACTCCTCCATGAAATGGAATGATGAGTGCCGAATGCCTTCCTTACAATCAAGAAGCGACTAGTCAAAGCTCTATCTTGGTACCACCCGAGGATGATGTTCCCTGTTCATGTACCTATCCATAAATGACAATGCCATGGGCTGTATGCTGGGACAGAAAGATGATAGAGGCCAAGAACGAGCTATCTATTACCTCAGCAAAAGGTTTAGCAGTAGTGAACACAAGTACACTTTGATCGAGAAGACGTGTTGTGCTTTAGCATGGGCTTCCATGAGGTTACAACATTACCTCCATGGTCACACAACCCATCTCATATCCCGCGTGGATCCTCTCAAGTACGTGTTCAACAAACCCATATTGAACTAATGTATTTGTCGGATGGCGATTGATCCTACAATAATTTGACATTGTATATGTGACTCAAAAGTCCATCAATGGTCAAGGAATCGCAGATCAACTGGCCGCCGCACCTTCAGGGGATTTCAAACCCTTGGAAACATATTTCCCCGATGAAGGAGTAATGACAGTGCAGCAACACCATCTGTACAATACACGCCAATCATGGAAGATGTATTTTGATGGAGCTGTTAACATAGAAGGTTCTGGAGCTGGAGCAATTCTAGTATCTGATACGGGGGAGCAGTATCCCGTTGCCGTTAAATTACAGTTTATCAGTACCAATAATACGACTGAGTATGAAGGCTGTCTCATCGGGCTAAAACTTGCCCATTCAATGGGCATCAAGCGGTTAACTGTCCTTGGAGATTCGAAGTTGGTAATCAGCAATCCACCGGAGTCTATCAAACCAAGGAACTACATTTCTTCGCCTTTACCATCGGCTGAGTTTTGAAGATGGCTTTGGAGTTCAAGAAATCTCCTTTCTACACATTCCTCGTAATAGGAATGATTTTGCAGACGCATTAGCAACTTTGGCCTCCTTGATTCGTAATATCGAACAAGGAACACTTGCCAAGCTTCACAATTTCTTGCACAAGGCCCCAGCCTATGGGAATTACGTTGGAGAAGTATCGGATGAGCTACCTCCGTCCAACCTCCTTGGTATCAAAGATATCAAGGAATATCTGCGAGATGGATCTACACCCACTGAGGCGAGCCTGACTGAGAAAAGGCGGATCCATCGACTTGCTATGAAGTTCTACTTGAGTGGAGATGCGCTCTATAAAAGAGATGCAGGACTAGGTCTCCTCAGGTGTCTAGACAAAGATCAAGCCCAAAGGCTTATGGATGAAATCCATGGCGAGTCCTGGGCCCCACATGAGTGGCCCCTCCTTGTCAAGAAAGTCCTCGGGGACGGGACATTATTGGCTATCTCTCAAGGCTGATTGCTATGACCACGTCAAAAGATGCTATCAGTGCCAGATTCATGGGAATGCTATATACACCCCTCCACGAGAGCTCCACAATGTGAGTTCGCCTTGGCCCTTCTCAATGTGGGGAATGGACGTTACTGGGCCCATTGAGCCTAAAGCCAGTAATAGTCACCGATTTATCTTCACCATGATCGACTACTTCACCAAGTTGGTAGAAGCAGCCTCCTTCCCCAGGGTCACTAAAGAAGTCATCATTGATTTCATCAGAAACAATGTCGTTTATCGATATGGACAACCAGAGGTGATTGTGTCAGACAATGCCAAAAACCTCAACAACAAAATGATGGAGGAGTTATGCAGTAAATTCCACATCAAACATCTTAACTCTGTCATCTATCGTCCGAGGATGAACGGTGATGTTGAAGCGGCTAACAAAAATATCAAGAAGATTGTGCAAAAGATGTCAGCCAACCACAAAGATTGGCCTAACATGTTTCCTCTTACTCTGTTAGCCTATAAAATCATAATGCGCACTTCAACTGGGCAACCCCCTACACTTTATCCTATGGGATGGAAGCAGTGCTCCCCATAGAAGTTGAGATGGAATCTCTCAGAGTGTTGATCGACGCTCAGCTGGATGAAAACCAATGGGTACAAGACAGGTATCACCATTTGTCTCTGATAGACGAAAGGAGAACCGCGACTATCTTCCATGGTTAGCTATACCAGCAAAGGATCTCCAGATCCTACAACAAAAAAGTCTGGCTACGGCAATTTAAACAACATGACTTGGTTCTGAAGAAGATTCTTGACAATCAAGATCAGGCTAAAGGAAAATTCGCTCCTAACTGGGAAGGCCCGTTTATTGTCAAAGAAGTATTGACAGGAGGCGCTCTCAGATTACAAGAACTGGACGGTGATGAATTTCCACAACTCATCAACTCAGACACCGTGAAATGGTATTATGTCTGAAGTAACCAGCAAACACCCTGGTGCATCATCATTAGGTCACCAGTCATTCCGGTTCTTTAACCCTTTACCACCTACAACTTGCTACACTTTGCCCCTCAGGGAAACATACTCTTCAAGCCAGCAGCCTGGCTTTCTCCTTTGCGCTCATACAACTTAGGTCATCCCACCGCGGATTGAAACTCTTGCGTTCGCAGTTTGGCTACCCATACATGGGATCAAACTTCTCCTACCTGTAGTTTATCCTCAACCTAGGATTAAACTTTCTCCTCCCCGCACTCTAACCTGCACATGGGATTACGCTTTTCTTCTCGCCCTGATGGACGAACTACGTCGACCTGATCTCCTCTTCAATAGGAGTATGTAGGCAACCATATTACATGGCCCGGTCGCAATAAAACAAAAATAACAAAAACATTTCTACCCTCTTCTCCTTACAAAAGCAAAAATAACCAAAAACATTCCTACACCATATCGCCCATATACTGACGTTGAACCTCTTACACTGTGTTCGAACTCACGCAGACCGATCTCCTCTACAATAGAGTAACGTAGGCAACCGCTCATTGAAAGTGCGGTCTCTCACCCCCTACCAAAATACAAACCATTGTCAGTGGGTATTGGGATTCTCTTTCAATCCACTATATTTCATTCGGCTTCAGACCAAAGGGATGGAATTACCTGAACTCCTCCCAAATAGGAGATTCGGCGACCATCTAAGCTGCGGTCATACCTCGAAGAGCAATACTAAACCATAAGAGGTGGAATTAACTAGGCTTCTCCTAAATAGAAGTACTGGCGACCATCTGTGGTGCGGTCAATCTCAGAGAGGAAAGCCACATTCCTCTCCACATTTCCATTCAGAAATAAGTCCCAAGACACCAAAGATGGTAGGGATATACATAGATCGATGATCTATTCTGAACTATCCAAAGACAGCTCAATGTCCATCCACCAAGGAAGAATTCAGAATTCATCAAGATCGCAAGCCCTGAAGCAGCAGGTAAAATATCAAGCAAATAGCAAGGCATATCTAAAAGGGAAATGATCCAAAAATATATTTCCTATCATATATAATGATGTTTGATATATATACAATGTGAACTGTACATGACAAAATGGCTAAGCTAGTCTGTGCATAAGGGTAAATACAAGATCATCTACGAATCGGGGTATATATGAGCTAGCAAGACTAACATGGCATCCCTCTCAGATGAAGGAGGTAAAGTCAGTAGTCTCTCGGATAAGAATATCCACACGACCCAACAGATCTGTAGCCATCTGCATGATGACCATATGCTCATCGATATAAGAACTCATCTGCGATCATACTAGTGGAAAGGGACCTCATTGCAGAGATTATCTATGTGATGACCACATCCCGAAGAGATATAGCACTATCCCGCTCAACTATCATCGTGCATCTCTGTCGACTGGCCTCATCCCACTCAACAAGCAATGACATCTCTACGAGCTAATGCCTCGTCTCTCTCTAATAGGGCGGCGTCCCTCACATCAAGCGCAGTCGACATCATAGATCGAATTTGGTCTCTCTTAAAGGTCATCGGATGAAGACTCGCTCTAAATCACCGTTCCGAAAGTCTTTGGATCACAAAAGTCATTGGTACTAGGAGAATCCGAAAGAAATGCTGGCAACCCAACAGCAGTATCCTCCTCGATGTAGGTATCAATGTCCTCTATAGGCTCTACATCGTCTAACTCAATCTCCGGTACTGCAAATACTGCTGCAGCCGATAAAACCTCCGTCTCCATCCATGTGGAGTACTCTGCGGAATAACCGGGATGACTGACAGGAAAAGCAGCTAGCTCACGCTGATCCCAGCAAGTGTATACACGAGATCGGTCCTCGGCTGAGAGGTATCGAGAAGCTGAGCGCTGACCTGCCGCCCCCTCTAAAGGATGAAAATCCTGGAACTGGTCAAACTGCGACATCACGACCAATGGATGATAAGTCGTCATGCCCCTCAAGCCAGCCAAAGGGAGGAAATCCATGCCCGGAGCATTAGTAATGAAGTTGTATGGTGAGCAAAGCCCCGAGCACAACAATATGCTGAATGGATCTCGTATATCTGCCAAAAATGCAGACCAGGACTGAGCATCTACACACTCCGATGGCTGAAAGGAATACGACATAGCCACCTCATGGGAGAAATAATACCCGTGCCATCTAAAGGTACCAAATGGTCGCAAATGTGACATAATCCACACATACAAGACATGATAGAACTCCTCAGTAAACACACGACGACGGTAAGTCTGGCAAGATGGACGCTGATCGCAAGGTCTCTGCCATGATCATAGGTACAATGGTACGACCCTCCCTGAGAGCTCTCACCGCCATGATAACGCCTATATCTATCTCATCCATGTACGGCGGCATGTACACGTATGATAGTACATATAGTATTAGTACATCAACTCTAGCCGAACGCCAATGATCCTTTGACACAGTGAAATCCCCTGAATGTCGTGAGTAGCTATCCTCCGCACCAAATCTGTCACACAGAAAACGCTGAGAGATCACATGGCCAAATGTCAGCTCATCCTGCACCACTCTGTGCCTCAATCCGGTGAGAGTTATGAATCGTCTACTCATGTCTCCCAAAGACATGAGTACGCAAGGTCGGTCTAAGGGCAGCATCGTCAAACGTGCATACTCCTCCAGAATAGGAGTCAACTCATGGGTACCAAAACGGAATACCTGCCTATCAGCTAGCCAATGCTCTAGCATCCCATCTAAAAATCTTGCAGGAACCTGAAATGCCAAAAGGGTCATGGTATGCTGCAATAACAGATCTATAGTCACCCTATCTGGTGGTGATATGTTATCGTACCACGAGCGCATACCCAATACAACCACTGACGGTGGGGTATGATCTATACGGCTAACTGTCGAAGAAGACATATGTGCGGGCCGTGTCATAAGATCATCCAGGGGTCAATACCGAGTATCTCTGGACATACATACATATGCATAACATGATACATGCATAACAGATAATGGATGGCAATATGATATAGGCAATGAAAAAACGGTGCATACAATCCTGGTCTTCTCAAATGAGACTTTGAATCTGTACATCACTCATTGGTAGTCGCCTGAACACAAGGTATACTCTGTCGATGACCTCAGTTGTCGCAAATCACATTCGGTAATACCTTATATAGGTCCGATGCCGCCGACTCCGGGTCATTACCCTACGTGTATCCCCGACGGGGGTTACAACATGAGTCCCCGACGGGGGTTACAACGTGAGTCCCCGACGGGGGTTACAAAGTAGATCCCCGATGGGGGTTACAACACGTTCATCCGTTGACAATTCTATCAACGAAGGTCAAGCAGCCTTGACATTATTTCAGCCGATGGCAGGTAAACCCATCGAAGCGTTGAGAACCGTTCGGTATTTGCGTACGTATTTATGCATCCCCAATAGATCCCCGATGGGGGTTACAACGTATATCTCCGGCGGGAGTAGCAACGCATGCTCAGCCGTTGACACACGTATCAACGAAGGTCAAGCAACCTTGACATCATTTTAGCCGATAGCGTTTAAACCTATTAGAGCTATAGAGCTGTTCGAGGTTCTCATACCCAGATGCTCATATTCCCCAGCGGATCCCCGGCGGGGGTCACAATGCAATGCTCCATTTATCTACACGTTAGCAAATGTCAAGAAACCTTGACGATGTCCTCACAGAGTTTCAGCCGTTGATTCACACATCAGCAAAGGCCAAGCAACCTTGACAAAGATATCCCAGGATGTTTCAAATTAGTTGGTTCATAACTTCAACGAAGGTCGGGCATCCTCGACAAAGATTGTTGTTGGCAAAGAATCCAGCGAGAATCACGACGATACGGTGATACTAACCAGGAGAGGTCAACATTATCCAAGAGGATAGATGATGGAATATGTTATACACATCCTCAAATAGATCAAGCTTTATCCCCACAGATCTCTTACACATAAGAGATACCCCTTCAGCATCAAGTCGTTATTAAGGACACAAGAATTTGGTGATAACTCCAACACCAATATCATAACAGATTCGGCTTGCACATCAGATCTGGTCAGTATTTCCAATCCCTAGTTGAAGCAACAGGGAACCAGCAATCATACCCAATATGTTGGGCCACAACCCCGTACACATGCATCATACATTTGCATCATGTTGCTACCCTTAACACCATGTTTATCTTGTTGCGTTTCAAGTGTCTAGGATTCTTTATCCTACCCATGCATCGCCATGCATGAGTATGATAAAGAGGGGCATCTGTAGACACTCGAAATTTTTTGTACTACTATTACTAACATTACAGGAGGACATATTTTTCTTTTAAGAGAGAACCCTGAAAGACAATCCAAATCCACACCGGATACTACTAGGAAGTTCAAAGATTAACCGGATCGCAACTGGGAGATAATTGGTTTCAACCTCGGATTTAACCTCGAGACCGCAGATACAAACACTGGAACACACACCGGAGAAGACCGATTAATCTCGGAGATAACCCCGAGGTATCCGGTCCGGCCCCAACCATGGGAATAGCCACCAACCTTGGTGATAACCCCAAGGAATGCGCCGGAGATAACCCGGAAATGCTTGTTTCAAATGCCATCGACTTCAATCTCGACACTCACAATGAAATACACCTGTGCCAACACAAGCAATCACATCGGAAGACAGCACACCTCAAAGATGACAACGAGGATCTTCAACAAATGCGTGATCCAATCTCGGTGAAGTCCGAGCAACGTCTGCTTATCTACCAATAATCCGAAGAATAACTGCCGGTGAGGGGCAACATCACTATCTCGTCCAACATGATGCCACATCTCGTCTCTACGCAACAATGTCCCATAAGGCTAACCAATCCCGAGTGACTATTGTGCGGGGTAACGGATGAAAGTTGAAGCTTGAAGACCGGAGGGCATCGTCCCATCTTCAAAGACTTTGTACAAACTCTAATCCCATGCCATCGTACAACTCTTGACAACGGCAGTCCAAAATAGGTCCTGAATACCTCAAAACGGATGCCCAGATTGCACTTCTCAAAATTCGAGTGGACATTAAAGTGCCTGAGTGCACGTACTTCAAGACGACCCAACCACACAGAACTGGGCCGACCCGACCCGCCTCTGGTACACCTGCGGCTGTCTGCGGCTCCTTTTGCCTATAAATAAGAGGCTTGGGGTCTTTGATTTTAAGAGAAAAAGAAGTGGAAACCTGCACAATTTGCTTTCAGACTCGCCATACAATGTATTTTCCCACTTTCAAACACACTGTGAGCTCATATATAGCCTCTTTTGTACCCCAAAAAGCCCGGTGTTTACCCACTCTAAAGATATAGAAGCCCTTCTTATCGATCATTTGTAAGCCTTCTCACACACTTTAGAGTCTTTCTCTTCATCTTTGCACACACCCTTCTACACGTTGAGAGTCGTGTTGCTTGCTTTTACTTGGGACTTGATCCGTGGTTTCCTTCCAAATCAGATATATATATATATATATATATTTATATATATATATATTGACTAATATTATCGAAGTTATGCCTCGATTGAGCCTAGACTTTGATGCGAGCGTTTATTGCTTTATATATATATATATATATATATATATATACTTATATATATTAATTGTCATGGGACTTTGTTCGATGAGCCTAGACTTTGATTGCAGTGCGTTTATTCGCTTATATATATATATATATACTTATATATATCAAGCGTGTGTGTCGGACTTTGTTCGATGAGCCTAGACTTGATGCAGTGCGTTTACTCGCTTTTTATATATATATATATATATATATATATATATATATATATATATATATATATATATATATATATGAACTGTGGTTGAACTATGTTCGACGAGCACGGATTTTACATCCGGTATGCGTTTATTGCTTTCTTATATATATATACATACATATATATATATATTTGTTTTGTCTCGCTTAGAGTTCCCTTCGTGGCGATTGATAGTTTTCTGACTTTCTTTACATTTTCGTCTTGCTCGGAGTTTACTTCGTGGCGATTGACCGCATTATAGCTTTATTTACATTACATCACTTTGGAGTTTCCTTCGTGGCGATTGGACCGTATCTATAGCTTTATTTATATTTCGATCCCCATGGAGGTGCTTCGTGGTTGGTGATCCTGTCTGTATATATATTTACCGCTTTTATATATATACCTGCTTATTGCTTTTATACAAGTTGCAATATTCTGTGCGCCTAAGAATCATGTGATCACAGATTCATCTCATTGGATCTAGATTCGGTTCCCGTGATGGACATTTTCGGTATGGTAGCGCTTTTGTAAATTATTCTGCGATGTCTGTATTTCCTCAGATGGTTTCCATACCCACGAGGAAGTCGGCATTATTTTTTATATATATTATTTTCGTACGGATGCTTCGCATTCGTCAAATAAAATCAATCCAGCTGCTCACTTAATAAAAATGAGGGTGTAAAAGGTCTTAATTCCTATTGAGCAACAGGGTTTGAAAAACCTCTTTTATAAAACATCATTGCCATATCTTGCTAAAAACTGAACTTTTACATAAATTCAAATCCTGTGTATATAGGTTCGAAAGAGGCCTCACACAACTTTTATATAACAGAACATTAACCCACACACACACACACTCTGATAATTATTTCTTGAAAAGAGGTGGTCACCGTGGTAACACGAATTTTGGGGGGTGCCTAACACCTTCCCCCTGCATAACTAAGTCCCCGGACCCTTAATGAATCTCGGTTTCGCCGACCCGTATATCAGTGTCACATCACTGGGTCAATGTGCAAACCTTTTCTCGGTTGTGTTGGTACAACCATTTAAAAACCAATGGCGACTCTTATCGGCCCCATAAATCGACATTATACATGTCGGACCTTTTTCACTTGTTTTTTCAAACAAATCTCACCTAAAATGAGAACACCAAAGAATAAGTAATGGAAAGGGACACTCAGATAATTACTATCATGTTCTTTCCAATGGTGAGTCTTCTCTTGACATATAACTATCTCCACTTTATTACTCCCCACTCGACAAATACTACACTCTTATTACCTGAAAGGAATTGTGAAGCAAAAGGGTGAGCACAACTAGCTCAGTAAAGAATATTATGACTAAAGATAATTAAATTATCAATAGCCTTCATCAGTAATAAATCAGAGATTTAGAACATATGGTAGATGATAAAACTTTTCAACCATAGTTGCAGCGGAACGAGCAGTCCATTAGAAGAGTCAAATAGACCATAAAGTCTATTATCTTCTCCACATTAAAAGTTTACCAACAATGTTTTATCCCTGTAACATTAATCAACAGTTCCTTTCCACAATTATATAAATAACTCATAATCATAATTATAATTCTAAATTCTTCTCATCCAGGACGAAGATAATTTTCATCACATGTCTTTACCTGAAACATCAAATATCATGGTTATACCAAATCACAGTTCCTGTTCATAATCATTCTAATAAATTCATCTTTGCACTACGGGCCAAAGATATTCATTAACAGTTCATCTTTGCACAACTGCCCAAAGATATTTAACAACAGGTCATCTTTGCACTACAGGCCAAAGATATTCATCAACAATTCATCTTTGCACTACATGGCAAAGGTATTCCTCAATAGTTCATATTTGCACTACATGCCAAATATATTAATATCTCAAAGAAATATATAATCATTTCAAAATCTATATAAACCATATTTATAACCATGTTGATCAATTCACCTTTGCACTTAAGCTAAAAATATTCAATTGTAAATTCAATGGTCATGATCATACTAGTCACAATTCAACTTTGCACTACTGGCCAAAGAGAACCCATAGTCATGATCATACCAAAAATCTACCCATCTTTACACTCAAGTCAAAGAGAAATTTCATCACTAAGATTATAAAAATGTTATATATGATAATAGAATCAATATGATCAAAACATGGATTTAATTTCAAGAGTAAGATTCATAAATCAATGGTAATTTGGTTAGAAAAAGAAACCAATTTTGTCGTGAATAGTACCCGTGAATAGTAACTCATGAATAGTAACTCGTGAATAGTAACTCCGACATGAAAAAGGTAGAAATTCCACAATAAAATCCATACCAATATTTCAGTATAATGATATTAAAATAATAATATTTCTTAAGCTTATAAACAATTTATTTTAATTGTTTACACTTTACTAAATAATGCATTTAATCATACTAAAATTCCAAACTCATAAGATTTCGTCACCAATAACCAAAACCCTTATCAAAAATCTGCATATACCACATGTAGGATTCTCAAGCCATAAAATCCTATTTTCTAATTTTCTTACTTCACATAACATATTTAATTCATTTACTCATAACTAGTCCATTTTCATGAAAAATACCAAATCAGTACAAACAAATTTTCTTTTATGAGATTTAGTAGAATATAGTCTCATATTGAACATATATTTTTCTCAGAATTTTTAAAAATCATTTACTATTTTCATATGGCCAAAACCGCCGAATATTTAGACATTTATCATAAATTGTACTTTTATCCAAAAATTTCAAAATTCACAAAGTACACTGATATTATATAGATGTACTCCCAATAAAAATTTCATCAATTTTGGAGTTAACCACAAGGAGTTATAAGCGGTTACTTTTAAAATAGTCTTTTCTCGTAAAATTCATAACTCTTAATCTATACATCCAAAAATCGCCATTTTTGGACACAATTAATAAAACTCATCAAAATATCATTTCAATTTTTTCCAGAATTTTCTGAAGGACGGAAGAAGTACGAACTGAAAAACATAATAACCCTTAAAATCCCTTACCTCAAAATAACAAGATTTACGATCGAATATATCAGTACAAGATGAAGGAAACTTGCATCGATAAATAGAACTCACAAAGTATCTAAATACTCATAAAATACGCTCGATAATATAGAGAGAGAAAGAGAGAAAGCTTTTGGTTCTGGTATGATTTTTAATTCTAACTTAGCTCTCTATTTATAGGAAAATGTTAGCACGCCAAAGCAAACTTGACCTGTAACCTAATGGCTTTACCTGCTACTATTCTACCCACCAAAAATCAGTCATCTTTCCCAACAACCAAAAGTGTGGCCCACCCATTTCTAGAATTTTCTACCAAAATCATTTATAAACCTAATTTTCGAATCAGTCACCTCTTAAAATTCATAACAAATTATACGTTTATTTTTAACGGTTCAAAATTTGTGGACATATACTCAACTTATATATGTATAACATATCCAAAAATCACAACGATCCAACAGTCGGATTAAATATTATATCTCACATAATAAAGCTGTAAGAACACCAATTTGATCTTTTAATACCTCCAATCCGACAAAATACTGATAAAAAAACACCTCAACATTAACTCTTTCATTTATAACCACATAAATAAATCCATCATTTATATCAACATCAAATAAATATTTCCTTATCATATAAATCAATAATTAATTATTCACAAATAATATTACATAATCACAATAATGACAACCAGGCAGTTCCCAGGAAAGAGTGGGCTTTCCTATAAGGATTTCTCCTTACTGGCGCGCAATTAGGTGACCAAACCTCTCATTGACAGAACTTTCTAGACATTGCCAATAATGCTATCTAATAATATTATTCAAATAATATGAATTATTGATCTGATAATGGGAAATACTGTGCAATGACAATTATTGAAACAACAATAATATAACCTATCAACGCAGCAATTATTTAATCAATAAAATAAAATATTGAAGCAGTAACTCATCATAACAATTATTGAGTAGTGCCTTCTACGTAAGAATCAATAATTCAACAATATGCATGCAATACTGGTGTGCTAATGTGCAACCACGCCAGACATCTTATATTTTAACCACCGGTATTCCAACAATTGTTAATTGCAGCAATAACTATTTGTTATTCAATTTTGTCATTTTCTTCATCCAAGCGGTTATTCTATTATGGGGCCCACAAATAATTGCTATTTGTCGCATGCGAATATTCCAAGCAGAAAGAATATTCCACGACCAAACGAATATTCCCCGACAACAATGAATATTTTATAACAACTTCCATATTTCGAAAAAAATTCATATATCACCCTTAACTTTAACTTTTTACCAATTTAACCATTTACTGAATATAAAAATTGAATACTTTTATTTCATAAAATTCGGGGTCTTACAATCTCCCCTCCTTATGAAATTTGGTCCTCAAAATTTACGTACCTGGTATTTCAAAGAGTTGAGAATACCTTGCTTCCATTTCAGTTTCCATCTTTCTTGTCATCATGATTTCTTCATTGCTCATCTCCTGTATTAAAGATATCATTCTAGAATACAGCTTCAAAAACAAAGGTTAATTTAACAAATTAACATATCACATAATATCTCGATATTATGACTGACCAACAAATAAGCGTAGGTAGGACACACTAGTGAAGGATTTACTCATCTCTCACCTCCTAGTTATATTCCCCGATCTCCGCCAGAGACCATATCCCTAAGCTCTGATACCAAATGTAACTCAGGACACCAACTTGTGTCAGCACCTTACATTGGTACCTATCAGCTTTCCACCGCAGAACGGCGTCCCCTACGAAGAGTCTGGCTTCGGTGCATCCCCCATCAACAGGAAGTCACCAGCGAGAGGCTCGGGGCTCTTTACTTATAGCTCTGATACCAAATGTGATGCCCCCAAAATAGGTCCATTCCATCCAACCCATTCTGAGTCGCCAAATACATGGTACAGAAAATAACTACAACTTTATTACAACAATTGTCGTGCAAAATACAACAACTCATGTGTTGTGAGTTTTGATAAATATATATATCAACTGTGACTCTTGACACCAACTTGGGTAGCACGTCACCATGACATCTTACATAAAGGTATAGTCAAAAACCATTTAAGAAATTAAAATCTTTGGGAAGTGCTCAAGGAAACCTTCGTACATGGGAGGCCATAAATGCAGGTTATGATAGATATCATATGTCCACAGAATTATCCTTGGTTGACCCAATAGACCCCAAAGAAAAACGAGAAGATTACTATCATGTTCTTTCCGATGGTGAGTCTTCTCTTGACATATAACTATCTCCACTGTTACCCCCACTCGACCCAGCTACACGCTTATTACCTGAAAGGAATTGTGAAGCAAAAGGGTGAGCACAACTAGCTCAGTAAAGAATATTATGACTAAAGATAATTAAATTATCAATAGCCTTCATCAGTAATAAATCAGAGATTTAGAACATATGGTAGATGATAAAACTTTTCAACCATAGTTGCAGCGGAACGAGCAGTCCATTAGAAGAGTCAAATAGACCATAAAGTCTATTATCTTCTCCACATTAAAAGTCCACCAACAATATTTTATCCCTGTAACATTAATCAACAGTTCCTTTCCACAATTATATAAATAACTCATAATCATAATTGTAATTCTAAATTCTTCTTCGCATCATGGACGAAGATAATTTTCATCACATGTCTTTACCTGAAACATCAAAGATCATGGTTATACCAAATCACAGTTCCTATTCATAATCATTCTAATAAATTCATCTTTGCACTACGGGCCAAAGATATTCATTAACAGTTCATCTTTGCATAACTGCCCAAAGATATTTAACAACAGGTCATCTTTGCACTACAGGCCAAAGATATTCATCAACAATTCATCTTTGCACTACATGGCAAAGATATTCCTCAATAGTTCATATTTGCACTACATGCCAAATATATTAATATCTCAAAGAAATATATAATCATTTCAAAATCTATATAAACCATAATTATAACCATGTTGATCAATTCACCTTTGCATTTAAGCTAAAAATATTCAATTGTAAATTCAATGGTCATGATCATACTAGTCACAATTCAACTTTGCACTACTGGCCAAAGAGAACCCATAGTCATGATCATACCAAAAATCTACCCATCTTTACACTCAAGTCAAAGAGAAATTTCATCACTAAGATTATAAAAATGTTATATATGATAATAAAAACAATATGATCAAAACATGGATTTAATTTCAAGAGTAAGATTCATAAATCAATGGTAATTTGGTCAGAAAAAGAAACCAATTTTGTCGTGAATAGTACCCGTGAATAGTAACTCATGAATAGTAACTCGTGAATAGTAACTCCTACATGAAAAAGGTAGAAATTCCACAATAAAATCCATACCAATATTTCAGTATAATGATATTAAAATAATAATATTTCTTAAGCTTATAAACAATTTATTTTAATTGTTTACACTTTACTAAATAATGCATTTAATCATACTAAAATTCCAAACTCATAAGATTTCGTCACCAATAACCAAAACCCTCATCAAAAATCTGCATATACCTCATGTAGGATTCTCAAGCCATAAAATCCTATTTTCTAATTTTCTTACTTCACATAACATATTTAATTCATTTACTCATAACTAGTCCATTTTCATGAAAAATACCAAATCAGTACAAACAAATTTTCTTTTATGAGATTTAGTAGAATATAGTCTCATATTGAACATATATTTTTCTCAGAATTTTTAAAAATCATTTACTATTTTCATATGGCCAAAACCGCCGAATATTTAGACATTTATCATAAATTGTAATTTTATCCAAAAATTTCAAAATTCACAAAGTACACTGATATTATATAGATGTACTCCCAATAAAAATTTCATCAATTTTGGAGTTAACCACAAGGAGTTATAAGCGGTTACTTTTAAAATAGTCTTTTCTCGTAAAATTCATAACTCTTAATCTATACATCCAAAAATCGCCATTTTTGGACACAATTAATAAAACTCATCAAAATATCATTTCAATTTTTCCGTAAATTTTACGAAGGACGGAAGAAGTACGAACTGAAAAACATAATAACCCTTAAAATCCCTTACCTCAAAATAACAGTACTTCTGATCGGAATATCGGTATAAGACTGAAGGAAACTTGCACTGATAAATAGAACTCACAAAGTATCTAAATACTCATAAAATACGCTCGATAATATAGAGAGAAAAAGAGAGAAAGCTTTTGGTTCTGGTATGATTTTTAATTCTAACTTAGCTCTCTATTTATAGGAAAATGTTAGCACACCAAAGCAAACTTGACCTGTAACCTAATGGCTTTACCTGCTACTATTCTACCCACCAAAAATCAGCCATCTTCCCCAACAACCAAAAGTGGGGCCCACCCATTTCTAGAATTTTCCACCAAAATCATTTATAAACCTAATTTCCGAATCAGTCACCTCTTAAAATTCATAACAAATTATACGTTTATTTTTAATGGTTCAAAATTTGTGGACATATACTCAACTTATATATGTATAACATATCCAAAAATCACAACGATCCAACGGTCGGATTAAATATTATAACTCACACAATAAAGCTGTAAGAACATCGATTTGATCTTTTAATACCTCCAATCCGACAAAATACTGATAAAAAAACACCTCAACATTAACTCTTTCATTATAACCACATAAATAAATCCATCATTTATATCAACATCAAATAAATATTTCCTTATCATATAAATCAATAATTAATTATTCACAAATAATATTACAGAATCACAATAATGACAACCAGGCAGTTCCCAGGAAAGAGGGGGCTTTCCGATAAGGATTTCTCCTTACTGGCGCACAATTAGGTGACCAAACCTCTCCTTGACAGAAATTTCTAGACATTGCCAATAATGCTATCTAATAATATTATTCAAATAATATGAATTATTGATCTGATAATGGGAAATACTGTGCAATGACAATTATTGAAACAACAATAATATAACCTATCAACGCAGCAATTATTGAATCGATAAAATAAAATATTGAACAGTAACTACTGTAACAATTATTGAGTAGTGCCTTCTTACGTAAGAATCAATAATTCAATAATACTGTGCAATACTGCGTGCTCTTCTTGTGCAACCACGCCAGACATCGTATTTTAACCACCAGGTATTCCAACAGTGTTAACGGAAACAACTACGCCGTTATTCAATTTTGTCGTTTTCTTTATCCGACAATTATTTTGTTATGAGGCCCACAAATAGCTGCGCCGTCGTACGAATATTCCCCGATAGAAAGAATATTCCACGACCAAACGAATATTCTCCGACAACAATGAATATTTTATAACCACTTGCATATTTTGAAAAAAATTCATATATCACCCTTAACTTTAGCTTTTTAGCAATTTAATCATTTACTGAATAGAAAAATTGAATACTTTTATTTCATAAAATTCGGGGTCTTACAGAAGCTGACAGCAAAATGAGATAATTCACTTTAGAACAGACTTCAAGCTACTATGGCTGATGTATCTCTCAAACTCCAAGAAAGAGATAACATCTATCAGAAGGACATACACGATTAGAAGGCAAAAGCTCTACGAGTTCAGAAGGCCAATGAAGAGCAGATCCAAGCCCTCTCTGACAAGATTGACGACCTGAAGCAGTCTTTCTCAGTGCAATGAAGAGTCGTAGAGTCTACTGATGCCGAAGCCATGCCAAGGATCATAGACTACACTCTAAGTTCGTATAGTCTATTGATTACATGCAGAGATCGTAGTCGAACAAGATCAGATGAAGACAACAAGCACAAGGCAGAAATCGTAAAGTGTCAAAATCTGATCCCAAGATCGTAGTATTTGCACAGCCGAAGCTGAATCGTAGAGTGCAGAACTACGGCCTCAACAGAAGTGTTCACAATGCATAGACATAATCGTAGAACAAGTACGATTCTCAACTAATGAGCACTCCCATAATATCTAAAAGAACAAAGCCTCTGGTTGGCAATGCAAAAATACATCCTACCTAAAGGGAACTAGAGAGCACTCAACGAATGACATGCAAGCTAACAGAAGATCTAGGCACCAACCCAATCAGCATCAAGATTGAGTTGTAAAGCCATTCGAGATTGAAGTCTTCCACAAGATTATCATAAGAAGACTTCAGTAACTGACCAAGGAAAGTAAGCAAGTACAGTAGCTGTCAAGTGAACAGAAGACAATGATCATGGAAGCAACCGAGATCGTAGTGTTTGCCAAACAAAGAAAGAACTGATGGAAAGTTATCCGAGATAGTGGTTAGTCTCTGAAGAACAAGGGTAAAGTGATTAAACGTAGGGTCAGTCCATTGATGATAAGTGAACGGGAGATCACAAGGAGAAAGTGAGCTGGACGTGCCACAAATCTGAAGTGTCTTGCTATTCAGAGGGGACCAGAGCAAGGAGTTAGGCCATCAGTCTCTGAGAACAGTCAAAGCAAACAGAAGTGTTGAAGCGCTGCACAATAGAAGGAAGGATCGTAGTGTTAGCTCTACCAGTCAATGAGCAACACTCAACTGGACACTACGATCAGGTCTTCGAAGACATGCATCAGAATCTTAGAGTTCGAACAACCGAAGATTGAAGCATTGGCAACGGTTCAATCTGAAGGATGGTATTCGAACAAAAGCTTATTGAGAGCATCGATGCAAAAGGACAACCTCTGATCGAGAAATCAGAAGGAGGAAATAAAGTCTTCGACCTACCCAAGATATTAAAGTGACAACTTTGATGGGTAGGTGAAACAGTAGGCAACAATGTCAGATAAAGTATGACATGTCACATCAGCAGTCTACCTCTGTCAACTCAAAATTTGTGAAGATATATGAATAGCCTTTAACGGCTACTTTCCAACTGAAGGATTGGGAAGGAGTATAAATTAGGAAGAGCTACAAAGATCGAGGGTTGCTGGAGTTGCTGTTTTTGGAGAGAAGGTGGACTGTTCTAAACCACGTAAGATAGTGAGTCCGAAGGCTCACTCTACGATCCACCAAGAACACTCAGATACATACAAAGGAAGAAGTAGAAGTGAGAGTTCTACTACAAGAAGAGTGTTTTGAACTGCCGAGAGAAAGAAAAGCATCATGTCATCTTGGTGTCTCTAAGTACAATAGAGAAGATCTCACAGTCATCTTAGCAAGTCCATCATAAGAAGACATCAAGTATCAAGAAGGAAGATTGCAAACGTCATCATGGTGGCAAGCATGAGAAAGTTTCTAAGTACCAAGCAGAAGAACTTACAGTCATCTTGGAAACCTATCATGTGCAGCCATCATGTATCAAGAGAAAGATCTTCAAGGAAGTTCATCAAGGGATCATCCAAAGAGGTTGAGTAACTGAAGAAGCTGAGCATCATGCAACACTCAACTGCACTTCAAGGATGATCACGCCAAGCTGCTAAGTATAGAAGATGTTCAGAGCATGAAGACATCTTAGCAAATTTCAAAGACCAACTCCAACAAACCAACAAACAAACAACGAAAGTCGGGCTCGAGGGTCCTCGTCAGAAGGACTAAATGAAGCTGGGCGGAAGGGTCTTTGTTCGGAGGACTAAACAAAGTTCCAAGCCTCATGGGCTTGAAGAGTTCCTAGGAACTAAAGGAGTTCCAAGGTGCTGGCCTTGAAGATTTCTTAGTGAATCAAGTCCCAAGGTCAGCTGGCCTTGAAGGAATCTTAGTGATTTGTGGTGCCGCCCTTCCTTAGTGGAAATCCTGCTAGTTGAAAGCAGAAGAGTGGATTAAGAGATTGAGTATCTGAACCACTTAAAACCCCTTGTGTCTTTTATATTATGTCATTTACATTATGTACTATAACCGCTATAATCGCTATGTATGTTTTTAACCGCTACAACTAAACTTACTCTACTTAACAATGTATGTATAATTATGAATATATCAATGAAGGGATCTTTTACTTATTCATTGCGTGCTTGAAAAGATTCTTATGTTTGTCATATGCTAATTTAATAGCTATACAAAATAATAGAGAAAAGTATTTGAAAGAAAAGGATCTATTCAACCCCCCCTTCTAGATCTATTGTGCTTACTGGGAACTAACACATCGGAAGCTTCCAGCTCGGACGAAAAAGTTTGAGTGGAACAAAAGAAGAAAATCTCCCTAAAAAGGAAGTTTCTTCGCAACCAGAAGGGATGGAACTCTTGGGCAAAGAGGTGAAAGAGCTTCGAAGGCAACTGGCTGAAGTTTAGCAGGTGAAAGGAAGCTCTGGCAAGAAGACGTCTCCTTTCTCTTCGGACATTCTTCGGGAGAAGGCAGATCCTAATAAAAGGCTTCCGTACATGGAGAGTTATGATGGTTCGGGAGATCCCTATGACCACAGCTAGGCATTTGATAGGTTGATGGATTATTATGACTACTCGGATGCAGCCAAATGCCAAACGTTTGTGATAACATTGAGGAACGATGCGAGGCAGTGGATGGGGACTTTGCCTTCAGACTCAATCTCATCCTGGGCTGATTTATGTGACAAATTCCATGCTCGGTTTGGGAGCAATAAAAGGAGAGAAAAGCCTACGGGATCATTGACATGCACAGGTCAGACAATTTTCAAATGAGACTCTGGGCCAATACGTGAAGAGGTTCAGAGAAGCAGTGGGTCAAGTAACGAACCTTAATAATCTCCAGGCTGTTGGGTTATTTCAAAATGGGTTAGACTTGGTGAAGTTCGAAAAACTGGTGAAGAAGTTAATGTTTAGCCATCTGAAGAGCCTAGCCGAAGCATTTGAGAAAGCAGAAGGCTATATCGTGGTGGAAGAGGCAATGAGCAGTCTGAAGCATGGCTCTTCGGAAAAGACGAAAGAGAAGGAGAAAGATAAGTGTGATAGTTATCAGAAGAAGAATGGTGGCACGAGTGATAGAACTGATGGGAACCAGAAGAAGTATAACAATACTTGGGGATCGAAAGGAGGTCGACCGCCCTTTCCTAGTCAGAAGGTGAATAAGGTGTTTACTCTACTTAACATAGAACGCGCTACCAGCCTTACTTTGAACAGCCTTACTTTGAACAGCCTCGTGATAATCTCAAACCTGGGTCGGGAAATCCCCAAAAATATTATGATTATCATCAGGTCGCTGGACATGATACGAATTCTTGCTGGAGTTTGAAGGAGTTCATCGAAAGGAAAGTCCAAAGTGGTGCTTTGGTTCATTATGTAGTAGGACGAGAGCCCCCAAGGGATCATTAGAGGAATGATAGACCTGCCCAAGCTGTTTAACCTACACCATCAACACCGAACCAACCAGCAAGGCATGTTGTGGATGTCATTACGGGAGGAAATGTTGGTAAGGTTGCTGGAAAGAAACGAAGAGGATACCTTGATTCGGTAATGGCAATGGCGAGTTCTCTCCCAAAGACTGACAGACCGTATCCAGGTTCAGTAATTTCTTTTATGGATGACGATTTTCCTTCTGAACCCATCGAACCCCATGAGGGAGCTCTGGTGCTTACAGCACAAGTGGGTTCAGTGGATATGAAGAGAATGATGATAGAAAATGGATCTTCGGTGGACATCTTGTATGCTCATGCTTACCAAAGGATGCCCTTGGATGGAAAGAAGATGGAAATAGGGCAAGAAGCTCCCCTGTATGGCTTCAGCAATGATCCAGTCAAGGTGGCGGGGACTATTGAATTGCCAGTTATCTTCGGGATGGCTCTACAGCAGGTAGAAATTATGTGCAAATTCTATGTAGTGCATATGGATTCAACCTTTAACGCCATATTGGGAAGACCCACCCTGACAACTCTTCAAGTAGTGACATCGATCCCTCATTTCAAGATCAAGTTTCTGAGGCCACATGGGATTGGAGAAGTGGCTGGAGATTTAGACTTGGCAAGGTGGTGTTACCATAACGCCTTTATCAATTCCGGAGTAGGGGTCAGCAAATAGAAGCAAGCCAAGGCCATTGAGATTGAACCATTTATGGAGAGAAGCATGGAGCTATTAGTTATGCCGGCTGGAGAGACTGAAGAATTTGAGCTGATTCCGGGAAAGAAGGAGAAAACGATAAAGATAGGTTCAGGTCTGCCGGAACCGTTCCGAACGAACCTAGTGGAGTTGCTTCGGTGTTATACTGATACTTTTGCCTGGGTTCCCAGTGATATGCCTGGGGTGAGTAGGAAAGTTGCTGAGCATTGGTTGCAAGTGGACCCGACAAAAAGGCCAGTTCGGAAGAAGAGGCAGATTTTTGAACCAGAGCGACAAAAAATAATAGATGAGGAGATCGCCAAGTTGCTGGCTGCAGACTTTATATTTGAGATCGACTATCTGGACTGGATGGTGAATGTAGTTCTAGTACAGAAGTAGAATGGGAAATGGCGAGTTTGCAATGACTACACTGATCTGAATAAAGCTTGGCCGAAGGACTTATCCTTTGCCTCATATAGATCAGCTCATCGATGCCACTTCCGGGTATGCTTTACTCAGTTTTATGGATGCTTTCTCGGGATATCATCAGATTTTTATGTGAAAAGAGGACATCCCAAAGACAACATTCATCACTCATCGGTCGATTAACGCTTACAAGAAGATGACCTTTGGCTTGTTGAACGATGGAGCTACTTATCAGAGGATGATGAATTTCGTGTTCATAAGGCAGTTAGGAAGGAATATGGAGGTCTATGTTGATGATATGATTGTCAAAAACATGACCGTCCAAGGTCATCTAGATGATTTGGAAGAATGTTTTCAGACGGTACGCCATTACAATTTATAGCTGAATCCCACCAAATGTACCTTCGGATTGGGAGCAGGAAAATTCCTGGGTTATCTGGTTAGTAAAAGGGGTATAGAGGTAAATCCAGAGATGATCCAGGCTATTTTGAATATGAAGTCTCCTCAATCTTTTAAAGACGTTCAATAATTGACGGGTAGGATAACAGCTTTGAGGAGATTCATGTCTATCGGCAAAAAGGTGTCTGCCGTTCTTTGAAACCTTGAAAGGGCCGAAGAATGCCAAGACATTTTAGTGGACTTTGGAGTCTTAAGATGCTTTCCAAGGGATCAAGAAGTATTTGTCTTCGGCACCTTTGCTGGTAAAGCCAGTTCCTGCTGAGCCTTTGTACTTGTATTTGGCGATAAGTTCATTAGCAGTATGAGCAGTGTTGGTGCGGGAGATTGGGTGAGCCACGTCCTACGGGATGCAGAGACAAGGTATCCTAACCTTGAGAAATTTGCCTTTGCTTTGATAATAACTAGTCGAAAGCTTCGATAATATTTTCAAGGTCGGTTGCTAATAGTATACATAGATCAGCCACTAAAGAAGGTGCTGGGAAAACCAGAAGTTTTGGGGAGACTCCTTGCGTGGAAAATGGAGTTGTCTCCATTCTTTTTAGAGTATCATCCTCAGACAGCTACTAAAGGTCAGACCTTGGCAGATTTTGTGATTGAATGTTCGTTCTCTGAAGCTGACGATAGTTTGGGAGAAGCTGAAGGGTATGAGAAAGTAGTTGTTGTGCTTCAGCAAGTGCATAGCTCGTGGACATTGTATGCTGACGGATCTTCTACTTCGGATGTCAGTGGAACTGGGATTATCTTGACGAGTCCAGAGGGATTCAAGGTGCAGCAGGCCATCAGGTTTGGGTTCAGAGCCACAAATAATGAAGCTGAGTATGAAGCGGTATTAGCGGGGTTGCGATTAGCAAAGAGTCTGGAAGTTCAAAGATTGATCATTTACAACGACTCTCAATTGGTTATCAAGCAGGTTTCAGGGGAATATGAAGCTCGGGGTCTAAGAATGATTAAGTATCTCACAGATTTGAATGACTAGCTTCGACATTTTAGTTCTTACGGGTTCCAGGTGGTTGATCAGAATGATAATTCCATTGCAGATGCGTTGTCAAAGTTGGCTACTACTGAAGTGAGTACCTTTGATGGCTCGGTATACTCAGAGACTTTAAAGCAACCCAGTATCCAACATGAAGCGGTGATGTGTATAGAGCGTTCCAATTGTTGGATGACTCCATATTTGGAGTGTTTGGCATATGACGTACTGCCTTCAGATCAAATGCTAGCCAGGAAGGTGAAGTATAAAAGTGCAAACTTTGTGCTTATAGATGGCGATCTTTATCGAAGGGCTTACTCATCTCCACTGTTGAAGTGTTTAGTTCCTTCTGAAGCTGATTATGTCCTTCGGGAGGTACATGGAGGTATTTGTGGTGACTATATGGCGGCAAAGTCTTTAGCATACAAGGTTCTTTGACAGGGAAAATATTGGCCAACAATCTTTAAAGAAGCTACTGAGTACGTGAAAAAATGCCAGAAATGCTAGTTAAACTGTCCAATCCCACATCAGCTACCAGAAGAACTGTACTCGATTTTATCTCCTATACCTTTTGTTGTCTGGGGGGTAGATATACTGGGTCCACTGCCGAAAGCAAAAGGACATGTCAATTTTGTTATAGTAGCAATTGATTATATGACCAAGTGGGTCGAGGCGAAGCTACTTAGGATGATCACGGAACATGAGTGTTTGAAGTTTCTGAAGGAGTCTGTGGTATTTCATTTTGGCATTCCGATGGTGGTAATTTCAGATAATGGATGACAGTTTGTGGGCTCGAAGTTTGAAGCATTTTTGAAGGAGTTGGGGATTCAACACAGAAAAACTTAAGTGGCTTATCCACAGTCTAATAGGAAAGTTGAAGTAACTAACAGAACTCTCCTGAGTGGAATAAAGAGGAGATTGGATGAAGCGAAAGGCAAATGGCCCAAAGAATTGCTTAGCGTACTGTGGGCTTACAGAACTATAACGAGGACTACAACTGGGGATTCGCCTTTCAGGCTGGCTTATAAATCAGATGCCTTGGTCCCTATCGAGATTGGATCCACTAGTCTTTGGGTCAGTCAGTTTCAGGAGGTGTACAATGATGAAGGGTTAAAAGCCAACTTGGACTTACTGGAAGAAGTCAGAGAATCGACCTTGATTAAATTGGCAGCATATCAACGTCGTGTGGCTAAGTATTACAATAAAGGGGTGAAGCTTCGAAGGTTTGAAGTGAGAGATTTTGTCCTTAGGGAAGTCGAAGCTTCTATGCCTCAGAATTTGGGAAAGCTGATGCCGAATTGGGAAGGTCCTTATGGGGACATTGAAGTACTGAAACCAGGGATTTATCGGCTGCGAGCTTTAGATGGGTCAGAGATAAAGAATACTTGGCATGCAGGAAGGCTTCAGAAGTATTTTCAGTAGGGCCACTATCAGTGTACAAAAGTATGTAATTATGCTAACAGTTGTCAACAATAACATAAGCTTTTTTCTCCAATTTCTCCATTGTCTCCAAGATCTCCATTAGCTCCAATTTTTCCAATGTCTCTAATGATTTTGTATCTAATGGTTGTTCAGAGGTTCAGTGATCTATTCAGCCTATTAGGCGGTGAACAGGGTCCAGATTCAGCCTGTTAGTGGCGAACTGGATTTTTGGGAGTTCGGTGACCTGTTCATCCTTTAGGCGTTGAATAAAATCCAGATTCGACCTGTCGATGGTGAACTGGATTGTTTGGAGGTTCGATGATCTATTCATCCTATTAGGCGGTGAATGTAAGGTTTTGTGAAAATTAAAGTAGCAATCAAATTGCAAAAAAAACGAAAGTAAAATAAAATCAGATTTTAAAATTTTTCACAAATCAAATACCCGGGTCATCCTTTATGCATATTATTAATTAAAACGAAGAACAAGGAGCTATGGAATCATACCCTTGTAGATACGAGCTTCCTCAGGTACGAGTTCACCTCCTATTTCTCAGCGATCTCCTTGAATCTCCAGGTAGATTCCTTCCTTTGATCAATGTAAGCCACCCAAGTGTATGGCCTCTAGAGGTGATCCACCAAGGAAGAAGAATTTTCAAAAAGAAGGGTGTATTGGCTCAAACCCTAGTTTTTCTTATCTCTATAGAAAAATGGGCTTACTCTCCAACAAATTGGAATTACATATATCTTTGATATCCGATATAAGACTCATCTTAAAAAGATATCAGGTAACCCTATTTAATTAAAATAAGGTATTATTTATTTAATTAAACTCTTTTAATTAAATGGGCTCCCTAATTTTATTAGGGATAATTAATTAAACTCCTTTAACTAATTTTCCCTCCTAATCCTATTAGGAATAAATGAGAGTACTTATATTAAATTAATTTCTAAACTCTTTTAGAAATTAAAATAATAATAATTGTAATAATATTAATAAGACTCCTCTTATTAATTTATATTTAATATTTCTAAAATATAAAATAATAAATATTAAGCTATTTAATTTATTCTATCACCATAGATTAAATTAAATATACTTAACATATTATTACGATTATGCCATTAACTTCTTGAAAATTATTCTTCCTTTTATGGTATCACCCTTTAGATTCTCCATATTAAACCGGTTGTGAATAAATCAATTAGAACAATTCTAATCTTATTGAAATAAATAAATTAAATAATTAATTTATTTAAATAAATAATATTTATTCTACAATAGGGATAAGCCTCCCTAGCGATCAACGACTTTTCATATAATATAGATTTCAACTTTAATCATAAAAGAATCTTTGAGTTAATAGTTACCGTACAATTCAATCCTTCCACCATACAATGTCCCAATTAAATATAAGACATGGAATTACTGTCAAGTCTTATTTTATTTAATTATATGTATTTCGATTCCTAAATGCACAACTCCTAATGAATTCAAATTAGAAACTACTTTCTAATTTCATTCCACCTTGGCCAAGGATTCCTGGGTTGTCATTTATCGAATCACATATGACATTTCTCTTCTTTTACTAGAAGTGGTAGATTCTTTGTTGATCATTCATTATCTTTATATATAACTTATTACACCCAAACATACCCTTTGATATACTCTAAGAGTCTTAAGGAATAAGTCAAAGTGTAATTCATTATATATAAGATACTATGATGATCTCATGTCTAAGGATCATTTTTACTACAATCACTACAAGAATTCCTATTGACAGACAAGTAAAACTCCATTAGGTATTCCTTGGCGAGTCACGTTCAGTGAACTTATTCTCTAATAAGCACCTACATACTTGCTTTAGTGTCTCCACACAAATGATCATAAGAACAATCATCCTCATCCAATGAGCAAGAAACGTACGTACCAATCTATCCGGATTCAGTAATCCCCTTTTTAGTAATCCATTGATTGGGAACATTTTAGTTTTAAGCTATCTAAGAATTTAGATCTCATTAGCATGATCTCATCATGATTCTTAAAGCATTGCTTAAAACTATAGGTTTATCACATATTATTAAAACAACACCATATAGATAATAAATGCCTTTAATAAATAATTCTTTTATTAATAAATAAATAATTTATTACAAAGTATATGCTTTATCATCATTCATGATTGGCTTGTATGCATACTACTTTCAATCTCCCATTTGCACTAAAGTCAAGCGCCGTGGTATCTCATACCCATCTTCTCTAAATGACGATCGAACTGTTGCTGTGTTAACGCTTTAGTAAATGGATCTGCAATATTTTCTTGAGAGTCCACATGCTCCAGGGTGACGTCTCCTCTTTCAATGATCTCTCTGATCAAATGAAACCGCCGCAACACGTGTTTGGATTTCTGATGAGACCTGGGTTCCTTAGCCTGCGCAACAACTCCGATGTTGTCACAGAATAAAGGTACTGGTCCTGTAATGCTAGGAACCACACCAAGTTCGGTAATTAACTTCTTCATTTAAACAGCTTCCTTTGCAGCTTCACTTGCAGCTATGTACTCTGCCTCTGTCACTGAATCAGTAACTGTTTGTTGTTAGGAACTCTTTCAACTCACTACGCCACCGTTTAAGGTAAACACATACCCCGAAACGGATTTACTGTCATCTTGGTCCGTTTGAAAACTTGAGTCTGTGAAGCCCTCTAGTTTCAATTAAGACCCACCGTAGACAAGAAATACATCCTTAGTTCTTCTTAAGAACTTTAGGATATTTTTCATTGCCTTCCAGTATTCTTCTCCTGGATTCGACTGATAACTGCTTGTTACACTAAGTGCATGAGCGACATCTAGTCTAGTGCATATCATACCGTACATGATAGATGCTATTATTGAAGCATAAGAAATCTTACTCATACGGTCTCTCTCTTCAGGTGTCTTTGGGGCCTGTTTCTTGGAGAGATGTATTCCATGGCTCATCGGCATGAGACCTCTTTTGGAATCTTCCATGCTAAACTTCTTTAGCATCGAGTCAATGTATGTTCCTTGGGATAAGCCAAACATCCTTTTATATCTATCTCTATAGATCTTTATCCCCAAAATATAGGATGTTTCTCCCAAGTCCTTCATGGAGAAGTGTTTAGATAACCATATTTTAATTGATTTGTAGCATATGAATATCATTCCTTATCAGTAATATATCATCAACATATAATACGAGGAATGAAACAGCACTCCCACTAACCTTCTTGTACACACATGGTTCATCCTCATTTTTGATAAAATCAAACTCTTTGATTGTCTCATCAAAGCGGATGTTCCACCTACGAGAAGCTTGCTTCAATCCATAAATGGATTGTTGTAGCTTACAGACTTGATTTGTTCCAACCTTTGAAACAAATCCCTCTGGCTATGTCATATACACATCCTCCTCAAGTTTCCCAATGAGGAAGGCAGTTTTCACGTCCATCTGCTAAATTTCGTAGTTATGGTAAGCTGCAATCGCAAGCAAAATCCGAATGGACTTGAGCATTGCTACTGCTGAGAAGGTTTCATCATAGTTAAATCCTTGTCTTTGTTTGAAACCTTTTGCGACCAGTCGGGCCTTATAGGTCTCTTCCTTCTTGCGTCATTCGCTTCCGGTCTTTCTTTTAAAGACCCATTTACACCCAATAGGCTTAATGCCTTCAGGTGGTGAAACCAAAGTCCATACTTGGTTTTCATATATAGATTCCATCTTGGATTTCATGACTTCTTGACACTTATCTGAGTCTTTACTACTCATACCCTGTTCATAATTCAATGGATCATCATCATCTATGATGCGTACCTCATCATCATCCTCTATGACAAGTCCATACCTATCAGCTATCTTTGGTAATTTTCCAGATTTACGAATAGGGTGTGGTACATAAGGAATCTCTACTTGGATAGGTTCATCCATTTGACCTATAGTAGTTTGTGGTTCTTGAATTTCTTCAAGTTCTATTTTCCTCCCACTGACCCCTTCAAGGATAAACTCCTTTTCCAAGAATGCATCATGTTTGGCAACAAACACCTTTTGTTCAGTAGGATTATAGAAATAATATCCTAAACTTTCTTTAGGATATCCCACAAACGTACACTTATCAGATCTTGTCCCAAGCTTATCATTCTGAAACCTTTTCACATAAGCTAGACATCCCCAAATCTTAACATGCTTAAGACTAGGCTTCCTCCCTGTCCACATCTCATATGGAGTCTTTGGGACGGATTTTGAGGGAACCTTATTTAGTAGATATGTAGCTGCTTCTAGGGCATATCCCCAGAATGACACTGGAAGATCGGAAAAACTCATCATGGAATGAACCATGTCCAACAGTGTTCGATTTCTCCTTTCAGATACACCATTCAGCTGTGGCGTCCCTGGTGGAGTCCATTGTGAGATTATACCATTTTCTTTGAGACAATTGAGAAACTCACTGCTTAAGTATTCACCACCTCGATCTGATCGAAGAATCTTAATACTTTTGCTCGTTTGTTTCTCTACTTCACTTCTGAACTCTTTGAACTTTTCAAATGATTCAGATTTGTATTTCATTAAATACACATATCCAAATCTTGAGTGATCATTAGTGAATGTAATAAATTAAGAATACCCTCCTCGTGCATTCGTTGTCATAGGTCCACATACATCTGTGTGTACCAATGCTAACAACTCTGTAACTCTTTCTCCTTTTCCACTAAAAGGAGATTTAGTCATTTTTCCCATGAGATAAGATTTACAAGTTGGATATGATTCATAATCCGATAGCTCTAGGATCACATTTTTATACAACTTGGATAATCTTGTTTCATTAATATGACTAAGTCTACAGTGCCACATATAGGTATAATTAACATCATCTTTTTTCCTTTTCTTAGTTTGTTCAATTTGAAGTATATTTTCATGCAAGTCAAGAATGTAAAGTCCATTTCGTATATTACCAATACCATATAAAACATTATTATTATAAATAGAACAACTATTGTTCTTTATTATAATGTCAAAACCATCCATATCCAATACAGATATTGAAATAATGTTTCTAATAAGTGACGGAACAAAATAACAATTATTTAAACTAATGGACTTGCCCGTAGGCAGTGCTAAACAATAAGTCTCTACAGCTAATGCAACAACCTTTGCTCCATTTCTCACTCGTAGGATGACCTCATCCTTGCTCAGCTTTCTACTTCTGACCAGTCCCTGCATATTATTACATATGTGAGAACCACAGCTGGTATCCAATACCCAAGTAGAAGATTGACTTTCAGAAAAATTAATTTCAATCATAAACAAACCTTGATTAGGATTCGAAGCTTCTCCAAGCTTTTTCTGATTTATTTTCGCAAGATAATACTTGCAGTTCCTCTTCCAGTGACCCGGATTGTTGCAATGGAAGAAAATTCCTTTGCTAGCTGGATTAGGTTTCTTTTGATCCTTCACTTTCGCCTTTCCTTTAGTCTTCTTGGATTTCTTCTTTTCAGAAGATACCTTGGGCCTCTTCCTTTTCTTGGAAGAATCATCCACCAACAAGGCATGGTTCTTCTTGGATGGGAAGTGACCTTCAGCAGTTTTCGACATGTTAAGTAATTCAAGCAAGCTGACATCTAACTTATTCATTGACAATTCACAACAAATTGTGAGAAGGTGTCCGGGAGTGACTGCGAGACTAAATCTTGACTCAACTCCCCATCCATGACGAACCCAAGTTGTCCAAGACGTTCAATCAGATTGATCATCTTTAAGACACGAGTCTCAACGGTAGTACCCTCGGTTATCCGAGATCGGAAGAGCTCCTTAGATATTTCATATCTAGCAGTCCTACTTTGCTCACCATACAACTCTTGAAGGTGTAGTAGCATAGTAGGAGCATCCATGGTTTCATGCTGACGCTGAAGCTCGTTACTCATGGATGCGAGCATGATGCATTGAGCCACAGATGCATCCTCTTGCCACTTTTTAAAAGTAGCAATCTCTTCCTCAGAGGCTGTCTCTGCAACTTTTGCAGGTACGGGTGAATTTAGGACATAAGAAATCTTTTTAGCAGTGAGAACAATTCTCAGATTCCTTAACCAGGTGTAATTCTATTAAAATCGGTTGTTTAGCATCAAGTATGCTACGTAGAGTGAAATTAGTGAATGTGACATTTTCAAAATTCTGCATGTAAAAAGACAATATTTTAGCAAACATTCATTTAATTAATTACCAAAATAAATTAGGTCTTATTTTATATAGGTATCTCCCACTATTTTCTTCAAACTATATTACCCTCATGAATATAGTTCGACAATATCTAATTAAAGATTTGCTAGTGAGAATAAGGATCCCATTTCAAATGTATATAGCCTTGTGTGTGCACAACAAACTATGTATAAATAAATAGGTAGACAACTCTTGTCAATTACATCATCATGTAACTCCTAATATTTTTCCTCTTAAATCATAATGGTCAAGTGTGTGCACATTCGAACTAAAATGATTTTAAGTTAAGTCATACCCAGCATTTCCATATAAGTGAAGAGAAAAATACAGCCCTTGTGTGTGTACAACAAAGCGGTAATGTTCAATTCCTTATAAACATCAAATGTAATAAAAACAACATCTCAAATATTTAATACTCGCCTTGTGTGTGCACAACAAACTCATATTAAATATTCAATGCTCTATTGTTTTTATTATGCTAGAAGGCGACATTCGATATTCCAAATATCTTTGAACTCTTAAGACTTGATATATAAAAACTTGGAGGGATTTGTTATTATTTGTCTCATCTTATTTAGCGCGCATGCAAATATATATATAAAATACACGTCATATTATTAAACATGCGAAGCATGTTTGCATAATATATAATATATATAATACTAGCATGCACATATAAAATACTATACTCTACCCGAATTGATTATGGACTTTTATTCTAGTTTGGTTCACTAGAGCCACCAAGTGAACCAAAAGGTCAAACCCTAGGGTGCAAGAATAAATATTTAAATATAACTATTACATTTAAAACCGGGCTCCATTACAAACGGGTCTTCGAGTGCTCCTTTCTCCTTGATCTCCGGTTCTTAAAAAAAAAAATTCTAACTAATCCTACACAATTAAACTATTTAATTTCAATAAAAACCTTGATCAGCAGTCAAGAGGAAGTACATAGGAGAGAGATAGAATTTACATCAAGAAAAAAAAACCAGAAAAGACGAGGTACGCAGACCCCATTTAATAAAACGCATTCATTCAAACATCCAACCAAAAAAAATTCAATCACATTGGTCAATAGTCCATAATCAATCCCATTTATTATCATACATATCATCATATGTATCAATAAATAAAATCATTCCATATATATATGAATATCATTTAATGGGCAATTTATTGTTGCATGAAATCAATTTCAAAATTAAAATAAACTCTTTTATTTTAATTATAAAATTATTAAGATTATATATATATATATATATATATATATATATATATATATATATATATATATATATATAATAATAATAATAATAGTCATACTTCACGTGAAGCTCCAGAGGCCTTGAAAACTTATCTTGGACATGCAAGTGCTATGAATATATATGATAATATATATATATATATATATATATATATATATATATATATATATATATATATATATATATATATATATATATACCACGTGGGAACATGCATCAGAAACATTATAAAGTTATATCACGCATATCATGGATATCCGTGCAATATGATTCAAAAAAGGGACAAAACGTGAATCATATTAGTTTTGAAAAATAAAATCACCCACGGACTCTAAGAAGAAAAAACGTTTTTAGAAAATAGTTTTTTCTAAGAAGATATATATATATATATATATATATATATATATATATATATATTTCATAAAATAATAATTTTATACAACAAATTATGCCCAATAAATTATTCAAAATATATACTCATACATATATGGGAATTTTAGCAATTAATAATTTGAATAAAGTTTAGCTCTGATACCACTGTAAGGTTTTGTGAAAATCAAAGTAGCAATAAATTATTCAAAATATATACTCATACATATATGGAATTTTAGCAATTAATAATTTGCATAAAGTTTAGCTCTGATACCACTGTAAGGTTTTGTGAAAATCAAAGTAGCAATCAAATTGCAAAAAAAAAAAATGGAAGCAAAATAAAATAAGATTTTAAAATTTTTCACAAACCCATTACCCGGATCATCCTTTATGCATATTATTAATTAAAATGAAGAACAAGGAGTTTCAGAATCATACCCTTGTAGATACGAGCATCCTACGAGTTCACCTCCTATTTCTCCGCGATCTCCTTGAATCTCTGGGTAGATTCCTTCCTTTGATCAATGTAAGCCACCCAAGTGTATGGCCTCTAGAGGTGATCCACAAAGGAAGAAGAATTTTTCAAAAAGAAGTGTGTATTGGCTCAAACCCTAGTTTTTCTTATTTTTATAGAAAAAAGGGGCGTACTCTCCAACAAATTGGAATTACGTATATCTTTGATATCTGATATAAGACTCATCTTATAAAGATATCAGGTAACCATATTTAATTGAAGTAAGGTATTATTTATTTAATTAAACTCTTTTAATTAAATAGGCTCCCTAATCTTATTAGGAATAATTAATTAAACTCCTTTAACTAATTTTTCCTCTCAATCCTATTAGGAATAAATGAGAGTACTTATATTAAATTAATTTCTAAACTCTTTTAGAAATTAAAATAATAATAATAATAATAATAATAATATTAATAAGACTCCTCTTATTAATTTATATTTAATATTTCTAAAATATTAAATAATAAATATTAAGCTATTTAATTTATTCTATCACCATAGATTAAATTAAATATACTTAACATATTATTACGATTATGTCATTAACTTCTTGAAAATTATTCTTCCTTTTATGGTGTGACCCTTTAGGTTCTCCATATTAAACCGGTTGTGAATAAATCAATTAGAACAATTCTAATCTTATTTAAATAAATAAATTAAATGATTAATTTATTTAAATAAATAATATTTATTCTACAATAGGGATAAGCCTCCCTAGCGATCAACGACTTTCCAGATAATATAGATTTCAACATTAATCATAAAAGAACCTTTGAGTTAATAGTTATCGTACAATTCAATCCTTCCACCATACAATGTCCCAATTAAATATAAGACATGGAATTACTGTTAAGTCTTATTTTATTTAATTATATGAATTTCGATTCATAAATGCACAACTCCTAATGAATTCAAATTAGAAACTACTTTTAATTTCATTCCACCTCGCCAAGGATTCTCGGGTTGTCATTTATCGAATCACATAGGGACATTTCTTCTTTTACTAGAAGTAGTAGATTCTTTGTTGATCATTCATTATCTTCATATATAACTTATTACACCCAAGCATACCCTTTGATATACTCTAAGAGTCTTAAGGAATAAGTCAAAGTGTAATTCATTATATATAAGATACTATGATGATCTCAAGTCTAAGGATCATTTGTACTACTATCACTACACGAATTCCTTTTAACAGTCAAGTAAAACTCCATTAGGTATTCCTTGGCGAGTCACGTTCAGTGAACTTATTCTCTAATAAGCACCTACATACTTGCTTTAGTGTCTCCACACAAATGATCATGGAAACAATCATCTTCATCCAATGAGCAAGCAACGTACGTACCAATCTATCCGAAATCACTAATCCCCTTTTTAGTAATCTATTGATTGGGAACATTTTAGTTTTAAGCTATCTAAGAATTTAGATCTCATCATGATTCTAAAAGCATTGCTTAAAACTATGGGTTTATCACATATTATTAAAACAATACCATGTAGATAATAAATGATTTTAATAAATAATTCTTTTATTAATAAATAAATAAGATTGATTACAAAGTATATGCTTTATCATCATTCATGATTGGCTTGTATGCACACTACTTTCAGTGAACAGGGTCCAGATTCAGCCTGTTAGTGGCGAACTGGATTTTTTACGAGTTCGGTGACCTGTTCATCCTTTAGGCATTGAATAGAATCCAGATTCGACTTGTAGATGGTGAAGTGGATTGTTTGGAGTTTCAGTGATCTATTCATCCTATCAGGCGGTGAATAGGGTCCAGATTCGACCTGCTAAAGGAGAACTGGATTTTTCGGGAGTTGGTGTCCTGTTCATCCTTTAGGTGTTGAATAAAATCCAGATTCGACCTTTCGATGGTGAACTTGATTTCATGGTGGTTCAATTGGATCTATTCGTCCTGAAGATGGCAAAAAAGATACTTGATGATCTCTCTCACGCTTCGGTAATGAATAAGTATTACTTTACATTATTACTGCTTGATTTTATTTGAAGTGTTGAGTTCAGATTATATTACTTCTTGATTTTATTTGAAGTATGAAGTTCAAATTGCTCAAAAATTCACTAACAGTTCAAATCGAATTTAAAATGAATAATAAGGGAAAAAGCTGATAGCATTTCATTAAAGTAGAAAAAGATTACACAGTGATAATAAAATTCTTTACAAAAAGTTTTAAAGTTAAAAAGGTCGAAGAAGATCTTGTTCAGGCGTCGTCCTCATTTTCATCTTTCGAAGAGTCAAGAAGAGTTGGATTCACCGAAGCTGCTGCGAGCTTTGCCTTGCCTTTGTTTTGGGCAACTTCATACCCTTCGGCATACATCTTGATTATCTCATTGTTTAGCTCAGGTGATTTTTGATACTCAGCTTGGATCTCTTTGCGGAACTCTTCAGTGAGTAGATGACCTTGATCTTTGAGTTCCCGAAGTTTAGTCTCCAACTTGCGACGGTGTGCAAGGTGTCGTTCTTTGGTAACTTTGGCGTTGTTAACCGCGACGCCCCAAATCCAAGTAGTTGAAACCCGAACTCGGTGCTTCACGATACCATTTCTATGTTTGAATCATACAATAGTAATATTACATTCAAACTTAATTTACATACATCAAAGTTTACTTCCCAGGTACGAGACCTTCAAATACATTCCTTACAATACTTGAATAGATACCAATACAACTATAACCATTAACTCATAATACACACTTATTCGATCAGCTTTCCTTTTTTTTGTTCGTGTGCTCGAGCCTTCAGGTTGCTCATACATAACTGAAAACATTTAATTTAAGCAAGGATGAGCATTTGAGTGCCCAACAAGTAATAGCAATTATATATATAAGCTGAAAGAATATAAGTATTCTCTTTACATAACACTTCAACAACGAAGCAAAAGTTGTGAAGTAATATGTCTCGATAAAAATTCACATAACAACTCTCTTTCAAATTCTTGAAATTAGGCTCTACCCATGAATAGGGTTTAAGAAACATACTATGAACATTGTTTTTCATTTTCGAAAAGGTTTAGCAAAAATTCATCCGCAAACCGCTCTAGCTTACGGGTACGGAGGGTGATCAGCCCCGTTGTACCCTGTATTGATCAATACTACATAACTTGAACGAAATTCATCGCTCACTCTATCCGCCTTGGGCGCAAAAATCTTCCCATATAGGGATGTTCATACATGCCTGGTTCCAAACTCGAAGGTTTTTAATCTTGCTCAACAATAATATGTAATTCAACATATATGTATACGGGTAATTGACAAAGGTATATCAACATGTGAATAAATGTCATGATTATCCAAGTGGGGACACTTGTATAACCATTTAGAAATCAACTTAACAGAATATATATTTGAGCTAACATGTTGATAATCAAAGCGTACATAATCTGTACAGGAATAGAATAATTCTGAAACTTCTTACTCATGTCCATTGCATAAAGAAAATGCAAAGGTAGGATACTTACCTGATTTGTTGATTACCAATCTCAACTCAGGTTTTATCTCTTTATCACAACCTATCAATAATCAGATCATTCGTTCGATTAGAACAATATATCTTAACACATAGTACTGTCTATTACAGTCAGCACATAATCACAGTGATCATACTTTTAGTTCCTATTCTATACTTGAAATATTTTTATACATTTTTCAAATATCTCATCCATGCTCTTACAAGAGAGCCTTTTCTTTCTATTATAAGTTCGACATTTGTCTGCTGCATCGCCAACTTTATCGGGTAAATAATTTGAGTCTAAGACTCTTATTCTATACCTCAACATCTCGCAAATATCGACATCTTATTTTTAACCATTTTTGAAATTTTAAATTGAAAAATTTAAAATAATTCAAATCATTACTAAAGGGCCTATAGTGATATAATCTGTTACTATAGGTGTTCTTCAAAACTTCATAACTTCATAATCGGTTCTCAAGTCAAACTAGTTTGGCCTATTATAACTTTCAAACATCTAATCATAATTAAATGATTTAAACATTAAACAATTCCATTGTCATTAATAATTAATTTATATTAAACTATTAATGAAACCATTGCCAAAATATAAAAGTTATTTATAATAACTCAAAATATATTTTTAAAACATTTATATTACCCTTAAATGATTTTTAAAATAATTAAAATCATTTTTAAATAATTACCACTAATATTTAAATATTAATGCACTATTTATCCAAATATTAAAAGTCATTAATTATAACTTAAAATATTTTAAATCCTTAATATCCTCTTTAAATGATTTTTTAAATAAATAAAACCATTTTAAACTATTTATTTAATATAAATATTAAATAAACTTAATATCACAAATCATTAACTAAATATCATTAATATATAATTATTAATGAAATTATCTTCTAAATATTAAAAGTTATATTTTATAACTCAAAATATCTTTAAATACTTTATTTTCATTTAAAATGATTTTTAAAATATTAAAATCATTTTTAAACTAAATTATTTAATATAATCAATAAATAACTTTAATATCATTAATATTTAATTAATTAATGAAATTCATCACAAAATATTAAAAGTCATGGAAAATAACTTAAAATATTTTCTTATACCATAATATAATTTTTCATGATTTTTCATGAATTAAAACTATTTTTAAATAATTTATTTAATATTATAATTAAATAAATAAATACTTTTTATATTCCAAAAATATTAAATATTTATGAAATATACTCAAAATAATAAAAAAACTATTTTTTGGACTTTAAAATAATTTTTTAGAATTTATTTGGTATTTTTAATAATTAAAATCGAATTTTTCTAATTTTTAATCAATTTACGGAAAATAATAATAATAACCGTCGCTAAAGGCCCCTATAGTGATAGAAGCGTCGCTATAGGTGTTCTTCACCAACCCAAATTTCATAAGACAGTTAGCGAGTAGGCACGTTTGACCGAGTATAACTCTCTCATCTAAACAAATTTGGACAATCTATAAATTGGGTCTTGTAGAGAAAACACCAGACTACAATTACCAACAATCATAACGTTTAAACAACATCAGATCTGGGCGAAATCAGCCATCAAAGTAGCTTCCAAAGCTGTTCTTCACGAAGAACAGTTTGAGGTGCTTACTTTGGACCTCTATACCTTAATGATCGTGTAATGTTTTGGTGATCTATCAAATCCAGTGTGTAGAAAACATGTAGGACTATAACTTCAAACCTTAACATCATCATAAAAACATAATATCTAATCGGAAATCGTTGGTCAAAGTGCAACACGGAACTTGTTCATGAAAAATCTGGTTTCGCTAGTTTGGCAGATTTGGTCAATGGGATTTGACCGCTTATATCTCTCAATCTAAAACTGATCTAGACTTGATTCTTTTTGCATCTTAAAGACCACATAACAAGCTACACATACCATCTTTAAAACACCACAAACAGTAAATAATCACAGAGATATAAGGCTTCACATTTGCCCAAAAATAACAGAATTCGGTTTTTCAAAAGTTGGAAAAACTTTGATTTTGAGCACTTTGATGTTATGGGTCATGAATTTAACAATCCAGAACATTAATAGACTCTCTATTACACAACTTTAAACAATCAATTGCATCAATTAACATCGAATCGAAGGATTTCTAGAATTTAGGATTTCCTACCTTTTCAAGCTTGATTTTTGATTTCTGGCTTCTTGATGCTTCTGATTTGTGGTTTGTGATGGTTGGTCTTTGATTATGAGCTTATGGGTAAGATAATTTCGTTGGCTAGAGGTTGAGAGAGTGTGGCTAGAGAGTTTAGAAAATATTAGTGTGTGTTTTCATTCAATCTCCTTGATCTCTATTTATAGGCCATGCTAGATGCTTTGGATGCTGATTTGGTTGGTATAATTGAGCTCACATGATAATTATGGAGTGGTTGGCCGGATTTGGTGGGATTGGTAGCACAATAATGCACAAATAATGCACTAAGATGGACAAAAAGGGTAAAATGGTCATTTCTCCTCTCTTTAATCTATATAAAAATATATTAGATACATTGGATGCTACAATTGGATGATTCAACTTGAATGATTGAGCATTGGAACATAGATGGGTAAGGGTAGGAGTGTTGGCTAGCAATAATCTACCAATAATTCAACTAATAATACACTAATAAACCAAAAGGGCATTTTGGTAATTTCACATAAAATTTCAAGGGCATTTTTTGTACATAGCAATTAAATGTAGTATTTAATCACTAGATGATAATTCTTATCATTTACCAATTACTTTCTATCTTTGATAAATTAAAATACTTGTTCATTAACATCGTAATTAAACCCGTTAATTTAAAATCAGGGTTTTAAAATTGAAAAATTAATTTTTTTAACGCTATCAATTAGGGTTTCTAATTGACCATTAGGTTTCTTTAATGATCGTGTATGTTACTAACACAATCATTACGGTCTCTAACTTCAACCGATTAGGGTTGTAATAATTAGGGTTTGTCCTAATTATCGGCGTAAAAATAGTAATTAGGGTTTTCTTCTAATTACCGACATTCGTGTACACAGTAACTTCATATGCACACAATCACTACTCAATCATTTCTCATAACCGAAGTTTAATAATTTGGGTTTCACAAAGACGGTAATATGCTATGACCTAATCTAATCAATCATCATTGCACCATATTATCTCTGTCGCACATACACACGATACATAATTATGGTATCAGTAAAATCATTATAATAATACTATAATATTATTATTCTCATCTCTTGATCACAATCCCAATCCAGGGTTTGGATCTCATATCTGACTTATTCTTCGTACACAACATCGATAATCAAGCTAAAACAATTAACTTAAATATTCTGAACAAATCATATAATAAAATATTTATTATATAAATTCTAATTATCACTTCATATATTATTTCCAATCATGTTTTCATGGAAAATAATTAATAAAACATTTCGCTTATGTAAATTAATTACCATAACAATATAATTTGTGGTAATTGATTATTCCAAAATTATTTCTAATTTTCAAGTAAGTAATAAATATATATCGTATCTATCGCTCACTTATTCTCGTCATTAAATAAATAAAAAAAATTTATACACAAAATTTCTTATTTATTTTATATATAGGAAATCTCGGGTTATTACATTCACCCTCCCTTATAAGGATTCCGTCCCCGTAATCACCGCTTTAAAAACTTATAAAGATAAGGGTACATAGCATATAATCATCAGATGTAAAACCTCGATCATACTTGATCGAATCGGTCTTTAACTATTCTTCATAACACTCTGATTAGGCAGAAATTTGATTTCTAAAAGAACTCAAAATTTCTTTATAAAATCATCTACTATATATATATATATGTAGGAAAACATATAAGATATATAAGTGATTCAAATAAGACACTGGAGTTCGCTTCCAAACCGCCATCGATCCTGGACCGTCATGTTGTAGACCCTGAGTTGCTAACGTTGGGGTACTAGTCGAGTGTGGTCCTCGTTGTCGCTAAAGTCCCACCGCTTTCTCCCCGTGGTTATGTTTCCCGCCTCCATTCCCTCTTTGGACAGTTCCTCACCGATGCTCTGGCCGATCCAAGATATGAAGCATCCATCGATCTTCTTTGAGTTGGGGCGGTTGGGAGAGATATGACCTCTTGCCCGCACTTATAAGACACTTAACTTACCCTTTAGACACTCGCCAGAGTGATTCTTTCCGGTCGCAGCTTCAGACCGCACTACCGCTTCTTTGTACCTTCCCCGCTTCACTTGAACATTCCCTAAAAATTCCTTATTTATTCTTCTCACCCCGATTCCCACTACTACTTTCTATCTTCACCGCCTCCTCCCGACTTGTTCTTGTTTTTTTTTTCCTTGTTGTAGAGGCTCATGTCCTCACTTCCCTGCTCAATTTATGATAGCCTTTTTCCATGAGTGTCGTAAAAGTATCTATTTGCAAGATCGCCACCTTATTGTAGAGCTGTGGTTTTAAGCCCAAATTTCAAACCTCCTTGCTTTCTAGCTTCAGACTCACTTGATGTGGAGCAAACCTAGCTAACTCATTAAACTTCAAGATACTCCACAATACCATGTTCTCCTGCTTTTAACTCCGTGAATTTTACCTCCATTCTAGATTACATACTAACAGAGAGATAGTTTTCAAAAAATAAATCCTTAAACCTATCCCAAGTAATTTCTTCTTCTCCTGCCCGAGTTTTATTTGCCTCCCACCAAAAGTTAGCCTCCCTTTTATCATATAAGTGGCAAAAGTGGTCTTTTTGCCCTCATCTAATCTAGCAATTATGAACGCCTTTTCTATTTCGCTCACCCATGTCCGGGCTTCGTAGGTCACCGATCCTCCTCGAACTCGTGGTCCTACTGACTTTGAAGTCTTTGAATTTCGCCAAGCGATTGTCTGGTTGGTTCCCTGCAGCTGGTATTCCTCACAGATAGCTTCGAGCCATCATGTTTGCAAAGTTTTGCATCGCCTCGGCCGTCGTTTCAAAGATTAGTAGATTCTTCTACCCTTTGGTTTTGAAGTTCGACGGATTGATCATGATTATCTCGTTAAATAAAACCATAAATTATACCTTTACATTTTAAACATTATTGGATAAGATTAATGTATTAAACTCATTTTATTTCTCAAACTTAGATTCATATTCATTTATCGAATATTTACATAAGACATAACGCTTTAATTAATAACTATCCCTTTGTGACTACGTAAAGTTTAGATTTAAAATCTTGACCAACATAAAAGTTGAAAATAGTTCATTACTTAAATTACATAAACACAACATAACCCATACCACTTATTTACCAAGCCTTTCTTCTCGAACATTCATTCGCTCGATGTCCCTCCATTCCACAATTAAAACATCTACCTTGCTTATAGTTGGGGCAACGAGGAGAGGTATGTCCCTCACGGCCGCAAATATAACATATCTTCTTCCCTTTCTTCTTATCAGGTTTTCCTAAGTCAGGATCTTCTACCTTTCTTTTTTCCCTTACCTCCTGAGTCGCACACGATATGTTGCTTGAGGCTCCCATCCGTCAATTTGGATTTTGAGCTTATCCTCGCTTCTTCCATTGTTTCTAGCAATGCTTGACGCAGCTTGATATTAAGCAACGCCTCTATCTCCCACACCTTTCCAACAGAAAGCAACCTTGTTCTCCAGATCTCGCACCTCCGCTGATGCTTGAGCAGCTTCAACTTTAGTGTCTCGAATCACTATCCGTCAAATCCACCATTTTCGATCTCGATACTATTTTTTCCACTATAGCCACCTTCGTCCGATTTGGGTTCCCGTAAGCTTTTATTTCAAATTTGTTGGCCTCGATATTAGCTCGGGGTATGGACTCGATCCTTCTTATTCCATATATCTTTCTCACCCGACATCTACATACATAAGTTACCCCGATTAGCATATAGTATATATACACAAAGAATCAAGAGTTTTATATACGTTGTCTCTTATTTTGTTTGACGATAAATTTATTCAATTCTCATCAACGCTTATATCTCTCTATGCCGAAAGGCGCTCCATCCACTTCGTGATCGAATCGCATAAAGGCGATGTCTATAGCCCCGCTTCCAAGGTATATATCTTGGTGTATTTGGCTTCTATCTCAACCTTCAACTGCCCCATCTCAGATCTCTCGCTCCAACCTCCTCAGAATAACTCGCTAATTCTATCTCGTGTTCGGTGAGCGGCGTCCTTGTATCATTGCTCAAACTGAGAGTACGATTCGCGCTCCACTTACTCAACTCTAACCTTTAAGTCGCTGCTCCTAACTATCAAATCTCTTATCATCTCACCGTCTGTCGGTACTCCTCGCTAGAGTCCATCGCCTCTTGGGTCAAGGAATTACTATTTTGACTTTCGCCATCCATCCTATGACCACAATAAACGAGACAACATCATTATCAAATAAAATATATTCATCATTAAAATGAAGTAATATTTTATTTAGTACCACTAAAACTCGATGAATCTCTTCAACTCATCATATCCTATAACTTCTCACCGAGTACTTCGTCTCTCGGTTCATCAATATTTATCTTAACTTTGGTCCTCCATTCTACTAAGGTTATAACCTAGGTTTCGCATTCCTAACGTTTATAACCCATGCCTTTGATACCAACTCGTGACGCCCCCAAATCGGGTACTTGAAACCCAAACTCGGTGCTTCACGATACCATTTCTATGTTTTAATCATACAATAGTAATATTACATTCAAACTTAATTTACATACATCAAAGTTTACTCCTGTGCACGAGACCTTCAAATACATTCCTTACAATACTTGAATAGATACCAATACAACTATAACCATTAACTCATAATACACACTTATTCGATCGCTTTCCTTTTCCTTTGTTCGCGTCTCGAGCCTTCAAAGTTGCTCATACATAATCGAAAACATTTAATTTAAGCAAGGATGAGAATTTGAGTGCCCAAACAAGTAATAGCAATTAT
Source organism: Panax ginseng (assembly GCA_020205605.1). Classification (NCBI taxonomy): domain Eukaryota; kingdom Viridiplantae; phylum Streptophyta; class Magnoliopsida; order Apiales; family Araliaceae; genus Panax; species Panax ginseng. The sequence goes on along the minus strand of CM035136.1, from coordinate 85,259,425 downwards.
ATATATGTTCGAAAGAATATAAGTATTCTCTTTACATAACACTTCAACAACGAAGCAAAAGTTGTGAAGTAATATGACCGATAAAAAATTCACATAACAACTCTCTTTCAAATTCTTGAAATTAGGCTCTACCCATGAATAGGGTTTAAGAAACATACTATGAACATTATTTTTCATTTTTGAAAAGGTTTAGCGTAAATTCATCCACAAACCTTTCTAGCTTTACGGCACGGAGGGTGATCACTCAGATTGTACCTGTGATTGATCAATACTACATAACTTGAACTAAATTCATCGCTCACTCTCGCCTTGGGCGCAAAAATCTTCCCATATAGGGATGTTCATACATGCTCGGGTTCCAAACCCCAAGGTTTTAATCTTGCTCAACAATAATATGTAATTCAACATATATGTATATGGGTAATTGACAAAGGTATATCAACATGTGAATAAATGCCATGATTATCCAAGTGGGGACACTTGTATAGCCATTTAGAAATCAACTTAATGTAATATATATCCGAGCTAACATGTTGATAATCAAAGCGCATATAATAATCAGACAGAATAGAATAATTCAAACTTCTTACTCATGTCCATCAGATAAAGAAAATGCAAAGGTAGGATACTTACTCGATTCGCCGATTACAAATCTCAACTCAGGTTTTTCTCTTTATCACAACCTATCAATAATCGATCATTCGCTCGATTAGAACAATATATCTTAACACATAGTATCGTCTATTACAACAAAGACATAATCACAAGTGATCATACTTTTAGTTCCTATTCTATACTTGAAATATTTTTATACATTTTTCAAATATCTCATCCATGCTCTTACAAAGAGCCTTTTCTTTCTATTATAGAGTTCGACATTTTTGCTGCATCGACAACTTTTTTATCGGGTAAATAATTGAGTCTAAGACTCTTATTCTATACCTCAACATCTCGCAAATATCGACATCTTATTTTTAACCATTTTTGAAATTTTAAATTGAAAAATTTAAAATAATTCAAATCATTACTAAAGGGCCTATAGTGATATAATGCATTACTATAGGTGTTCTTCAAAACTTCATAACTTCATAATCGGTTCTCTCAAGTTAGCTAGTTTGGCCTAATTTATAACTTTCAAACATCTAATCATAATTAAATGATTTAAACATTAAATAATTCCATTGTCATTAATAATTAATTTATATTAAACTATTAATGAAACCATTGCCAAAATATAAAAGTTATTTATAATAACTCAAAATATTTTTAAAACATTTATATTACCCTTAAATGATTTTTAAAATAATTAAAATCATTTTTAAATAATTACCACTAATATTTAAATATTAATGCACTATTTATCCAAATATTAAAAGTCATTAATTATAACTTAAAAAATTTTAAATCCTTAATATCCTCTTTAAATGATTTTTTAAATAAATAAAACCATTTTAAACTATTTATTTAATATAAATATTAAATAAACTTAATATCATTAATATTAACTAAATATCATTAATATTAAATTATTAATGAAATTATCTTCTAAATATTAAAAGTTATATTTTATAACTCAAAATATTTTTAAATACTTTATTTTCATTTAAAATGATTTTTAAAATATTAAAATCATTTTTAAACTAAATTATTTAATATAATCAATAAATAACTTTAATATCATTAATATATAATTAATTAATGAAATTCATCACAAAATATTAAAAGTCATGGAAAATAACTTAAAATATTTTCTTATACCATAATATAATTTTTCATGATTTTTCATGAATTAAAACTATTTTTAAATAATTTATTTAATATTATAATTAAATAAATAAATACTTTTATATTCCAAAAATATTAAATATTTATGAAATATACTCAAAATAATAAAAAACTATTTTTTGGACTTTAAAATAATTTTTCAGAATTTATTTGGTATTTTTAATAATTAAAATCTAATTTTCTAATTTTTAAATCAATTTCCGGAAAATAATAATAATAACCGTCGCTAAAGGCCCCTATAGTGATAGAAGCGTCGCTTATAGGTGTTCTTCACCAACCCAAATTTCATAAGGCAGTTGTTAAGCGAGTAGCACGCTTCGGATTTAGTGTATAACTCTCTCATCTAAACGAATTTGGACAATCTATAAATTGGGTCTTGTAGAGAAAACACCAGACTACAATTACCAATAATCATAACGTTTAAACAACATCAGATCTGGGCGAAATCAGCCATCAAAGTAGCTTCCAAAGCTGTTCTTCACGAAGAACAGTTTGAGGTGCTTACTTTGGACCTCTATACCTTAATGATCGTGTAATGTTTTGGTGATCTATCAAATCCAGTGTGTAGAAAACATGTAGGACTATAACTTCAAACCTTAACATCATCATAAAAACATAATATCTAATCGGAAATCGTTGGTCAAAGTGCAACACGGAACTTGTTCATGAAAAATCTGGTTTTTCTTAGTTTGGTGATTTGGTCAACTAAGTTTTGACCGCTTATATCTCTCAATCTAAAACCGATCTAGACTTGATTCTTTTTGCATCTTAAAGACCACATAACAAGCTACACATACCATCTCTAAAACACCACAAACAGTAAATAATCACAGAGATATAAGGCTTCACATTTGCCCAAAAATAACAGAATTCGGTTTTTCAAAAGTTGGAAAAACTTTGATTTTGAGCACTTTGATGTTATGGGTCATGAATTTAACAATCCGTAACATTAATAGACTCTCTATTACACAACTTTAAACAATCAATTGCATCAATTAACATCGAATCAAGGATTTCTAGAATTTAGGATTTCCTACCTTTTCAAGCATGATTTTTGATTTTCGGCTTTCGATGCTTCCGATTTGTGGTTTGTGATGGTTGGTCTTTGATTATGAGCTTATGGGTAAGATAATTTCGTTGGTTAGAGGTTGAGAGAGTGTGGCTAGAGAGTTTAGAAAATATTAGTGTGTGTTTTCATTCAATCTCCTTGATCTCTATTTATAGGCCATGCTAGATGCTTTGGATTTGATTTGGTTGGTATAATTGAGCTCACATGATAATTATGGAGTGGTTGGTCGGATTTGGTGTGGATTGGTAGCACAATAATGCACAAATAATGCACTAAGATGGATAAAAAGGGTAAAATGGTCATTTCCTCTCTTTAATCTATATAAAAATATATTAGATACATTGGATGCTACAATTGGATGATTCAACTTGAATGATTGAGCATTGGATGCTAGATGGGTAGGGTAGGAGTGTTGGTTAGCAATAATCCATCAATAATTCAACTAATAATACACTAATAAACCAAAAGGGTATTTTGGTAATTTCACATAAAATTTCAAGGGCATTTTTGTACATAGCAATTAAATGTAGTATTTAATCACTAGATGGTAATTTTATCATTTACCAATTACTTTCTATCTTTGGTAAATTAAAATACTTGTTCATTAACATCGTAATTAAACCCGATAATTTAAAATTAGGGTTTTTAAAAATTGAAAAATTAGGGTTTCTTAACGCCATCAATTAGGGTTTCTAATTGACCATTAGGGTTCTCTAATGATCGTGTGTATGTTACTAACACAGTCATTATTATCTCTAACTTCAACCGATTAGGGTTGTAATAATTAGGGTTTGTCCTAATTATCGCGACATAAAAATAGTAATTAGGGTTTCTTCTAATTACCGACATTCTTATGTACACAGTAACTTCATATGCACAGTCACTACTCAGTCATTTCTCATAACTGAGTTTAATAATTAGGGTTTCATAGCACGGTAATATGCTATGACCTAATTGACCATCATTGCACCATATTATCTCATGCTCACACATACACAAGTACATAATTATGGTATCAGTAAAATTATTATAATAATACTATAATATTATTATTCTCATCTCTTGATAACAATCCCAATCCAGGGTTTGGATCTCATATCTGACTTATTCTTCGTACACAACATCGATAATCAAGCTAAAATAATTAACTTAAATATTCTGAACAAATCATATAATAAAATATTTATTATATAAATTCTAATTGTCACTTCATATATTATTTCCAATCATGTTTTCATGGAAAATAATTAATAAAACATTTCTGCTTACAGAAATTAATTACCATAACAATATAATTTGTGGTAATTGATTATTCCAAAATTATTTCTAATTTTTCAAGTAATAAATATATTTGTATCTATCGTTCACTTATTCTCGTCATTAAATAAATAAAAAAAAATTTATACGTAAAATTTCTTATTTATTTTATATATAGGAAATCTCGGGTTATTACAGGAGCCGCCCGAAGATACCATTTGCCTGCAATTGTTCAGAATAAATCAGTAAAGTTTCAAAGAAATATTTGTTAGTAAAATTGGTTAAATAATAAATTAACTTACTCTGGCATGGTGCTTCATGCCATCTTCAATTAAGTCCATGACAGAGCTGTTGATGAAGCGATGATCGTCCGTGTCGCGTACGAATGAGTTGTAAAGGTGGAAAGGAAAGTTTTCATTCAGCTCAGGCCATAAAGTGGGAGATGCTACCACTTCGGGCCTGGCTTCAGAGGAAGAAGGTTGTTGGGAAGAATGTGGTATGATTTGTTCAGGCGGAGGTGGGGCATAAGTTGTTGTAGGTTCAGGTGTTGGCGGTAGTTGTTCATCTGAAGCGTGTTTTCTCTTGCGGACGAGGGGTGAAGCAGGTTCAACATACTCTTCAGGCTCTACCTAAGGTTCATCTATTTCTATTGGAACGACAGGAGGGGGAAAGGCTTCAGTGGAGGGTACTCTAAGCTCTTCAATAGAAAGGTGGGTAATTTTGGTTCTTCTCTTTTTGGTGCGTTCGGTTATGGGCATATCTAGGAGACTTTCATTCAAGGTGGGAACATGTACATGCTTTGGTTTTCTTGCAGCTTGTTTTTTCCTATGAAGATGACTCGTTTCTTCAGTAGGAGTTAGTTTAGAGGTTTGGGGTTTTGAGGCTTGCGGTTCAGCATTTTGGGGATTGGTAGGAGTTTTAGAAGATTTACCAGAAAGAAATTTGTCGAATTCCTTTCGGTCAATAGAGGTAAGTTTGATGAGAGATACTGAAGCAGATGAAGACATTATTTTAAAATAATTACAAATGGAGAACTTGAAATATTATGCAACAGTTGAGTTCGAGACTTATATTTATGGTCGTACAACCATTCTTGCTTGCTTAGAAGTCCGAAGATCCATTCCTTCATCAAGATCTTTTCTATAAGCACTATCATCTCAGCCATGCGTTCATCGGTGATGTCTCCAAAGTTAGCAGAGAGTCGGTCTGAAGTAGTCCAACCTGGAATAGAGGAGATCTCAGGTCCCTTGACAAAAAACCACACCTTATGCCATCCCTTATTGCTTGAAGGAGTATCTATCAGAGATCGCCTCTCAAAATTCTCATTAGGCTTCAGGGATTGTTTGCTCAACTCCTTGAATCCTTTTTCTCGAGACTTGCTAGCAGTGTAGATGGAGAAAAAGAAATCTAGAGTAGGAGTGATTCCTAACTCATGACAGAAAGCAATGAAAGGAAGAATGTGAATGTATGAGTTGAGAACCAGTTGGGAAAATCCCACACCCACAAACCCTAGAAGGGTTACCAGAATGGCGTGAAGAGGAAAATGGACTCCTTTCTCCAGGAGAGTGAGAGGAATGGCAGTCCAACCTTCGGGGCGTTGGTACATTCGCTCACCAGAAGTGGTCAACCTCAAGTGATGGGTGTCTGGAAATTGATATCGCTCTCGGATGACCTGGATATCATCCTCTTTCAGTACGGAAGGCGTGTTGGCATGAGGAAACTTTTCTTCATCATTGAAGAACAGATGAGGGTTTGGAATAGAAATTGGTTGGGATTTCTTGCTGGGGGAAGGTTTGGACTCGGGGTTGCTTTCCAAAGCCTCGCTGGTGGGGGTTTGAACAGGATAGATGGAGGCAATTGGAGTAACAGAGATGGGAATAGAGTTATCTAGACTCTGAGAAGCCATTGACAGTGATTTGCAGAGAGAAAGAAATCGAGAGGAAGAAGGAAGCCAAAGGAAACTGTAATTCAAATTGTGCAGGTAAAACTATCAAAATTGGGGGGAAAATGGCTTTTATAGTGGCTGTCCCTTCAGTTATTCCAGAAACTCGAGGGTGGCACATTTATTATGGTTCATGATGGCGAATTTGGAGAGTTGGTAACTGGATTGGGCTTCCGTTTTTGATTTTATTACTGATTGGGCTTGACCCAATTATATTTGGGCTTTATAAATATTTGGGCCATTTATACTCTTTTATTAAACATCATATTTAATGAAAGACTGGGGGACAATGTTGGGCCATAATATTTTGGATCTATTGGACTATCTTTATTTTGGACCTTTGGAATATTGGGCTAGACCATGGTGTAAATATGGTTTCATTTGGGCTTGGACCGGTGATGATTAGAGGGATAAGCTTTGACTAATATCTCTGCACTTTAATTAATGGGGATTAGACATAATCCCGGCCAATGGACAACAGTGAGAGGTGGAGCAGGTGGGTCGCCTGGACTGAGCTGAGGTGATGTGAAGTCGGCTGCATAGGAAGGCGATGGGAGATATAAGATTATAAAATACTTCACAAAGGGGGTAATTGATATTGTATTACCAAAACACTAGAGTTTATGACCTCCATTGTTAAAAAACCTTGTGTCAGCCTGTACTGACTCTCACGCCGGAGCTATCCCCCGACGGTCCAAACTGTCAAACTTTTGGTATTGACTTGTTTACTGTGCTGGATTGGACGCGCTTTTTGACCCCAGCTTCACTCTTCTTATCCTGGATCAAGACAGGGAACAACGAAGATGGGGGAGGTTTCACCTTCCCTATTATTTCCAGGGATCAAGCTAATTATAAACTAATGAGAGAGGATTTCAATTTTGCTCAAAGGGGATATTCAATGGATTGTGCTGAAGTTCTTTGGATCAAGTCGTATTAATTGTTGATGGTGATTCCGAGAATGGGGATGATTAATGGAGAATTCTTGGGGAGCAAATTGGGGGAATGAATGGATATATGAATATAAAATGTGATACTGAATATATATTGGCTGGGGGCAGTATATATAAGCCTGGATTAAACTTTGACGGTCTGAGATGTTCGCTTATAACACTTAGGATGATAGTAGCACACTTTGAATTACATCACATTGGCTTCATTTTGCCTTCAACTATCTACATTTGGAGATATGAAGTCGGGTCAAAACCTCCCAACGAGTTGGGAAGGAAATTTTGGTACCATAAGGTTGGATGGTGTTATAAGGTTGGATAAAAGCCTCCCAACGGGTTGGGAAAACAATTTTGGCGTTACAAGGTTGGAACAATATTTTTGGTGTTCGGTGGATGTTCAGCCCCTTGGGCGAACATGTTTTTATGGTGTTTGGTTGGATGTTCAGCCCCTTGGGCCAACATGTTTTTAAGGTGTTTGGTGGATGTTCATCCCCTTGGGCAAACATGTTTCATGGTGTTTGGTTGGATGTTCAACCCCTTGGGCGAACATGTTTTTATGGTGTTTGATTGGCTGTTCAGCCCCTTGGGCGAACATGTTTCATGGTGTTTGGTTGGATGTTCAACCCCTTGGGCGAACATATTTTTATGGAGGTTGGATGTTCAGCCTTTTTGGCACACATGTTTTTATGGAGATTCGATTGGATGTTCAGCCCTTTGGGCGAACATGTTTTTATGGGGTTAGGTGGATGTTCAGTCATTGGGCGAACATGTTTTTATGGTGTTTAGGTGGACGTTCAGCCCTTTAGGTGAACATATTTTTATGGAGGTTCGGTTGGATGTTCAGCCCTTTGGGCAAGCATGTTTTTATGGTGTTTAGGTGGATGTTCAACCCTTTGGGCGAACATGTTTTTATGGAGTTTGGTTGGATGTTCAGCCTTTTGGGCGAAAATGTTTTTATGGAGGTTGGTTGGGTGTTCAGCCCTTTGGGAAAATATATTTTTATGGAGGTCAGTTGGATGTTTAGCCCCTTTGGTGACCATGTTTTATGGTGTTTAGGTGGATGTTCAGCCCTTGGGGCAAACAATATTTTTGGTGTTCGTTGGCATGTTCAGCCCCTGGGGGCGAAAATTTGTTTATCATGGAGTTCGGTGGTATGTTCAGCCCCTGCGGGCGAACATTTGTTTTTTATGAAGTTCGATGGTGTATTTAATTCTTAGGAACGAATACCTTTCAATAGGTTGGTTCGATTATGATAAGGTTGATTCTATTCTGTTGTAATAAGGTTGGTTATCTTTGGTTGCGATAAGGTGTGACGCCCCCAAAATAGGTATACACAACCCATTCTGAGTCTCCAAATACATGGTATAAAATTCAAATACAAACTTAATTATACAACTGTTGTGTAAAATACGACAAAACATAAGATGAGAGTTTTAACACGAATATTATCTCGTAGACAATATCCAAACTCAAATGGAGTCCTCATTACAATTATTATCACACTATTTTATAAAATAGTGAGGACTACTACATCCACCATCTCGGGCCGTCACTCCATTCCTCGACTAGTCCCAACTATGTTCTCATTTCCTGAAGAGAACAATGAAAGCAAAGGGTGAGCTCAACTAGCCCAATAAAGAATATTATGACTAAGATAATGAAGAATAAATTATCGTTAGCCTTCAACAGTGTAAAACTGATAGAATATAATAGACAATAAGTTTAACTGCAGCAGAATAATCAATCCATTAGAAGAGTGAAGTAGAGCATGATATCTACTATCTTCTATGATTTAAAAGTTCATCATCAATATTTTATCGCTGTAACACAACTCAATAAATAATCCACATCATCGAATTATCCATGCACTACGAGCTAAGGATATTCGTTAGTATCACATCCACGAATTATCCATGCACTACGGGCCAAGGATATTCGTTATTATCACCAATGGTCATGATCATGCCAACAGCTGTCCATCAATTTACTACGGGCCAAAGAGGACTTTCACCACATCATTTGTCTGTAATATTACAGGTCATGATTATACCAATACAAACTTTCCTAGTCATACTCATATCAATCAACAGTCCATCTATGCACTACAGACCAAAGATGACTTTCATCACAATTTAAACATGGGGATGATGATAATGATATAAGAATTTAATTAAGTGAGAGCAAGGATAAATTTTAAAGATTTATAATTCAATTTATCCAGAGGTCAAGAATGTCCAAATTGTCAACATGATAGCTGCTTTGTGGAGTAAAATTCAAGAATAATATTAATGTATCAAAAATAATTTGGACAGAAGAGAAATCAATTTCTGTCGCGAATAGTACCCCGGGTGAATAGTACCCGAGTGAATAGTACCCTATGAATAGTACCCCGAGTGAATAATACCAAATGAATAGTACCCTGTCATGCAAAGTACCCTGAATCCCCGAGTGAATAATACCTGATTGAATAGTACCTGAGTGAATAGTAATCCGTGAATAGTACTTTGTGTGAAAATATTGAAAGTTTAGACCAATATTCCAATGAAACGATACTAGATGAAGTGCAAAACTCAAGGATATTCCACTAATTTCAGGGATTATAGAAGCAATACTTATCATAGTAAGTTTAGATTTAAGAATATGAAAAGAAATAATACCCCTTACCTTAGTAGAAGACTGGATACTGCAATACTGTAGTAGCAGAATACTCTTCTTCTTTCTCTCTATAGTTTCTCTCTCTACTATTTCTCTTGTGAGTCTTAGTGAATTGGTGAGAATGAAAGAAGAAATGGGCTTCTATTTATAGGAAAACATAGTTTCGATAATTTCATGTTAGGGGCTCGACTTATTACAGTTTAGTATCTCAATAATTGCACCTTAGTCCAGGTGACATCATCATGACATTATGATGATGTCATCGCTTATATCATGATGATGTCATTGCTTACATCATAATGACATCATGCTTACATCATCTTTGTGTTTCTTTAAGGATGATGTCATGCTTACATCATGTTTGTATCATCTCTTCTTTGATTAGTTAATTAAAGTTCACATGGATTGGTTAACTTATTACACTTTGGTACCCCTAAAGTTTTCCAAGTTTGCATTATTCTCCTTTAACTTTTGCAATTCACTTATATATCTTCAATGAACATAATTTTAATATTTCAATAATTATTCATTATTAATATTATAACGCACAATATTAACAACCAGATCATTCCCAAGAAAGAGTGGACTTTCCGATAAGGACTTCTCCTTATTGGCGCGCAATTAGGTGACCAAACACCTTTCTCGACAGAACTTTCTAGACATTGTCAATAATGCAAATAATAATATGAATAAATTTGTCGTCTCAATTATTGATTTAATAATATAAATATTGTGCAGATGATACTGTAACAATAATTGAATCAATAATATGAGATACTATGCATCAACTACTATTGCAATAATTGAATAAAACTGAATGACTTCTCACGTAAGCTTCAATAATCAAAGATACTGTACAATACCGTGTGCTACTGTGCAACCATGCGTATTACTGTTCTTTTATCACCGGGTATTTCAATAGTTAACGGTAAAAGTTTTGCCGTTATTTTTATAAAAAGGTTATTTTTGTTGCTTTCTATATCCGACAGTAATTCCGTTGTGGGGTCCGCCAATGATTGTGTCATCGTACGAATATTCCCCAATAAAAAGAATATTCCCCGACACAACGAATTATATATCAACTTGGTTACTTTGTAAAATTTTCACATATCACTCTTAACTTTAACCTTTTATCAATTTAACCATTTACTAAATAGAATAATAATTACAAGAAAATTGAATACTTTCATTTCATAAAATTCGGGGTCTTACAATCTCCTCTCCTTATGAAATTTCGTCCTCGAAATTGATGTACGTACCTGGTATGTCAAAGAGGTGAGGATACCTTGTTTTCATTTCAGATTCTAACTCACAAGTCATTTCCTCAATATCGTGGTTTCTCCATAAAACTTTGACGTGAGTTATAACCTTTGAGCGTAGAATATGTTCCTTCTTATCCAAAATTTTAACAGATACCTCTTCATACGTTAAATCTTCCGCTATCTCGTCTGGTTCTAATTCAATAATGTGATTCAGGTCTTCCACATATTTACGTAACATAGATATGTGAAAAATGTTATGAACACGTGACATACTTTGCGGTAAAGCGAGTCTATAGGCCACAGTTTCTACTCGGTCGAGGATTTCAAATGGGCTAATGAATCGAGGGTTGAGCTTTCCTCTATTTCCAAATCTCGTAACTCTTTTCCATGGAGCAACACGTAACAATACATGGTCTCCAACATTGAATTCCACTTCCTTCGATGAAGATCAGCATAACTCCTTTGTCGATCTTGTGAGATTTGTATACGTTGCCGGATCATTTGAATCTTTTCCGTAGTTATACGTACCATTTCTGGTCTCAACAACGTTGCCTCACCCACCTCGTCCCGGTATACTGGAGAATAACACTTTCGTCCATATAACGCCTCGAATGGAGCCATGCCTATACTTGCTTGATAACTGTTGTTGTAAGACCCCAACTTTTATGAATAAAGATGATTTTTTTTTCTCTAAATATCATTTTGAATATTATGGTGTGGATTTGATATAATGTTATAGTTGTGGGTAATATTTATATATTTTGCAAAGTAAACAAGTTGTCATAAAATATTCGATTGGTTGGGGAATATTCATTTTATCAGGGAATATTCGTACGCCACAATCATTGGTGGATCCCACAACGGAATTATTGTCGGAGTTAGAAAACGACATAAATATCTTTTTATAAAAATAACGGCGAAAGTTTTACCGTTAAACTGATGAAATACCCGGTAGTAAAAGTACAGTAATACGCGTGGTTGCATAGTAGTACACGGTATTGTACAATATCTTTGATTATTGATGCTTACATGAGAAGTCACTCAGTTTTATTCAATTATTACCATAGTAATTGCTGCATTGTATCTCACGTTATTGATTCAATTATTGTCACAATATTTAATATTATTAAATCAATAATTGAGATGACAAATTTATTCATATTATCATTTGCATTATTGATAATGTCTAGAAAGTTCTGTCGAGGAAATGGGTTTGGTCACCTAATTGCGCGCCAATAGGGAGAAATCTTTATCGAAAAGGCCCCTCTTTCTTGGGAATGATCTGATTATTAATATTACAAGTTATAATATTAATGATAAATGTTATTAAAAAGGTGTTTTGTGAAGCCAAGTGAATTGAGATAAATAGAGGAGATTTTAATAAGTATTTGTTGTAAGTTTTGCGTATTATTTGGACCCCCATTTACCCATTTTTTAAAATAGTGGGAAAGTCATCTAAATATATATATATATATATATATATATATATATATATATATATATATATATATATATATATATATATATATTGTAGACACTCGAAATTTTTGCATTCTCATTACTAACTGCGGGGAAGGCAAAATCGTCTTCGAGAGATAACCCTAGAAGTCAACTCGGTTCCAAATCCCCCGAGACAACCCCGAGATACTCTGTAATACCCAAGAAATTCCATACACAAATAGATAAATATATTAATGGAAATAAATATTTATTTGATTATAAATGATTTTGTGTTACGAGATGAGTTAACTCAAATATTATTAAATTATTGAATAATTGGAAAGATATGGAGTTGCGATGAACTCATTGAAAGCCTTGTGTGGCACAATGTTGGGAACTATTAATGATGATATTAATCGACGAAGGAATTATCAAGTGAACAATTAATTGATATTAATTGTTAATTGTTGTTATAGAATATTAATTAATTGTTAATGGTGATTAATTAATGATATATGATTATTAATTGTTAATGGTGATTAATTAATGATATGTGATTATTAATTGTTATTGTGAGTAAAGTAAATTGCATGACTAAAATTGTATTATTCATTTAATTGAGGTGTGTAAGACATGTGATATTATACAGTTCTTTCATTAAAAAGAAAATGTGGTGTGACACATTAATATAACTATGTTATATATATAAAGTATATAAAGTGTAGGGAATTATAAGTTACATAAACAATTGTTTATGTGACAATAAGTATGTGTGGGAACATTAAAGATGTACTATATCAAAGAATTATAAATTATTCCAATAAGTGAGTCTAACTGGAATAATAAAGTTGTAAGGAGATATTGAATTAATAGTGGTCAATTAAAATGGAGTCTATACATGCTATAAATAAAAATTAGACTGGACTAATGAACATGGATTATATGATGTGAGTACATAAATAATCCCTAACTCTCCATTGTGTAGTAGCATTAACACATTAAAATTATATTTTGGGATTATAAGAGAACAAAGTAAGCATTATAAACATAGTTACTGAGAATTATGCCTTGTCCCAAATTATAAGTCACAGCCATTAGCCGAGTATTAGGCCAATGACATATCCCCTAATATTACGTGAAACTCAGCAAAGCAAAAAGGCTAAGAAGAAAATGTTGAAGCTAAAGATGGATAAGATGATGGCTATGGGATGGCAGTTGGCCAACTCTTCTTTACCCAACATTTCCTTTCAATTTCCTTTTGATCAAACCATGGTGCAATGCCATGAACTGGGCACTCAATTCTCTATAAATAACACTCTCTCCTTCTCAATTCTCTGTTACTTGAAATTGTTTGTTAAGTGTAAACTGAAAGTGTGAGTTGCTGAGCATTGAGGAGGGTATAATCATTATAGTGAGGAGTCCAATTCAAGCTTCAAGAGGTATAAAATCTGATTTTGTGTTCTTGAGATTGAGTTTTATCAAAATTTTGCAATTGTATGAAATCTTTGTTAATTGATATAGAATAGCATGCCATTGTGTTATCTGGGTTTGTTTACATGTCTAGGAGCAGTATAGTGGGTTTGAACTTAGGTGTGATGTTGGTTATGTTGGAGCTCTACAGAAACAGAGTCCTTATTTTTTATTCTGATCGAAGTGGCGCAGCCGCGTCACTTCTATAGTACATGATCGCGCGACCATGCCTGCTGCCAGTCATGTGCACTGCTTTTGTGGTCTTGTATCATTCTGAGCATGCTATGTCAGTAAAAATATGCCTAAAAATAACTTTAACATGTGGACTAAGGTTTTTATGTATGTAATAAGCTATGATAGGTTTTTTTTAATTTTGATATTCATAGAAGGCTTAAAGATTGGAAAAAAAATAGAAATTGTATATGTGGAGTAACATACATTCTGACCTTGTGAACATGTGTAAATAACTTGAGTATGTGTACAAATGCGTATGAAAGTATGATTTAGACAATGTGTGCTTATCTTGCATGCTTAAATAAATTTTACTAAGGAGACATAAAGTTTCAAGTATAAACTTGATAAACTATGTACATTTGAGTTAAGATTTGTGAGCATGCTTATATGGTTTAACTTGTGTATACAAGAAATCACAATTAGGTGTGTCATGCATGTAAATGTGATTAACATGAAAGCCTAACTAGACATGTTCATGTAAAAGGGGAATATGACAAGTCTTGAATGACCTATGTTAATGTTTTGAGGTAAGGTCAGGCCTAGTTATTCACATAATAACATGTATGTTGTGCATGATTATTCATTTATGTAAGACAGGTGTGCACTGACCTTCTGCAGAAGCAACCATGTCTTGGTTTTCACCTGGAGCAGCGTGGCCGCGCCACTTCTTAGTACAAACCAAGCGCGGCCGCGCCAGTCTGCAGTAGGATCAACTTTTTGCTTTTCGTTTGAAGGTGTTTGCATGTTTGAAGTGTTACTCTAGCATGTATTATATGACCAAAACATATCCAATATGTTAAGACACATGCTAGGTGATAGGAGTGAATGTATAATGAAGTGATTATAGACTTTCAAATGATAAGTACAAAAAGTATTTGTAAAACCATAAAATAACGATTAGAGACTATGTTATTTGACTTCTTGGTGACTTATAAACTGATTTTGTGTTACGAGTATGCAAGGTGTGGAATGAAGTATGTGAAGAGTATACAACTAAGTTAGACATTTATATATGCATTTAAACTTAAATATCATGTATGAGCATATGTAACTAATGAATATCCTATACGCATATTATATTATGTTAGGATTCGAAAGAGTATTGATAAGCGATATTTTGGTAAACTACGCTTGAGGCAA